>CM046458.1:64204170-64874170 GCA_025506515.1 Flaveria trinervia | reverse complement strand
TTAAAGTAATATTATTTAAAAGAGTTAAAGTACAAAGGTTAATTAATAAATTGTAAAACCATTTTGTTCATGTGTCGTAATTAAAAATAAAAATTTTCTTAAACTTATTTTTATATTTTAATTCACTCAGGCTTAATTGTTAAATCGTCTTTTCATATAGAAAAGTTAAAAAAATCCATCTATACTTTTGTTTTAATTTCACTCAAAATTATGAACATTTTTTTTATTCGTTTTTTAAAATATGTATTTTTTGAAAATGTTTTTAAGTACCTTAGTATATATAATAATAAAAATTATTTTTAAGAAAAAATGCATTTTTAAAAATGTTTAATAAAAATATCATAAAAAACAAAAAAGTTAATCGTTTATTTTTTTATTTTACGAACTATAAATATAATCCCAAATTACTAAGGACATGTATATTGCTAATAGACTCCCAATAACAATTAGGGGAGAAAACGAATAACGTCATCTCGTGAGCTATTCGAGACTGACTAAATAAAAGATTTAACTAAGCTGAGCTCAAAAAGCTCGAAGTCATTTTACGACTCATTTAATAAATGATTTTGATCTCAAGCTTCATTTGTTGAGATCAAGTTGGCTCGCATGATGAAACAAACATTGTATGTATATAATTTTTATTTTATCTTTTATGTATATACATATAAAAATGATTATTACTATATTTTTTAAATCTGTTATATAATATATATTGTTATTATAAAAAAGTACATAAACCATTCAATTTCATAAAAAATATATTTTCCATATGATAACACATATTTTATAAAAAGACGTTAAAAATTACTAATGAAAGAGCATTAATAATTTTGTATAAGAAAACGTTATTGAAAAGGCCTTAAGAAAACCTTCATAAAAAGAACTATAAAACATTTCTTAAAATCATGACAAATGCTAAAATGGTTTTTATTTATTAAACTTTATCCTTTTAACTTTACTTTAATAACAATATTAAAAACATAAATATTTTATCCATTTATATTATGAATAAGAAAGATTAACTTTTTATTAAAAAAACCGTTTTGGTAAATATTTTTGAAAATACTTATGTGGTTAAATTATATTTCTATCAATCCTACTTTAAAAAAAACTTATTACAAAGGGTATTTGTGATGATTTCAAAACAAAACCCTAAAATATATTGCAAGTTATATTTGAATGTTTTTTCCACTTAAGAACAAGTTGATTTTATTTCTACCAAACAATTAATATAATGATTTTTTACATGTTGTATTACATTAAAATTATGAATTGAAACATGTTGTACTCTTGCTTATTCAAACTAGCAATTAAAGGTTTCCTAATTCACTCATACTTTGCAAATGAGAAGAAACCACATACGCGTCTTCATGATATCTGATTTTCAAATAGAAAGATAAACCATTTCCTATTCTTTTCAATTTACATGCATATCAAAGTTTCGATTTACCCCAAATCACTTTATGTTTCAAGTTTAACTTACCATCCTTTTATGTCTTCATTGATCTGTATAATATCATCCACACCATAAGTTTTAAATCACAACAGCTCGTATGCAAAGTCTCAACTAAATACTAATATATACAAATCTCGATTGCAACATTAGCGGTGGTACGCACGATTTAACAATTCCGATTTTGATTTCAAGATAAACTTTAGTATTTTGCTTTTTTATATCAAATTGACTTATGAAAGCATAAAACTTTGATTAGGTTTTAGTAGATGTAAGCATTAAACTGATTTATGTTTTAGTCAAAAAAATTATAAAATTACATTAATAGTCCCTATGGTTTAATCAAATTTCATGTTTGGTCCTCAAACTTTAAAAATTGCAAAGATAGTTCAAATTTTTGTATATTCATTACATGTTTGGTCACTGGTATCGATTCAAACTCTATTTTTTATTATCTTGAGTTACAAGTAGACATGAATCAAAACTGTTAATATTAGACAATTATGCTAAAATTACAAATAGAGCATTAAATTGTGTATACAAATAAGTTTTTGAATGTTTTATGGATGTTCTCATGTTCAATATAATTTGTTTATTACTTATAATTTTATTTATAAGTTTATTTTATTTCATATAATACATTATTTAGACTTATAAGCAATGATAAAGAAAAGCTACTACTATTAGTTATAGATGATTTTAAAAAATTAAACATAAAAATCGATATACAAAATATTAACATAATATTATTACTTACAAATCTTTTTAATTAATTTTTTTTTCATTATTGAACTCGTGTATTACACGGGTCTTTAGTCTAGCTACCATATATAACAACATATCAACTAGCCGACTAACACAAGTGATCATAAAAAACTAATTATGAGTTCATTTCATTATATCATGATCTATATTTTTCCCTCCTTTTATATGAACAAAACAGTAAATAACTGAAATCAAACATCTGTTGGTTTCAATTCCTTCCGAGTAATCGTATATGCGCTTTGCCAATTAATACTTTTGGGGGTTGAAATGGATAAAATCCAAAACTTTCAAAGTATTTTTGGTTTTAAACATAGTCTATGTAATTTTAAGCCTTCAACTATGTTTCAGAGCTGTTTTGATGTTATACCATAATTTTCTTGATTTTACTATCAATTTCTTCAAGCCCCTTTGTGCTTTGATCATGATCTCGGGTTGAATGTCATAAGATGTCATCGGTATATACTTTTTAGTTTTATTTCTTTTTGTGGTCAAGAGAGACTCAATATTTCACATATAATGTTATAACTATATAAGAAAACAGGATATGATCATATTGTCATTAAAGGGGCACAATACGATGATTATATAGTGTTCAACAAATGGAAGCAGAATTAGTAATTAGTAATGTGACTTTTGTTTTAAAAAGGATGATCTCATTTTGATGTCTCTATCACTTTATGGGTCAGTCCGACTGGCCTTTGTGAAGCCCAAATGGATGAAATTAATCTACACTAAAATATATCAATTTTCTTTGTCCCAAAACGATGCATCTTTTCATCAGTAATTTATTATCCTCATTCAAAAGGAAGAATGATTCATTGAGTGGTTGGATAATATTTGATGCCAAGGACCACATGTAGAAAATATGCAATATACATGGGCTTTACACTAACTAGTGAATTCTAAAGAGTATTGCCTAATTTATACATGTATATATTTTTATCTATGTTTATTAATAATTACATTCTTATAGTTGGAGCATCAAGTTTGCCTATACGGGGAGTGAACTCAACATTATAAATTAAATATTAAAATTTTATTTTATTTCCAATAATTCTTTTACTATATAATTTGATGTTTTTTAAGTTTGTGTCAGTGGTCTTGGAAATTAAATATGATGAATCAAACCTTGATTTGTAATCTAAGTAGCAAATATGATGTTCTTGAGTAGTCCTACATTCGATTATTCATTCCTGATGATCGTCATCCGAATCTATGGCTTCATCTTCATTGTTACAACTAACATCCACTAATCTGAAACAAAAATCACGCACATTAGTAGCACATGTGGTCATCAGCAACTAAGTTTTTACCGATAGGCAAGCATCATGTTACTACATTAATATTGTTGATGGTGTTACTCTCAAAGTTGATAGTCAAAAAGGAATTCGTATTCATTGTAATTTTTGTAATGATCACAGGAGGGATTTACATAAGAGAATAAATACAAATTGGAAGAAAATAAAATAGGAAATAATTAAAGAGGGCCTAAAATTAAGGTTAACTATAGAAATAGAATATATGAAGAATATTTGATTTCCAATACTCCCCTCAAGTTTGAGTACGTAAATTTCTCGTGCCTAACTTGTCAAGGAGAAATCTGAGCTGCTGAGCTCCCAAGCCTTTCGTGAGTAAGTCTGCAATCTGCATTTTTGTGTCTATGTGATGAGTTTGAAGTTCCTGTGATTCTACTCTTTCACGAACAAAATAACAATCCATCTCCAAGTGTTTCGTTCATTCATGAAAAACCTGGTTGTTTGCTATATGACAGGCTGCTTGATTATCACAAAATAACGGAGTCGGCCCTATTAACAAGATACCTAGTTCTCGTAGGAGCCAGCGAACCCATAAAATTTCACTAACAGTAGATGCCATGGCACGGTATTCCGCTTCAGCAGAGGAACGAGGGACAACTGATTGCTTTTTAGTTTTCCAGGATATTGGTGCTCCCTCCAAGAGAAGCAAGTAACCTTGTTCGGGATCTTCTTGTATATGGACAACCCAGCCAATCAGAATCACAATATGCTGTGAGGTTACAATCTCCTTCTCGCGGCAGGAGAATTCCTTGCCCTGGTGTGGCTTTTGGGTACCTTAGAACTCGAAGCATTGCATCCATGTGACTTTGTCTCGGGTCAGCTACAAATTGACTTAATATGTTGACCGAATAGGCTATGTCCGGACGAGTGGCTTGCAAATATAGAAGCCTACCGACAATGCGACGGTACCGACTTGCGTCCACTTTCTGTTTGCCTTCTCCCTCATTCAATTTATGATTTTGTTCGATTGGAAACGAACTTGGTTTACAACCTTGTAGCCCGCAATCTTCAAGGATGTCTAAAGTATATTTTCTTTGGCTTAGCACCAAGCCTTCAGAAGTACACGCCACCTCAATACCAAGAAAATACTTTAAAAATCAAGATCCTTATGCTGAAACGTTTGTCAAGTCCATTCTTAGTTTCTTGGATTTTGATGGGATTTTACCAACTATAATAACGTCATCGACATAGATGAGGGCGACAACAAAACTTTCCCCCTTTTTCTGAATAAAGAGAGAGTGATCAGCCTTAGATGGCTCAAAACCAAGGTCGACCAAGGCGTTGGTGAATTTTTTATACCAATTTCTTGACGCTTGTTTCAAACCATAAAAGGATTTTCTTAACCTACAAACTCTTTTCTCCCCATCTTTGGAAAAACCTTGAGGAATCTTCATGTAAACTTCCTCGTTCAGTTCTCCATGCAAAAAGGCGTTGTTCACATCAAGGTGATGGATGGCCCAATTTTTCTTAACTGCAACCGCTAGGAGAGCTCGGACAGTGACAAGTTTCGCAACGGGAGCAAATGTGTCGTGATTATCGACCCCTTCCATTTGTGTAAATCCTTTTGCCACGAGACGTGCCTTGTATCTCTCAACTTCACCGTTTGGTTTGTATTTCACTTTATATACCCACTTTGAATCAATAGCTCGTTTTCCTTCAGGTAGTTCTTCAAGGGTCCATGTGCCATTTTCTTAAAGCGCATGTATCTCTCTTTGCATGGCCTCCTTCCATCTTTCATCTTTGACTGTCTGGTGAAAATATTTCGGCTCATCGTTTGAGTCGATAGCCGCTAGAAAAGCTTTATGAGTTTTAGAAAAGTTTTTATAAGAAACAAAGTTGGCTAAGGGATATACCATTAAGGAATTTTGACTTGGCGTGGTTTGTGCATGGTCGACCGATGGAGGAAGTTGAACAATAAAATCATTAAGGTGTCGTGGTTGTGTGATTGTTCTTTTGACCCGAGGGGGAACGACTTCTTCATTTTGTGAATTATTGGAGTCAGCAACTTGGTCTTGTGAGGCTCCATGACTTGTTTTTGAATTAGTATCCATATGTTGTGGTTGTGAGCTCATAGTTCCTTCACTTGAGTTATCGACAATTGGGCTTTGCCCAATAATGGTGGTAGCATTTGGGTTTTCTATTTCAGTGGCCTGTCCAATATTTATGGTTTCATTGGGCTGCTCTACATTATCATGGGTAAGCCCAAAGGGTGATTCCTTTGGGTCCAGATTTTCTTGATCAATCAAAACTTTGTTGAACGGAAAACTATCTTCATGGAACTTGACATCTCTTGCCTTTTATTCTCAAAATCATAGACTTTATATCCTTTTGTTCCTTGTGGGTATCCTAGGAAAACGACGGGCCTCCCCCTCACTTCAAACTTGTCCCCTCTTGTTTCAGTGTTTCTATGATAAACAAGGCAACCAAAAACTCTCATGAATTCATAATCTGGTTTTTGGCCAAAAATTATTTCGTATGGGGTCTTATTCCCAATTACACGAGAGGGCAACTGTTTATAATGTACGTGGCAGTCAACACGCATTCGCCCCAAAAACGCTTGGGTAAATTGGCTTCAAATTTGAGCGCCCGGGCGGTTTCAAGCAAGTGCCTATGCTTTCTCTCTACGACCCCATTTTATTGTGGGGTGTGAGGACATGTGGTTTCAAGAATGATTCCATGTTGACTGTAAAATTTTGGCATCTCGTTCGAAGTGAGTTCACCCCCATTATCACATCTAATAGTTTTAATAGATTTCCCAAATTGTGTTTTTATCATTTCATGGAAATTCGTTAGATGCTTGCTTGCTTCATGCTTGAATCTTAACAAAAATACCCATACCGCCCTACTAAAATCATCTACGATCGTTAAAAAATAACGAGTTCCCGAAAAGGAGGGGGTACGATACTTTCCCCAAATGTCACAATGAAGCAATTCAAAACAATCATTTTTTTTAGTCTCACTAACCGGAAACAGAAGTCTAGTATGCTTTGCATTTGAACATGAATCACACAACTTATTGAAAGATAAATTCCTAAGAAATTCAATATTAGTAAGCTTATTACTCGAACCGTGACCCAACCTCTTATGCCATGTGTCCCCGGATGTCATCATTGCTTTCTTCTTGTTCTCAAACAGCCCCATCCGGTACAAACCGTTTCTGCACTCACCCGCACCAATCAAGTTCCTCGTGTGAAGTTTCAACATGACACAAAAGTCAGGAAAAAAGGTTATAGTCGATTGCAAATCTTTACTTAGTCGACTAACAGATAGTAGATTGCATGTGAATTTGGTAATATGTAAAAAATTCTTTATTTTGGTTCCTCCTGGCAAGGTGCATTCACCTCTTCCTTTAACAGGAATGGCATCCCCGTTAGGAATAACAACAGGAGTTTCAAATCGGGTTTGGTTTTGTTTTCAAGGATGTGATGATTGTAGGTAACGTGTTCAATGGAGCCTGAGTCCATGATCCAATCACCATCATTATCCATTTTACCTGCCATGCATGCCATTGGTGTTGCATCCTCTTTGCTTGAGCCTCTATTTTCTACAAAGTGTTTTACAAACATTTCATATTGTTCGTTATTCAAAACTGGAACGGGGCTCGATCCCGTCTCAATGCAAGCTGCTTTGGGTTTCCCTTCATCTCGTTTTCGATTCCCAGGCCACCATTCGGGATACCCGATTCGCTTAAAGCAACCGTCACGAGTATGCCCGTCTCTTCCACAGAATGTGCATCGTTAAACTACATCCCCATGCTTCGTGTCTTTTGGCGCATGTTTATCACGTCATTGTTCGAAATTATTTTCACGTCGTCCAGGAATGGATGCTTTAAATGTTGTTGCTTCGATTCTGGGCTTCTTGTCGGAGGCTATGGCTCTTTGTCTTTCATCTTCGACAACAAGGTGATAGGCATTGCTAAGTGTTGGGGTTGGGTTTGTAGCAAGTATTTGGGTTCTGATGACTGAGAAGTCGTTGTCCAACCCCATCAAAAACTCATAAAGCCTCTCCTTTTCTTTAAGATCTACCAACTTCTTACCCACTTTGCATGTACAACCATTGCAGGAACATCTTGGCACAGGTAGTACCAACTGCATCTCATCCCAGATACTGCGAAGTCTAGTGAAATAAGCCGATACGAACGCTTCGTTTTAATAGGTAACTGAGAGCGTTTATATTTTAACTCGTAAGCACGAGGAGCACTTTCCTTCCCAAAGCAGTCCTTCAAATCTCCCCAGATCTCCACAGCAGTGTTAGCGTATTTCACGCTACTTCTGATTTCTTTCTCCATGGCAGTCGTTAGCCATCCTTTTATCATGGCATCGCAACGCATCCATGTGTGTTCCCGATACGAACGGGAACGATGAGCTTGGATCTTAGGATTCATATTGATAAAGACAAAAACTTGAATGATTAGTTGCTAATATATAATAATGATGAACATGATGAAGAATATAATAATGATGTACATGATGAAGAACACCAACGTGTTTAATGTTTGATGTTTATTGATATATTGTTGAAATCATCATCCTTGAAGGATGATGATATATTATTGTTGATGATGAACTTAATTCACCCTAACAAGTAGTGAATTAGTCACATTTTACAATGATAATATGTGCTAATATATATACTAGTCTAGTATTTACAATAATTACAAAACGATCCCTAGACTAATATTTTGTTGCTATTGTTCTTCAAATCTTTAATTTCAATAATATTGAAAATCTTCAATTTCTTGAAAGGTAGAATACCCAACAATACTCCCTCTAAATTATAGATTTCCAATGTGAATTGAAGCATGATCTTGTTTTTGTTGAATAGTTGTTCAAAGCTAAGAACTTTGTTGTTGATGCGGAAGCGAGGTCTTCAAAACTTTGGAACAACCATTTTTTTTGTTTTTGATATTGGCGGCCCAACAATTAAGTCTAAGTCCACCTTTTCTTTTTGATGTTGGCGGCCCAAACAATTAAGTCCAAGTCCACCTTTTCTTTTTGTTTTAATGATGGAGCCCAAGAAACAAAACCCAATGGTGTTCACGAGCCCATTTGCAACCCTAGGTTGCAAACCCTAATTTTGCAACCCTAATGTGGCTGCAAACGAACTTTGGTTCGACAACCCTAATTAGGACAGCCCTAAATCGCACGAGGCTCTACTTGGCAGCCACATTTGGCAGCCATGTTCGGCCTCATCACTTGGTCCGCAAGGCATCCTCATTCGGCAGCCTTAATATGGTTCGGGAGCAGCCCTATTCGCAAGAAACCCTAATCCGCAAGAGCATTCATTTGGCAGCCCCATTTTGGCAGCCGAAAATGGCATTTGGCAGCCCCATTTGCAGCTTTTTTTGATTCGCAAGGTGCCCAATGCAGCCTACATTCGGCACCCATATTCTGGCAGCTTCATTCGGCCGCTAGAATCCCACAAGGCAGCTTCCATTTCGCTCGCAAGAGCTGCCTTCGGCAGCCTCTTTTGGATCCCACTTCGGCAGCCACAAACCCTAATTACCTTGATTGAGGCAGCCGAAAACCCTAGTTGATTGAAACTTGAGGCGGCCGCAAACCTTAATGTTGATTGATTGTTGATTTGTTTTCTTCAAATCTTCATAATTTCAGCAAACTAAACATAAAATCTCATTAAAATCAATATGAATCCATCAACTTTGGCTCTGATACCAATTGTGTGTTCCCGATATGAACAGAAACGATGAGCTTGGATCTTAGGATTCATATTGATAAAAACAAAAACTTGAATGGTTAGTTGCTAAAATATAATAATGATGAAAAATATAATAATGATGTACACGATGAAGAACACCAACGTGTTTAATGTTTGATGTTTATTGATATATTGTTGAAATCGTCATCTTTGAAGGATGATGATATATTATTGTTGATGATGAACTTAATTCACCCTAACAAGTGGTGAATTAGTCACACTTTACAATGATAATATGTGCTAATATATATACTAGTCTAGTATTTACAATAATTACAAAACGATCCCTAGACTAATATCTTGTTGCTATTATTCTTCAAATCTTCAATTTCAATAATATTGAAAATCTTCAATTTCTTGAAAGGTAGAATACCCAACAATCCATGACATGTAGTTTTTGCGAATCCTTCTCTGGTTTCTTGATCGAACCGTCAACGAATCCGATCTTGTTTTTGGCAAACAAGAAATTCTCCATCTCTTGTGCCTAATCATTGTAGTTTCCATCATTCAACGCATCGTTTACCTGCATTTGCTTCGGATAATCCAATGGATGAATATAATACGATGAGTTCGAGTCTATTGACTCTCCCTCGGTCTTCTTGGTGTTGTTATCGTCCTTTCCGACCATGGCTGATTTAACAGGGATGTCTTGTGGGTTATTCCTGCTCTGATACCATCTCAAAGTTGATAGTCAAAGAGGAATTCGTATTCACTGTAATTTTTGTAATGATCACAGGAGGGATTTACATAAGAGAATAAATACAAATTGGAAGAAACTAAAATAGGGAATAACTAAAGTGGGCCTAAAATTAAGGTCGACTATAAAAATATATGAAGAATATTTGATTTCCAATATACTTAAGGTTCATATTGACAATATAGTAATTTAGTATCATGTTTTTTCATGAAGAGTTTGCAACTGTTTGTAGTAATTGTTCAACCTTACATAGAAAATTCATTGGTGTGATAAGTAAAATCTTTAACATGGATTTTAGAGAAATTTTATATTTATATGTTTGAATTTTTTACTCTCATATTTAGTTAACGGTTTTCTATACTCATGAAGTAATCTGAGGATTACCATGTTTGATTCAGAATGTTATCCAGAAAACACAATAGGTATTTTTATAGTAGTTTGAATCGTCGTCTTTATTAGTGGATTTCATGAGTTTCTTTGTTATTTTTGAGATATACATACGCTTGTTATTTCATGGCTATGGCATCCGTTTATGTTCTCGATGATGGTATTGAGTCTTGTGAAATTGTAGAAGACGATCTTCATTAATTTTTGAGAAATACATACGCTTTTGGTGATGTCAACTCAATTGGTAAGCTCGACCACAGTTTATCAATTATCATTGTAGTAGTTAGTACATGAATATTGTGTTTATACTTCTAACTCATCATCTCCTTATTAAAGTGTATCACCAAGATAAAAAAAATGTTTATACATATTATATATCTATATAATTTGAAACTCTTAACTACAAGAAAGTTTTAGATTTTGTATTTTAGTCACAAAAAAATTTTGGTTTTCATATTTGGTCTGTTTTTTATTTGTCTTGCATTATGACAAGTATTTAGGCTTATATAAAAAGTGATTGTATTTATTAGAAAATGTTTTAATTATCTTTTTTGTCATAATAGACAAGTGGATGAAACGAGCATAAATTACCATTCATAAATATTAGTGTGTGTTAGTTATTTATTAGTTTTTATCCACCAAGTTATTTGATGTATTCGGGTTCTAAATCGTAGTGATAGTCGTTAAGATATTTCTTTTTTATTCTAGCTTTCATATTTAAGTATGTTGTGCAATTACTCGCACAATGCGGGTGAATATATTTCTAGTTCCAACAATATGAGCAGAATCAGGCCGACTCAAAGTTTTTTGAGGCCCCGATCAAACAAAAAAAATAGGGTCCTTTTATAAAAACAATTTTTTATTAAAAACCTTCTTTATATGGGCTTGAGACTTGTAGTAACAAACTAAAAGGTTTATACTTTGTAGAGTTAAATTTTTTTAATTATATATTGTGTGTATAGATGTTTTAATTAAATTTATTTTTCCAGTTTTATATGATGTAAATTCGTTAATGAAATATCATTTTTTAAAATGGGGCTTTGTGAATTTGTGGTGAGACTACAAATTTTAAGGTGGATTTGTAGTCTTTTAAAAGTGTAGGCTCAATATTTTTCTTAAATGGGAGTCTTTAATTTCAATGCATCATTGTTAACTCTATTGAGCTGACCCTAAGTGGAATAATTGGATTCTTTTTAAAACTAATTTTTGTTGCGTAGTGGTATTCTCTGGGAAAAGACTTTTATCTATACGGAAAAACTTCATAAAAAAATTTCTCAATCGACTCCACTTGTGACTTGTATGATAAAACCGAATCCATATATAGACCATATTTTAATGGGTTGCAACTATGCTAAAGAGGTGATTTGGCATTGAATGGGCAAATATGGTTTTCTCATGGAGTAGGGATAAACTTTTAAAGACATCAAGACGACTACTTTTTGTGTGCAAAGCATAGAGCCAAAAGATACGAATTAGATTTCGAAAAATGGATTATGTTTGTTATGTGAGTGTGATTGTAAACCTATGGTTATATCATATTCATAGTTGTTATCCTTTATAATAAAATTTGTTGTCAGGTGAAAAAAAACTGAATAAATATTATTGTTGGGTGTGTCATGAGACATGAGTAATTTATAGCTCAAGCACTTTGATATGTGGTTCTTGTGATCACAAGTTAAAGCTTTCATTTACGGTTAAATATATATTAGTATAATCTTATCCCACATAACCTAAAACCTTGAGTTATGAACCTTTGACTGTCCGGACATATCGAACCCAAACTCGCAATTTCTATAACATCTCTACTGTGGTAGCTCATATAATAAGTACTTGTAATGTATTTATGAATAAGTTAATTGGTCGATTTAAGTTAAATGTTGATTGTGACATTATGTAAATTAAACTTTAGTATTTATACAACAAATCACCGTCATATATGATTATTTTAATAATAACTTCCTTAGAACGTTTTAATTACTGTACAAAAGCATGTAAACAAAACGAGATCGAATTACTACTATTCTATGTATCCACGTTTAATGTAAGCAATCATATTATGTTCTTGTTCAATTGGTTAGCTTTCTTGCCCAATATTATCATAATATGAATGATTTTTGCTTTTATATGCCCCAACTTTAGATTTTATTTTTAATCTTAAAAAGATTGGTATCATCTTCTAATTTTTTAACAAGAGCCGCGCGCACCTGGCGTTACTTACTTTTGTTCCAAATTGGGCATAAGTCGACATATATGCAAACACCAATTTTCATTAGATTTTTTAATTTTAACGGCTAAATATTAATCACGACTGACGACTATTTCAATTGTTTAGTATTACATGTGTCCAATAGCTACGTATCATTCAACATAACGTTATCCATAAAACACAATAGGTATTTTTATAGTAGTTAGAATCTTCGTCTTCGTTGGCTTTCATGAGTTTCTTTGTTAAATTTCAAATTTGTAAGGTATACGCCTTTGTTTTAGGCCATTACATTTGAAGTGTCCCAATTAGGGTATGCAGTTTTTTTATTATGTTGTTGCCTAGAGGCACGTGACATCAAGATAAATAAATCATGCCAATTTCCTATTGTGATTTAATCCCATTACCATTTTTAAGCCATATGAAGGTGATAAATTGATTTTCATGAAGCCAAATGAATCTTGTGAATTTGTAGAAGACGATCTTCATTTATTTTTAAGATATGCATACGCTTTTGGTGATGTCAACACATTGGTAAGCTCGCACCACAGTTTATCATTGTAGTGATTACTACATGAATATCGCGTTTATACTTCTAACTCACTATCTCCGTGCATCACTAAGATAAAAAAATATTTATTCATATTATATATCTCTATTGTTTGAAACTCTTAGCTACATGGAAGTTTTAGCTTTTGGGTTTTAACCACAAAAACTTTTAGGTTTATATTTGGTGTTTTTGTATTTGCCTTGCCTTATCACAAGTATTTATATTTATACAAAAAGTGAATGTTGATAGACCGGCGTTTAGTCTTTCAAAAACCTAATTAACCTAGGTAGCTAGGGTAAGTAAAGTATCGTATCCATAGAGGAATCAGTTGTTAATTGTAGCTTCTAGCTATGTTTTAAATTATTTAAAGAAGTAAATTATAAAGATGTGATTTGAATGAAAAACAAAGGAAATTTAAATGGATTGAATTCAAATATAACAGACATAACCTCTTCCAAACTTTAGGTTCAAGGTTTCGCATATAACTCAATTGTTCATTAAACACCACATAGACATAGTGTTCTAAAATCAGTTAAGATAGTAAGTGAAGACAGGTTGTTGTCAACAAACCTACACAACTAATCATGTCAAATACTAGTATAATCCAACTATCCAATAAATCAGTATCAAGTCAACCCTCTTTAGTCACTCAATCCGTTTCTAAGCCTTGTCATCAACCAAAACATGATTGTATAGAAAAAACTTAAAAAACTGATAAATTGTGTATTAACTAAAGCATCAATTTGCTAAAAGTTTGTCATCACAAAAACAAATCAAATACATAAACCATTGAAACAAATGTCAAACCTATAAGAAATATCCGTTTGGAAGAAGTAAAAAGAGAATTAGCCGCTCATGCTTATGAATCTGATGTTGGAAGACATGATTGATGGTGTAATGATGAATGGATCCTTTGGAATTGTAAAGAAGATCTTAGAATGCCCAAAATTCATTCCCAAAGGTTAGAAGACGAATTGAAATAAGAGATGCCCTGAAAAATCCTAAAAACGTGCTTTTAATGATATTTCCCGTTGGTTCCACCGTAGGCTACACTATCCACCGTAGGCTACGCTAGAAACCTTTCTGTTTTCAAATTTTTTCTTCAATTTCTTGTTGTGCGGCTTTCTGAGAGCTTTCCGTTGACTGGTAAGGAGTCCCGTAGTTCTATTCCAAGCTCAAGTTATGTTCATTTTACCGTTACAAGATCCTTTAACATCTTCATCCTTTCATCTTTGATTCTTGGATCCCATTTACCTCCCGAAACTCTCATATCATGAATATTCTTTGGGTTTCACCTTTAATCATCATAAACACCAATCCAACTACCACTAATCACTTACGTTCTCCATGTAAGCTTCCACTTTGGTCGTTTAACCTACAAAAGTATATTCGTTCGTAGTTAATCAATCCCACGTAATTAAACACACAAATACACATAACATTAACCATTTAAGCACATTAAACATCATTCTAACACACTCACATCAAATGTATTAATTAAAAATTGTTTTAATTACCTATTTATGTAATTCCATCATAAAAGTCAAGTGAATGAAACGAGCATAAATTATAATTTATAAATATTAGTGTGCGTTAATGATTTATCATTTTCTAATCCACCAAGTTATTCGATGTATTCGGGTTTTAAATCGTAGCGATAGTCGTTACGATTTTTTTTTTTGCATTCTAGCTTTCATATTTAAGTCTATGGTGCAATTACACACGCAACGCGCGTGGAGATATTTCTAGTTCCAACATTATATGAGTGGAATCAGGGCCGGTTTAGTTTGTAGAGTTAAATTTAATTTTATAGATTTATATGATATAAATTTGTTAATAAAATATTCATTTATTAATAGGGCTTTGTGGATTTGTGGTGAGACTACAAATTTTAAGGCTTTATGTATTTGTGGTTTTTTAAAAGTGTAGCCGATATTTTTTCAAAAGGTGGGCCTTAATTTTTGAGGGTTCAAACTCAATGTATCATTATTAACTCTATTGGACCGACCCTGAGTGAAATAATTGGATTCTGTTTAAAACTAACTATTTTGTGTAGCGGCTTTCTCTGGAAAAGACTTTCATCTATATTGAGAAACTCCATAAAAAATTTCTCAATCGACTCCACTTGTCTAATAAAACCGAATCCATAGACCACATTTTTGTGGGTTGCAACTATGCTAAAGAGGTGATTTGGCAATCATTTTGGGAATATTGTATATTATGGAGCATACAGAAAGCTAATAATGAAAAAGTATTTACAAAAAACTCATGGAGCAAGGATAAACTTTTTAAGACATCAAGACGACTACTTTTTGTGGGTAAAGCATAGAGTCAAATGACACGAATCAGATTTTGAAAAAAAGTTATGTTTGGTATGTGAGTGTGATTGTAAACTTTCGGTTATATCATATTCGTAGTTACGATCCTTTACAATAAAATTTGTTGCCAGACAAAAAACACAAAATATCGTTGTTGGGTTGTCATGAGACATGAGTAATTTATAGCTCAAGCACTTTGATAAGTGTTTCTTGTGATCACAAGTTAAAGCTTTCATTTATAATTAAATACATATTAGTATAATCTTACCCCACATAACTTAAAACCTAAAACCTTGGAGTTATGAACATTTGACTGTTCAGGCACATCGAACCCAAACTCACAATTTCTATAACATCTCTAATATGGTAGCTCAAATGATAAGTACTTGTAATGTATTTATGAATAAGTTGGTCGATTTTAGTTAAATGTTGATTGTGATATTGTGTAAATTAAACCTTAGTATTCATACAACAAATTTCCATCACATATGATTATTTTAATAATAACTTCTTTAGAACGTTTTAATTACTGTACAAAAGCATGTAAACAAGATTAATACATAAACAAAAACATAGACAGACAGACAGACAGACAAACCTAAACCATACATGTCACTTAAACTTCCTCAGTTTCGATTATCATCTCGTGAGAGTTACGACTACAATTGCATGCGACACAAATCAAAGCGGCCTCAGTTCCCTCTGGTCCGCTCCCCATGAACTCCTGACACCCATCAAAAACGTATTTACCAGCTTGACGGGCGTACTTTTTCTGGCACCTTCCAAAAGTCACATGAACCATAATATGGGCTGATGAAGTAGTCGAATCGGAAGGTGGTATTTTGGCCCTCGACACAACCTTCGTTATCTTCATTTTTAGAAGGTACTGAATACTGATCAACGAACCAGTAATTCTACACGATTATACACACCAAAGTTGTAACGGTTGTCTTGAACAAAGATAGTTTGGGTTTTATACAGTTTTGAGTTAATAATGTTTTTAAAGTTTTTTAAAATAAATGCACATTAACTATTGGAGTAATTATAAAATCATATTACAATTTACACACATATATAATATGAATAGCATTTGAGAAAATAGAAGAAATATCAAATATTATAGAGTCGTGTAGGAAGATATATATGCATGAATTTATGTAGTCTATTCAATGGTTAATATAGTGCGGTAACACAATTTCATATTAAATGACATTTAGTTATATCCGGGAGAGGCAAAAGTAAAACTAGAATCCCATTCATTGTTGACTTTTATCACTTAAATGAATTCTACTCTTAAAACTTAAATAGTTGTCATATACATTATTATTTTTTTAAATCATGTAATGTAATTAAAAAAATCATATACTTTATTTCTTTAAAATCGTCATGCCATAAATCATAAATTCGTTTCATTCAATTTTAGCATTGTATTGTTATATATTTTTTTAGAAAAACAACATTTTATAATAAATACTCTAACGTATGATCATAGAAAAGGTGCGTGACAGTGTGTGCCCAAACGTGTAACAACGATGGTCAAATACTACAGCTTTGTTGTAATACGTGTCGTCTACGCAAAGCACCCAGTACGCACATTTGTGCATTTAACCCGTTATAATGATGCGTGAAACATGCATTTATTGTTGCTACATACTTGTATTTCTAGATTGTCACAATCACTCTCACTCTCACTCTAAAATACATGTGGCATGTTACTTATATGTACATGCACGTTCTTAGTGAATAAACTATTGGTAAAATAGTTAAAATGTTATATTGTGCTAGCGAATACACTATTTGTAGAATCTTTAAGTTAATTATTATGTGTTTACTGGTTAATGTAATGGTATAGAATTAAATTAATTATTATGTGTTTACGAGTGAACGCAATGGTTTCAAATGATCATTGCTTCTTTCTTGAATATGCCACTATATATACGTATGTATGTGTGTACATACATGTATGTGTATGAGGTGAATTTAATAAACACCACTAAAACCTTATAGAACCATTTAAAAATTTGTGAACCACTTCATCACCATTAAATGCACTTGATGACAATTTAATTTATGTAATAAGGATAAAAATACAATGTGTAATCTTATTATAGATCTTGCTACAAGCAAGCAAATTAATTATACGCTCTATTACTTGATCAAACACTCATGCTAAGAGAACTTTTTGAAAACTGCTACATTTCTCAAAAAAACAAATTAATTTGTCCGTATAAATGATTCATATACGATCTCTATATACTGTTCCAATTCCATTAATGCATTATCAGATTTCATCTACAAGGAACTCGTAGTGAACCACATTCTTCTTCTTTTTTTGTTATATATTGTGTAATATTAGGAACTAGAGTAGATTTACTAGTGAATACACTATCTTTAAAGCTATTAATATGCATATGGAAACATGAATAAGTTCTTCACTGAAGTGAAATCATCGATAAATCCATTATATGCATACATAGCTCCATATATATATTGGATAATGAATTGTTCGCGATTCGGTAAAGTATCTAATAGTGTATTTACTATGATTACTTTTCTTCAAGAAATACATTTGTGATACTATTAGGGACTTATATTTTTTATCTCAAAGATCAATTATGTAACATGAGTATTTTATTTTCACTGAATATTAAAAATAGCCTGCTTTTTTTTTTACTTTCTCTCACCTCTCTCCCTATTAGTGTTCATCCTTTTTCAAGCCCTCGAATATATTACTTTGATATCTTCTAAAATAAAGGCACATGAATTCTTTACAAGTCATTATGGTGCTAATGATATTGTATAGGATGATTAATACACTAATGAACTTAATGTCATTTGAATGTGTTAGTACTTGTTTATGTTACACAAAATCATATTAACTTATAGCAAGTTATTTTAGTCCTAATGGCATGTGTATAAAAATTAGTACACTTCTAAGGCTTGTCATGTGTCAGTGTGTTTTTAAAAGTATCATATAATCACATTAGCTAATAAAAAGTCATTGTGGTGCTAAAAACAATATTGTATGATAATTAGGTTACACAAATTGACATGAGGCCATAACAACTCATTATGATGATAATGATATGTGGATGACTATTAATACACTAATAGGCCTCCAAATGTGTTAGTGTGTTGTACACAAAGTTATAAGAGGTCTTAACAACGCATTGTGTAATTATTAGTACACTAATAAGTTTCGCCATAGGTCGGTGAGTTGTTTTTTTTGTTATATAAAGTCACCATAGGTCGTATAAAGTGATTTTGATGTTTAAATTATTTTATGATGATTAGTACACCATGGGACTTTCAATGTGTTAGTAAGTTATTTAGGTCACAAAAGGTTATAACAAATTATTATGGTGTTAATGACATATGAATATTAAATAGTACACTAATGAGTCTTAATGGGATTTATGTGACACCCTACATAAATCTAACATCGGCTGTGAACAGGAGAGATTCCTGGTTCATAAGGATATATTGCCTCTAACATCAAAACGCATTTTGGGCGTAATGTCTGTGGATGAGAGGAGAACTCCACAGTTAAGTGTGCTCAGATGGGAGCAATCTAGGGATAGGTGACCTTTCTGGGAATTTTTCACCTGGGCAACCAAAAGCAAATCCGTGAGCTCCTCGTAGGCAAAGCGGATAATATTGTTGGTGTGAGGGGCCGCGTGTGACAATTTATCTTATGTAAATAAGTTTTTTAAGGTTACATAAGGTCACATTAAGTTATAACAAATGAGTTTGGTGTTAAAGACATGCGATGATAACTATACTAATAGGCATGTACTTTAAAATGTACACGAGTTTCAGCATATGAGTATTGATGATGTTGATGATGATGAGTTGGACTCTTATCATAGTAAGAATTGGTTGGCCAAACCCTAATGTTAATGGTAGGGGCACTTGATTGGATCTTGGTTGGTGTGACAACCCTAAGCCAAGGTTAAGTAAATCTAACACTTTAAGAATTTCTATAAATTGATAGTACATACTTATACCTTATTAGAAATTGTTAAATAGATTTATGTGTTAACTTTATATAAAATCTTCGTATATTTTTGTATATGTGTGAGCATGCATGCATATGTGATTGTGTGCATAGATATAAATTTTATCATTGTCATTTTAGGATTATGAGATTAGTTAGTTAAACACTAAATGCTTTCATTACATGTTAGATATTAAGATCAAACTCCACTAAATCAAATTAACCCTATGAACTAAAGCTAATCAAACTTTAAACACTAAAACACTAACTAAAACACAACCTTAACCCTAATGTCGGTTCATTAGGACACTAATAACCCGATTAAATACCTACACTACTAATTAAAAATTAGCTTAATGACTTAGTAAGCCATTAACCCTATTGACCACCACCTAGCCATACCTTGGACACCTAATCACCTCCCAAATTCGCCACCTAGCACCCATAACACTAAACACATTTAGAAACTTATCACCTCTTCTAATAACCCATTAATCAAGACTATAACCCCACCTCACCACTCTAAATCCTAGACCTAATCATGATTGACTCCATCATTTGAAGCCTCTCGGCCACAATAGAACCACTACAACACCTAACCGCGACCACAAACCACCTCACCCGCAACCATCTCTTGGATCCTACCCACTCTCTCTCTCCATTCTCAATCCTCCTCCATCATCACCCTATTATTTTTGATCTCCACACCACACAACCAACACCACCACCTTTTGTTCAACAATCGATTATTACCCTCTAGAACAACATGGAGCAAGTTACTCTACACTAGCTTATGCTTAAGAACAATCATAACACCGGATTAACAAGAAGTTTAACCAAGCAACTTCTTTAGTTTCTTCATCAAACGAGGTGTGAATCTCAAATTTATAACTAGCAAGTTGTATATGTGTTTAAACTAACACATATAAACCAACCCTTTGAGAATCATCAAGGTTATTTACAAACTCATAAACAAATGATTTCATTCAGAAATCAGTAAGAAAGGGGATTCGGGAACTGAATAATTGAAGATTATTATAAAAATCAAAGATTTAAATAAAAGTACAAAAATTAAAGGGTTGAAAGCATAGATATTCTTGATAAATTAGATTATATGCTTAAATGACTATGTTTGTGGGTATAAAATTAAGAATTTATTAAGAAATATTAGAAATATTAATCTGTAAAATATGGAGATTAATTTATATGATTAATTCAAGAAAATAATTAAATAGAAGATCCAAACCTGATCAAAATCTGGAAAATCATATAATAATCTTATATTTGACAGAAATTACAGAATAAATTTCCTAATTAAATTCGCATGTATGACTGAATTTCATATTTTAGAACATTTTGTAAAAAGAAAATTAAAAGAAATAGAAAAATAGTGAGATAAATCATATAAAATTTACATAAATTATAATATTTTGAATAGAACAATGTGTATGAATTTAGAAACTTTTAGAGATGTTTAATTATTTCTGCCAATTAATATGAAATTTGTAGAAATTCTAGGAAAATGTATGTTATGAATTGTAAATCTGAAATTTTATAAGATAATATAGATTTTAGAATGTTTATAATGATAAATTTGGTGATTTTTGGGTGACAGTAGCGATCGATTAGGAATTTTGATATAATTAATGATTTAAATGCTGAAATTTTTAAAGAAATTAAATTTATTCTAACGAAATACTATTTTATAGGAATTATTTGACTTGTTAGTTGGAAATAAAGTGAGTAACATAACCTATTTTTTATTTATAAGTTTTTGAAGAAAAAAACATATTGTTTATGTTTGAAATTGATGCATATTTGAGAATTTTTGATACTGTCATATTGACATAACTATTAATTCGAATGAGGAACCATCAAATAATATAGGTAGCGCTACTTAAGAAATGTCAACCTGCATATGCTGAAATGAGGGTAATGATGTTATATTATTTGATTGTGTGATTTATATTTAACGGTTATAAATGACTTGACATGTGAGTAGGTTTGGTTGAGTGTTTGATTATATTACATCAATTTAAAATAATTTATGTTATTGATTAAACCTATGTTCCCACCAACTGTTTGTTGACTATTTTGAGTATGTTTTTTTAGGGAAGTTAGCGTCTGGTTGACTATTGATATGTTTGACTTCAGCCTTTACGTGAACGTTCACATTCACTACTAGCTAAAGATTATGTGATATGTTGAAAAAGTATATTTTGAATAGGATTATAAATGTATAAGTCTAAAATGTTAGACTAAATTTTATATCTTGTAATCCTATAAATTATAAACTAATGAAAGTAATGTTTAGTTTATTGATGTGATTTGTATGTCTTGATAACCAATGCGTCTTGAAGTAACGAGTAACACCCAAGCATTTCACGTTTTCATCGGGATGTGACACTTGGATATAGTAAGTACATGTGTATGTATGTTAATGTTTACCCTTTCTGTATTCAATACAAATTTGTTACCAATGTTAATTGTATCGTGTTGTTTTCGTTTTGTAGATTTAACTTTCTATATTTACCCTTTCTAGCTATTTGCATTATTGATGCTATTTTATAGTCTATGTGGACAGTCGTTGGGTTTTGTTAAATGATATTCCTTCAAACATAAAGTCGAATGTTTGACCATTTCAATTTTATGTCCTTGGACATTTTTGTATATAGCATTATAAATAACTCAACAAGAATATATGCATTATGTCATTGTTAGTAAGTGTATAAAATGATAGTTGCTATCGACAAAACCATTGCGCCTAAAGGTTGCTAACAAAAATGACGTTAGCCATGCAATCCAATGCTATTTTCTTCTTCATCAGATTTCATCTCTTGGTAATTAGATCAAGTTTTGGGTCGTGTAGAGAGAGGGGACGAAGGGAAAGCAATAGTATTTAATAGATTGAGAGAGTATTTGTGTTTTAAAATACAGATGAAGAAGTAGATCCATAATAAACTATTTAATCTAGACACATGTATGTGTGATGATATATTTTTACCCTTCTATGTTATTACCGTTGTTTAACGAATTTCAGATATCTATATCTCCTCTATCTCTTGAGGAAACATGTGATAAGCACATGAATCTATAGCAAGAACCATTTTATACTCTTTAGTATGAAGTGGTTTGTTGAATGTTTTGTTTCGTATTGTTTTATAGATATGTTATATATGGAAGAAATGAACGTGTGTGATAAATTTATATTAAGGTAAATTCAAAAATGCAAGACAATTTGATACAATCATGATACAACTTTTAGATAAGTTGTATTTCATTTATCTTAAGAAAGCAACATCGAAGATATTGTTAAAAGAATGGCTTGTGAATTGAACGTACTTTAGATTTATGAGATTATGACTAATTATGAGGCAACTTGAAACATATAAACCTAATTGGTTTCCTTTAAAAGCAAGTTGTTGTATTTCCTTTATTTTCAAAAGAGTAACTTGCTATTTTCATCTTTAAAATTTGCTAAAAGTAGTTATTGTTATCTAAAAATTTAAAAAAAAAGTATCATTTTAATTCAATACTTTCAATTTTAATCCAATAATTTTAATTAATAAATACTTTAATATTTTTAATACACGAACCTTAAAGCTTCTATAAGTAAGAGGTCATGAACAACTACCACATCACAATAGGTTCTGGCCATGCATCCTTGCTTTCTTTTCCCTTCCTTTTCGCAAAACCTACACATATGTTAACATATTGTCAGATTGTATGTCCGAATCAACAAAGATGATCTTATTACTTGTTAAACTTTACAATTAATTAACAAACATTCATCATACACATTCAAACAGTCGATAAAATGTGATGGGGTGAGTGGGTCCAGAGAGTGATACTAATAATGTAGGGATCATGTGCTCTGGTTGGGTCCAACAAGCTAGTGGTGGTGCACATGCAAATAACATGCATCGAACCACACCACTCTTACTCTTCACATTTATATATCCACCCTTTTATTTACAACGTACATTTATAGAATCAACTTGTAAACACAATAAATCATCTCATATGTTTATTAGCATCAATCATAGGTTGAACTACATGTCCATACAAACTATCTACTAAAATGCTATTTTCATTCGTCACTTTCTTATATTGTATCTTTCAAAATGTCATCGCTAAAGTAACTAAAACGAATGTAAAAAAAGATGTTTGTTGTGACCGTGAGTTAAAAACTTAACATATCATCATTTCATACCGGTATAATAATTAACTTTGATAAAGGTTAAAACATTATCTTATATGTTCTTTTTGATATTATGTTATACCAGTATCAAATCAAATCAATTTAATCAAGTTAACTTTTGGATAATATATATAGATTTGTATGCTTTAACCCAGGGTGTCTTTAACCTAAAAGGGGAGAAGATTTTTTGTAAGTGTAGCTAAAAAGAGCAAGGGTGCATGCAAAAAGTGATAAAGCATGTGCTGGGCCTAGCAGAAATCACATGTGCTTCCCTTAGGTTTATTTTTCATGTTTATATTTTTTTAGCATTAACATTTAGATTATATAACATTAAATATATAACACCTAAATAACTTAAGATAAATTATCACACCAAATACTTCATCCCAGAAATTTGTTTGTCAAGTTTAGTGTATTCATGCCGCATATAACTCTACGGTTCAATTAAAGAAAACAAAAGTAAAAATAAATAAATAAAGGAAAACAACAAATTTGATTACACACTGTCAAATTTAAGTTTCAGACAGTAAACTACACCGTTAAACCTAGGCCTAGCAAAATATGTTATATCATGTTTTATGTCTAACAGTTTAAAGATGACGAGATCAACATAAGTATCAAACATGATAATAACTTGTTTAATTACTATATTACATGTCTATATTTTTCTTTTATATGCTTTAAGCATCAAAAATAAAGAAATAGTGAAATCTAGCTTTCTAAATCCTAATGTTAACTATTTTAAAAATGGTAAAAGAAAACCACATAGTAAAGTTTTTACTAAACATGTTAATCATATCATATGTTACAAATTTTCAGTCCTAATTAAACCCGCATTAGACCAACTAAACCGACCGTTTTAAGTAGTGTTGTTGAGACCGGATCAGACCAGCCGGTTCGATTCGCATCAACTCGTTTTGGAGAGGTTCAACCGGCCGGTTCGTCTCGAATCGGTGGTCAGACCGGGAAACCGGACCGGTTCGAGCCGGATTTTGATTTTATTTTTTTTATTTTAATGGGTAAAAACGGGACGTTGAATCATAAATTAATATGTTGGATATAAAAATATAGTTAAGTTTTATATATAACTATAAAATACATATATAATTACTTATATTTAAGTATATATATAACTATATACATAATATATTAAATATAATTATGACGTCATACGGTTCTTAAATCCGGTCCGAATGGTCCGACTACCAAACCAGTAAGACGTCCGGTTCGACGTCCGATCCGGTTCCGAAAACATTTGTACAAAACTAACTACCAAACCAGTAAGACGCCCGATCCAGTTCCGAAATATAAGTTAATTTAAACAGTTTTGCTAACTACTACAAAACTAACTATAAAATGTCACCCTGTTTAAACATTAAGTTATATAATACATTAAACACTTATTTATTGGTACCAATTGATATTTATTTAACCCGAATGAGAGGGAATGTGGGTACTGCACTAGCCTAGTGTCAACCCGAATTAAGACCCGTGACCTGTTTTAACTACCCGTAACCAGTACACCTACAGTACAAATATGGACCAGCATGCAGGCTACCAAAACGAATCACTGTCTTTTCATCTATAAATACCTTCAACTCACCCCCAGCATTCTTCATTTATCATCCATCATGGCCAAATTCTTCGCCTTCATCGTCATCGCGCTCATCGCGATCTCCATGTTGTTTCAAGTGGTCTGTTAGTGATCCAAATAGCTGTTTTAGAAAAAATGTTTGATGAATGTTGTTTAGATGTTATTTAATTCATCTTGATCTTCTTGTTGTTGGTTGTTGATTGTTGAATGGATTAGGTTTCGGCTAATGGAGGGCGTCGTGGTGGATTCGGACCTGGAAGTTTGACGAGCTCGCGTAAGTCTCTCGATCCGATACGATTGACATTGATTCAGTTTTTTTTTTTTTTGAACCGCGACATTGATTCAGTTTTATTTTGAAAATTTTAATATTTATCGTTGATTTAAGAACAATTTTTTTAACTACGAGAACATTTTGATAGTAAAATGTATTCTTTCTATGTAAATAGTAGAAGAGTTTAAATCTTGAAAGGTGGAGATATAAATGATTGGTATTTAATAGGTATAGATTAGGAACGCTTCTAAAAAACTATATACTAATTTTGTTGATTTTGTTAAAACACATAAAATATTTTAATATTTTTAATACTTAATAGGAATAGATTAATCTTTAGAAAATATTTTAATAACAAGTAGATTATGAGTTGTTTTAAAAATGACAGTGTACTGATATGTGACAAATGAACAGAGTGCCCGGGGCAATGTGTGAGGAGATGCAGCAAAACACAATACCACAAGCCGTGCATGTTCTTCTGCCAAAAGTGTTGTGCGAAGTGTCTGTGTGTACCCCCGGGGTTCTACGGGAACAAACAGGTGTGCCCGTGCTACAACAACTGGAAGACGAAAGAAGGTGGCCCGAAATGCCCCTAGATTTCGTCGTATTAACACGACGTATAAATGTATTATGTAATTTGCTTTATAGATCTTGAATTCTGTAATGCTGTGAGGTAAAAGGACTGAGTGAATTTGGTGAATGTATGGGTGCTGCACTCCATTGATGCAACTATTGCATATTACATGTGATTGGGCCCCTAATATTTTAGGTATAATATTTTAATTCTGTTTGATGATATGTTTTATTATTATAAATTTAAGGTTTTGTATGTTCTGTTTCTAAATTTTTATTTTGGTTCCCTGTAACGTTGGAGATAAGACATTGTTGGAAAATTGGTGTAGAAAACATAATAGAACGCTCACAATTTGCGACAATGGAACTCAAATACTGACTCTTATTATTAATATTGAAAACCATATAATTAAGCTAAACACAACTTGTGGTTATGCTAAACTCCTCCTTTGTTGAATAAGTCTAGTAATCCAAATGAATTTTCTTATTAAATACCAAATAAAACTTTAATAATTATATTAAACTAGAATTAAGCTCTTCGCGTTGCGGGGGGCGTAAAACCAGGCAAAATAACACAAATGTCACACTATCATTAATGATCATCAACACTGAAATTGTTGTGTGTTAATACGAAAAAATAATACCAAAGCGTAAAACATATAAAAATATAACTAAATTGATTTAAGACTCACGTGTAGCGACGAACCTGTTAAAGGGAGAAAATTAACGTAAAAACGATAAACAACACACACACATTGTGCTATGTTAACTCATAGAATTTAGATGAACGTAAAGCGAAACGTAAAATTGGTGAATCGCATATGATGTTTGTGTCGTGTTAACTTACAAAACCTAGAACGAACGTAAGACGGAAATTTGAAAAATATGAACAGTATAGGGGACATTTAAGTATATAATTTTGTGAAATTAAATTGTAAAAGATGAAGAATTTGAGTTTAAAGTAAAAATAATTAAATTAGAATGTTACTTTGTAAAATATAAAAACATTTGGGTTAAAAGTGAAAAGACAAATTTTAAAAAAAACTCATAAGTTACAACACTATTATGCATAAAATGTTGGTAATCTCTAATCTCTTAATTTTCATAACTTTTACAAAATTATCTATGATTTCATCCTTCATATAGCACATGATTCGGGATCAAGTTTTGCTTTGTATTATATAGTTTCGAATATGGCAAATCATTAAAACTTCAAATATATATATATATATATATATATATATATATATATATATATATATATATATATATATAATATATATATATATATTAAAACGATAAAAAGTAAAAACACAAAAACTTCCCAATATCGATCATGTATAAACTTTGGGTATATAATATAGAAAGTAACGTATTATGGTATGAAATCGCATTTCATAATTAAAAAGAAACAAATTTCTAGGATTCTAACGAATTCGTGAATCTTCAGCACCAAGTTTATTTATAATTAGGTTTAGCTAAATTAACAAAAAACAAACACATGACTAGTCAATTCATTTATATCCATTCTTTATTTGTGTACAATCATTTACAAGTTCGTTAATTTACTAAGTGAAGAAATTAAAAATGTTACGTACATTAGTTAGATGAATAGTTACAAACAACATTTTATAAAGAATGTGAGTGTACGGTGTACTCTTCTCAAGATGTTGTAGGTTTAAGTCTTGACATAAACAAATAGTTTAGATTTAAGAGTAGATTTAAAGTATGTGAGTTCGTTGTTTAAAATATAATTTTATAAGCAAGCTACGTACACGCTATATCACATTGTTCGCTTTACAATCATACTATGTTCAAGTTATTTGGATTGTAAGTCTTTAATCACGTCATTCGGGCTATAATCATGTTTAGATAACCATATTCACATTGTTAAATCGAGCTACTTGCATATGGCATGTCACAATATATTATATATTTATATAGAAAGTTATAGCAATACCATAAAATATTAAAAATAATACAAGTTTCAACTTTGGTATTGTTTTTAATAAAGTAGGTATAAATATTTGAGTTTGAAAGAATAACCAAATTAGATGAAAACTAACAAATGTGTTTTTTTATTTGTTCATTTTACTCCTACCTATTTCATTTGTTTCATTTTTTACATGTGCCACCCCTAACGCTATGTGTTATACTTTCTTGAGTGAGTAGACGTAGGGTGTGGGAGGGCGTGAAACATCACCCAGGACAATGGCGGAGAATGTTGCTCCTAATTTAAGATTAAAACCACCAAAAAACTTATCACGTGGGTTTACTTCAGTACTTTATGCTTGAAATGTAAAGAATTTTTACATAACTTAATATCTCCCACTATTGATTTATCTAGTTAGTGATAACATTGCTTACTAAATGTTTTACATTTAACTTTTTACCTTATGGTACCATTACGATAAAAGGTTCTACTATTTTTCAACCATTCATTAATTTTTATTTTTACTTATCACATAAAAGTTAACCATATTAATTTAGTAGTGAGATTCTTATTTCGAATAACATTTTAAAATAGATAGTAATTTCATAAATTAAATTATTTAATACAGAAACTAAAAAAAGATCATTGAAAGAATGAAAGTATATAAAAGAAGGGAGTAAATTCGATGCTACCTACATCATGCACCAAAATTAGTTGTCGGCCTGGAGTTGAGACCATCCAGTTAATGGGCTGCATAGTGGGCTTTTTAAGGACCAATTTTCAGTTTTTCACTCATGACTCATGGAATGATGAATGATCTAATGATGAAAAAAAGGTCCCCAACCATAATCAATTTGAAAATGTTTGAACTCGGTAAAACCCGAACCAAATGGTTAAACTTTAGTTTTCAAACCGGTCAAAACCTTTCAAGAACTGGTTCCCCTGGTTTGGGGGAAAAAACCGATTCATACACCTCAATAATAATTCTTTTAAAAGATCAAACAGTCAGATGAGGAGATACAACGTTTTGAACTCAAGTTACTTTCAAGTAACTTTTATATCATATTACTTCTTATTTCTTTATATTTATTGATTAAGCATATATATATATATATATATATATATATATATATATATATATATATATATATATATAATATATATATATATATATATATATATATTTGATGGAGTGACACATGAAAACCAAGATTTTGTTTTCTCATTTGGTAATCTTATACGGCGTTCCTTGCACTTTTGTTGACATCAAACTTTACAATATTTTTGGAGTTAGGAAGAATTGTTTATTATAGATCCTTGATGGATGTAACATTCTAGTTTTTTGTTTAATAAATTTGAATTACTATATTGTAAATCGAAAAACAAGATATTTGTTGGTGTCGTATTGTCATTGTCTATTGTATTTTTATGTAAACTGGATCAAAATGTTATAAATTGTATTCAATGCTAAAATGTAAATATAATGTTTGGCTGCCGAAGTTTAAACCATGAAAATTGAGTTTGGTTTATAATGAATTTTGAAGAGTACTTAGACACTTAATTTCCTACATATTCGTAACATTTATGACATTCCATAGCCTATAATTATCATACTTTGCGAGCATTTATACAGGTTTTTTAAAAAATGAGTTGTATGTAAGGCGAACTTACACGGCAACTTTTGTACAAGATACGGCTTGTATGTAAGGTGAACTTACGCATGACTAAATACGGCAACTTTTGTACAAGATACGATTTGTGTTGGAAAAATCATATGAAATCAACCTTAACTTTATTTAAGGTTTTATTTATATTTTTTGTTGAAAACTCAAGTAAGTTTGCTTATTTTGGTCTCGGACATCGAAAACATTTTTTGCAAAAGTGTATCAAAAATAGGATATACAACTATACATGTTGTATCAAAAAACATAAGTTTTATTGAATTATCTAAGATATTGTAGATATTGGTTATTTTAACATCAGTTATTGGTTTCTAAAGGTCATTTTACTTTATAAATGTGTTTAGGGTTTTAAAAATCCATTGTAAGATGATTACAGAAGAATTGGTGGGTTAATTTTACATCTAAACAACGAGTCTAAAGGTGTAATTTGATTTCTAGGTGTTATGTTGAACTTAAATGGATAACAATAGTTATATTTAGGTTAACTAAAGTTTTTGTAATGATTAAATTGGTAATTTGGTCATCGATGAATATGTATTGTTTGGTTGACTTTTAGCCAACTTAATTTCTTGGAAAGGAATGAGCAATTTGAAGCTATAAACACAAAGGAGCTTATTTCAATCTAGACAATGAAACAACTAATAAGTGAGTCACAAGCCGACTTGATTTTGGGTTGAGCTCAGCATATTTACAAATGAGCCGGTTTCAAGCAAGCTAACAAGCCAACACGAGAAGACCTAAACTTAGCTCGAGCACGACTCGTTTACAAACGAGTTGATTTCAAATGAGCTTTAAACGAGCCATAAGACATGCACTTTTTGGACAACCCTATTGCTAAGAATCTAAATTTATCTGTCTCTCATGGTTTAGATGTATGAATGACATTCATGCATTGCAGTTAATCAAGAAACTCCCCTCTAATTTTGCATCATTCATCTTAAATTTTACTTTTTATCATGAAGTTTATCAAACTTAAAAAGTCATTGCATAGTGTCGTGTACCACGTAAAAAGTGATCTTTGGTAACGACATAAAGACAAAACGCTATGATTTTATTACTAATAAAACGTTATATTACAAACATTGGTAAAAACAATAGTTTAATTAGAAAACAATCTTGAGTTAACCTAGCTAAAATAGGTAAATGAAAGTCCATTATAATTCGGTGCTCAATGTATTTCATTATGTTAACACAAAGGAAGCAAAAAAGATCTAGATACGCAAACGTTTAGATTTTTATTTTATCTTTTTCAAAACAGTTTCTCACACATTTTAATATTATTCTTAAATGTGTCATCTGTTCACAATTAAACTTTTTTCATTTCTAACACATTTTGATACTGCCATACTAGAAGATGTTTGGCAGCATGTGTTTAAATACAACCTAAAACGAAGAAAAGCAGATATATGATTGCTCTAAACATGTGAAGACCAAAGTAATATTGGTGATCATGAATTTAAAAAGTAAATAAAGTGGTTATAATGTAGATAGAAAGAACATTTGTCAACATGGCTGGAATAGCTCAGTTGGTTAGAGCGTGTGGCTGTTAACCACAAGGTCGGAGGTTCAAGCCCTCCTTCTAGCGAAAATGTTATTTTAATTTTTTTTTCCTAACAAAAACGTCACAAATTGTACTAAAATTAACTTTATATTTCTTATGTTCTTTTCATTATTATATTTGGACTTTTCATACCAAACTTACTTTTTCAAAAACTACAACTTGTATAGTTGTATGTGTTTTCTTATATTGTCTTAAACATCTATATATTGTATTTATAACATTTAATTTATATTTATGTATAAAATAACTAGGATTAATGGGGGTGCATCAACCACAAAGGCGATTGGCGAGATTTCTCATTTTGAACATTATGACTATTTATAAAATTAATCAGGTTTAGTCACGTCTTAAAAACCAGTTAGCTTCAAATTAGTTTTTACCTGATTTGTTGCTACCGAAATCCTCAACATTCGGGTGAAGGACTCGGGTAACAGTGATAGGAGGAGACAACCATGGTTCATGTCATCCTAATGTTGTGGTATCAACTTACACCTTCTCGAGTCATGATCTGGCTATAATTAGAACATAAACTCAGTAAAGGGCCAAGTCATCGGGGCCACGATGTGTGTATGTACAATCATATGTATACGTATGTAATAGTACATGTAGAGAGAGAAAAAGAGCGTGTGTGTAAAAAGAATACCAAGTACCCTCTTAGATTGATGGGTCAAGTCAATCTTCTATTTATAAAAGGCTTATTGGGTTTTAACTATAACATATCAATTTCATTCTTGAGTTGATTGGATTTTTGTCCATTTCAAATAAGCTTAATATGTTGAACTTTTGTTCTAGTTATGTGGATAGCTCATCACGGTTCAAACTGTTCGGATGTAGGCTTCGTATGAATTAGGATAGGTAGCGGTATTTAGTAGCAATCAACCAACCCTAGCTCTAAATGGGTCTAGATTAGTTATCTTGTTAATTAAGAAATTAATTATAATCCTAATCTATAAATATATCTTTTGTATCTGTAAGTTACTATTCGTCAATTGAAATAATACTTTATTTGCCCTGTGAACGTAGGTTGCACACTATGACCAAACCACGTTAAATCTCTCGTGTTTTTTACCGTATGTTTTGTGTTCGTGTGTGCTTTGATCCTAACACTAGCTCAGTAACCCTCTTATTGTAGGTCTCCAAAACCAATCTCGGGCTTACATAAATCACACCTCAATTTAGACCGTCTAGACAGGCTCTTTTCTGCATAACCACTTGTAAATTCTCAAAGAGATAGATCACAGAGTTCGTACGGATTGTTGTTTAAAGGTGAGAAGTTATCATCTAAAAAGGCAAAAATGTGTGGCAACATGGTACTTGTATATACATTTGAAATCTTCACATAAAGGTAGGTAGATCATAGATCTCACTATACTCTCCAACAATTTTATCCCATATGACCATAAAGTCTATTCACAAAAGAACTAAAGAAGTAAGCAAACATGTGGATCTGACTATAAACTTATGAGTTTACAAATGAAAATACATGAGTATCTTTTTAACAAAATGATAAATCATGAAGGAAAAGGGTTATAGGTAGAAATCGCATTGGTTATGCATGCATCAACTAAAAGTTGGAATATATGCATGTAAATAAAGAATACAGACATATTAAATTTTTATGCTATGTTTTATTTTAGTAGCTACAAAGCGCGAAGCTAGGGGGTGTAGAAAAAATGTTTTTGAGTTGGAAATTTTTTGAACCAATATGCCGCACGCATGACATAGGGCTGTAAACGAGCCGAGCCGAGCCGAGCCGAGCCAGGATGGGCTCGAGCTTGAGCTCGAAGCTTATCGAGCCGAGCCGAGCCGAGCCAACTCGAAAATTTTATCGAGCTCAAAACACCGGCTCGAGTTCGGCTCGTGAAAAGCTCGAGCCAGCTCGAATTTTTTTTATTTTTAATTTTTCACATTAATGTATATGAAAACACAAAAATATATATTAGGGTTTTTACATTTTGTTGGATACTCCGTACTTATAAGAACAAAGATCATTATTTTGAATATAAACAATTCACTATCAAGCTATATATTTTTAAACAAAATACTTAATGTTTCTAAAAAAAATCATTTTTATTTTTAAAAAAACATTTTTAAAATCCTAATATAAAAATAATAATCATAATAATAATAGTAGTAGTACATAATAATATTTATACTATATAAATAGATATATACATATATTATATGAACCGAGTCACGAGCCGAGCCAATGAACCAAGCCACGAGCCGAGCTCGAACCGAGCTAACCTTGGCTCGAGTTCGGCTCGCTTAGAATTCGAGCTGAGCCGAGCCGAGCCGGCTCGTTTAGAATCGAGCTTTTTTCGAGCCGAGCTTTTTTCGAACGAACTTCGAGCGAGCTTCGAGCCACAAACTTTTTGTACAGTCCTAGCGCGACATGCAAACACGAATAAACTATAAGTTTTGAAACTGTAAGAGGTCATTTGGTTGGCAGAATGTGTTGTAAAAGAATTGAAATTGAAATAAAATCTTATTAAAAGATAAGGTGTTTGTTGGTAAATATTTTAATGGAATTAAAATGTTAATTTTGAATATTTTATTAAATTATTTAACATTCATTGTATGTAAAAAAATTGAATTCCTTCATTTCCAAGGAATTCTATAAACAAAATAGGGCATGCGATCACATGAAACAAAAAGGTAAAATCATCCGGTTCTAACACAAATGTGATTGGTTAGCACAAATCAGTCGCCTGGGAAAGACATATTGTCAATTTTATAATTGCATAGAGTGTTAGATAATAGGAATCACCTAGTGCTGTAAACGAAACGAACGTTTAACGAATAGTTTACTAATCATTTGGTGAGAAGTTCGTTTATGTTTGTTTGGTTAATTATTGAACGAACACGAACAAGAAAATTATGTTCATTTAGTTAAATGAACGAACACGAATAAAGACTGTGTTCATTCATTTATGTTCGTGAACATTCGATATTGTGTTCCTTCATTTAAAATTTATATTTGAAATAATTATGTTAAGTATTTATTTATTTTTATGGATATTACATAATGTTTGCGATTTAATTATAAAATAATATATGATAGTTTGTATTTGTTTGTTTCAGGAAATTTCGTTTGTGTTTATTAATTTTCATGAATATTTTATTTGTGTTCGTTTATGTTCGTGTACAGTTCATGTACAAATTAATTTCCTCAATGAACGAACACAAAAAAAAAATCATGTTATGTAAGTATTCGTGAACAATTCATTAACAAATTATTTTCTTAATAAACGAACACGAACAATGCCCCGTTCATATTCGTTTGCAGCCTTAATAATTCACGCGATTCCAAAAGCCAAAATCTCATGATTTTAATGATGTGTCAGCCTCTTATTCATTTAATCGTTTCAAAATTGCTTCATTTAATATTTTCCAAAATTTTTAAGGACCTTATAGTTTTTTTATCTCAATGCAAAAGTCTTTTAGATAATCTTCTTAATTATAGTTCTATAGGATTCATTCATAAATTCATTGGGTTTTTAAGGTTATTTCATAGTGGAAAACACTACCCATATCAACACGATGTTGGTTTGAGTGGCAAACACATGGAGAAAGAAGGTTCAAAGTGTAGCAAATCTGCATTTTCATCCACAAAATTGAAGCAACAAAAAGTGAAAAAAATATTAAAAAGGTGGGGAGATTTTGGAAAAGGAAAAAAGAATAGAGAAAGCATTATAAAATATAGTTTATTTATGGAAGGAGATAAAAAGTGCACTAAAGTTATTGAAAAGCAAAGGTGGGTGGGTGGTGGATTTTGGAAAGTTCAAAGAAACGTGTTCACTTTTATCCTCTTGATTTTAGACTATGAACATATTGCCCCTTTATGTTGTAAAAGTACTACTTTATGTCCTCTTGTTTTATGTTTTCATGATACAAAAGAAAAGAGAATAACCAACCCAAAATGTGCGACAAAAGGGATGGCTTAAAAACAACTAATTTACATATTCGAGAGCAAGTTATAGTTTAAGGTTAATTTTTATGTTAAAAACGGCCAATTAGATTACTTTTTTCGCATATTACAATAAGATAAATATATAGGATTTGATTAAAAACATGTACATGTAAATTATTTGTTTAGAAACTAATAATAAAGAAAGAAATATGATCTCTATATCATATATGGTGCTATGTTTTGTAAGCTAGCAATATTACTACAATTAAAACTCGTATAGTGATATGGAGGATAATTCATATATTAAACGTTTATGTTATTTTCAAAGACCTTAAAATTCACAAAATATAAATACACATGTATTAATAACAAGGTAATGAGTCCTCTTTTTAAATCACCGTCAACCATTACTAGGGTGTTTAAGATTGTTGATTTAAAAAATTATCATGCTTTTTTTTCTAAGAATAAACTAAACTATTTCAACTAAAAACCTAACATTAGTTGTTAATTAAATGAGCATCTGATTTTGTTTATAACTTTAAACATAAATCATTTAAATAAAATCATAAACACTCTTTGTTATCTTCCAGAATTATTTTTTTTTCATACAACTATCCGTCAAATTTTTCCCTTCAAACTTTTATAACTATAACAATATTTTTATAGCAAAAAACACATACACATACAAAGTTATAACAACGGTAACCATATAAAACATACTTTTATTTTTTTAATAATGAATATATTCTCTCTTACAACTTTACAAATATCATGTTTTACAAAATCCAAAATATGATATCATGACATTATTATATTTATCGATACTTGAATATAAGTTTTAGTCAAAACCAAATCAGATCAAATACAATATATTTTAATTTTTCTTCACAACAATATAACCCTATTAATCTTAGATATACCATTACAACATACTTCCACTTAACTCTCGGTATAAACTTTATTCAATACCAAGCTGTTACAACCCACAATCAAAACCGACACGTCAAACATAATATATTTACTCATCTTTCTCATAACAACAAAGTGTTTTTTTTCAAATTCCAAATAGAATATCCCAAAATACTTAATTCAAACCAAAACTAATCCGTCACAACTCAGAACCAGATTCCAAAATCACGAGTCAGGCAGTCGCTCGCTGTATACAAAATATAAACGAGAGAAAAGGGTGAGAAAAGCAAGGGCATAAAACTGCAAATAAAGCAAAAGAAAAGGGTGTAAAAAGCAAAATTGCCGAGTCAGCAAATAAACGAGAATCAAAAAGAGCGAAAGTTAGAAGAGAGAGAAAATCCCAACAGCCACATACACAACTTGTGGCTCTCATTTCATCCTCCCCTGCTGACGTGGCAGTACGATCAAAACCAACACAAACACCCACACACACAAACACACACACAACACACACACACACACAAACACACACACACACAAACACACACACAAACACAGTGTCTGTCAGAGCCCCTAGATCTGTTCATTCTATCCAGCAATATCCACCGTCCGATCCGCCGGAGATGTCGGAGCCCAAAGATCCCGCTATTAAGCTCTTCGGTAAGACCATTCAGCTGCCCGACGCGTTGACCGACGCCGCCGGCGGTCAAGATGCCGCTGACCAAGCCGCCGGAGAACATCCGCCGTCGCCGTCGTCGAGCTCGTCGTCGACGGAGGAGGACGGTGAACGTGAATCCGAGGTTAATGATAAGGTAAGTTGTTAATTGATTGATTGTTAATGATAGGTAGATAGATGGATGGATGGATCTTATTGATTTTCCTTTGTTGAATTTGGTGTGTGTTGAATTGGATGGTGATTTAGGGTTTTGTTTGGGGGTTTATAAGGTGGGGTGGTTGATTGATGAATGATGGATGTTATTATTGCGAATTTGTTTGATTAATGCAGTGGGATTTTCTAGGGTTTATGTCTCTCCGTTTCGATTGGGGGTTTTTTCTGATTGAATTAACCTTGATTTAGTTTTGTTCGTTTGTTCTTCAATATAGAAACAAATTGGCTGTTTCTGTCTATGAGAAGCAAATTACTCTTGCTCATAAGTTTGATTTTATCTTATGTTTACTGTTGTTGTTTTGTTAGTTTGTTCATGAATTACAATTTCGTTTGATTTGGCAATTAAAGTTTATCGTTTTGGGTGGTTCGAATGTGTAACCTTGGGATTTGATGTTGCTTGAGTGTCTTCTAATTGAAAGATGCTAAATTTCAAAGCTTTAAATTGATTTACTATGAACATGTGAACTGATTTAGTATGAGAAATCATGGGCTTCATGACATTTGACTTAACTTGGTTGTCACGTAGGAGACATGCGCTTAATATATGAGTTCGGTATCTCAATTGTATTCGCAGTAGGTCAAGAAACGGGAAAAAGCGTCGCTTGTTGTTTTTGGATGATAAAAATTCAAGTTATGTTATGTCGTGCCATCGTTTATAGGAACGTTTGACTATCCTACCAGTTGCAGCGGAAAAAAATGTTGATTTCTATGGGTGAAAGCTTTGCATACCATAAAATTTAGGGATAATATTGTTAGCTTCTGTTTTTCGTATAAAATTGGCAAGATGAGACAGTTTGAAGTATTTGTGTTTGTGTGAGATCTTATAAGCTTGATGGTTACATTTTTAACTGAAACTTGCGGTAAATGTAGGTGCAACCTGAAGAGAAATCTGTTGATAAAGAAGAGGAAAGAGCCCCTTCTACAGTTTCTGAAGATGTTAAAGAGCCGAATGAAGCTTCAGTATTAAACGAAAACCCTACGACACTTTCAGCTGAAAACGAATCTTCTACTGCAAAAGCATCAAAATCACAGGAAGAACAAAGTGAACAGGAGAAAACCTTAAAGAAACCAGACAAAATACTTCCTTGTCCTCGATGTAACAGCATGGACACAAAATTTTGTTACTACAACAATTACAATGTTAATCAACCTCGACACTTTTGCAAGAACTGTCAAAGATACTGGACCGCTGGTGGGACAATGAGGAATGTTCCTGTGGGTGCAGGTCGCCGTAAGAATAAAACTTCAGCATCTCAGTATCGTCAAATAACTGTCACAGAAGCTTTGCCTGGTGATCTGAACCACACGGTCCTAAAACCCAATGGCACCGTCCTTACGTTTGGTTCAGACACGCCTCTACATGAGTCAATGGCGTCTGTCTTGAAGATTGCAGATAAAACAATGCGACAAGATAGTTTCCGCAAACCAGAAGATTTAATAATCCCAGTTCCTTCAAGTAATGATGATAGCACAAACAGACCATCAGCGACTGAGATGCAAAGTTGCCATGGGTTCTCCCCTCAGGTGCCTTGTTTTCCCGGTGCACCATGGCCGTACCCATGGGCCCCACAAATGGGCCCACCTTTCTGCCCACCCGGCTTTCCTATGCCGTTCTACCCTGCACCGCCATACTGGGGTTGTGCTATACCCGTACCAGGCCCCGGCCCTAGCTCGGGCCCGGGCCTGGCCCCATGGAATGTGCGGTGGGTCCCTCCTCCACCTAATTACCCCGCCCCTCCGGTTACCTATGCAGCCTCTCCTTCCAGTCCTATATCCCCAACTTTGGGAAAACACTCACGAGCCGAGAATGGAGAAGATGAAATGATAAAAGACAACGAAACTGAAAAAAGTCTTTGGGTTCCAAAAACATTGAGGATTGATGATCCGGAAGAAGCTGCAAAAAGCTCGATATGGGCCACATTGGGAATCAAAAACGACGGATCCGTTGGTGGGAATGGAGGAGGTATGTTCAAGGCATTCCAATCGAAAAGTGAAGATAAAAAGCCCATCAAAGAAGCATCTCCTGCACTTCAAGCTAACCCTGCGGCATTATCGAGGTCTCTTAATTTCCAAGAGAGCTCATGAGATGATGTTGGATGATTTTGCGGCAATGGAAACCGCAAAGGGGTATGTGTTGCATGGAGATGGGCTTCAGTGACATGCAAAAGTGGAAGAAAGGTAAGTTGATTCCATCCATTGTGGTTTCCATTGTTCTAAAATGATAGAGAGAGTTTGTGTATTTTGAATTCAATAGTATTTTTGAGTTTTGTGTGTACATATGTTATATGTGAAATAGTGAAGAAGGTAGAACAGATGAGTGTGTGCAGTGAAGTAATAAGTTTAGCTACCAAAATTCTCAAACATTGATCTTCAATCTTATTTTGGCCTTGAAATGAGTTTCTTGTTGATTTGTTTACATCTTAGTGTTATGTTTTGATTTGCTTATACAGTCTCTAGCGGTTCTCTTTTGTTATTTGTTATATGACTGAAGGCATGGGTTCGGTCGGCTCAGGCGTGGGTAAGACTTAAGAGTATGGAAGCATTCGATATGACTTCACAACGCTGGTGGCACATTAGATGTGTATCAACACGATCCCCGCTAACTGTTTGGGATCGCATAGGTAAAAGAGTCGTTAACGTAGGAAAGGAACTTGCGATGGATATCTAGTACGATGTTTTCATTATATATATTACTAATTAACAACTTTTGTGTGCATTAATATTTGTACCTTAGGCATAGTGGGCTGTACTTACTTTCGGGTTTTTTCAATCTTTGATTTTATTTTACTTTTAATTCTAATACTTTACAATTTTTACTATTTAATCTTTATAAATTTTCACTTTCAACTTTATCCCCTATACTTTTCATATCTTTACAAGTTTTTCGTTTTACGGTTCAGTCTAAATTTTACCATTTAACACACTGTAACGTGCGCTTGTGATTTTAGGTTTACAGTTATTTTTTCCCTTTGTCGGCCCATCACAACTCACGAGTCCTATACCAACTTAGTTTTTTCTATGTTTCACGTTTCACGTGCGTGGTTTAATGTTTTTACGTCTAGTTTTCATTTGGTTTTATATTTTTTGTTTTTTAATTCTTTTTTATTACGAGTTTTTTCCTGTGTTGGTGGTCACTAAATGTAGTATGACATTGTTATGGCTTGGCATAATTTATGCCCCCGTCGCAAAGTGGGTGGCTTAATACTAGTATATACTGATTATCAATTTTGTTATGCATTATGGGTTATACATCATCTTTTAGGGGTTGTATCCAACTTTTGTCTTATTCTTTTTAATCTTTAACTTTTTAATTTAACCCAACATCTTTGCATTTTTTACAATTTACCCAAATATTTTGTTACTTTTAACTTTGGTCCTTATACTTTTTATATTTTAAAATTTTTCGTTTTACGTTTCGGTCTACATTTTTGTGAGTTAACATGTTGCGGTGTGTGTATGTAGTTTAATGTTTTTACGCTTATTTTTCTTTCTGTTTAACGGTACCGTTGCAACGTGTTGGTCCAACATCAACTTAGTTATTGTTTTATATGTTTTACGTTTCACTTAACGTCGGTGTGTCCTTGGTTCTATGTTTCGGTTGGTGATCGTTAATGGTGGTGTGTTTTTTATGCTACTTAGTATAGTTTTACACCCCCACAAACGTGAGGGCGTAATATATACAAGGCCTTAACGTCGGCCGAAAGCTGTGACAGACCCAAAAAAAAAATTAAATTTCATTTCTCTAAGAGATAAAATCTAAAGTCTCATATGGTATGCATTCAACTAAAGTAGTTAACATGGTAGTTTTGTACCTTAAACTAACCCTTTGAAGTTCATACCTCAAAAACAACTCCCAAAAAAGAATAACATACCAATCTTCCAACACATATAAACAAACAACAAAGAACTATTAATAATATTAAGTCATCAACAGAAACTGTTCTTCATCATCCTCACAAACTCACCGAAATCTATCCTACCATCGGCGTTTCGATCAAACGCTCTGATCATCTTCCCACAATCTTCATCATCTGCTCTCCCCTTCAATCCCATAACACAAAGAACCCTCTGCAACTCCATTGCATCGATGAACCCATCTTTATTCTCATCAAAAACATCAAAAGCGTCCTTCACTTCATCCAACCGCGGTTCTTTGGCTTCAAAAACATTAAAAATGTACGTAAAATTCATCACCTTCGGCAGCTTTTCACCCCCGGGCCGCGAAAAAACACCCAAATCCGCCATAAGTAGCTCCAAATCATCTCTCATGACACTGTCATCATCGATAATATTATTGTTGGTAGACAAAAGGTGTGATCTTGACAATCTTGAATCAAATCTTGAATCAACGGTCGTCTTCTCAAGCTTTTCGACCAGATTCTTGGAGTGTTGAAGGGAAAACCGGTGTACCGAAAGCTTGAATCTTGAGAAAAACTTCAAGATTCCGGTGACCCTGTTGAGAACAAGTAGTAAGAAGAAGTATCGGATCAATTCAACAATCAAGAAACTCATGGCTAAGAATCAAGATTCTTGTTTTCGACTTTAGAACGAATCGAATTGAACAAAGAATATTATTGTTGAAGTGGGGTTAGATTAATTAGTAACTAAGATCAAAGGGTTTGTGTTTGAATGCATGATGAGGGAGATATGAGAGTTTATATAAGGATTTGTGCGTATGTTTGAAGGTTGAATGTGTAGTCAAGTGTCAACAATTGTACAAGATGGTCTTTGTGAAGGTGGGAAAAAGTTATTTTAATTGGTGGGCTTTTTCTAATGAAGAAGCTTCATGGAAAGTGTTTGTGTGTTTCCTAATGTATGGGGTTTGTTATTGTGTTTGGAAGTGGTGTTGGTGGTGATTAAGTGTGCTTACTTTGAAGGTTCCTTTGTTTGACTTGTTTATGGTGAAATGTTGAAAGGAATGAGATTGATGTTTTGTTTGTTTTAATGATTGACTAAGGTCTTGAAGATTTGTTACACTAAAAGATTAACCCCTATCACTTTACGTTATGTTCTTGGGTTTTCTTTAAGAAGTTAAAAAAATTGAAAAAAAGAATAAGATATGTGTGTTTCAAAGTTTTAAATAGAGGAAGTGAAGAAAAAAATATATAAATATTTATTAATAATATTTCCTGATAACTTTATCATTTACTGTTTTTACCTTTCAATTTAGCTATACCTATTATATATGCTAGTATAATAGTAAATTTGTAATTTTCTTTTCTATTTTTTTATCTATTTCCATCATTTTAGTTAGTTATAGCTTTTATATACTTCATTATTTTAAAAAGTTAACTTTAAACCAACATTTTATTGTCTTTAATAGTAATATATTATTATATATGTATTTAAAAACATCTTTTAAAAAGTATTGATGTACCAGGCGTGAAATTATGCCTAGTTATATATATGACCGTGCCTTATTATTATAATATAACGGTGTGTGATTATATATAAACAAAAATCTGTGTTATTTATATCATATATAAAGCATGTGAGATGAGTATTTTAAAATATCATAAAATTAAAAAAAAGTAATTTATTCAATACATAAGATAAAAATACTTTTGAGAGTAAAATAGTATTTATAACATTATTTACATATTACTTTTTACAATTAATTACATAATAACCTTACACTTTCTAAAACTTACATAAAATTTTACATTATCTACCTCATAAACCAAGAAAACTTAATTTGTTTTAACCTTTCAGCTATATCTTTTAAAATATCACGTTTAAAAACTTTTTGAGACTATAACTGTAACCTGTGTTTTTTTTAATGTTTTGATATAAACTTTTTGCTGAAGTGATTGTATTTTGTGAGATACAATAAGTTAATGCGTAAATGTACAAGTAATCATACAAAACCTATTTATTTGGTGTTTTAAATTTTATCTTAAAAACGTAATAGACTTTTGTAAAACTACTACAAGAATGATAAAATATTAAAAACACATGTCACATGTAAAATGTCGCTCTGTCGCATTACACGGGCACCATTCTAATTATTATACATGCATATGTTACATAGTAAATCCGCCACTTTATACGTTTCGCATGTTTTTTTTCTGGTTCATTCCACCCTCTCTATATATAAAATTCATTCTACATAAGCTTCAACCAAATATCATATTCTAACGTTGTGACTATTGAGATTTCTTTTACTTGACCTATTTGTCATTATTCTTCCTGGAATATCCAAAGGAAATTTTGCGATTTCACTATTTTTTATACACTCAAGTGTTAGAAGTACTTGACTTTTAACCTGAGATTAATTGTTATATTTGCTATTTTTTTAAATTCTCAATCTTTTTTACTAGGCTTGCTTTCACACTAGGGCCTCATGTTTTTTTGTTTTTCATTTATTATCCACCACAATCGGAATTTCCTAATCTCATGTTGTACCAAATTCTCAACACGATGTACAAAACGATTAATCTACTCTGATAATAGAATATTGGTCATTTAACCGGAGAGTGAGAATATTACAAGAGATATAGAGCAACTAAGGGTAGATTAAAAGATCACCGATAATTACGAGCAACAATCAGATAGGAGTTGTGGTCTAGTTCAACGAACGCTAGAGCCAAAGATTTTAACATCCTACTACCGTTCCTTACTATTTGTTGTTTGACATCTTGAAAGTTAGGTTTATCTTTTAATTTAATCCTTTAAAAGTCGTATTAGGTTTATTCGTTTCATATTGCTCTTTAGTTTTTTATTTGTCTTAAACTTTGATTCATTTATTAGTTAATTGTATTGATTTACTGAACCTTTTATATGTGTTATACTATATCAATTAAAGTTGAACAAAGACTTTAATTTTAGAGTTTACTTTGGTTTCAACTTTATTAATAAAAACCTTAATAAATATGAAAGAGAAAAAAGAAAAGGAATGAAAATATAATCGTAAATGATAGTGACTGGTTGTTATGAGCCACAAGAGACTATCGTACCTACTAGTAATTAAGTTTTATTATAAATATTTTTACTGTAAAACCACTCATTTTTTAATATTATTTCATCGTTAAAAATTAGGTTATAAACTTATAAACGTTCAAATTAAAAGATCTAAGAAAAATCCTACCTTATAAGTTTAACATAAAATTTACTACCTTTTAAGGTTAACATAAAACTATTAAAGAAAAGTCATTAAATAATACCAACAATCATTACTATTTCATTTAGGTTCATCAATTTTTAAAGCTTTAAATTTTTTTATGATAACATAATACTACTAAAACTTTAATCGTGGTACGAGCAGGACAACTTAGGAAGCGTTTGGTTGGAAGGAATGAAATGGAATTGAAAAACTAGTATAATTTTCAAATAAAGTTATATTTGAGTAAGTAATAAAATGTAAAACCCAAATGAATGTTTTACCTTAAATTCCATTGGTTGTATGATTTTAAAATCCTTTCACCTAAAGGGGGAATTTGAAATCCCATTACCAAAAGAATTAAAAGTGAAACATTCCCTTAAGTTTTACATTTCATTAACACTCAAACATAATTTTATTTGAAAATTATATTAGTTTCTCAATTTCATTTCATTACATTTCTTCCAACCAAACGTCCCTTTAGTACACAATTTTATATGCGTGAGATCCAAAGGTGTTAGACTAGCTTGGGCGTATTGTTTTTATACGTACATTTTTATCATGTATTTCTTCAAACAAATTATTTTACAACTCAAACCTTGACATCATAGTAACTTTGTTTTAACTTGCCCATGAAGGCTAGAGCTTCTATGAACATTTACATCAGGTTTTTCATCCGCATTTTTATAATTACACTAATAAAAACTAATTTTTTTTTCAATTTAATAATATTTTTTATATATTATTATGATCTTTTTTCTTCTTCATCCATAACTATTTTAAAAAAATATGAAAAAAGTTATAGCTGTGAACAATGTTTTTCCTAAATATACAAATAAACAGTAATAATTTCTCTTTTTTCACTCACAACCACTTACATTCATTCTATACAATAGAGGAAACATTATCACAATGATATAAGAAAGCTACTTGAATGCTCTAAAAGTTCAATGTTAGATTGAGGTCGTCCTTAAATGGGATTTTCAACATATTAGCAAACATGTCGCAAGTAGGGGTGAGCGTAATTCAAACCGACCCTTAAAACCTGACCAAAAAACCCTAGATCGTACGAACTAGGGCAAGCCCTAAGAATTCTTAAAATACTTTGGGCCTGAGTCGAGAACAAAAATATAGGCTCCAATAATACTACATTTAAAAAAAAGTTTAAATTAAATAACTTGTATAATGACATCGAAGTGCCAAAGTCAAACCGATCTTCTCACTTCTGGCCTTAGATCTTGAATGAGGTTTTTTATTATTTTATTTTTATTATTCTTTTAGATAATATTAGTTTGGATTTATATAAATGTTATTGGGTAAACTATTTAGAATGTTAATAAACTCTGGATGGAAGCTTAATAGGTTAAAATAATTAAGGTTATTAGGTTTGTTAACGGATTATTAATACTCTATTGTTTGTTTTTTTAATTACACACACACACTTATATATAATATAAAAAAATTTAAAAAATTTGAACATCTAAAGAGATCGGGTCCTAAACAGTCGGCCATCCTACCCACCCTCAAAACTACCCATGGTACAGACCCAACCCATTTTAGATGCATGTAGTTCACTTATTGTTTTTAAATTTAAAGCTATTTCGGTCTTTAGTTTGGACTAGTTTGCCCTGGTCCGGCCAGGGTTTTATCTAGGGTGAGCATAATCGAGTCGAGCCGAAAAACCCAACTAAAGACCCATGACCGAGCCGACCCAGCTCATTCTACATACATCGTCCTCGGTCCCAAGTTCGAAACTATTTTGGTCCTCGATCAGGACATGCTCGGCCCGGCCCGGTCCGGTCCCGGTCTAGCCCATTCCGGTCTCGGTCTAGCCCATTCCACATCCTTAGTCGCAACTCGCAAGCAACCACAACGATTATTATTTGTTAGTGCCGACATTCGGGCCCTAAAGATCATCTCCGATACCCGACTCTGCAAATGCGCCCATGAGTAACAACAACAACAATTCGAATCAAAACAATCATCTGCAATCGAATGCTCATCAATCTCCAAAGAAGCACCCACTTCACAAAGGTCAGTCATCTCACCCCACTATTCTCCATCAAACACCACTCTTCATCCACACCCTCTTCACAACAACCACAATCAAACCCTCACAACCCAATCAAATCCCACACAGATGCATCTTCAATTCAAGCTTCCACTCTTACAAAATCACTCATAAGCAAATGTCCTAATCTTCTTGTGAAAACCACTCATCCCTCAATCACTAGATCATCATCTATTGAGCAGTTTCTTCTTAATGTGTCCCATATAAACCCTAGAGTTACTCGTAGATTTTGGAGGAAGTTTGAGTTAGAACCTCAAGATGTTCTTGAATTGTTATTGGGTTTTGAATCTAATGTTGGGAAATTGGGGATTGATGTTGAAAAGGTTGCATCTTTATTGGGGATTTTCAAGTGGGCTAGTGGTAGTGCCAAACAAGATAGGAGTTTTAAGCATCTTGATCAATCTTTTAAGGTTATGGTAGAGTTGTTGGTTCGGGTGGGGTTGTGTAAAGATGCTGAATTGTTGCTTTTGGAAATGGATAATGAAGGAATTTTGTTGGATGATCAAGAAATTTATAGTGATTTAATTGAATGGTATGTAGGTGTTGATGAGTTAGAAAAGAGTGTTCGTATGTATGATAGAATGAGGGGGCTGAATTTAGTCCCTTCATCGTCTTGCTATCGTGCTCTTGTTAATTATCTTATTCATAGGAATAGAACCAAACTGGTTTTTCGTGTGTATGGTGATATGGTTGCTGTGGGTATGGTAGAAAAGGATGTATACGAGAACGTCATTCGAGTTCTATGTAGAGTTGGGAAAGTTCTAGAATCGAGAAATTTGATTAAGAAGACTTGTGTTTGTAGAATTAAACCGAGTTCTTTCATTCTTGATGCCATTGCAAGTGGTTATTGTGAGAAAAAGGATTATGATGATTTGATGAGTCTTTTTATTGAAATGAATTGTTGTCCTGATGTCATGGTTGGTAATAAGATCATACATTCAATGTGTAAAAATCTTGGAGTAGAAGAAGCTTTTGAATTTCTTAAGGAATTAGAGCATTTGGGCTTTATCTCAGATTCTATAACCTATGGAATCTTGATCGGGTGGAGTTGCAAAGAAGGAAGCTTGAAAAACGCCTTGTTTTATCTATCGAATGTTTTATCTAGAGGTCTAAAGCCCCACAGATATTCCTATAATGCCATTATTAGTGCGGTTTTCAAGCATGGTATGTGGAATCATGCCAATAACATTGTTCTTGAAATGGAAGATGAGGGCGTAACACCTAATATGTCAACTTTTAGAGTTCTTTTAGCGGGATACTGTAAATATAGACAATTTGATGAGGTGAAGGTGATAATTGAAAAGATGGTGCAAAAAGGATTTATTGAGCTCTCACCGTTACTAGATCCTATTTCAAAAGCAATTTTGTTGTTGGGTATTGATCCATTGGTTCTAAGATTGAGGCGGGACAATGATGTAACGTTATCTAAAACTGAGTTTTATGATAGTGTGGGAAATGGACTTTATTTAGAAGGTGATGTAGTTTACTTTGACCAAACTATGGTAAAAGTTCTTGATGATTCAATGGTTCCTGATTATAATCATATCATACTGAAGGATGATGGTGTTACTAACGTAGATGAATTGGTTCACTGGGGTCAAGAACTATCGGATTCTAGTTTCTCAACACTAGTGAAAAAGTTTCATGCAACTAATTCAGGTTTCAAAACACTCACCACTCTCATAGATAAAATGCCAAATTTTCATAATAATCTTGATGAAGAAACACTCAATTTGCTTGTTCAAGCATACGTTAAACGGGGTTTTGTACATAAATCAAAGAAAATATTCAACGAAATGGTCAAGAAAAAAGTCAACATCATGAATGAGACATATTCTGCTCTAGTAAAAGGTTTATGCAAGAAAGGGAACTCAAACGATCTCCGTGAATGCTTTGATTTAGTCCAAAACAAGAACTGGTTACCTACTTTAAATGATTATAAAACCTTTATTTACTCGTTATGCAAGAACGATATGGTGATGGAATCACTGTTTCTGTTTGATCATGCAATGACAGATTACCCACATGAAGTAACAGAAATCTTTAATAGTTTTCTTGAATATCTTTGTCGAATTGGGTTCACTAAAGTTGCTCGTGTTTTGTTCCACGAGTTTCTTGAAAGAGGTTATGGTTTGGATCAGGTAGCTTATAGCCATCTTCTTAGAGGGCTTTGCAAAGAAAACCGTTTTTCAGAAGCTTTTGTTATGTCAAATATGATTCTGGCCAAATTTCCTTCCCCTAATGCTGACATTTATAATGTTCTGCTTCATCGGTATTGTGTGTTTAAAGACTTGAGGAAAGTCGAAGAGCTATTTGGTGCCATCTTAAAGAAGAACATAACCATCTACATTTCAAGTTACAGCAAGTTTGTGTCGTTATTGTTGAACAATGGTCGATCCCATGATGCTTTCTTTTTAAAAGATCTTATGGTCAAAAAGAGTTCTTCACATATAACTCTGTATAACATCCTCATTTTCCATCTTTTCGCCTCAAAGAACAGTGTATTTGTTGACATGCTTCTAGATGAAATTCAAGAAAAGGGACTCGAGTTTGATGATGTCACTTATAACTTTCTTGTGTATGGATTCTCAAACTGTAAAGCCAGATCACGCTCTGTTTCTTATCTGACAGAAATGATGTCTAAAGAACTGAAACCGAGTAACAGATCTATACGAGCAGTAATAAGATCACTTTTGAAAGATGGCGAGTTCAAGAAAGTCATGAACTTGAGTCGAGAAATGGAAACAAGAAGTTGGGTTCAATGTTCGATTGTTCAGAATGAAATCATCACAAGCTTTTTGAACATGGGTAAACTGCTAGAAGCTGTAAACTTTCTGGAAAACATGATTCGTAAAGATCTCATTCCTGATAACATAAATTACAATAATCTAATCAAGAAGATGTGTCACTATGGAAGAAAAGACACAGCTTTTGATCTTCTTGACATTATGTTGATAAAAGGAAACATCCCAGATTCAACAACCTATGATTGTTTAGTTCAAGATTTATGTGTTTTGAACAAGACCAACGACGCTCTTGATCTTTATACTGAAATGTTGAACCGAAAACTCAAGCCAAATATCAGAACATATGAAGTTTTGACCGAAAAGCTTTGTGAATCTGGAAGAACATTAGAAGGTGAAAAGCTAATTGATGCTGTGATTCGCGCAGGAGAGCAACCAACCAAGGGGATGTTCGTCTCAGTGGTTAGTAGGTATCGGTTTGAAAGAAACTTTACAAAGGCCTCAGAGCTTATACAAAGGATGCAACAGTTTGGCTATAAACCAGACTTTGAAACTCATTGGTCTCTTATAAGCACTTTAAGCAGGTTTAGTGGTAGAGATACAGATGAAAAAAGTTCTAGTTTTCTGTCTAAACTTCTTTCTGAAAGTGGGTTTATGCCAAAAAAGGGTTTGGATCCAAAATCAAAGTAAATAGTGTAACAACGTTTTTGTTTAATTTTTGATGTTTTAGGGTAAGGTTCATTTGTTAATTATTGTTTATTGTGATAAATTATTAACACTAATATAGCAAAGACTTACACCATAATTATATAGTGTAACTAATTTTTACGCCGCGTTATATATAATGATTTTTCCCTTTATTTTCAAAATTTCTCTTTTTTTTAAAAAGACTTCATCATTTTTTAAAGATCTTTATAACTTTTTTGTATGATTTATTTTTTAAAGAATAAATCGTTATAATATCTTTAATTTAAGTATACCGTTATAATTTTTTTTTAAATTCCTTATTCGTTGTGAACGACTAATCTTACCTTTATAACCTTAACTTACAATGGTGACATGGCATGTTATGGACCACTAGTTGAATTAATGGGTTATCGTAACAATGATTAACATTTAATCCTCATCCTTAGTTTGTAATTATATATATTCATGTTAATGTGCATAATCTAACGTTACAAGGAGTTAGGGCTGTTCAAACCGCTTGGCGCTCGACGCTCGCTCGACGTTCGTTTGGAATTTGCTCGAAAAATGCTCGTTCGAATTTTTGCTCGATTGTAAACGAGCCGATCGGCTCGGATCGGTTTGTAAACGAGCCAAGCACGAGCAAAGGTCCGCTCGGTTTGAATCGGCTCGAATTAATATGCATATATAGTTTATACGTAGCACTCTAGTAGATTTGACTCATTATATACATATATACAATTATATTTATGCATACTTGATCAATCAACCTAATAAAGAATTCTACATTAAACATAAAAGTGAAATTCTAATCCGTTAAGAGATATTTTTTCGATCATTTCCCGCTTTGACCGTAATCGTTCTCTGCAATATGCTCTCCGCCTTATCGGCTACTGACTTAGCCTTATCATTTGCCACAACGTATTGTCATCCATGAAAATATTATGTAATGAAACTTATTTGTTGCTGTATAAATCATATGACACACAAGATAGTTGTGTTGTATAAATGTTCGTCGCTCGTTTACGCTCGCTCGACGCTCGCTCAAAAATTTAACGCTCGAAAAATGCTCGTTTGATTTTTCGCTCGGTTGTAAACGAGCCGATTGGCTCGATTCAGTTTGGAAACGAGCCAAGCACAAGCAAAGGTCCGCTCGGTTCGGCTCGGCTCGTGAACACCCTACAAGGAGTATAAGGTTGCTTCTTAAAACTACAAATTATACTTATACAATATTAGAGCATTTACAATTCATCCCTCATCCTTATTTTTATAATTACATTAAAATTTATTATTATTATTTTTTAATTAAATAATATTTTCATAAATTTATTATTACATTTTTTTCTCTCATACACTCTCAACTACTTTAAAAAATTTTAAACATTTATAGGGTTGTATTGTGTTTCCTAAATATGAAAAAACATAATATAATCCTTATAAATTTTCTACATATTTCATTCACAATCCCTTACAACCATCCTTATAATATAGACACTCATTCACATATATATAGAACACCCATTTACAACCATCCTTATAATATATGACATTCACTTCCTAGATTTGTTCAATATATAGTTTAATTTCCGTAATTAACTCAAAATGGCATGTGAATATTTGAGTTGTTAGTTCGAAGCCTGCTACAAGAATTTCTTTCTTTTTCTTTATTGGGTTTTTAGTTTTCTATAATATTTTTGGCTTAATTTATTTTTTTTTAAATTACTAAACCGCATGCGTTTAATGAGGTTGGCAAACACCGGTATGTGTGGTCACACCACCGCATGCGGACTACGACTCACTTTCTTAGTTATTTTTTACTTTTAGTTATAGTTTTTCATTTAAATGACTTATTTTAATTATCAAGTCATAAGATGCGAGACATAAAATTGTTTTCTTTCTACCTTACAAACTTCAACACGAGATGTCACCGCCACAACATGTATAAAAAGGTTCACTAACATGTCACTACATGCGGTTACATTATTATGTGTGGGCTGTGTTTAGCTTTAAATCTTTGTTAGAAAGTAAAATTCTGTCATATCGCGCGGGTAATAAAACTCGTTTGGACTTAATTGTGGGTGGATGGTAGAACTCTCGTTAAGGTCATTTTTAAAATTTCTCATTGTTTTATTAATTAATAATAAGATGGGATCAATCTAACAAATATGTGGTAGATGCTTTCACAAAAGCATTACCTAGAAAACTGACTAGTTAATGTCCACATATATGGGAGCAAGCTCACATATATATAGTCCCCATGATAGAACCTTATCTTAAATGTTGAATTCTTCACCAAGACTAATGATCAAATAAGGTACATAATGTGAATTTGAAGTTTTGGGATGTTAACAACACAATCTCCCTATGTCTATCGGAGCTTGAAATTATGAGGGGTCCTGAAAATGTAACATTTTTTAAATTTACATAACGCTTTTTCAGTTTTATTTGTGAAGAGGTGATTCAAACGATGGTCAGAACAACAATATGTACATGTCGCGTAGACTCGTAAAATGCAAGTGTGTAACCATACACGGGTATGTGGCGACACTTGTTGCAGTCATAAAGGTTCTTCTTGCTCATATATCATAATACTAGCTTTAATAAACTTGTGTATTACACAGGTCGAATAAATAGAATATTGATATAATAAATTTATTAATTATAAAATAATATTTTAAGATGTGATATGATTAAAATTACGTATCAGAAATGACTATAAATAATAAAACAGTGATATCAACTTTTTAAAAATTTTTTAAAAATAAACATTTTATTTTAAAACAAATTGTATAAAAATGTTATTTTCAAAAAAAAAATTCTTATTACAACTCCCAGATTTGATTATTTTTTGTTTTAAATAAATTGACTTATTAAAAATATCAATCTATTTAGAAATAACCTTAATATATAAATTTCTTTTTTAACTTATTATATATTAAAATGTATTAAAATAATTTTATTAGTAATCAAGGTGAGAATGATTGTGTTGCTGACACGTGGCACCTTCATTACCTTTTGATTAGAGTAGTAAGATAAGATGATTAAGATATAACTTCTATATGTTTAAAATAATAAAAATACAAGTTCTATTCACTTATTATCATTAGCTACAATAATAATAATTTTACCATAAGCCGGTTAATCTTAGATCAATTAGTTTGAGAGGAGACATCACATGGTTTTTTAAAGTGGGGTTGTGAATTTGAGTCTCACTTGGTGGAATTAGACATGTACAAACCGGTTTGGGGGCCCAAACCGGTTCGGGTCTCAAACCGAAACCGGTTTGGTTAAAGTCGGTCAAAACCGGTTTGGCCCCAAACCGGTTCGGGTTCAAACCGGTTTCAAAACCGTAAAAACCAAACCTATCAAACCGTTTTGGGCTGGTTTGGAACCGGTTCGGGCCCAAACCGGTTCGGCCCAAACCGGTTTTTTTTTTGTTTGTTATATTCAAAGGAAATTTTAAACTTTTAATTAAAACATAAATATTTATAACATTATATATAATTTATACAACTTAAAGAATTATATAATTTAAACAATTTATAACATTTATAAACATTTAAAATATTTAAACAATTTAAACATTTAAACGATTTAAACAATTTAAACGGAACATTAAACGATTTAAACAATTTAAACATTTAAACGATTTAAACAATTAAACAATTTATAACATTTATAAACATATATAATTACTATTTATTAACATTTATAAACAATTTAAGCATTAAACAATTAATAACATTTATAAACAATTTATATCATTTATAAACAATTTAACATTTTAACAATTTATAACATTAAATAATTTAAACATTAAAACTAAACATTTAACATAGTCGTTTCTTCGTTCGTATTATACTTGTACGTTTATTCCTCGCCACCAGACCGGAACTGTTACGAAGGTAGTCATCATATGCTGCTTCATCATCAGTCATTCCTGGTGTCAATCCGCTCTCTACCTCGTCCTCGTATAATTCTGCTTCGTATTCCAGTTCTCCTTCAAGCGATCGTTTGTCTTGTACTCTTTCCGCGGCATCCAAATAATCTTTCAAGCAAATTGACATTTCAACTGCTTGTGGAGTGAGTCGAGTTCGTCTTATTGATATAATCCTGCCACTAACAGAAAAAGCAGATTCCGAAGCTACCGTAGAAGCTTGGACGGTTAGTAAATCTCGGGCCATGGTGGATAGGATGGGAAATTGATCTTCCTTACCTTTCCACCAAGCCAACAAGTCAAAATTTTTAAATTCATGTGGAGTCATGGTCGATAAAAAGTTGTAAGACCATACCTCCCGAGTTCACTACTCGGAGTGTTACCACGTTGACGTTTATTACATTCATCCCTTAAAGTATTATATAAATCAACATTGGATCATTCGAACATTCGGCATTTGCCGCATGCCTTAAAGCATCATGGATTTGTGATGTTTCCCCGTATTTTAATAAATAAACATCATACATTTGTTGTAATTGTTTGTTGAAAGTCGCTTTTAAAGTTTTACTATACATTGGTTTACCAACTTCTAAATCCAATTAAAAGTAATTTTATCAAGTAAAGTTTCAACCCCCGACAAATTTAAACAAGGGTTTAAGCAGCAGCACATGTAATAACGGGAGGCATTTCTTCAAAATATTTTTTAAGTTTTTCTTTCATTGGGGGTATCATATCGTAATAAGGTCTACCCCTACACGACAATTCATTTAATTTTGAAGTCATTAAATAAATTTGGTGTAGTACCAACGGACTCGTTGGGTAATAAACTCCAGAAAGACATGTAGTTGCATTTTTAAAAACTTGAAGCATTTTTGTTACTTCTTCGATGATGGCCCAACCCGATGGATGGTAAGAATTTGCCTTTCCCCGACTTACCAAACTATTATGAAAGGCTATTAAACTTTCTTTTTGTTCAATAGCATTTTCAAACATGTTACATGTGGAATTCCATCGTGTTGGTACGTCCCAATTCGGACCTAAACATTAGTATTTGCGTCTTTACAAAACTTGCGATATTTAGTATATCTTTGGTTGTTACTAAAAATATCACGTAACATTCTTTTAAAACAATCTTTAATTGTTTCAATCGTTTTTAAACCGTCTTGCACGGCTAAGTTTATGATGTGCGCAACACATCGACTATGAAAAAACACCCTCACATATTGGTTTATATTTTAATTTCAAATGATCTATCGCAAGAGTGTTGTTTGAAGCATTATCAAAAGATATAGAAAATATTTTGTTTTATAATGTATACGTTTGAATAACTTTATCAATAAGATAAAAATGTTTTGGCCGTGTGAGGATAATCAAACAATTCAAACGCAATCGTACGTTTCATCATTTGCCACGAATCGGGTTCAACCCAATGGGCGGTGACACAAATGTACGAGTCCGGTGACCGTGAGGTGTCGACCAAACATCACTATTAAGTTAACACCGGTTTGTAAATTTTCAAAATAAGATATTAATTCATTTTTAGCTTTTTTTCCACATTTTTAAACAATCTCTTCGAAGAGTAGCACGACTTACATTGGTGTAACGAGGTTGGAGAGTTCGTTGAATGAGTCGAGTCAAACGTTCGTTGTCGAAATGTTTGAATGGCAAGCTTTCTTGAATTACAAATTGCGCCATTTGCTCCCGAACCGCATCAACGTTATAAGCCCAAATGTTTCCTTCGTTTGTCATCGAAGCTTGACCTTGAGAAGGTTCACCTTTTAACGCTTTACAATATTTATTTGCAATATGGTTTTTCAACGTTGTGTTTGCATCTTTTTTGAAAAACTTATGACAAAACTTGCAACAAGCCTTGTTTGGACCGCTAGCCATTTGACATAAATCGTAATTGCACCATACTTCGGGGTTCCTATTCGTAGGAAGGATTGCTATCACCACGTTGCTTGAAGACACTTCACAACCAACGGATGATTGAGCACTTGTTGAAGCCATTTCAGAGATTTTTGTGAGAGCGTTTTTGAGATCATTTTAAACGAAAGTATTTGTGGAGAGCGTTTTTGAGATTTTTGAGAGTAGAGAGTGTTATAAGTTGTTGTGATTCAACCAAAACATCAAATACATATATATAGTAACCTAGTGGGGGTATAATGGTAAAAAAACATCAAAAAACGGTCAAAAATTGCAAAAAACGGCTATATAGCCGTTGGGTAACGGTAACCGGTTTGAAACCGGTTTGGATGACCGGTTTGAATGACCGGTTTGGATGACTGGTTTGGGAGACCGGTTTGGATGACCGGTTTGGGACCGGTTTGAAAACCGGTTCGGTTTGAAACCGGTTTGGAACGTGGAAGTGTTAAACCGGTCAAGAACCGGCGGTTCGGGCCCGGTTTGAAACCGCTTTGGGCCTCAAACCGTTCCGGTTTTTTTTTTGGCCGAACCGGTTCCCGAACCGGTTTTTTGGCCACCTCTAGGTGGAATATGCTTCAAATGGGTTAGGAATTTTACCACAATGGGTTTTTGGGTGATGAGTTTCTCCTAAATTAGTGGACGGGTCTGGTCACCTGTGTTGTTTGTATTCGTGAGCATGAATGACATTTCGTCAATAAATTTAACAAGATGACCAAGCTTAAAAATTATTTGTTGACCATCCCAAATCAATCTTTATCATAAAGTCCGTCACACGTTATATTAAATGTTGTGGTGGGGGGGGGGGGCGCAATATCACTTTAAGAATGAAGGATACATTTTTAGAGTGATTATTTTAATATATAATATATATATTACTTAAAACCTCATATCTAAATGTTGTAATAAAAGAAATACACTTATATACTATATTCAAATATATATATTTTAAAACCCAATGTTTAAATTACACTTTATTTTACACATAAAATAAATATTTTAAAGCCCTGGAGCAAGTCTCATTGACCAAGTGGTACCAAGTGTATATTGCAATTTACAAGCACATGTAATGCATTATATATGGGTGCTATGAATGGTTACAAAGATCGATGTACCCTTGTCCTAGCTTTAACTTTTTTTTAATTCCAAATATATTCTATTTTTATTTTTAAATTATATCAAGTTACATTATATCTGGATTTAAACTTTTATCTTAACGAGCAGTTAAACAAAAAATTATCATTTTACAAAATACTCATCACTTATAAGTGATTTGTAGCTAGCTACTCACATGAAATAGTTTTGGAACCAACGAATATGATTTTAGTTTCTTTTTCTTATTTGGGTTATTTAGTTGCATTCATTGGTGTTTAGAAGTTAAGTTAAAAAGAACAAAAATATATTAAAATAAAAGAAAATGTGAAGAAAAAAAAGTTGCAAAGCTTCCTCTAAACCAATTGCATTCCTAAAACTACGGCTGCAAACGAACTGAACGTTCAGTGAATAGTTCGTGAACCGTTCGGCGGGAAGTTCGTTTATGTTCGTTCGTTTAGTAAATGAACGAATATAAACAAGAAAATTTTGTTTGTTTAGTTAAACGAACGAACATGAACACAAGTCGCGTTCGTTCATTTATGTTCGTGAATGTTCGATAATGTGTTCGTTTATGTTCGTTAATGTTCGTTCGTGAACGTTCGATACTGTGTTCGTTTATGTTCGTTAAGGTGGTCGTTTATATTCTTAATTATTGTGTCAGTTATTTTTATGACTATTATATCAAGTATTTTTTGGTATTTATGTTAACTACTTATTTATTTTTATTGATTTTGTGTAATATTTGTAATAAAAAATATAAATTTTTTTCTAAAATAAATCTATAATAATTTGTATTCGTTTGTGTTTATTAGTCTTTTTTCGTCATGCTCATGAACAATTGTTTGTGTTCGTTTGCTTTTGTTTGTGTTCATTTGCATTTGGTAAGTGTTCGTGAACAGTTCATGAACATGTTCGTTTTCTTAATGAACGAACTTCTTAATGAACGAACACGAACAAGAAATCTCGTCCGTAAGTGTTCGTGAACAGTTAATAAACAAGTTTATTTTTTAACGAACAAACACGAACAAGATCTTGTTCATGTTCGTTCGGTTCGTTTGCAGCCCTACCTAGAACCGTAGAACACGAATTACATGACACCACTATCGTCATTGTGTTTGGTTTTTGTTCTCAACAACCTCTACTTATACGTCAAGCATCGCATCACTACTACAAAAACAATCAAAATAGTCCATCATACCTAGAGCTTATGTAATCAATTTTGGTCTTAAATCATCAATCTTTTTAATTAATAACTAAAATCAAGTTTTTTTTTTTTTGGAAAAGTTTCATTGCTGAAATGTTTAGTAACCACTTTCTAAGATCAAAACATCATCAATAAGTTTATTACCGATTCTATTTTTATTTTCTAAAGTTTGGGATCAAATTTCAATAGACTTTCTACTTTCGGTTTTCTTTAAATTTACACCGACTTTTTTTTTCTCATTGAAGTTTTACAACCGATTATAATTTAAGATTTATTACTTTATTAAAAATTCCCAAGCAACTTCAACAGTAATTCTTTCTAAAGTTTTACAATAAAAAGATCAATCGAATAATGAGTAACGGCTAACAACGAACTTGCTTTAGCTTTGCTAATTTCACAGCTGCATTTGTCACTAATTAATTATACAACCGTGTTTATTTTTAACAACAATTTTTGTTCTCCTAATCACATTAATAACTTAAACTTATAATTACAAAGATTTAAACTTACACTATATTCAACAAATGTAAACACAAAAACTTTGATTTGTAGAAGTGTATCTCGATGTAAACTACAGAAATTATACAAACCTTCACATTTTTGTTCAAGAAAACAATTCCCTATGAACCACCAAAAACCAAAGGGAGTACTATCCTTGTATTTAATGAATCCAAAACCACTCTAAACATAACACGTACCCATATCATAATATGAAACCTAAGTATCCCATTAAATGGTAACAATAAATAATATTGGTATATCATTTAGTAAATTCGAATAAAAATAATATTCTAACCATATCAAAACTTATATTAACATGAGTTGGCCCGGGGCCCTTGACCCTTGTAAATCGTAATCTCATTATCAATTGTTGACCCACACCCCCACAAATGTCATGACATATTCAATACTATTGGATTGATGGTTGCACCAAAGCCATGGGATATGTAGCCTTTAGTTTTGTTGGTGCCTCTAGTTGGCTTCTTACTCTAAAATAGCAACTTTTTACAAGTCCTTTCGTTCTTTTTTTTTATACCAAAAGATTTGGTGATTAAGTACATCTACTTTATTATTTACTTTATTGTATCTTCTAATTGAGATATATATTAAAAGTAACATTGTATAAATAAATAGGGGTAGGTTACTATACAAATTGTAATTTTCATGCGAGGGGTAGTTTCAACCGCGTCACGATTACGCATATATATACATAATTAATACAAGTTATATTTATAAGTACGCATGTTATATGTCTTATTACGCAATATATATTTGATATCACGCAAAGTAAAATTACTTATGTTATAAAAAATAATTACGCAAGTTATGTTAATAATTATGCAGTGAAAAATCAAGCAAGTTATACGCACAAGACATAGTTGTTTTTTAATAAAAGTATAGCACTATTATACTCATATTAAAGTGGATAAAATTCTCATTTTTATGGTGTATTTTAAAAAAAATAATGCCATATGAAAAAGTTATATGTGTTTAAAAAACGGCGGTAATTTTAAAAAATCAATAGTTTTAGGTTATTTTCAATTCTATCCCTTTAGTCACATTCCTTTGCGTTATTATTTCATTTTAAATATAAACCATTCATCTCTTAAATCAATAATCCTCGTTATTTTGTACCCTTTGCACGAATTATGGGCTTTGTACCGTAAACTTTCCCTAGATATATATTTAAGTTTTTCAGGTAAAATTTTGTTTTCTAAAGTTATCTTGTATGTATTTTATTTTTAAGAGCAAAATAATCTGCTCAAAATTTATCATTTGCTATGTATAACTACATTATACTTTGATGTTGCAAGTTATATTTCTTTTAATTGATCGAATAACTTTTTATTGATTTTTTTACGTAAGTTTTTCACAATAAGACTTGAACACTTAATCTCATACATAATAAATTACTATTTAATTAAAAAACAAATTAAATTCATAAAATTTATCATTTCCATGATATCCCCAAAAAATTCATAAAATGGCATGGTGTTACCATCTCTCTCCTCCATTATAACATTAAATAATTGTAAGTATATAAACAATATACTACCCACCACTCTTACTTGTTCTTCCTCCAAAAAGTATCCAGAAAATATAACAAAACAAAATCCAATTGAAAATGGAAGATCAGGTGGAGATCAGAAGGTGGGATTAAAGAAAGGACCATGGACTCCTGATGAAGATCAGAAGCTCTTAGCTTACATCAAAGAACATGGTCATGGCAGCTGGAGAGCTTTACCATCTAAGGCTGGTATATATGCATTATATATCACTATTATTTTTTTATTAAAAGAGTTTAATTAGTTAATATTATTATTAACTATACTAAATATTAAAGAGAAACACACATGTACACCATCAGGACTGCAAAGATGCGGGAAGAGTTGCCGATTAAGATGGATAAACTATCTTAGACCCGATATTAAGAGAGGAAAATTCAGTGTTCAAGAAGAACAAACCATTATTCAGCTTCATGCTCTCTTGGGTAACAAGTATATATTTTTTTATAGATTCATTCATTTGTTTGTTTTGTAATTTAAACCCCATTTGCTAAGGTTTATTGCACAATGTTAAAGATATTGTGGCTTTAGACTCAAGTATATTGCGTATAATAATTTGTATTTGTTTTAATACTACCTGGGTTTTTATTACAAAACAACATTTCATTCCATCCATTATAACATGTTGAATTTGATTATGAAGTTCAAACTTACTTTATTTTTAGATTTTGTTTACTCCAATATATTTATGGATTAATTTTCTATAAAAATCACACAAAATTATTAATATGTAATTAAAGTTACTTATTTCATGTTTGAAGTTTATTATTTTTCTTTTATATGTATAAAAGTTATAATGCTACATTGTACATTATAAATGCGTTTTTGTTTTTAATGAAAACATCATGTGGTTATACTATATGACAAAAGGAAGCAAGCCAAATGTTGGTATCCATTGATCTTGAAATTATGTTTTGATGATTCCTAGGATTATTGTGTATGTTTTTTGTTTGTTTTTCACGTATGTTTTTAATTATTCTCTGTTTGTTTGTCTTCTTAATAAGATGGTCGGCCATAGCTACTCATTTATCGAAGAGAACAGATAACGAAATAAAAAATTACTGGAATACCCATCTTAAAAAACGATTGATTAAAATGGGAATTGACCCGGTGAGCCACAAGCCAAAAAACGGTATTCTACTCAATGATGGTCACTTGAACATCACAAACAGTTTGAGTCACATGGCTCAATGGAGAGTGCCAGACTCGAAGCTGAAGCCAGATTGATGAAACAATCTAAGATTTGCTCTAAGAGCACGAGCACGCTTACAATCAAATCAAACTCAAATATATGTTCAATCACCTCAACAGTCGGGCCACCTTCTGAGTACCTTGATGTACATAAGAAGATCATGCGTGAAGAATGTAACGATATACATAAGAAGACTGCGCACGAAGAATGTGATGAAGTTTGGGAATACAAAAATAATGAAAGTGAAATGGAGAAGTTCAATGACTTGACCATATTGTCTATGGATAACACATGGATGACTCAACCATTACAAGCAAACAACAACGGTGATGAGCATGCATCAAATTGTGACTTCTTGGAGCATTTTACTGATCTTTTGTTATGTGGTTCAAACTTCAATGATCGTTATGGTCATACAAAAGGCGACAATTCAGATATTGGTCTTATATGTTGTGAAAAGTTGATGCAACCTATTGAAAACATCAGGGATCCTTATGATGAAGCCAACATTTATCAAGGATAACTTGTACCATCTAATTCTCGTATATTTTAGAAAAACAACGTTCAATGATTGTGTTAAGTCTCTTTTTTTAATTCTGTAAGGTTGTAAAACGGTCGCAAATATCTATCTGAATAAATAGGTAGTTTTGCATTATTTATTATATTTGTTGTAATATTATAAATTCCATACTAATATCATAATCGTAATAATATTTGGTAACCGTATAATCTTATTTATTTTGACACTTCTATAAGTCGGATCAAATTATCGTTAACTAATCTTTATATAAATCGCTTAATAGTTTGATTTTTTAACAACAATTATTCTTACTCCGATTTAATGATACCTAAATCAAACTAAAGGTTATATTATATCTAAAGGTGTTATGATTTATATACCAATCATAAATTGTCGTTTACAATAGGTCAAGTGGTACAAGTTAGGACCCATATGTAAATTGTATCATTAAGAGAGCCCGATAGTGAAATTGTACAACTATTCTTACTCTACTTAATGAAATTTTTTATTAAATAATATAAAATAAAAACATGAAAACGCCTTCTTTTGTTATAAGTTATCATGCTACAATTGAATTATTTTGAGAACTTAATTAACTATTTTATATGATCATATTCATGTATTAGTGTACATACACGTTAAAACTTACTAAATATATAACATTATTTCACATATCTAACCTACTATTAACGAATTTGTTTTATTCAATTCGTTATACTTTTCTTATGTACATATGGCTTAAGTTTACATATAATCAGTCTACACCATCAATGTCTATCAATGGCTGGGATTTGAACCCTGCTCGACTATACTTACTTCAAAATGTATTAACAAAAAAAAATACAATTCAAAGTAATTAGGTTAGAATTCAAGCTACTCGAATAATTTTTAACGATAAAAAACACTAAGATCTTACTCATAACAATGGCTATTATCAACGACATGAAATACTAATTCCTCTAAATTATCATCTCGATCAACCACTTAACGAACATCTGATACAAAAAAACTACATAATGTAGACTCCTATAAGTGGATTAATTATTGCTAAGTGTCCACTAAATGATGATTAAAAGGTGATTAGGAGGATTATTGAAATCTTAACAGATCAAACACCCATAAGTTCAATTCAGAACCAAATTATAGATGCTTGTCGTTCTCGTAGCTAAAAGGCAATGGCACAGACTTGAAAGCTCGATATTTTCCGACGTTGTTTAGATGCTCATTCTCCAACCTGCATATTTCACACCATTTTTCTAATCGATAACAAAGCGTCACAAAAGAGTTCAAGTTTTGTCGCTAATTAAACCGCTACTAGTACTGCTTATCATCAACGATTAAGAAATAAATAAATTGTTTTTCTCTCCGGAAAATTTACTGATGAAAGTAAATTTACTGATGAAAGTATGAAACTCAAGAAAAACAAATTAACCAACGGATCCCAGAGAATTAAAACAGAATAATTTTGATTGTCGTCATAGAATCAGACAAAAATGTTGTCGTAAATGCTAACGTTTACTTATGGACCGATAATAATCTATGCTATAAATTTGGTTTGTGATAATTTTAACTTTTTTTTTATTATCAATGATAGTCTCAATAGCATAATTGTCATAGATTTACACTCGGTTTGCATCTATTTCCGCTCAATTTTGCTTCTATATTCTTCATTTAGTTCATTATTGTTATTGTGAGTGAAATCAAGTATAAATTAAACTTAACTGTATGATAATTATATTACTGAACTGTTATAAGTAACAAAAATAAAAGTAAGATATGTTACTGATCAAATTAATGTGTAATGATTTTGATTATTAAAATTCAATTTGTCAAAGTGGTGAAGTTCTATTTGTATATGTCTTTACCGACGGATTGATTCATCGGTGATACTTGATTGTTTTGTACCGAGCACTAACCTGAAAAAGTTCCATATACCACGCCGAATGATCTCCAAACTGGAGATCAAAGCGACTAGTGCCGTTCGATGGAGGAACGGAGCTTCATGAAAATCAAACACTGTTTGCATCCAAGCCAATCTTAGTATCACATTCACTACCTACAAAAACAAGTCACAATATGTAATTAAGTGTCGCTAATATTTTATATCACGACTAGATTAAGTGTCGCGAATGTTAAATACCATCGCTAAAAAGTAGATCCATCTATGTGGCAAAAGGAGCTTGTCTCTTAACCACGGGTTCTCGGAGTTTCTTCGTAGAAGTCCCCAATCGCAAACCAAATCCCAATATGTGTTGTAAACAGTAGCGACGATCGAAGTGAATGTAGCGACGAGTTTTAACGTCAATCCTTTCTTTTGAACATAAAATGTTCTCGCGATAACAGCTGCAATTGTCGACAAGTACTTAACCCCGTTCACAGCTTGACTTGAGTCTTCTCCATCAAATAGGCGTCGTAAGCACTAAAAGAACGTAAATGTTAGCATTACTGACGGATTAAAATCTGTCAGAAGTGTCGGGTATAATACCTGTAAACATCGAATATAATACGGGATTATAGCGATGGCTAACGAAATGTTGTCGTAAATGCTACTTCCTCGACACTTGATGGAATCCCTCTTCTTGTAGTTTCCCCAACCATAGTAGCATATATAGAACTCCAAATTCCTAAATAATTGAACCTATAAACAAGACAAAAGAAATCAGTAGTTTGCGACAAGCATGAAGCCGTCGCTAATAGTGTAACATCTTGAATCTTACCTGACTAGTTAGCTGATCAGCCAAGAAGAAATCAGGCAGAGTAACCTTATAAAGAGGAACACAAATACAATGCCAAATACATGTAATCAGAAAGAAGCGATTTGCGCGATAGATGATGTCAAACGGACAGATCGCGACCACAAGTACAACCTGCAAAGCACAAGTTACAACTAATCAGTACAAGTTTTCCATCAAAAGAAGTGTAATTATAGTGCAAAAGAATAACTGCTTACAATGACCAAACAAAGAGGAAGTAGTTCAGTAAGAATTCTGGATCTTTTAACTTGTTCACCAATGTCCATTTCAAGATTTGAAAGAGCAGCTGCAAGAGTGAGTACTGATAGACCCGAAGCGACGAGAAGTTTTCGCGATAACCCAATTCTGTATTCGGTTTAAACCCAAAAATAAAGGCGTAATTCACGCGATAACGCTTCCAAAAGTATATGTTTCCAGCGTACACTAGCAAATGTAACACGAGGTATCCGAACACGCTGTATAAGGGGAACACGTTAGTCATGTATTGATCGCGACCTTTGCTGTTGAGAAGTTTTCTAACATGTATCATTAGGCTTATTGCGACGACAAGTGCTATCGATAATCCAAGGAAGCAACCTGCACAGAGATATGTGTTAGCGCGTTATAATCACGTAAAGTGCTTGTATTAGCTGTGGATAACGTTTAGCGAACCCGAAGCAACACACGACTTTGAATAACAGAAGAAATATGGTCCTATTCTCGACAGTTGACGTTATAGTGACAATTATAGCAATTTATTCCTTGTATTTTTATTTTTAACTTGTCACATCGATAATATTTTTTTAAACTAAAACACAAAGTTAACTTTTGATTTAACCCTTTTAAAAACTATACCGAAAATTAAGTGAAGCGAGATACATTTAGCCTCTCCTTTGTAAAAACAATTAACACATAATAAAATCAGAATCATTATAAATATATCACTTTTGTGACACGATATTTTCTTTGAAGTGTCACTAAATCCTCGAAATAATACCTCTTATCCACACTCTAAAGATAGTGTATGTTAAAGAAAATTTAAGATTTTTTACCTACTCTAATAGATAGGCGTCACAAAAGCTCAAAAGTAGAGACACTTTTTAGTTCGTGACCAATAAAATACCTTCGTCACTAAAGACAGGTTATTCTTGGTCTCATAAATGTATTAGGGGCTGTTTAGCAACTTCTGAATGATTAAGTGTTAAACCAATAAGAAGTCTGAATCATTAATAGGTCGGAACCATTAAGAGGTAGTATATCGTTTAATTATTCAAATGCAAGTGTCTGACCAATTCAGCATTAGATCTCTTAACCATTCAACATCAGTATAATTTTTAATCATTCAAAGGTAAATGTCTTAAACGTTCAGACATGTACTAATGAAACAAACAGTCTAAAGCAATAAGTGTTGAATTATTCAGACATCTGAACCATTAAGAGTCTGATTAAAAGGTTGTCAAACAACCCCTTAGTGATAGTTTTTACGGCAGGGATATACTAGATTTTTCGCCTAAGTGTAATATTGTCGACAACATACCTGTGAAAAATGTAACTCTATGTCTGTCGGTTTTAGGTTTCTGTCGCAAAGTTTTCAACCCTATACTGCGATTCCCGTTGCAAAAGTGTTCGATGAAAACAGCTTCAACACTCTCCAAAAGCTTAGCGACCTAGGATAACCCAAAACACGACTTATATATTTAGACAAGTTTGGTTTAAAACCAACATTAAGACCACATAAAACACTTGTAAGTAATTCATAAAAGATATTTAAAATCAAATATATAGTTCTCGTGGTTCTCAATATATTGGTAAAGAATAAAAAGGAAATAGATACCTCATTAGATTGGTTCAAATAAGATTTCTCAACCATCTCTAGATAAGCTTTTGATGCACTTCTAGACGTACACTATACCGACAGATTATAAGCGTCAGATTTATACGCATAAGATACAAGCAGAATTACTTTCGAGAAACAAAAATAGTATACCTTATCGTACTTCTTCATGATCTTGGAGAAAGCCAATTGATTCAAAAATCTGTATAAAGACACATTCATAAACAAAAACAGTGAGTTTTGTCGCTAATATCAAATTATCGCTAAAACAACTGGATTGCGACTGAATAGCTCGTCGCAATGCTGGAAAACGATCACAGAGCGGTAAATACATACGCATAGCTTTTCAGTTGGCGAAGCTTTTGGTAAAAGTCGATAAACGCCTGCTTCAACTTTCGTTCTGCGTCTCTTGTTTCCTTTTTGTTGAACGATAAGCCCATTTTCGATCTACTCCATGCGGTTTTTAGCGACGCCATAGGGGTTTCACATTGATCTTTACATGATTCAAAATATCCGAAGAAACCATTTCCTGTTCCCCACGCATCTTAGATTCTTGAACCACATCTAATGTAAAACAAAACTCAACATAAGACCGTCACAAAAAAACAAAACATGCGTCACTATAAACAAAAATCATGTCGCCATTTCGTCACTAATACCTGTGAACCGCGATGAAAACATACGCGATGAGCCACAATAATCCGGATCTTCAACTTTGATTCGAAGCGCGATGAGAGTGTTCATTTGCTTACTCAACTCGTCCGCTTCGTTCACCATCTCACCAACCTTCGATCTGTAAAAACTTATCACCTTATTAAACTCCTCATCGAGTCGTTTAAAGAAGGCGAGTTCCGACTCGCCTGCATCCTCCGACGACCGGAGGAAAACACTGCGGTAGTCGTCATTCTGCGACGACACCTGCATTGCACTTACAAGAATCACCTCATCCCCTTCATCTTCATGGATCGAATGCCGATTCGACAGCCCACCAAAGGCTCGGTTTAGCGACACCTTTCGTTTACGCGACAACCCTTTCGAGGGCAGAGGTTGGCTCGCCTGATACGACGACATTGATTCTTGTTGCTGAAGTCGTCGGAAAATCAAGATTTCTTTTATGAGAATCTTGAGGTGGTTGTAATTCATGTATGCTGATTGCCATTCGGGCACCATTTGTGACGCAAATTCTTTACCAAACTTCATCGTTGATTAATATGAAGATGAATAAGAGATTGTATATATACTGTATGATATTCATTAATGATTTCTTGAAATAATATTATGTGATTAGTGTAGAAGATGAAGACAAAGGGTGTTTAATTGAAGCTTGAAGACAAAATGTAAGATCTTATTTGGTAAAACCGTCGTGAATATTCTATAGAATTCTACAGTTTATCTAATTATAAACATGTTTGATGGTTCTTTGTTTCGATTATGACAAATTATCGAATACTCAAACGAGATTATATAGTTAGACATTGTTTAGTTACAAACTTTTCAGATTTATTCTGAAATTTGGCTTAACAAATTTATTGTTTGGTAGTATAAAACTTGAGCAATTGCGACGAAAATTTACCAACGAAAAACCATCACAAATTTTATGACTTGTTTCCACTAGATATGCAACTGTTATGTGTCGATGGCAAACCAGTCACAAATCAACAGCAAAAGATGACTGTCGCAAGTTGGTCGCAAAACAAGCTCGCCATGTTTCAATTGCAAAATTGAACACTGATCGGTCACAAAGTAGTCGCAAATGTAAAAAGATATCACACAAGTACAAGAATTATATAAACGAAGTGTAATGTTACCATCAGATGACCTAAGATATCCGAAATGTTTCTGAACCCTGAAATTAAAACTTCACTTGTAAACATTTTGGATGTTCTAGCGTCATTAAAAAAAACACATGTAATGTTAAAAGATAAATTATGTTTTATATCTAAATAATTTATGTTGTTAACTCCATTCTAGTTAATGATAAGAGAACGAATATTTAAAATAAACTTTATATTATTGAAGATATACTTTCTAAGATAATGTTCTATATAAAAAGACATTTGACAAGTTAAAAGGAATATCATAGTCTAATGGACATTTGTAGACCACATTTTAGCATTTGCACGACATATTCCTACAAGAGTTGTTTTATTATAGATAATAAGAATAACATGTTAGTGCTAAAATCTGATGAACAACATACCTCATAGTTCTAGAGAATTAAGCCCACAAATATTGAATTATTGACTGTGTTCTTTAATCTTTATCATTGGACTGGTGAAAAAATAACATAATAGTTTTAAAGCTTTTAAAAGAACTCTTATTTTGTATAGAAATTATATATTAAAGTGAGAGAGTGCATCTTTCTCCGCTCGTTATTTTTTAACACACAGACGCTCTCTCTTTTTCCTGTATAAGTCTAGGGTTGCGTATAAAATTCACGACTCTTGACTCGCTTGAAAATAGTTCGCTTGAAAATAGTTCGCTTGAAATCGTCACGTTTACGAACTGAGACTAGCCTGACCAAAAGTTAGCTTGGCTCATCATTGAAGCTTGTTTTAATTAAAGCGTAAGGTATATATTTTATGTAAATTATTAACCAAATTATGACATATATATGGACATTTAACTTTTACTAATTCAAAAAACTTGATGTAAATATAGAAGATGATCATGGTCGTTAAAAAACCAATATCGTATCATTTTTAAACGAGTTAAGATAATAAAAAATATTCTTTCTTATATATATATATGTGTGTGTGCGCGCGCGCGCGCACGCTTAAAAATTGTCTCACAAGCCGACACAACACGACTTATTTGTAACAAGTGGTGTCTGAGCTCACATTTTAAGCCTGTTAAGATAAACGGCTTGGTTAGACTCATTCACAACCCTATATGAGTCACTAGACCTTCCCTAAATCATCATTTTTTAAATTAAATTAATTTAATATACAAACACGTCGCTTATAACACCTTAGATTACATAACCTGCAATTTCCATCTTTCCAGTGTCCAACAGGCTGAGGCGTATCCCCTCGGGTGGTGTCGATGCCAAGCCTACCCTGACACCACTCCGCTTACCCTTATATATTGTTTCTGATAAATCTCGGTTACCTAAAAAAACTAAGTTCTTGTTCTTAATTAGACTCTTAATCCAACATTAATATGCATCTTAAAAGATTTTATTGAATTATTTCAAACATTACATCCAAACTATTCTTTTTTTAAACAAAAAAATACCCATGGCCAGTTTTATCCTATGACCCTAATTTATCGCAAAAACGCCGTCGTTTAACCTCTGAGTTCGTTAATCGGTCGTTAATTTCAACCAAAATAGCAACAACATCTCCCTCTGTGCAATTCCGAAATCTAGGGTTCATATTCTCATCTCCCACAAAATTCAACAACAATGTGTAGATCCATACACACACCCACAATCATCATCATCATCATCACAATAATAATATTATTATCATTGGCATCAACACCATATGTAAACAGCATGCGGTTCGATTTGGAAACCGGAGCCACAAAATGCATAACCGAGGACATCAAGATCAATGCCATGACCGTCGGGAAATACAGCATCGTTAAGCCCGTTGAAGGGTTCCCGTTGTCGGAAGACGATCGGATCACCGTTAGGGTAAGACACTAAGACATATTCAAAGTTATGTATGTATGTATGTGTGGTACATTTTAAATTTAGGAAGCTTATATGTGATGTTTATGTGTATTATGTAAATATTTGGTGGTCATAGGTGACTTCGCCGCTAGGGAATAATTATCATTATTCGGAGCGTAAGGAATTTGGAAGCTTTGCGTTTACTGCGGGTGAGGCTGGTGATTATATGGCTTGTTTTTGGGCGGCGAAACAGTCTCCGGAGAAGTCTTTGTCGATTGATTTTGAGTGGAAGTCGGGTCTGGCGGCGAAAGATTGGTCTAAGGTGGCGAAAAAGGGACAAGTTGAAGTAAGTTTTTGTGTTATCGTTGATAATTTGATATCGTATGAATCAAGTTTGCGGTTTTTTGAAAGAGTGGTGTGTTTTGGAGCGAGTCTTGCACAAATGTGGTATTCAGATGGAGTTTTCAGGCCCCAAACCCTAGAATCAAATGATTTCCAGAAGCTCGATTTGATTCGTAGTCGAGCTTTAGCAAATCATTTAGTTTGGGGTTAAGGACCCGAAAACCAAACCTCATTTCTAAAACATGATATAACAATGCCACATTTGTCATTTGTGCAATACTCGCTTCAAACAGCACTATTGTGTGTGTGAACGCGCGCACACACAGAAAAAAAAAAAGATCTCTAGATTTTATTGTATTCGCATGAATTTGTTTTTTGACAGATGATGGAACTAGAGTTGAAGAAACTGTATGATTCAGTTATAATGGTTCATGAAGAAATGTTCAATCTGCGCGCGAGGTAAGCTTTCGAATTCCATATGTTCACTTTAACGTCTACTGCGTGTTCTTGCGTCTATAAACCAATTGATGATTGCGTTTATGCTTGTGAAAATGTAGGGAGGAAATGATGCAACGTCTAATAAGATCGACGAACGCGAAGATGGCAACTTTTAGTTTTTTCTCCCTTGTAATTTGCTTATCAGTGGCTGCTCTGCAGCTATGGCATTTGAAAGCATTTTTTCAAAGAAAGAAACTTATTTGATTCTCTTTCAACAATCTATATAACTTTTGTTTGTTTTACATAGAAGAATTACTGGATATTTATTCTTTTATAATGTTTAGTTTCAAAGTTTTGTATGAACATGATGTATTTGAGTATTTCAGTGTTCAAAGATTAGAGCATTTGAAATATAATAGGATGATTCATGATTCATGAACATAGATGATATAGACTGAAGTTTGTTTTCACGAATTAATATACGAAACAAACGAATTAACATGAACAAAAGTTTTTGCTTATTTAATTAAACAAACGAATATAAGCACATAGCTTGTTCCTTCATTTAAGCTTGTTCATGCATGTTTGTTATTTTGATATTGTTGCTTATTTTTGAAATGATTATTGCAGAATTATGTGATAATGATTGTATTTAATTTGGTATTGTTTACTTTTAGCTGATAACCAATTTGTTAATAATGTTAACAAACAAACAGGATAAATTCATTTTCCTAACTAATTAAGAGACGAACACGAACAAGAAAATATGTTCATTTCACTATTCTTGTCCGTTCACTTGTCGAATTAGAGTTAAACGAACAAGCCCTGTATGTTTACACGCCTGGTTGCATCATTTACGAAACATCAGAAAGAAAAGTGTTTCATAATGACCATTTGTGCAATTAACTTGCAACTTCTAACATTTTCAATTCACAATGTTCAGTAACAAAGTATGCCAACAATATCTATCTACAATAACCACCCTATATAATATCCAACAAAACAAAGTTAGAAAACTAAAAGAAAATCCCTTTTAAAAGGTCTCCAACAACCTAAGTATACAGATAGTTGCATAAAAACCTAAGACTATAACTGTTGCTATCTTTTCAAAATCCAAAACTCAAAACCCGGTTTTCCATCAAGACCCGCCTGAAGAAACCGATAAACTGACATCATGAACCGCATGCTCGTTTTCATTATCCGGGAAAACCTCGGTCTGCAAATTCGGTGCTATGTTTTTGACATGTAACCAAGTGAGCTGCCAAAAACTATCAGAACCAACAGCATCACTTGGAACAAGAATCCCACCAGATTTCATCACGAGCAGAATGTTCTTAAGAAGTTCCATCACCGTTTCATGAATTTTATCGCTCTTTTTCCCTCTTATTTTCACCTTCATAAATCTCTCCATATAACTTAAAACTCCTAGCCATACTTTACAAAATGACACCAGTCGAAAAAGACTCGATAAAGAATATAAAAACGTATTGGACAAAAGCTTTAATGATAGAATAAGGGTACCTTCCATGTTTCGGTGCTCTTTAAGAGACTTTTCTTGCACGATGTCTAATAAATCACTAACCAATGTAAAAACCACCAAATCAAAACACTGTGACCACACCTCATCTTGTAAATAGACCCCGCGTGAACCAGTCAAGCAACTCTGCAGCATCAAAATGGCATGGTTCCTAACTTCTTCATGTGGGTCCAGGCACACTTTCCTTAACCCTTGAGCCAACCTGAGCCACATCTCACTTATGTCTTGATACAGTTTCATGGCGGCTTCAACTTCTTCCCCAACTGCTTCCTTGGTCTCGTGGGACCACCTAACCAAGCAAGCTGCTGAACCCGCCATTAGATCCAATGCCTTAAGTGACCTTTTCACATCTCCTACACGAGACTCTGCAAATTGCCGTGCTGCATTGACACATAAGACAAAATTTGCTGGTAACAAGTGGCTCCCGTCTAACATGATGAATTCTAATGTCTCGAATCCGGGCTCAGAAGCTTCTGGATGCCGGGCTGTGATGGAAAGAAGAGAAGTGATGATACGCCACCCCAGGTGAGATTTTAGCTGCCTTGCATTAGCCTTTACGAGTCGCATGATTTCTTGCGTGATGTTTTCACAATAAGCATCTGCCACGCGTGCATCAAGTTTTAGTATTAACTGAAGAGATTTAAGAAGCTCATCAGTTAGGTTTTCTTTATAAGGAAGAAGCCGTTGACAAATCCGAATAAGCCCAAAAACCGCTTTTTCAACTAAAGTACCAGGCATCACTGCTGACTGGACAATACTGGTTATGTACTCATAAACACCTTGCCATAAAAGCATAATTCTATCACGGTTATTAGTGTGACCGTAATCAACAACTCAAGACAAAATACCGCACCTTCCTCATCAGATTGACCAGCAGCTAAAATCAAGGCCCGGGCTAGATTCGAAAGAGACTCGGATTGGAGAAATGTGCTCTCTGTAAATATGGTATTCACATTGCAACTTTTAACAGTTTCCACAGCGTGCTTATGAGCTTCAAGCTGTTCTTGAGACGGTTGAGGAGCGGGTTTTTCAGTATCATAGTAAAGAAACTCACTGAATCGGCCCATTAGGCCTGACAACTGTCGAGAATGGGCTGAAGCTAGCATCATGGGTGCTGGCGGGGAGAGCAAAACGAATTTCTCCGAGTCCAATTCTGAAATTTGTTCTATGTTATCAGCTGCATCAGTAGCTAAATGGGCTGGAAGAAGACCTACTTTGTGTAATTTTAAAATGCAATCCACAGTGTTTCTCCAACCCGAACGTATATAATCACCATACATATTTGCTATTGTGAAAACAGCTATAGTTGACTTTCTAGCTTTAGTGTTGTTACTGAAAGCAAGAACAGATTCTTCAACAGACATGGGAACCAAAATGGCTGTAAATTTAGAGAGAGAAACAAGCAAACCATCTAAAACATCATCAAGATGATAACAACTTGCAATCTTGGCAACATTTAAGAATCCATTTATACATGTCTGTAACACATCTTCTTGCTCTATATGATCCAAAACCACTGATAAAGCAGCAACAGTTGGGCCTGATAATATAGCAAACATTTCATTGTTAATTAGCTCTTGAGAATTGCAAACGATGTATGGAACAGTTTGTCTGGATCTGTGAATTAGCCCTGACCAATTATCATGGATCATGGCTGGGAAATCGGATCCTTGTACAGGTGTCATTCGGATCTCATTCTCACAAATCGAGTGGTAAAGTTCTGAAAGATACTCGCGTGGGAGATCATTTCCACCGTTGATTCGGCGATTGTTACGGATGAAATCATCTTCAGTCATCTTTTTTTTGACCTGTAAGTTGTGTTGATCTGTATTAAGTAATATCAAAGAATAAGATAACAGGAGTGCAGCATCTTTATTGGCTAGAATATCTGGTGATTGTTGATAATATCTTTCAGAAAATGCCTCAACAACTCTTTGAATCTTCTGGGCTTCCCCGGGTAATCTAAAAGTTCCCAAGAAAACACGCAAAGCAGTGTCGAGATTCATTTCTTGAAAATCAAACGTTTTAGCAAATTCTTGAAGAACATCAACACAGAATGGATCATGATTCCCTAAATAATCACCAACAAGATTCTTATCCAACCCAATTGTGTACCTTAAAAAACATGCTACACTTACAGGATCAAGTGTATCAGGTAAAATCTGCATTCCTTGAAGAAACTGAAGACTTTTTTTAGGATCTCTATTAAAATGATCAGCCCCAACCATTAACTTTTTCTTCATGTGTTTCATTTTACGAATATACGGTACCCAATAATCAGGACTCTCATAATCCTCACATTTCACCTTCCAGAAGGGTTCATGATGTTCAAGATCTGACATGGCATTATCTAATACTGCTACTTCATCTCCTATTCTTTCAGACATACCATTTATCATGGAAACTAATCCTTCTAGAGCAAGAACATTTATAGCAGATAACGGGCTGTTGACCGGAAATGCACTTTTTGATAACAAGTTAACAAGGTCTTCAAAGATATTGCTACAAGATATATCACAATCGTAATTGGCATACATTTCATGAATAAAAGCCGGCTGCCTGCAAAGATCAACGATAGTTTCCATGGCAACTTCCTGTTGTTGATATTTAGCTCCATGTTTGTTTTGTGCAATCCTCATAAGCACAGATGAAAAAAATGCTTCCAACTGTAGTTTAAGCTTCTCTCTTAGAAAATGATATAAATTCAAAACAATGCTGCACACAGTAGATAGAATCAGTGGACTTGGAGACAAACCAAATTGCATTAAGCTATGAAATATATCATTTTCCACCAAAGATAGTAACTCAGGATGCTGGTGAAAACAAGCCCCACCTAACTCAATGGCTGAGTTAATTAAACCCAAGGAGAATAACGGAACATCTTCATCATATGATAAGGAACTAGATCTGGGACCCACTCCCACATTAGTAGCATTCAAAAGAGAACAAAGAAATTGGAGTATTTCAACCATGCATGGAATCCCATAGGCCTCTGTTGTAAGGTCGTCAGTTTGACCAACCTCCCCTTTAGTATATGTGGAAAGATTGGTAGAGCCAACAACAGAATTTACTCCGTCTTCAATTGTTGAACCAGTATAACCATTGTCCTCTAATTTACTGCCGACCTGGAAGAGAAGAGTAAATATATTTCACTTTTTCTAAAATAATCATAAAAGAGAGAATTACCGACGGCTGATCATATTTTATTACCTGAGTCAAATGTTGTTCCTTGTGCCCAACATCATGCAGATGTGAAAAAATACATCTGACCAACTCATGCATTGTCTGTCGAGCTATTCTCTGCAAAAGTTCACTTTTTGAGCTTGCTTGATGAACTATTTGGAAACATGTGTTCACCATGTCACATACATGCTGGTTGCTTAACTTAACAGATGCCTTGTTCTTCAAGCAAGCTAGAAGAACTTGTAGTATCTTAACCAATACTACCTCCTCAGATGCAGGATCGGTTACTTCAAACCGACAGCTTGTCACAGCATCGACAATTAGATGTAATGCATCGGCTACATTAATGGTATTAAGATCAAGTATTTCTAGGGTTACAAATTTGTATATTGAAGATAAAGCAACACCAGTAATTGGTGCACCAGCTTCATCAGACTGAATTACATCTAAAAAAGGCTGTAGATAAAAAACTGGATTGATGGTGTGCCATTGGTTTTGCAATAAGAAAACCTTGCTTCGTATTTCTTTGAAAGATTTGATTAAGGAGTGATCTAATTGATCTTCATCTTCCATATATTGAACTCCCCACCTCACATTTCTTCTCATAACAGACAAAACGGCACCAATTTCTGAATTTACTATAAATGCTGAAGAAATTTTTCGAGGCCTGCATGAAGCATCTTTAGCTTCTTGAGCAATTTTGGGCTGTTGGCTTGGGCACACCATATTATCAAGAACTTAGATGTTGATAAAGCTTAGGACTTACATCCAACTTCTTATGGCAAAGAAGAAATTTTAATCTTGGGAGATAATAACCACCTTCAAGGTAAAATATGCACAATTAGGAACATAACATTAAATGTGGACAACTAAAATTAGAAATTGAACAGAGAATTAAAAAAAGCAACCACATGTACATATAATTTATTGACACGAGAACTTTGCCAGGTGAATTGTGATGTACTATTGTACTGTTTGTATTATACCATTTCTGATCCTCTGCATACTGGTTTTCTTAATTCATTATTTGTTTCCTTCCAAACTCTGAGTTCTTTTCTTTGTTATTTATCTGTTTATATATTCTGCTTGGGTTGGGCATTAAACAAGTTAAAGTTTGTTTGACCTTTGTTAACAAACCATCTATCAAATTGGAAGCAATGTTAAAATGGACCTGTCTAACCCAAGATGTTTAAAGGTTGGGTGGTAACTGGATGAACAAGGTTAAAAAACAGGTCAAACATGTTGATAGTTCCAAATGATAATGTTTGCTCAGGTCATAGACTCATAGTTGGGCCGTCCTACCTACAACCCAATATACTCACACTGTTATTGATGCATACGTTATCTATGTGCATTTTATGTTCTCATGATGTATTGTTTGTCAAAACCTTATTATGTAGTACAAACAAATGGGTCAACCACTTAACCTAGTCTGACAACCCCTTCGAGCAATGACCCATACTCGCGAATTACAGAAAACGACCCACCACCCATTATCCAGACCTAAATGCCACTGCTAACCATGAAATTTATTCAACCTAATATAGTGTAATAAATTTCTGAAAGCTCAAATTTCACACACTACCACAGTTATCCAGACAACCAGATCTAATTGCTTACGGTCTTCCTTTCTTTCGGAAACTCGAGTGTTCTTCTTCACAATGCATGTACATTACCAACTAAAGCCTCATATCACCGCAACTCAACTTGAAAAGCACGTGACACCTAAAACACTTAAAAACTATCAACACCACTCATAATTTTCAGCACCTAATCAGCACAATCAATCACTTAACTAATCAGCACAAATCAACCTCAAACAAGTCAAACTAAACACTAGACACCTCAATTCCATTACAAATCAGCTCACACAAAAAGCATCCAACACCTCAAATCCCCCACATTCAACTTAACTAGCCACTTCATCATTGCAGATTCGCAATTAAACATCCATCATAACAGATCCCACACCATCACTGTTCAACAAATCGTATGAACAAATCAACTGTGGTATGTGTATATGATTTAGGAAAATGCATAAGTGAACAGTGTAGATCGGAGAATATATGGAATGATTTACCGTTGTTAGCCTCCGATGATATGAATCCGACGCCGGTGGGGACTTGTGCCCCTTGCAAGGTGACGGAATTCAGAATTCCGATGTATGTTTTGGTTTGATTTGGGGATTATTTGATGTTTACAGAAATCAATTGCAGAGATCGGCTTCTTCGTACAGGGTTTGGTTTTGTTGTTCTTGCAAATCACAAATTTTGAAAATTATTTACAAAGATATACAAAATAATAACATAATAAAACTCTCATATTTCATCAATAAAAAATATTTTATATTTTTCTTTGGATTATCGACTCATTGGTAATTTAATTTTAGAATAAAATGTTATTTTTGTTCGTGAGTTTTGGTATGAATTGTTAATTTTGTTTTAAAAAAAAATTCTTCTGCGTCCCTGACTTTTTATACAAATTTGTTATTCTCATTCAATTTGGGTGTTAAATATAGGAGTAATTATGTATTTTTGTAATATTCATTTCCAATCCCCTGTCCCTCTTACCATTTTCCCCACCATCACTTCACATTTCACACTTCACACCGCCCACACACCCAATCATCTTCAATATCACCAACGACGCTACACCCAACATAAACCCCTACACCAAACCCCCTCATGGATCACGTACCGATGTTACCACCACACCCTGAACATCAGCGAAGCTTCCTTTGGGACCAAGGGTTTATTTTCGGTTCGGTAGTTAAAGAGTGGTCATAAAACTTTTAAACGGTAACGTTATAAAAGACTTTCAGTATAATCGAAATATAATAAGATGAAATCATTGAAGCAGATGCTAACAATATCACACATGTAGTTATAATTTACGTGACAGCACGCTTGTTTATTAACTTTTAAATTATTTATTTAGTTTCTTCTCCCTTAAATTAATCCTTAATTTAATGATCCTTAAGAGATATATCAATGTCAAGAATCATAAAAGCATAAATACACATAAGTCATCCTAGTATCAATAAACATTATTCACGATAAGCATGGATTGCTCAACAACTTCACAAGGAGAATCGTTTTGCCAATAAGATAGCATAGTCGTTTGCGTTACTAGCAAAATGACAAAGTTGGATGCTTGATTCGAGGAGAATGAGAATGGTATGATTGTCCTTTTAACTTCAACTTTAATTAAGCTTTTTTTAAAAGATAATGCAAGGTATTTACAATCGAACACTAGAGAGTCATGATACACTCTCGGTTTGAAACAATTAAGTGGTTCAATCCTAATCTTTCAACCTATAATACTTATAATTGATCAAGAACAAGTATGTTAAATTTATTATAACTTTATAGACCAACCACTAAAGAAATACCCAATAGAAGATCATGTATTCTGGAAAATGGGGTTTGGAAGATAATTATACCTTAAAGCTCAACCTTGGACCTCGCTCTCAAGGGTGTTGCCCCCAAGTTCCTGCCAGGGTGCGTTGTCACATTGGAACCCTATTGGTTATGGGTTTCACCCCTAAGAACCTATGAGGTACTAAATAGTAAAAATCATAATGAATTTAAAGGAGTTTGTACTCTTCAATTTCACTAACGCATCTCTAACAAAAAATGAATTTTACATAATCATAACTATAATGATTCATACTAATAATCCAAACAATGGCATTTCGTACTTTTACTTTTATTGTTCAATCTCACTTGTAGATTAGTCATGTATTGTATTTTACTTGCATATGATTTTCTTGTAAGGAATGTATGTTTCTCTTTTTACCCATAGTCATCATTTAGAGTGAAGGCGAATGAAATCAAGTGTAAACATATGATCGATGATTGTATGAGATGCGATTACACTTGACAACGAAACAAAAAGTTAGGAGTGTCTTTGGTTATAATGTCACTTTGAATTATCGTTGGATAATAGTTTAAAGTTTAAATTATTAAAATCTAAATTGTTTGTTTTAATAGTGACATTATCAGTTACTCCCTAGTCCCTACAACTTTTAGTATATGAAATGAATAGTATAATTATCATTTTACTATGTATTTTAGGGTGTCTTTGCATCATGGAAGTCAATGTAAAAGAAAGAAATTGAAATCTGAATTTCGTTTCTAATATATTTGGTTTTTAGGATTTGTTGAGTTAGAACTTGAATTATATTCTTAGTGTATTCATTCACTTAAATTTCATCATGTATAGTAATTCAATAACTTTATAAATCGAAAAAAATAACCAAACAAACATACACAGTATGTTCTATCATAGTAAATTATACGTAGGGTCTAGGAAGGATAGAATGGTGGCAAGTCTGTCATTAATTCTGAGAGACAAAGTGACTATTTCCAATCAGACCCCCCAACTCTAAACGCTCTTAACAGATAATAAAACATATATCATATAATAGGGTAACATACACAAGTAAAACATATAATAAGATAGTCATATGAAGATCCTACCCAAACAAATTAGCTCCAAGCTAACATACATTAAGACAATATACAAACAAAATAAATCCCTAGCTTACTAAAGGGAATAAAAGTATGCATACAGTGTGGTAGAAAAAGCACAACAGTTTAGAAACAAATCTAAGACAAGGAATAAAGTACAAACAAAAGAATACTTAAAAGAAACACAATAAAATACTCCTAAAAGACCCTAACCTTAATTATGCACTAAGAGGCTGTTTGGCAACCTCTTAATCAGTATCTTAATAGTTCAAATGTTTGAATGGTTAAGCATTTAATGGTTCAGACTGTTTGTTTCACAAGCAAACGTCTAAATGGTTCAAACATTTGCCTTTGAATGATTAAGTATTTGAAGTTATAGATCATATGACAGGCTTAGAAGAAACATATTACAATTATTTAATAGATAGAGATATCCGGTAGATTTAAGAGGACGAAGTTAAAAACATTATAAAAAACTCAAGATTGACGCTTTTGGCTTCTTAAACGAAACATTTATTTGTTTAGGCGGAAAAAACTTCATTTAAGTAACTTTAGATCAAAACCTTTAGTGATATTTTCTCATATATATCAGTCTCTTCTATTTTAACAACATATGCAAGCCATTTATCATCCATCATCTATGTTTAATCTAGATTCAATTCTATCACAATGAACACAATCAATTCCTCTACATAACCCTCGTTTATTTTTCGTTTGAACAATATTGAATCACTCCTTAAGTCAATGTCGTTGTGTGGTTCCTCCATATGAGAATGAAACTGAATGACAACACACTTTTAAAAGGTAAAGTATGTAATAACAGATGTCCAACATATAACAATGGAGAAGAGGTAAGTGCATTCAAGATGTGGAGTATGTAACCACATTAAAGAAGAGGAATCAACAAACGTAATCAACATAGGATTTTACTCATTTACGTAAGGCGCGTAGAGTTTGGTTTTTAGGAAAGTTATTTTCACGTAGCTATTTTTGAGCCACGTTATAAAATTCAAGTCAGTTTCACATCAAAGCCACATTATAGAAAATAAACGAAGTTAGCTCTATGTTAAAACGTGATTATTGTTGGCAAAAAAGTAAAAGTAAAAAAGTAAAAGTTAAAAGAATAGTATTCATCAAATTATTAATATAACTAATAATAATAATAGTTCTTTTGAACAACTAATGTGCGGCCTGTTTCAGAAGATATATGTTATATTAATCGGGTCCACTTATCTGTTTCTCAGTCGTGATCGCACCCTTAATTCTCTCATGAGATAATTTATTGTTAAAATAACCACCTGACTCAACTCTAAATATGATTTTTCAGAATGAGATAATTAATAAGGCTTGAACTCATAAGCTATTATTATTTAGTATCAGTGTAATTGTTGGGTTAAGAATAATTGATAATAATAATAATTATTTAGTTCGTACTTTTCTTCGTTCCAAAACCAACGGCGACGCGATATCATCAACCGAAAAACTCCATTGTTGACCCATCTCTCTCTCTTTTGCTCAATTACTCCTAACCAAAGTGACTAATACCTAATAAACGGTACGTTTTTCTTTATTATATGACCTAATTATCGTCTTTATGAACTGTGATATATTGCGTTTGACCTAAGTTTGAGGAGGATCCTTAATTCGTCGGTGGTTGAGGGTTTTAGTGGATTCGTCACCGCATCAGTCAATTTCTGATAATTTTAGGCGAACGTGTTTAGAATATTATGATTTGGTGGAAGATCGTTGAGTAATTGAGCATACGGTTTATTTGAATTGACTGTCAATCCTTGAGTAAACTTTGTAGCCAAGTTACTACACAACTGTTTCTGGAATCGGTCTACTTTTTGATTTGGAGAATGATCTTGATACAACATGATATGATATTATTGGTATATAGCATGTATGCAGCGGCGGAGCTTGAACCAAATCATAGGGGCGGATTTTATTGGGGGGGGGGGGGGGTGGGGGGTGGGGGCAACTCTGTATATTTTAAAAGTTTTACACCACCGGTCCGAAAGTTTACACTATCAAGCCAAAAATTTAAACGAAAAAAAGAGGGGGTGGCCCCTACCAAGCTTCGCCATTGCATGTATGTTGTGTATGATGTTTAACCTTTGTTAGTAAAGAGGGAGTAATAAACTCTACTCTTGTGGTGTTCATTAGTAATTACGAAATGATGTAATTTTGAAGCTATTGCCTGTTGGTGTGCTTGTGTCTGCACAAGGACCTTTGAGTTTATAGATCTAGTTATGCGGACCAACTAGGCAACCGTGTAAACTTGTGGTATGATCATGAAAACTTCGTCGTTTTAGTTATGATGCAAGAATACTTGAACAATCCTTTATACAGTGTGATTGTAATGGAAACTTCTAGCTGTTACCATTTTGGCAATACGCCTATTACGTTTCTTGGTAGTGACTTTTGATTATTCACAACCAATTTTGCTTCGATTTTTCAGTTTCACTATCCGCTTTGTATTTTACTTGTTAGAACTTGTTTGCATCCTGTTGCAACTTTGTTTTCTAGCATATGAACAAGTTTAATGCGGTTATTCTATATGTTTATATTTCCTAATCCATTGTTACTATTCATACTTTGACGCTTCTAAATATGACATCATGTATGTTTCTAACAAAGTGTCTATGGTTGAGATTTTAAGTGGGAATGTGAAATGAAATGAGCGTAATGGTGTTTAGACTCATGTCTTACAAAACCTGTAGAAGTTGCTGAGAGACAAAATTAATTGGCTGAAGATCAAGATAAGGTAGAAACAATTGGTAAGGAAAAAATATAAAAGAATTTTGGGACAAGCGTCATGTGGGTTTAGCCATTATTGCAAATGCTACGAGAGGTGTTGCAACATTATTATTGCTTGTAATGCAACTGCTATTAGAGATCGTTTGTTGGTGGTTATATTGTTTCAACAAGCACAAACATTAACAAAGAAAAAGGTTGAAAAATCTTTCACCTCAAAGAAAATGGCTTAAAAGATCAAGATAAAGCATTTGAAGTGAAACAATATCCAATATTAGATCCCCTACAAATTTGATGGAAACATAAACTCGGTTTTAGAGCGAATATCATGTAAACAAGCATTGACTAGTGAAAGTTGGATCTATAATTTGAAAGAATCTCTCAACAAGAATTTAGCATAAGAGATTTGGGTGAACTTTGGGCATGGAGTTTCTCAGATCAAGAAATGGTATTACATCAGCAGAAATAATTCACAAGGTAGGGATAAATAGATGTCAAACCTGTAGTCACTCCGCTAACCACAAACTCCAAAACAGATCAAGATGAAGGACCAGACGATCCATCTTTCTATAGGAAGATGGTTGGTAGGAGGTTCTCTACCTTTTTATTTGTTAGAGATGCACAACTATGAAAGCTATTGGAGGCTCGGTCTTAGGAGTAGTATAAAATACCCCCTAGTATGGCTTCATATCTCATGTATATGTACTGATGTTACTACAAGACTTAAATATTTCCCCAAGCCTTTGACTTCATGTATCCATAACCTAGTGGTATGAAACTCACTGAAACCTACCCTCTATTGTTGCCATTTCAGCCCTACTCCTGCCCAGATCCTGTTCTTGCTTTTTTATAACCTTGTGGCTGTTCAATTCTGCTATTATGCCTGCGTCCAGATCCTGCCCTGGTTCCTGTCCAGATTTGGTACCACTGAATACATCAGGACCCTAGTCTGCTGAAATTCTCATCAGAAACCTAATATCCGCAGGCCGCGGCTCTGTTCTCCTGGCAACACTTCTTTGTTCTTGAAGCACTGTTCATGAACCGATTTCCCAAGGCTGTGTTTTTTATTTTGCATCACATTTGCATCAAGGCACTGTTAAAACAATTTCCAGAGCGTTACTAACACTCTTGATATAAGTCTGACCGGAGCATTCGGACCTTTAGCTGTTCATTACATGAAACCATAGTTGCCATCCCCTGTTTCTGTTTTGTTCCTTTGCTGTCAGTCCCTGTTGGGTGCAGGCTTCATATGGATTAAATTGGAGCAGTTGAATGGCATTTCGAACTTTGATACAGATCAGAGCTATTTACTGTTCCAGATCTGCTCTCATTCACATCTCAAATTCCCAATCCTTATTCAAATTCTTAATTCCTTGATATTGGGATATTCAAAACCCATGTCAGTTCCAGAATTGTGAACCAAAGTGAAGAACAAGCTCATCACAAGTGATAAGTTTAGAAGTTCTGGATTATAATTGTGATATGACTAATTTGTTTCATGGGGAAGATGCACCTAGATCCACACATTAAAAGTTTTTTGGGTGTGCTTCATCTACTTAGTACTACAGGTATATCCTCTATTGCTTGGAAGCATGCCCATCGTCCTCTATTATTAATTCAGGTGCCACCAGTAATCATATGGTCAAGAACAAAGATTTCATGCCTGCTCCTAATACCAATATGCTCTATAGATGTCTTAGGCTTGCTAACAGATCTTTATGTCCAATCATGGGTGTGTGATCAATTGTGATTTGCCAAATTGAAATCTTGTTTTCTATTTTCCAATATACCTGGATTTATAGCCAAATTAAAACAAAACATGAGTGCTTATCTCACCTTTTGCATCATTGCTTGCATTTTTACATAATTGGGGTTTTAAGCGGTCATGGAGATGTTCGAGACTCAATGTCTGTATTGTTTGTCTACCTTGCACTCTCCTGTAGCACATCTTTGTGATTTTAGTATCACGGAGGTCGAGATGTCAGCTAAGGTCATGTTGCTGGGTTGTTCATTTTTTCTGTGAGATGAAATAAGCCCTCAAAAATTGCTTTTTGAATTGGCAGCAGTGGTGGTACCCTTTTGGGTACCCAGAATAGCAAATGGAGCACTCATAGGTTACTTAAAACTCAGTTCTGATATCATGTAATCAGGATAAGAAAGTGAAAAGTGTTTTCTCTAATATATTGCTATCTAAAGAAGAACACACAAGGGATATATATAGAAGATGGAACACAACCTAAACTAGGCCCTAGGTCCCATTGGGCATTTCGCCAGGCTATTCAAGATAGCATGCCTATTTATAATCTAAGGGATCATTTGGTTAGCAGTTCGATGTGTTGTAAAGGAATTGGAAATGGAATTGAAATAGAATCTTGTTAAAATTGATAAGGTGTTTGGTTGGTTAATTTTTGAGTGGAATTGAAATGTTAATTATGAACATTCCATGGGTAAGTGGAAGGAAAGTGAATTCCAATCAAATGTGGGACAAATTTCCAATTCCAATTCCTTCTTATGACCAACCAAACAAGACGTTGGATGGAAAAATTTTCAATTCCAATTTTAGGGAATCCTGTTAACCAAATGGGGCCTAATAGTCTCCATAAGCTTCTTTAGTACTATAAGTTGTTACCATACGAATCTCAGTTGGTATAGTTTTGCATTTTTTGTTTTTTTATCAGTTATCATTCACTTATTATTATGTTCATTTTAATGAAATTTAAACAGGGTAAATAACATAAACTCTTGATGATAGATTTACAAGGTGCGTGATTATTTTTGCCTGGTGGAATGTGCTGAATTTCACTAACCGATGAAAAAAAAAATAATAAACAATAATTGAGAAGATTACATCTAGTCTTGTAGAACTATTTGAGGTGTGGAATAGTACTGAATTTGCAAATAAAACAACACACAACTTATATTTCTTTGGCAAAAGTAAAATATAGAATACAATATGTTTGCATCTGATCTGAACATTGAAGCAATAGGCGAAGAAACTTAAAAGCGAGGTGGATCAAATATGACTGTAAATTAATTATTGCAATGTATCTAGTGCCGCCTATCACACTGATACATCTGTTTCCATACAATTGTACTCCTTATCAGCAGTAATCCTAATTTATCTTATATATTTCAAACAGTTCGTGTTGGTGCTTTTGGTGTATCTAGACGTCTTTCTACATTATTGACATGGCATCTAGGCGGAACATTAATTATACTCGTCTTGCTGACGATGATGACGATTATATAGGCAACGATCGAAAATATGACCCAAGGTTCGATTACTCACCAGCAAGCTTGGATGAAATCCCATGGAAATCCATTGGGCTTGCACTTTTTCTGCTTGTTCTTGGTTGTGGGCTTCTCATTCTCTCTTTCTTCATCTTCACTGGTCACATGGGTGGAGACAGATCACAAGCATATGGCCTGTTAGGGCTCGGGGCTCTCACCTTCCTGCCAGGTACACCAGTGATATTACTTAAATTCTTTGATGATTTAGAGACTGTTTGAGATTGTGTTTTGGAATCTGATTATTGCGTTATTAAGTTGTAGAGAATGAGTTACTAGTGTTGGTATACTGAAAGTGATTTGAATGTCTGTTTATTGTGTTATCAAGTCATAGATATTGGAAATCTGGTGTACCAAAGTAGTGGAATTGATTTTATCGTTTGATTATCGTGTTTTAAAGGCATAGATTACGAGTTTCTTGGATTTGTGTATAGTGAAACTGGTTTTAATTGTCTGATGATTGTGTTTTCATGTCATAAATAATGACTTTCTAGCGTTTGAGCATACCGAAACTGATTTTGATTGCCTAATTATTGTGTTTTCAAGTCAGAGATACGAGTTTCTTGTGTTTGGGTAAAAATGAAACTGATTTTGGTTATCTGATTGTCATTTCAAGTCGTAGATAGTGAGTTTCTAGTGTTTAGGTATAGTAAAAGGAATTGATGGTCTAATTAATAGGGGTCAGATAATTATCTATCTATATAATAACAAACTTTTGGCTACATTGAACTTTAAGGTTTTAATGTTTTGATCACATGAGTTTAGTTTTTTATATAATGGCCCCTTAGTTCCTCTTTTAAACTTAAGTTATTTTTTTTACCACATATTCTCATCTCCACTCACGATGACCACTATTGATCAAAAAAAGATATCAACTTTGATTAAGTGATTAACAAATAGAGTCTACGTTGTGCGGGTTCGAGACCTAGCCTGACCATTGTTTAACATTTATTTCCTTTTTTTTCAAGAACTTTTTTGGGTTTTTTATTGTTTTCTTAACGTTATTTCTTCCGTTTCATTCCTAATGCCTCGGAATTCCACGTATGAGTGATAGTCATCATAATATGTTTTTATATTCACATTTTGACATTCGTGTCCATGGCGTCATTCCCCGCGCAATGGAATAATTCTAGTTACCTAATAGAAGAGTGATTATCTAACCCCTATTATTCAAATGCATCTTCTGTAACAAACTCTATTACGGTTTACAATCAGTTTTAATTGAAGATTTTGGCTCGTTTCAATGGAGTTTTGATATTCTTAATTATCTATTTATATGGCATTTATGTTTCATATCAATTAACTTAACGTCTAGCCATCGAACGTTTGAATGTTTGATTTTTTATTTGTTCTTTACATATTTGATTTAACTACTCAGAGTATATATTTTATAACTGCATCATGTCAAGTGTAAATTACAAGTATAGCTACAGTTTGTGTGATTTATATTATTAACCTTGGAGCCATTTCTTATTGTCTGGTATTTCTGTTCTGTCAGGCTTCTATGAGACCCGAATTGCATATTATTCATGGAGGGGAGCACAAGGTTATCGCTATGCAGCCATCCCTGGTTATTAAGTATTACACCTTCTTTCTGGTCTGTTTGGCAGTATATTCAGTATGTAGCATACATGCATCGCCTTAATGCTATGTATATTGATATTGTTGTCTTAAAATTTGTGTTCTGGAAATGAACATTTTAAGCATTTAGATTTTTCAGTTTTTAGTTATATGTTTTGGAAATGAATATATACTTTTAAGTGTCATGCAAGCCAAATGCATATTGTTTGTTGAAATGTTACATATTGATTCTGCTACATTTGTGTTAAGAGAATGTAATACATTCTACTTTTTAGTATGAATTGCAAGTGATGTGAAAAGCTTGCAAGAGAACATGAAAATAAAAATCTGGTCCTTAAATATACATGCCAATAATTTTGTCCACAAGAAGTTTAAATGTGGAATTCTCTCATTTCGGGTGAGCATCTTGTGGGCCGGTGTGAGAAAACTAATGAACTGATGTGGACTGGGCTAACTGGTTGAAACACAATATCAAATCGGTTCTTTGGTCCTTGTTTTCCCTTTATTCGGTGTTTGTCTTGGGCTGGTTTGGCCCAAGTCGGTCCGGTTCTTGATCAATGATCCTTCTAAGAGTAAGTTTCTCGCATGCCGTCAATAGAAAACCAATGAACCGTCCTAGACAGGACTGAGACCAACTTGAAACACTTAAAATTGGTTTGTCGGTCTTTGTTTCTTCACCATTCGTTTCTTCACCGTATTTTGTTTTGGTTGATCAGTTCGATACTTCGGTGTGGTCTTTGGCCCATGAACATCCATCCCTGCTCATTCACAGCCAGTATGTTCATGATGTGGTACTGGTATTTAAGACATGACATTTTTTATTTTATAGTATTTTTTATTAACAGACATGTGAGATTTTCAAGATTATCATTTTGTAAACTAAATAAGGTATTGCAAACAAAATGTGAGAAAAAAAAAGAACAAAGTATTACCAAACTTCTTGACTTGTTAACCATTGTCTGGTTTTGCTGTATATTCAATCGATTCTTGATAACCTTGTGGATTTCTATTTGTCATGGAGTCGTTGGTGACTTTTAGTTTGTCAAAAAATGGTTACCGAGTTTAAATTGATTAAGAAAAAAAGCATGATATTTTCATCCATAAGCCAGATGGCGTATTTCAAGTCATATATATGATGACCAAGAACATAAAAGATGATCATTTTCAATTCTTTCAATCTGTTGGATCTGTCTTTCTGTCTTCCCATGCCTTTATATATAAAAATGATGAGGGTTCGTGTGTTTATTAAATTAAAGATGATTTTATACGCATCTTGTGAAGGTTTGGATGTGACATTATAATTACACAATCAAGACATGGTTTTAAATCTGCACATGTAAAGATTTAAACTCACATTACTTTTATAGGATACAATTATTTATTATCTATGCCACTATATAATTAAGCCACAAGCATATTATTAGTTCATCATAGTAATTGCTATGTCGTGACGAACAAAGACATTTAAGTAAATTTTAACATAGATTGTGAGATTCATGGGATGGAGAGGGTATACGTATGTTTTGAACCCCAAACCACCCGGGTTCAAAGAGAACTTTTTCTTTATTTTCCAGGTGTTATTTCTTTTCATTTTTTTAGTTCTTTTTTCTTATTTTCATTTCATTTCTCTACATCTTTTAATTTGTCTTACGTTTTCTTGTCGTGTCTAACTTATCAATTATAACCTAAAAAACAAAGCAAAAAAGATTAAGTTCTAGGGCGCACCGATATGTCCATTGGAGTTTGTCCACACAAACGTGAATCACAAAAACACCCACAGTCATAGCCACGCAATGTCACGCCTAGTGGCGTTTGTCGTCCATCACCCACCTATGTACTTTAATGTTTTCATCCGTCGCCTATCTCGCATCCGATGTCGTCCACAGAAGACATGTTGTGGATGCTCTAAAGGTACAAATATGAAGTAATACCAAAGTTTAAAAAAGTTATGCAACAATTACTTTTTAAATTTCAATCATAGTACCTATACTGTTCAACATACCTTCACATAAAGAAAGTTTTTTTTATAGAAAGATGATTTGTATACCATCAATCATACTAAAGTCATTTATAACTAGAAACAGTTAAACAAAATAACAAAACAAAAGATCAATCATATACAAAGACGTTAACCACCCAATTCACAAAGTTTAGTCTCATCATCAACGATAAATCATATATAAGTTTAACAAAATATCGCGTATATAGGCCTCCAACACCCTTCTCGTGTAGGTCGAACATATACATACACAATATCTATCGTGTAAGACGTGGCAAATGCTCCAGTTAATCAAGTCTTCTTAACAAATACTGAACCTGAACTTCCTTAGTCAAAGGCATAATCCAATCCCCATAAACATCAGCAACTAAACTTGGGTTAATTTTGTACACTGGCTCGGGTTCTACTTCTGCGGGCCCCACATAAACTACTTGCCCGTAAGTCTTCGCTTTTGTTTCAACCCTTCTCTGGACTGCCTCCTCCACAGCCGGATATGTCAGCAGATCCATCAGCTTTTTACTGTCCTGCACGTTTGATCGCCATTAAAAGACCAATATGAGATCAAAAAAGTATACAAACTTAAAGATTTGCAGTAAAAACATGTTCTGAGAATCAGAGATGAGAGAATTGTTACTTGTGCTCTAATGGCAGGTTCATAATCATCTGGTGCATCACGAAACTTTGCTTCTGCTACAAATTTACCATAGTGGATCCGTTTAGAGAGCACCTGCAGCGTGAAGATTGCATTTTTATGGTTATGAACTCATGATTCATGCATAAACATGGATTTTGAGCGGCTTAACATGAAAAAGATCAAAACTTGCTCGGGGTAAACTGCAGTACCTGCAAGCAGATTGTGTCGCATGTTGCTGCTGACCCGCAATTACCATCATTTCCTTTCTTTACCAGTCTAGGAAGAAGATCTTTAAAGTACATATCCCATATCTTTCTGTTGATATTGATCGAATCAGCACTAGGATGCAACACCTATATGCATAAAGACGTCGAATCACATTCTTGAAATGCTATTTTCTATGATAAAAGTGGGATTTAAACGCGAATAGATATAGCATTTTAACCTGTGGGTATTCCAGAGGGGGTAACATAGGTTCAGGCAAGTCATTTGGGAAAAAAGGATGTTCATCAGGGTTCTTGTATCTTCCAACCTGTTTAAAAAACAGCACAATGTTTATCTTACAATTTCTTTTTTATTTTTTCAACTTTTTTAATGTTAAAGAACCACAGATTGCAATGATGTTACCTTAGCATGAATCTTTTCGGTTTCTTTAACCATGAATTCGACTAATGAACCCTGGAAACCGTCCATGAAGAAAGCTTTCGGGTCATACGTATCCGCATTGTAACAATACTGAGCTCTTTCAACAAGGCTAAATATTATGCTATCCTCTTGTCGAATCAGAGAACTTCTTATACCGTCAAGAGTGTAAAACTCACTCTCGTCTTTTCTAATCGCACTCGTTATTCTACAACAATGTGAAAACAAATGAAACTCAAAGCTAAAGGAAAGTAGAGCATGCCACAAATTCACAAAATGTCAAATTATCATCACACTAGAAGATTGAGCAGATATATGTTGATCACAGATTATGATCTCAATATAAACTCTTTGCTAAACCTAAGAATGGTAAATCACTAATTATGTTATACGATATGCATACGATAGACATATTTTTTTTGTCGATAACCTCATACCAATTAATCTAGTATGGAGTAATATGTAATCAATCAAACACTACTTGTAAACAGCTCTTTTGCTTGAAAATGACATATTACAAATGTTCCAGGATATTATTGCTCCCATGACTATTTGAATCTATATGCATCGGATCCTAAAATATGGATCTCTCGGTTCGAGAGAAAAAAAAAAGAAAAAAAGAGAGTCGAACCATCTCTTCCAACTTTTTTTCAAATTCGATAAATGTTGGTTAAGATTTAAGAAAAAACATGTGTCGGACCGTTTAGCTGTAGTCGGTGAAAACAAAACCTTATATCAACCGTCTGACTAAAAGTTCTAGCTCTAACACCTATTAATCTATTATTACATATTATGACTCTAATCTAAATCGGATATGTTATTCATACACTCAATTTATTTTATTTTTTCTATATCTTTCTATACATACATGTAGATATATAATGAGATATATAGACAATAGGATGTCTTAATAATATAAATGAGTGTTTGTATAATACAGGTCACCAGTATTAAGTATCGACCAGTGAGTTAGTGACACCTGTCTTTTCGCCAAAGGGCGATCATAAATGAGTCCTTAATCTTTAATAACTACACTTGACAAGTCGGCATCCTTAAACCTAGTGATTTGTAACAAATTAAGTCCCTTAATCAAATCTTGAAACAATTCAACAAACCCATAAAAGGGTCAAAGAAATTAAGGAGCTTGATAACACAATTTGCTTAATCAAAGAGAATTCAAATCATCGAAGTTTCAAGATTCAAGAATATCGTACCCAATTGAGGCAGAAGCCTGAACAGACTGGATTTGAAGCTTCTGAACGCCAAAAGTCGCCGGAAAGCTGCAACTTTCCGGCAATGGAGGGGCAAATTGGCCGGAAAACCTCCATGATTTTGGCCGGAGATGGGCGGAGATGGGCGGAGATGATTGGAATCTCCATAGTTTGGTCTCCATTTTAGTTGGAGATGGTGATGATGGGAGAATAAGAGCATATAAAATAGGAAACAAAGAGGAATCGAAGTAAATAGAAGGTAATTGGATGTGAAAGGTGCCCAATGAAGAAGAAGATGGTGGTGGGTTGGTGGGTTTTGAGGGTTAGGTAAGGGTAAAGATTAGGTGAATATTGTACAATTGTACAAAAGGGTGTATGGTCAACGGTTGAATTATGTGTATAGAATTATAATTCTTAATTATAAATTTACATTTCTATATTTATATACGAGTTAAGTGATCTTATATGTGTCGTATAAGTAACTCGTATAGTGTTATATGAAGTATATAACCTCTCTGATAACCCTCTGAAGTTTTCATCGTAGTTAATGTTGAAATTTACTATACATGTCATATATTTCTATATGTGTCGTATATGGGTTATATGAAACCATATGGGGTGTATAGACCTCTAACAGTCTCTTTGAATTTTCTTAATTTTTGGTGTCGTGGACCCTATACGTTACGTATGAAACGTATAAATGGATGACGATTTATAAAGACCAGTGTTTTAATATATGACCCTTTATATATTTGTTTTTTTACCAACACCAAGACTATTTTGTCTTAGGAAGTTAGGTACGTGTAAATATTATGTTGTTCATGTAGTAACATCCTTGTGGTTTCATTCATGTTTATTTATGTTTTTGGTAAGACTTTCATGACTTCTTCATCATGTTGTTTATCATATATTTGTGATATTCAAAATATGACTTTTTGTTGTTACAAACTTACAATCTAATCACCTTATACTTTTCCTTTGTTACTTTATCTTTTCTATAAAAGTTTTCGAAACATTAATGTGTGTCGTATTGTTTTTTTATGGATCTATTTTTCTATGTTCTTTAAGGTTATTGGATCTTCATATGTGTTAATGGTGTTTTAAAAAAATTAAATATTGTGTTTTATTAATAGCAGACTCGTATATGTTTTCAACCTTTACGTAGACGAACATTGAATACCTTTAGGTTTAAAGGTTGTTTTAGTATATTAGTAGATTATATAAAATTTTTAAAGCACTTTTGATATCCTTAAAGATTTTAGGGTTCTAATACCTCATACTATAATCTAACAACACGCACAATCAAATCGAAAGCAAAAAAATCATCATTATCATCATCATATTAAAAGTAAATAAACATAACAAACGCAAAACCCTAGATATGAAATTAAAAATCAGAAAAGAATGAAAGGAACGATGAAGTTGGACAATGAAAGAAGAAAATGGGATGATGATTGTAGGCAAGTGGTGCCATGAAAAGGGGACGATAGGAGTGGTGTGTGGTAGTGATTGATTACTTTTTTATAAGTCTTGTCACACGTTAAACATTGAGCATTAAATCATTTTTATCAAAGCATACCATAGTATGATATGTCATGTTTTATAAAACTTTAAAATTAGCATCACGACGTGTTTATTTTAATTAACATTTCATTTTAATTTTTGTTCAAAACCGAGTTATACATTTTAGAGTAAATTATAAATATCTGTCCTTTAAGTATACATAACATTATGAATTTTATCATTAAATTTTCATAATTACACTGAACGTTTTTTATTTTAAAACTTATCACGTTTTATGTCATTTCTACTAACTGAAGTTAAAATTTTCAATTAATTTTTTGTAAAATACCATTTTATCCTTACACCTTAAAAGATGAAATCTGTAGGTTTTACTAATCTTTTATTTTTTTTCCTTTTTCTTTTTATTTTATTTGCTTTATTTCTCTCTAAAATTTTTTCTCTTTTCTAACCACTTTTATTTTAATAAACTTATTTTCTTGATGATTATTTTACCCTTAACCCTTAAAATGATGAAATGTGTTATTATTTTAATTATATTTTATTTTCTTTACTTTTATTTATTTTTAGACCCTTTTGTTTAAATAAATAATCATAAATATTAGTAATAATTTAGTTTTATTTTTTTTATAAAATGCAATTTTATTTATAGATTTTTATTTTCTTATAATTTTTTTTTTGTTCAATTTGTTCATTATCTTTGTAATAAAACTAATAGAAATTATACAACTAGATTTTTAACTTTTTTGGTACAAGACTTTTTAATCGTTTCAAGTTATTTAGTTTAGGCTTTATATTCGAAACCGGTCGAAGAAAGTAAGATTTTGGTTTATGATATGAATTTTTTTATTTTTCATATTCAATCAAATGGTTTGTTTTTAAATATAAATATAGTGTGATAGCGCGTTATTTTAATTTAAAATAAAATATATTAAAGGTTACTAAAGATTAAGGAAAATAACATATTTCGTCTTTTAAGGGATAAGGGTAAAATAGTACATTCACACAAAACTAACTGAAAAAGTTAACTTCAGTTAGTAGAAAGGACATAAAACGTAATAAATTTTTAAATAAAAGACACTTAGTGTAATTATCAAAGTTTAATAACAAAATTCTTAATTTTAAACATATTTAAAGGACAAAATTTGTAATTTACTCTACATTTTATTACGTCATTGAAGCACGGACGTAAAAGTTATCAAAATTGCTTTATGGCTTTGTATTTATTACAATTATTGATTTTATTTTACTTTCACAATTTTTATAGTATGATGGTTTTATTCGAATTTACGTTTACAATGTGCTTATTTTATCAGCGTTAAGTCTTGACGTGTTTTTTCTTAAATCTGAGTTGTAAATACCTATTTTTATGCAAGTTATGATGTAAATTTTATATGAAATCACAGAGTAAGTACAAGTGTTACAACTTGTCAAATCAAACCTTACAAATTTCCAAACGTATTTTCTGCAAGGCATGAGTTCAGGTAGTAGCATTAAAAAACAAGGGCCATAAAGTAGAGCAAATTACATGGATAGTCGATGTGGTATGTTTAAATTACGGTTTTGGTCCTCAAGTTTAAAAAACTATAAGCTCAGTCCTAAAGTATACATAAATGTAACAGGTTTGGTCCCCAACATGGAAGGACAATTATCTTTTTCGGTTAAATTACGTGAAATGATCAAAATACCCATATATTAAACAAGTAAAAGAATTAAAAACCTAATAATCATTTTAATAAATATAATATATACGTATATTATATAACTTTATTTCGTGGCCCAAACGCATCTCCGGCTACTACCATCACATCTCCCGCCGACAGCGGTCATCATCACCATATTCGACTCGTCGTCACCACCATCTCCGGTGACCACCATCACCGGTCAACCATCGTAATTATCTTTGGACGATCACTATTATCATCCCAGTCACAATAATTATCAAATGGCAACTAAATGCAACTTCAACATCTTGATTATATTACGGTTCTATATTTTGGTTACAAGGAGACATCAGTTATATCCAATGTTGTAAAACTCGGACTAGTCGGCTGATTAATCGGCGACTAGTCCATAATCGATACCTCACCGATTGGATTTGTCTAATCGGAGCCCAAAATCACTCATCGGTCAAATTCAGGAAAAATCAAACCTAGTCGGCTGTTAATCAGCCCCTAATATGCATTTTGCATAATCCAGCGAGATTCCCGCGCATTTCCGGCGAAATTCCGGCAAACTTCAAAAATTCTGGCTAGATTTGTATTTTATGTATTAAACTAAACATATTTATAAAAGTTATATATAAAAATGTGTATGTATATATATAAATGAAAATTATACATAAAATTCTCAAACCAATTAATCCTGATTACCCCCGATTAATACCTAGTCGGTAGGTCACTACCCGACTAACACCTAGCAATTTTTACAACATTTGTTATATCTATGTAGTTCAATTATATACTTTGATCGATAAGTTTTATTATTTCCTGTTACATCATGTGGGGGAAATATACTAATATAGGATTTAGTTCAAATGAAAAACAAAAAAAATCATAAAACCAATAAAATAAATCTTCACATTTGATATATTAAGATCAAACTAGTTTCTTATCACCGCGCTTCGCAGCGGAAGTCAGATCCCCACACATAACGTTACTTTAATTATTATTTGTTCAGCTCGTTAGAAACCATAAAAGTAAACTTTGGTGGCGAAACTAAAAAATACTAAACTTTAATGGCCAAACCCGAAAAAATAAAACTTCACTACAAATAGACAAATAGTTTAGCGACCAAACTCTGTGATCCTAAACTTTAAGAGGGCAAAGTCACGTGCTAGCGGTGGGAGTCCAGTCATTTTCCCCGCATACAACTATATGTTACATTGGTCGTTATGTGCCGGCTCGTCGGAAATCATAAAATCAAAGTCTGGCGGAGAAACTAAAAAATACTAAACTTGATAGGTCAAACTCGAAAAAATAAAATTTCACTATATATAGTTTAGTGGTTAAACTTTAATATTCTAAATTTTAGTGACCAGAGTCAAAAAAACTATACTGGTAACCAAAATATATAATACTAAACTGTAGTGGGTAACTGCGGTAAAAAATTCATTATAAATAGTTTGATGGCTGAACTCAAAAATCTTAAACTTTAGTAATAAAAATCAAATAAACAAAACTTTAACTTAAAAATATAAATACTTCAACTAATATGATCAAGTCAAAAAGTTCAAAGGGAAACTATCCGTGTGTAATTATAATAGAGCAATGGTTTATACTTTTTGAATAAACTAATAGACGTTTACATTGTTGTGAGACCATGTGCATAAAAGAAAAAAATAGCCATTGATCTTAATATATAAAAAAAATTGGTTTTTTGTTTTTCATATTTTTTTAATTTTTATTTAAACCAACCTTACTGATATATATCTATAAAGCAACCTTCAAGCTTAGGCTTGATGACTTTTCTTATAATATTTTTGATATTATAATTTTATAATCCATTATACTTTCTTTCTTATAACTTTTTTCAAAATATTTTTAATGTTATAAAATTTCAAATGTACTATGTGCTTAATTTAATCTAACGATATTTTTATTCAAAGTCAAAAGTTGGTTTTGTTTTCAAACATTGTGTATATAATTGTGGAAGGGGTGTTCTCATTACACGTATCATATCACGTTATATACTCATCAATTATATTTTGTCATGTCATATTACATCACACTATACAACATACTACACCATTACTCCCCCGCCCCCCACCACACACATATGGGGCAACAATCAAAACGGCAACATGCTATGAATGAATCAATTTGCAGCGTGAGGAAGGGTGACGACGGTGTTGTCGCTTGATGTCGGGCCTCGCTATAAGTTCACGGCGTTGGTGGCCCTCCCATCTTAATGTTTTATAAAAAAAAGTAACTTTTAAAACATTCTTATTGTTCCCTGCATTAATATTATAATTAATTTTTAACTTATTTTGTTTTCCTTTTATAATTTTAAACTGCCATACTTCATAAAATTTCAAATTATACTGTTGTATACTTAATGATTAGTTTAAAAACTCGTACAATACATGAGTAGAATGAAAACATTAAGTTAACAGTTAGTAATTAATATTTAGAAACTAGTATTAAGCTCTACGTGTTACGGAGAGGGAGTCAAACCATGTCAAATAGCACCAATGACCAATGTCACGCCATCGTTAGCGACCACCGACACCGGACAAACTCAACGTAAGTTAAAGTGGATGCAACACCAAAAACTATTGTCGATCAAAAAACCCAAAAGGGTTAACCATCATGTCAACGGAAATAAAACTAGAAACCAAGACGGAACCATACATGAAAACCATAAAGGGTTAACTAGAGCAAAAAGCAAATGATCTCATCGTGACAACGGGTTTCCGGAGAGGATTGCAGTGAAGAACGATGGAGCGGAGGTGCAGCGGAGCAGTAGAGTGGTGGGGTGGAATGAAGAAGCAAAAATGAGAGACGTGTAGGCTTTTATAAACAAAGCAATGCATAACACCATAAAAACAATGTACAACACCATAAAAATGTGTACAACAATGAGCATAAATACTCAAAAGCCCAATGTAAAACACCTGCACAACCAAGTTGGTAAATAGTATATTTTATATAAGGGAGATATCAAATGAGAACTAGTTTTTTTTGTGAGAACTCTAGGAACCAAACTCAACTACTAGTTTTTAATGACAAAACTGTAATTAACAAAAAACATATTTAAAAATTTTATAAATAAAAAAATAACATAAAAACAAAAAAATAAAAACACAAAAATGTTCTCCTACTTTCCCTCTTTCATAAAAAAAATTATAAAAAATAAAAAAAATTCCCAATTTTTTAACGAAACTCGTTTTACACATGTGTAATATCGAATTTACACATGTGTAAATCTAGTACTACACATGTGAATAACTATATTTACACATATGTAAATAACGGATTGACGATTTTTTTAGAAAAATATATCAATATGGTAGGCATTAAAAAGATAAAAAAATACTGAATTTTATGGTAAATTTTGAAAAAATGATGTCGTGAAAAAAGTTATGAACGCTTTAAAAAGGAGGAAAATAACATGTGATTTTCATGTGATAAAAAATGAGTGGCTGAGATTGGTTTTTAAAGTTCTCACAAAAAAAATGGTTCTCATTTGTAGTGTGACGGGGTGTAACATTGTAAAAGAATTTAAAGTCAAAACTTTTTAAGAACACACACGTTTCAAGATGGTATGTTAATAACATATGTAACTTTATATAAGAGGAATGAATCTTAGACTTTTTCATTAACATTAGAAACCTTATATAAATAGACGAAACACTGCATTGTGTCAAGTGTGTAAAACTCTAGAGAAACTAAAGTGGATAAAAACCAAAACTTTGGGATTGTATATTTGAAACTTTTAGAAAATATTAAATAATAAAAGTTAAAAGAGAAAAACAAATATGAGGTGGGTATAAAAATAATTAGATAAGCATAGGATATAAAATCTAAGGTTGAAGGTTTAATACGAAATGTTTAAATCTCATATTATACGAAATGTTCATAGCCTTTTCTCTTAGGAGCAAAGATAGTTAATAAATTATTAGTTTAAAATTTAATTTTTCAAAATTATTTTGCTTTATTAAAAAAGAAGACTGATATTTTGATTTCTACTAATTTATCCAAACTATTTGGATAATATCACCACCATCACCATTCACCACATGGACAACACCCACAATGCAACTCCCCCCACCGCTCCGATCACCGGCGTTTGTCTCCACGCGCCGCCTCCTCGAGCAAAAGCTCTCAAACCTCCACACCTGCAACAACCCCCACCACCTCCTTCAACTTCACGCCCTCATATACAAATCAAACCTCCATCAAGACCCCTTCATCGTCCCCAAACTCATCACCGCCTTCTCCCTCTGCCGGAATATTCCCTCCGCCGTTAAAGCCTTCACCCAAGTTCAACAACCCAATGTCCATCTGTTCAACACCATGATCAGAGCTCATGTTCACAACCACCAATCCGCACAAGCGTTTGCTGTTTTCTTCCTGATGCAGAGTTCCGGTGTTGTGGCGGATAATTTCACGTACCCTTTTCTTCTCAAGGCCTGTGGAGGTCAGAGTGATTATCTTTTGGTGAAATTGCTCCATAATCAGATTGTAAAGTTGGGTTTCTGTTCGGATGTTTATGTGCCCAATGCGTTGATTGATTCGTACTCGAGGTGTGGGGTTGTGGGTGTTGGTGATGCTTATAGGGTGTTTGATTTGATGGGTGATGATAAAGATGTTGTTTCTTGGAACACGATGATCTCGGGGCTGGTGAAGGTGAATCGATTGGCGGACGCACGCCAACTGTTCGATGAAATGCCTGAACGAGATATGGTTAGTTGGAACACTATTTTGGATGGGTATGCCAAGGCTGGGCGGTTAAACGATGCGTTCGAGTTGTTCGAGAGAATGCCTGAGAGAAATGTGGTCTCATGGTCTACTATGCTTAGTGGTTATAGTAAAGCTGGAGATATGGATATGACTAGAATGTTGTTTGATAAGATGCCTGTGAAAAATTTGGTTTCTTGGACGATTATTATCGCGGGTTATGCTGAAAAGGGGCTCGCGAAGGAGGCTATTGAGTTGTACGAGCGAATGGAGGAGGCTGGATATCGGCCGGATGATGGGGCTATTATTAGTATATTGGCTGCGTGTGCAGAGTCGGGTTTGCTTTGGTTGGGGAAGCTCGTGCATCAGTCTATTAAGCGGAACAAGTATCAATGTAGTACGCTAGTTGAGAACGCGTTGATTGATATGTATGCTAAATGTGGTTGTTTAAACAAGGCGTTGAGCATCTTTAATGCGATGCGTAGGAAAGATTTAGTGTCTTGGAACGCGATGATTCATGGGTTGGCGATGCATGGGCATGGGAGTGAGGCGCTTGATCTTTTCTCGAAGATGAAACGAGAAGGGTTCACCCCGGATAAAGTTACGTTTGTTGGTGTGTTATGTGCTTGTACTCATGGTGGTTATGTCGACGAAGGGGTTCAGTATTTCTACACTATGGAAAGAGATTATGGAGTTTCTCCAGAGATTGAACATTATGGGTGTGTGATTGATCTTTTGGGCCGTGGGGGGCGTCTTCAAGAAGCATTTAGGTTGGTGAGAACCATGCCAGTTGAACCGAATGTTATCATATGGGGCGCGCTATTAGGGGCCTGCAGGCTTTATAACGCTGTGGAGCTTGCTCAAGATGTGTTGGAACATTTGGTTAAGTTAGAACCTCAAAATGCAGGTAATTATTCAATGTTGTCGAACATATATGCTGCAACTGGGAATTGGGCATGTGTTGCTGATGTAAGGTTGAAGATGAAAGATATTGGCAATGAAAAGCCATCGGGGGCGAGTTTGATTGAATTAGAAGACGGGGTTCATGAGTTTACTGTAAAGAATACGTCGCATCCTGCATCCGATAAGATATATCAGATGGTTGATGGATTGAGTGCTCATATTGGGAAAGTTGATTATTGTTCAGATGTAATCTACTAAGGTATGCAGAGTTCAGTGATCTTGTTGTATCTATATTCATACTGAATTCGAATTCTCGAGCCATAATCATATATACCTCTGGATAAAACATGTTATGCTGCAATTCATTATGTAATTATCTTTCTTGATATACATGAAATGTTTTGATCCTGTGTCGTGTTACATGTATCTTGTCGTCGTTACTTTCTGCAAAATCACTGAGCGATGAGTCGAGAAACATGAAAGATGGTCTTTTTCGATTGTTTAACTGATCAAGAATCTTTGTTCAGTATAAGAAAGTTTAAAGTTGCACTTACTATGGGTTACGACTGTGTTATTTCTTGATGTTCTTCATGAATTCGACCTGTGTTTATATTGCATAGGTTGTTTCATGTCATCTTGCTGCTTGTTTTGATCTTTTATTCTTGATAAATTTCTATGGATGATAAAGAGCTACTGCATGGTAGTCTAAGGTCATCTTTTACAGGCTTATAGTTTCTTTTGATATTTTGTGCTGATTATGAGGGTTCAATTGGTTGGGTTTGATGTGAGTATGTGACGTTAGCCGGTTTATACGTTCTACGGTCAACTGGCATTTTGGAATTTGTATCGAACGTGTAAACATAACGAGGTTTCACGGTCGGCTGGTGGTTTGGAACTTGTAATCGACCGTGTAAACAGGACGGTCATTTAAAGTTTTTTTCATTTTTACTTTCAACTTTGATTTTATATACTTTTAATCTATTACAAAATTTTCATTTTTACGTTTCAATCTAAAATTTTCGAGTTAACATGTCGCAATATGCGTATAATTCAATGTTTTTACCTCATTTTTTCTGGTTATCGATCGCTTCGTGTTTTACGTTTCGGTCTAATTTTTGCACGTTAACACGCTGCAACATGCATACATGGTACAACGTTTTTACGCCTATGTTTTCTTTTCATTATTGTTTCTTTTGTTTTGTTGGTTTTTTCAATGTTGGTAATAGCCGGCGACGGTGTGACATTAATGTTGCTCAGCATGGTTTTACGTTCGCACCGCAACATGGTGGGACATAATGATATAATAAGCAATTACGTATGTTATGTATATGTACACTTTTCTCACGTTTTTTTTGCATCGAGTTGATATGTGTATTATATTCATAAACTATCCTTAGCATATTAAAATATTTTAAACTGGACTAACATTTTTAAAAAAGAAAAAAAAGTGGTTTAAAATGATCTCTAAAATGGCTGGTTTGTCTAACCCTACAAATCCGTCTGGTTTGGTTTTTTATTTTCTTAAACTATAATTAGTGGTTTGACTCCGAATTTTCATCAAAACGGCTAAAACAGAGTCATGCATGTCCATAGTTTAGGCATGGTTAGGCATAGGGCATGTTTGAAATTACTTTTAAAAACAACTTTTGATATTTTGGAGGGTATTTTTGTCTTTTCACTTCTTCAAAAAGTCAAAAGTTGTTTTTAAAGGTAATTTCGATAACTCCTAAACTAAAATATTAGTTAACTGGTTTTAACGATTTAGTTATTGAGCTAACAGTTAACCAACGAATGGGTTACTATTCAATAAAGATATTTTCATAATTCGCAAGGAATGTTATGAAAAAAATATCTCTTATTTTCCATTTGATTAAACATAGAAAGGAGTATCTTGTAACCTAATGAACCAACTTATAGAAAAAACAAGAAACTTGATTACCAACAAAAAGAACAAGAAGAAAAGTAAATTTGATTTGTGGTTATAACTAAACAAGTATCCCGTATATTAATCGCATAAAGAATGTATTTTTTTGTTTTAAGCGTAACATAAGATGGCTATATAGTTGTATAATTGTGTTAATTTTGTCTCTTAACATATCTTCTATAAATTATGCATAATTGTTATAAAATTATTTTATTTCTTTGTACTGAACATACATATGCATAAATATCTTCCTACTCTAATAATATTATTTGAAATTCTTTTACATTAATAAACTAAAAAAGAGATCTATTTATTAATGTTATTTCTAAATAATTTTTTATAAAATAAATATTTTTTTCTAAAGCATAAAACTTTTTTAAAAATACGAAATATTTTAAAATTGGTATTTTAAAATTTTAAAATAAAAAATAATTAAATTTGGGAGTTACAGTAAGAATTTTTTTAAAAATGACATTTTTATATGGTTTGTTTTAGAAGAAAAAATATATATTTTTTTAAAAGATATTGAAAAACAAAATTTTAAAAAATTAATATAATTGTTTTATTAGTTATACTTATTTCTTACACGTAATTTTAGTCATATCCTATTTTAAGATATCATTTCATAAATAATAAATATTATTATATTAATATTTTATTTATATAACTCGTCTAATGCACGAGTTTACTAAAACTAATAATCATACATAATTAGTATATAAACCACCCGTCAAATGTTAACCCAATCAAAGATTTCTCCAAAATCTATGATGGTTATTGAGCAATTCAAATCTCTCGTTCAATTTTTTTTCTTTGAACTGCCAACAAATAATTCTAAAGTTCGATCATCAGGGTAAATCCGATAATGAAAGGTCATCCATGCTTGCGAACACAGACGCCCCCATTCAATTCTAAGTTTGGCCTTTTGAGTTTTGGCAGTTTACTTTTAAAGCTTTAGCCTTTAGCTCCCATAGGCCATATACCGGGAGCATTTATGGTGGATTATATATCTTTATTTATATAAATCATTAAAAATCATTATAAACAGTAATATTTTTTCTATGCTTCATACATAACCACTCAAAACTATTTTCTATAATATAAGAAAGACACTAACATATTTTCAACGATTCAATCGTGAATACTCTGAAAATGCATAAATAATAATTTGAGTACATTTCATTTTTTATTCCTTTGGTTTGATTTAAATAATGCTTTGCATCTCAATGTTTTTAAATTTTGATTTTTCCTCTTATGATTCAATATGTATCGGTTAACTTTAATCCACCGACTCCGTTATATATCTCTGTTAGAATTAAAAGCATAATTCTAAATACTCAAAATAATAATCATATAATTAAAAAAAGAAATTGGTGTGATCACGTGATGAATAACGAGAATTTGATAAAACTGCATTTTTAGAAAAGTAAAAGAATTTAACTAATTTATTTATTAGTCTTGAACAGTTTGAGAGAATTTAACTAATCTATATATTAAGTCTCTGATATTTGAGTAGTGAGGTATATTTCCTAATGACGTTACTTGTTTAAGTTATATGGCCCGACATTTACTTTTTTTCTCTTCTTTTTCATATAAATAAGTTTGCTTTCGGTTTCTCTTTTTTAAGTATTAAATCTTTGTTAATATTATTTACTTTCTCGTGTATCTTTGTTCACTTAATAAGTTAGTTTGTTTCTTTTTATCTTTCTTAAATTATATTATTATTTTGGTTGTTATTATAAATTCTCCTTTTATTAGAAAACAACTATTGCTACCCATAAAGGATGAACTCTAGTTTGGTATTATATGTACCGCACAATTTAATGATCTATGATAATATTTTGAATAAGTGTAAGTTTGTTGTCACATGTATTTCATGTTATGAAGCCCATGTGGATGTGGGGATGTTTTTATTTGCATCCATGCCTTTTGCACGAGCTACTATATTAAGTTTATCTTTTATCAACAAGAAATATAGCAATTCTACTCATATTTGAAACCCAAATGTCAATGTTTCTGCTCGTAATCTTATCGCGCGACATGAACAAATATCCTTATTTTCGATATGTTTGATTGTGGAACCAGACTTGCTATTAATGTATCTCTTTGCCACAAGGGTTAATTTGTCGCTCAAAATATAACTACAAATTAAATAGTTGGGGAACTAAACTCGATACAACGTGATTAAGGAAGTAAAAGTTTTTTTGCACTGTTTGCTCATGATCTTGATAAAGCTACTTAAAATAAACTATCAAGATGTTATGATTAAATGACCTAATTAAAGAATCCCAATACACCTATCTTGTGATCAAGAAACATCAAATTTTTCTTAACGGGACTTGAACTCTTATACAATAAATTTAGATATATTAAATGGAAAAGCCTTGTTATAGACGCATATTAGCATGATATCTTATTGTTATTAAATTATAGTTTGAAATACCCACGCGTTGCGGCGATACGGTTGTTGCATTATTTTTTGGGAATTCGATTTTAGTCAGTATCGGCTTGGTGCGTTATGACGTAAATTAAAAAATCAAAATATAATTATCGAAAAAAATTGAATAAAAGAAAACAATTACGTATATTAAAAAAGTCTTTAAGACATTATATTATCCCAACAAGAATAGTGAAAGCATGGGTGATATTTATGGTCGGAAATCACTTATTACCTAAATTTTACGGGGGTTTATTTTATGAATGTAGGTTAGAGTTTTATGATCATCAGAGTCAACTTTTGGTGATGATTTGCATATACCGAATAAAGTTTATAGAGAAATTATCACCATAAATTACCATTTTGATTGTTATTGAGTTTTTAACAACTGATAAAGGAAATGGGAAGAGGGATTAGTGTTCAATCACAATATATAAACGACATTAAAAGTAAATGGTGATTTTGTTTGACCACGTGTATATGTTTTAGCATTTGTATTATAAGCAATCATATATTATACTTTATTGTAAGGGCATAAATAAAATAAAATAATTAATTTTTTGAAATTTAAGCATTACATTTCATATGGGTGTCTTAATCTATATGTAAAATTATCATTCTATCATCCTTTCACTTTTATTATAAAAGATATAGATAAATATTAAAATTATTAAACTTATAATAATATGCCTCTAGAAAAATATTAGTATTATAGTTATTATAAATATAAAGATTTATATAATTATTATTTAAATATTTAAATAAAATAATATACTTAATTAAAATATTATTTAGTTATAAAAATATAATTAATAAATATAAATTTAAATGTCAATTAAGTGAATTAAATAATATCATATTATTAAATAATATATTAATAATGTTTATTAAATACATAAAAAAGACAAGGGCAAAAATGTCAAGTGTTATAAAATTTAATGGATAAATTTACCATATTACTCTTAAAGTGTCTTAAAGTTGTAATCAAATCTCTATTCTACCCCTCTTAAATGTGATGCACTCATTTGTACATGTTGCTTTAAAACTTGTATTTTTGATAAAATTACATATCTATTCAAAGAGATGTATTATATAGTGGTATAGATTATTAACTTAATTATTAACGATGTTATATATTTTTCTACCATTTAATCATTTATGGCATCAAGTAATCACTGTTTTAAATTAAAGTTAGGAAAAAATAAATAATAATGTTTTTGATATTTAATTGAATTAAAAAAAATCCGAGTTGTGGTTGAAATGGTATAGAAAGAGGACCACGTATATATATTAGAAATGAAGTTGATGTCATTAATGCTTTAACACAACAATAAAGATAATAACATTAATAATAACAACAATAACAAAATAAAGGTTGAGTTATTATAATAAATAGAGAACAAATAAAAGGAAATAACTATTATCTATCAGATCTAGATCTAATGGTTTTAACAATTGAATGATATAATGGTAAATAAATTAAACTCTAAATGATAGACTAAAGATATTTTAATCTTAGCCATATTTTCAAGTTCCACAAATTTTTTAAATGCTCGTAATTTTTATATACAACATTGTATTAAAAAATTACACTATAAAAACAAGTATTTTTTTTATTTAAAACACATATAATATTAATACATATTCTCATGTTATTTCAACTTATTTGTGTAATGATTGTTATATCATTGTGTAGTATCAGATTATTGTTTAATATTTGTTAGATCATTGCATCTAATGTTGATCATAATGTTTTTTACTTTGTTTTCTAAAGTAATAATTTTAAAATAATACAATATTGAATATATAACTTTTTTTATACTTTTTCCTATTTATTATGTAATCCTAATGTAATCCATGTCAACCAACTCATTGTGTCTAATGCTAATCATCAAGTTCAGTACTCGTTATTGTGTTATCCATTGTGTCTAATGCTGATAATCGTGTTGTGTTTTTTTAAATGATGATTTTGAATAACGCAATGTTTAAAAATGTAAGCTTTTATTTTTTCTAGTTTATTATGTAATTCTTATCATGTAATTGTGTAATCCTCGTCAATTCAGAAGATTACAAAATTACCTGAAAAAATTACAATGAGTTATAAAACGTGATTTTTTTAATATTTTTATATGAACACTATACATATTTTAAAGATAAAAATGTTCGCTTTTTGGTGCATTTTTTAAAAAATAATGTTGTATGTAAAATTTATAAACGTTTAAAAAATATATGGAACATAAAAAGGGAGAAAATACTAATTTTACCTTAAACACTTTCTAGTTTTAACAAGTTAAACATTTCTTTAATAATAGTAATAATAATTATAGTAATACTAATAGTAATAATAATAATCATAATAATAATAGTAACAATAATAATAAGAATAAGAACAAAATAATAATCTATATACTATAATAAAGGAAGGTTTTAAGATGTCACTTAGTACAATTCTAGACCATCTAATTTTAATTTTTCTGCTTATCTCTCCTACTAAATAATTACGAATTTTTTTATTAATAGAGTAAAATTTTAAAATATATCAACTTAGGGGGTTAAAAAAAATTTTTCGCGACATCAAGGGTACCCGCCGGTGCCACCGGCGGGTTCTCCCTCTTAAAAACCGAGCCTGCCAAGGCTGCCAAGTAGTTTTGTCTTCTTCTTCAGAACCCGCCGGTGGCACCGGCGAGTTCTGGGATTTTGACTTGACCAAAGAACCCGCCAATGGGACCGGCGAGTTCTTGGTAATTTAGGGCTACCGTTTGCATATAAACCCATCAACCCCAAGTTAAACGAAAACATCTTCCTACCAACAAATTATCTTCACTTCAAAAACCCAATTCTCAAACAATTTAAACGAAAACCTCTTCATACCAACAAATTTCATCATGTCTAGACCTTATTTTATCCAAATATACTGGGGTGGTGATGTTTCTTTTGTGAACGGAAATGTTATGTGTGATCTTCTACCAGAAGTACCACTATTGTTCTTCAAAAAATTTCGTATGAAGCGTTTGTTGATTTCATTTACGATCATCTTCAACTTTCACGAGAATCTTATAATCTGAGGTTCAAACTATTTTACACGTACGGTGATTTTTCTCAAACATCGGAAATTTTTAATGACTCGAGTCTTGAAGTATTGTATCAATTGGCAGATTATGTGGAAAATTTCATTGGAAATATTCACGTAATTTTGGATCCAATAATGTCACTCCAACAATCAAATTGTATGGATCTCCTACGAGGGTTTTCTGTATCCGAATCACCTACACAAACAATTACTACCTTTCCAGGCAATGCAAGTTCACGTGATCATCAAGCCGTCCGTCAAACAATTTTAACATGGGGTATATTTCAACTCATCAATCAAATGTTGATCTAAATGATGATGAACACGGAGGGTTTGATAACTCGGATGATGATGGTTCACAAAGAAGTGAAGATTCCGAATCCGTTCCGTCACGTGATGAATCAACCGATAATGAAGATGGGTATGAAATTAGTGAGCACCATAATTTTGTGGTTAATCAAGGAATCTCTTATGGGGAGATCACCTATTCTGAAGATCCCCGAGAATTAAGAGATTATGAAGCTACTGATTTTGATGATGAAGACTGCATGGATGTATGGAATGAAGAAACAAAAGAAATCCATGTCGGCATGTTCTTTAAATCAAAATATGATCTAACGCATGCGGTGCGATTATGGAATGTTGCACGTAACCGGGAAATGTTTGTTGTTGAAAGTAAAAGTGATGCGTATAGAGCAAAATGCTACACAACTAGCCCCAATTATAGCAATGATCTTCCCATTGGTCCTCAATGTAGTTGGTTTGTGTATGCTACCAAGCCTAAACATCACAACATGTGGAGAATATCTAGATGGGTCAATGCACACAATTGCTTTGGTAGTGTTATTGGCAACAACAACAGAGGTTTGAAATCTAGAGATATTGTAAATCGCATCGTACACTTTATTCGCCAAGACCTTACTTTTCCAGTCAAGCAAATTCAGGCACACATTAAAGACACGTTGAATGTTGATGTTTCGTATAATAAGGCGTGGAGAGCTCGAAAGGCTGCCATTGAGATAATATACGGTACTTAGGATAGTAATTTTGAAGAACTTCCAAGGTACGTCAATGCTCTACAAGAAACAACCAAGTTATTGTGGAATGGTTACATCATCCGATTAGTTCATCTCAATATCATATGTTTAAGTATGTGTTTTGGGCATTTGGTCCGGTAATTAACACATTAAAGCATAGTCAACCTGTGATATCTGTTGATGGTACATTTTTGAAGGGATCGTATCGAGCTAAGATGTTAATTGCAGTTTTTAAAAATGCAAACAACTACGTAGTGCCTGTAGCTTATGCCATCGTTGACGAAGAAACGACAGATAGTTGGAGTTGGTTTTTGCAGCACTTGTGGTCCCATATTGGAGTTCATCATGATTTGGTTGGAAGGGGGAAAAAATTGTGTGTTATTTCTGATAGACATAAAGGTATTATCACCGCTATGCACAATGTTGAAGATATGGTAAACAATGTGGTTCATCGATTTTGTCTTCGACATGTGCGTAGTAACATGATGCACAAGTTCAAGGTGTCTAGTTTAAAAAAGATCTGTTGGTTGATTAGATGCACCTCCCAACATGTGTTAAAAAATTAACATGGAGCCAGTTGGAAGATGAATCAGGGAATAAAGTCGCCCCAATCATGTATAATATTATTAATCGAGTACGCTGCTTGCATTGCTCAATAGAGGCATTTGTAGGGAAATCTTTTTCTATTTCTTTTAAAATGGCAACCAAGTTTATTTTTAAGCCTTCTATATGATGGGGATCAAGAAAACAACCTGTCAAACGCCCGAACAAATCTATTATTGCAGTTTTGTTCATCGCCACATCAGTGCCAGTAATTGCATCACCATCAACTTGCAAACCCCATAAGACTTGAACATCTTGAAGGGTTACCGTGCATTCTCCCACAGTAAACGAAACGTGTGGGTTTCAGGCCGCCATCTCTCCACCAAAGCCGTAATCAAACCACCATCAAGCTTACGATAACCGCAATCAATAATACCACCAAAACCCACCATCCTTATATAAGGCATAACATTACTGGGTATAGGCTTGTGTTTGATGAGTCTCCAAAAATTGGTATCCCCCCGTCTAGGACGCAAGACACCGGCATCGCTCGTTGGATTTTGAAAATAATGAGCAGCTCTATGCTCACCAACCAAAAATAACAATTCCATGTTCAAAGGACCCGATGTAACACCCCAATTAGCCATTGAATCAAATACGTGGGGTTGTTGCAAAATAAAGAAAGAATATTATGTTGAAAATGTTTGTTTTGTGAAATGAAGTTGTGGGTTTTGAAAGGAAATGTGGGATTACATAGCACATCGGGTTGTAAAAGAAGGGAACCCTAAATTCCCAAGAACTCGCCGGTCCCATTGGCGGGTTCTTGGGTGGTCAAACCGATGCCAGAACTCGCCGGTGTGAAGGGCGGGTTCTGAAGAAGAAGACAAACACGTTGGCAGCCTTCGCAGGAGGACTTGGCAGGCTTCGCAGGCTCGGTTTTTAAGAGGGAGAACCCGCCGGTGGCACCGACGGGTACCCTTGATGTCGCGAAATTTTTTTTTAACCCCCTAAGTTGATATATTTTAAAATTTTACCCTATTAATAAAAAAAATTCAAATAATTACATTAAATCTAATAATATTATGTAATTCCTTTTAAGATTAAAAATTATTTTTCAGTAAACTAAGAAAAAGATGCTTTTATAAATGTAACTTCTAAAGAAACAAAATTTTAGAAATAAGAAAATTTTCTAAAACAACAAACATTTTTAAAAATATGAAATATTTTAAAATGGGGTTTTAATGAATTTTTATAAAGAATATCTAAAATTAGGAGTTATAATAAAAAAATTTATTTTGATATTTTTTAAATTGTTTGTCTTGGAATAAATTTTTTATTAAAAAGAGCAATAACGGTTTAAAAACAAAAGTTTAAAACAATGATATTATTGTTTTATTAATGATATTCTTATTCATATTCAATTTCAATCATATCGTTTTATAATTAATAAGTTCATTACTAATTATTTATTATTTTATTTATTCAACCCGTATAATACGCATGGTACTAACTTAGTAAGTATAATAAAAGAAGCATCAGTTGCACGAACAACACAATTTTAAATTTTATTTAGAAATAACGATTCGCCGCAACACACGAGGGTTAAAGATTAGTTTTCTTGTTAATTAATAAAAGATAAATCCTAATAAAACAGTCCGGTAAATCACTATAGAAAAAAATAGTTGGACCCAAATATGATAACACTTATTCTTCGAAATATAGTAAAATATTTGCCGTTTCGAAGAGAAAAGAAACGGAAAAATTTGTGAAATCAACGACGCCTCTTGCGTACCTTCCATAACGATTGAGACTTGTGGTTGATGGGAAAGTTTTCGTATTTCTTTCAATAAATCACTTCTACATAATTATTAGTTCTAAGAAAATATTAATTAAAACACAAAATTATTTTAAATACAATCATTCTACCAAACATCCTTTATACAGTGTATCCCTTTGTATAAGTTATATACTTCTACACAAATTTATATACATTTTCCGTATAATTTAATCTTAAAAGTGTGTAATGTCAGTATATATACTAATTTAATGTGGTTAGAGGTTAAATTTTTATGAGTTGAATTTGGTTTTGCTCTCTAAGGTTTGATAAAATAATCATTTTCCTTAAAAGTACTAAAAAGATTAATTTATCTTTAAAAGTTTTATAAGTTGTTTAAATTTTAATAAAAAATAATAAAAGTTTTGGACTAAAATTAAAACAAATAATAAAACTTTTAGACTGAAATTGATGTTATTAATTTCTAGATAAAATAATTATTTTTAACAAACCTTAGGAAGCAAAATTGAAATCAACTCAATTATATAAATATAACGTTCAAATACATATATATTCTATTAGTTTAATAAAATTAACCATATTGTTATAAAATGACAAAAGTTCAGTTAGATTAACCCGTCCGATTAGTTGAATGGATATCGTTACTGTTATAGGTTTGGTTACTAATGGTATTGGTAGAAATGAATTTTTAAGTAAGCCAAAACCGGTGGAAACCAATCAAAATCAATGAGAAACAACGAGAGCTACCGTGACGCTCCGTATTTCTTCAGGTTAACGTCGTTCCATTATCTAAATCATCTCCGTCACTTGGTACCATTAAATTCAAATTGTATAAATGAAATTACAATTGTTATCATCTTATTTATTTAAACTTCAAACTAACTTATAAACTCCAAACTAACTTAAAACAAAAATTTAGTCTAACTATGAAATTAATGCAAAGTGGAGGGTCCTAATGTGCAAATTCAAAGAAAAATAAAAATTTCATTATAAATCCCAAGATGCCTCATGGTTATCATTTGAAAACCACCTAGTTCACCTCCCCGAAACCCTAACACCATCGAGAGATCCTTAGTAGCCGTCGACCTCTTCATTCTCGCAAAGCTCCATCTGGCTGCCCTTGTTCGCGACTTCTAGCCTCCAACATCTGTTCCGTATCACGTGACAATCCCTCTTACGGCTTTCTACGTGATCGAACGATGAACACTCGGAAATCAACATCACCCGACAATCGCAGGGATCGACCGGAACAACCGTACGGTATGTCCCTTTTCGTTAATTTCAAACGTTCTATCTAACTCGGTTTTGGAATGGTTATCGTGTTCGGTTCGGACGAAGTCGTGAGCATGTTCATGATTGAGTGTTGCTTCAAAAGTTTCTGCTTGTCATGCGTAAGTTGTAGTGTATGTATGTTCATAATTGTGTGTGTCCTTAGATGTTTATATGTATGGATACTTTCAGCCATTGGAGTGTTATGTACATGCTTGGGTGTGTGGTTTTCCATGTTTATATATGTGATGTGTGGGTATGCAGGTTATACATTAATGTGTATGATTTGAGTTGGGTATGAATGCATGTAACAATGAAAATATCGTAGCTATGCCATGTGCTCATCGGGTTGTGTGTGTGGTTGTTTGGGATTTGACTTGGGGTTTGACCGAGGGTTATTTGTGTGTATGTGTGAGTGACTGGTGTGTGTGTTTTTTTAAGAACCTTATAGCATGCATTTCGTATAGGGTGTTATGCATTCTTCATATGAACCAATGTGTGTGTATATATGTATGAAATGGATCTTTTTTGCATGCGAATGTGTATATAAATAATTGTATGGTTTGAGTTGTGCTAAAGCTTGTGAACATGCAAAAAAAACACTTGGACGAGTATTCAAACTTATTTTAGATGATAACTTGATCTTGTGAAGTCATGGAACATTGTTAGGTTGCATGTTTAGTCTAAAACTTGATGAATTTAGTTCTAGCAGATTCTGTTAGCCACCCTGTGAACATTGTAACTTAATGATAATAAACTCAATAACTGCGTTTCTTGAGTCCAATTTGTGTATTTTTGAGTCCAGTTTTCAGAAAGTCCAACCACACTTTAATTTGACGTATAAAACTCAAGTTATTGTCTTTTTAGCGAAGGTAGGTCAAAACAGTTCTTTTGACAGCAAACAAAGGGTCAAGTGTTTTGATACGGACTTATATTTTGATAAAGTTATGGTTAAAGTTAATGATTTGGGAAGTAACCCCATGAGTCTTGGAGCACCTCCAAGTGGTTTCATCTTAAAATAGTGTATAGGTTTGTGTTTAGAGAAGTTATAATAAATGTATGACATTTGAGTTTTATTATAAAAACTCTTATAATTAAAGATATATAAACAATACCTTCATGTATGGTCCAGTGGGTGTATGAATAATTGAGTTTTATATGCTAGTGTGAGTTTGTGTATGCTTGTGTTTGCTTGTGTATGGAGAGTCATGTTGATTAGCCGACACCATAACCGAACCGTGATCGTGAACCATATCATTCTATTCCGAATAATTAATTCCATTACTAATATTTAATCTCAATTAAATATTAAATGAAACCCAGGTTAATTGGAACCTGATCCCTTGTGCTTACACTTATTTGTTTCAACACATTCGAGGTGAGTCTTCACGGCCCCTATTTTACATTACTTTCCTTTTGGGGGAGAAAACATGCAAACTTAATTTATAAATGGTTTCTGGTATTATTGTTTATCGCATGTTACATTAGTGCAAACATACTTAAAAGTCCTTACATTCTCGAACCGTTAGTAATGTGTAGCGAGGTAATTCTGAGTAGTACTACTGGGTTTGACAAACCCCGCCCGGGCTAGTCGCGCTAGCTTGATTGGAGGTCAAACGGGTGCGTTATTGACCTAACATTTGTCACTGTCTGGGTTAGACGCGACGGGAAGGCAACAAACTTACAAACAGTCAGCTTCGGTTTGAAACGCTAACTAACTTGATTATAGGCTAGCTACCTATCGATATGCTTTAATTACTTTACCATTCGAATAGTTACAAACATTTTTATCTGTTATTAAACCTGTGAACTCACCAACTTTATGTTGACACACTAGCATGTTTTCTCAAGTCACAGGAACGCTTAAGCTCATGTTGCACAATTAGGGAACGCACTCAGGACATGCATCATCAAACTCATTTATTTTGCTTTGAACATTTTATTTGGCATAGTACTTTGGGAACTTCTAGTATTGGTTTACATTTATCTTTACGCTTCCGCACTGATGTTTATTTCGTTTATGACTACTCTGATTTAAAGTTCAAACGTTTATTTAAATTCATATAGTGTCGTTTGATATGACCGTGTCTGAGATCCTGGTTTGTCACACGCCTCGCGGTAAAACCCCGCACGTGAAATTTGAGGGTGTGACAGCTACCCCCGGTCGGCCTACCAAAATTAAACATCGTACCTACTACTCTACTAGTTAAGCCCATGGAGTAGTCAAACGCTACAACTATTTAGATTCAAATGTGGAACTGAATAATAGTTAAGATGGTCATCGACCCTCCTATCATGAGACTTTACGTAGTGAACAAGAAGGGAGCAACAATAAGGATGATATAGGTACAAGCGGAGCTTTAAAAACCATTACATGATAGTTAAATTAGACTTTAAATCTATAAGGCGTTAAGTCTTTAACGAACTTCAAAAAATAACATTGTCTATATTATTGCATCGATAGGGTTTCAAACATTAGTTAATCACTAAATTTGATTTAAAGAGATTTTAGTAAAATTGTTTTTGTCCGTTTAAAAAATTAATTAACTTTTATACATGAAAGCTTAGGTTTATTTTAACAATAACATTAGAGAATCTTTTAATGACCACGAGTCCACGACTAAGAAAATATGGATCTACCACTCTAAGATTCAGTTTTTCACACCAATGAAACATTCACTCTAACCAACTTTATATTTATACTTAAAGTTTATCCGTTTCTCTGTTTAAGATGTTAGAACTTATATTTACAATTTTCTATTACTTTTGAACAATTCTTAAACTTTAAAATATTATTGAATTTTAATATTCCAAAATATTGACTATTGACTAATATTAATCTTAACTAATAATTTAACTAATATTAATCCTAACTTTTAATTTTATTACCAATAATAATCACACTCTAACTCATTGTTAACTCCGTTGTTTTCTATGAGGTGGCACGTGACGTTGCTCGTGACAGTGCATGTTACATAATATAAAAAAGTATAAACATGTCACTCAAATTTTACGTTTCTTTATCTCCAAGCTACTCAACTGGCAACAAAAACATTACGTTAAATAACTTCAAAAATTGATATTTTATAAATAAGAAGTGAGTAAATATTCATACTTTTAAGTGTTAAATCGATTTTGTTCCTGAGGTTTGATGAAAATAACCATCTTCATCCAAAAGATTTTTAGTATCAATTTATCTTTAAAAATCTTATAAGTTGTTTTAATTCAATTCAAAAGTTTTATAAGTTGTATCGACTTAAAGCCAAAAAATAAAAATTTTGGATTAAAATTGAAACAAATGATAAAACTTTGAAATTGAAATTGATGTTTTTAACTATTTGAAGAAAAATAATTACTTTTGTCAAATCATCGAGAGCAAACTTGGTACACTTCACGTCACAAGCCACGCACTTGATACGTTATAAAAGCCTAACACAGTTAACAAACAGTTATACTAAGATTGTCATTAGTAATCAAATCGAAAGTTATATAAATACTTGTCAAATCGTTTGTTGTGTTTAATATTAATCAATAACCAATAGTATAAATTATTAAAATATAAATTTCCTAACTTTAAACACCAACACACATTTAATATACATACAAAAATGACAAGTTTATCCCACTTGTCAACCAGACCGAAAACCTGAATATTGGTCGTCTTAAAATTAAACATTATTTGAAATATTTACAGAAATATAAAACTCAAAATATCTTACTTTTGCTTGGTATTTTTTGAAAGATTAAACAAAAAGCTATTTACCTCGTATACGAAACTACTTATACCGTTTAATCTGTATATGTATTTTATCTCTAAAATATTTAAAAAGTATATAATGCATGATTTTTTATCTTTCAAGTTGAAGGCCTGATATTATTAACATTCGTATTAAATCTAATCAATAACTATTAAAATAACTTTTAGACATATATATCTATAGACAACATCATTGGATCATGTATATTAAAATACCACTTAAATACTATCATCTTTATCATGTCTATTAATCATATAATAATAAAAGGGCGTAAAACATAGCCGGTGTTTGACTTCACTTTTGATTTCCGTAAAGATCAAGATGGCCAAGGTTGTTTTGTGGTTTGATATACATAATCTTACCATACATTTTATACCAAAGATTATTTCACACGACTTAAACTCATATCTCAAGATCAATAATAACAACGTTATCAATTACCCCAAGACTTGAACTAATGATATCATAACATTCAAATTAGATTCTTTATATATTTGTAAGTGTACTTTTTATATCATATAAAAAGTTAATGAGTGAAAGAGAGTGAAATTATTACCAGTATTTTCAGAACCGGATCGAATGTTGAACTCGACGTCTTATTAGTTTGGTGATCGGATCGGTCGGACCTTATTTAATATTATATATATAGTTATACATATAATTCAATATAAGTAATCAATGTGTGTATTTTATAGTTATATATAAAACTTAACAATAATCTTATGTCTAGCACACTAATCTACTGTTTAACATCCCGTTTTTACCCATTAAAATAAAAAAGAAATAAACACACACAGCTGGTCCCATCCGGTTTAAAAAAAATTGTTATTACTGTTTATCTCTATTAAATAACATACTTTTAACAATATAAATATAAATAAATAATAGATTGTGTAAAGCCAAAACTCAAAAGAGACGATAGGTCGAAAGAATCTAGAATTATGAATTGATAGGTGATACACACACATATATAATATAATAATAATAATAATATTATTATTATTTATGTGTGTGTGGGTGTCTCATGTATGTACATGTAAATGTAATATTCTTCTCTCTCTATATCTATAATCTATCCATGATGGAAACTTTAGCTGAAAACCAGAAACACATTTACAAATTCTTTATTGAGATTTGCTGTTCAAATGAATGATGGAATCAAAGCAATATGTATGTATGCCCAAAGACCACATGTTGACAAACAACATCTCATTTCACTTCATTACATTTCATTACATATCATTTCAGTTTTAGAGAGAGAAACATAGGGATCTATCATCTATCTTATCTCATATCACTCTCGTTCTCGTATATCTTCATCACAAAAAGTGGACCACCGGATCGGAGATCTCGTTGTTTTTATATATATATATTTTTTGGTGTTTTGTAACGATTCATCGTTTATGCGGTTGCGTAATTTGGTTGAAGTCTGTAGGCGTTTCGATTCTCCGGTTGATTTTGATTTGTTTGATGAAATTTGTGCTCGGTGGAACTTGATTTGATGAGGATTCTGGTGTTGTTGACGGAGATTAGCGGCATGAGGTAATTGAGTGTGAATTTTGTTATGTGAATTAGTGTGGAGTTGTTTCTAATTTGTTGTTGATTGCTTTGATTAGTGTGGAATTTGCTGTTGATTTGATTTGATTCAAGTCGATAGACGCCTCGATTCAACGGTTTCTGTAATTAATCTGACGAAATTCATACTCAGTGGAGCTTGATTTGAATTAGCGGCATGAGGTAACTGAGTACGAATTTTGTCATATGAAATAGTTTATAATCTTCTCTAATTTGTTGTTTATTGCTTTAATTAGTGTGGAATTTGCTGTTGATTTGATTTGATTCAAGTCGATAGACGCCTCGATTCAACGGTTTTTGTAATTCATCTGAAGAAATTTATACTTAGTGGAGGTTAATTTGAAGAGGATTCCGGCGTATTCGACGGAGAATTAGCGGCATGAGGTAGATTGTTCTCTAATTCGCTGTTTATCGCATTAATTAGTGTAGAATTTGCGGTTAATTTGATTTCATTTTAAGTCGCTAGAAGACGCTCGATTCTAAAATTTGTGTATTCATATGACAAAATTCGTACTCAATGGAGATAAATTTGAGAGGTCCGACGGAGAATTAGCGTTATGAAATAGATTGTTCTCTAATTTGCTGTTTATTACTTTAATTAGTCTAGTTTTTGTTGTTAATTGATTCAAGTGGCTAGACTTTTTTAACTTTTCGATTTGTGTAACTCATTTAACAAAATTCATACTCAGTAGAGCTTAATTTGAAGATGATTCTTCTATAATTTGCTGTTTATGACTTAAATTATTCTAGATTTTCTTGTTGATTTGATTTAGGTTATTGTTTGCAGGGTAATTTCAATTTGTTCAAATGCTTGTTGTTAGGATTCATATTGTGCTTCTGACGATTATGTGGTGCCAAACATTATCTGTTAAAACTTGCTGATTCTGCTCATGTTGAATTGATAATTGGATTTAGGTCAATGATTAAATATCCTTGTTTTCAATTCCATTTATGTGAAAATTGTTTGGTGGATGAAGTGTGAAACTTCAAAAGCTACTTTATCATGATCTGTAATTGAGTGATTGCATCTCATATGATTGTTTGGTGAGATATTTATATGATGATGTTTTGCTTTCATTGGTTTGTTGGAGCAGGGTTGTTCTGATGTATAACTTTCCAAATAAGTATAATTTAATTTTAAGTTACTAATTTGCGCTTCACTTGTTCAAAATCTTGAAAATTATGTAGTTTTAGTTCGTTTTTGTTAGCTAAATTGGAAGCATATGGTTCGTCAGTGTTGATCATGACAATCTTAGCCTTAAACTGTGTTAACAATTAACATAATCTTTTGTTTATTAACATAATTATGAAACTGTTATGATGAACTTTGAACCTTATATAATTACCTTTTTTGACTGTGGTTGTTCTATACTTCTATTACTTGATTTTAGTGCAGGAATGGCAACCAAAGTACAAGCTAAATCATATTTTCATGGTTCCATGATGGATCTAAATAACGGGTTGTACAATGTTATGTGGGACCCATATCATGACGACCGAAAACAAGGTTACAACTCATTTTTGATGAGCCAAACAATGGATGGATACTTGGGATTTCCAAAAGAACAAATGAGGCAAACTATTTTAAAGCAAGAATCTATCTTCAGGCATCAGGTCTTTTTTATTTCGCAGATTGTGTCGTTTAAAATACCATGGACAAATGACATTACATGACATTGTTGAAAATAATATTGTTAAACTTTTTTGTCTGTTGTCTTTTTAAACGTTCCAGCTTCAAGAACTTCATCGTCTGTATAAAAGACAGAGAGACTTGATGAATGAACTCACAATGAAAGATCATCACAATTCTACAATACCAACAAAAGCACCAAACTCAAGTCATTTTTTTAGTCAAGTTTGTTCACAGATTTCCAAAGAGACGCGTACTCAGAGAAGAGTGATTAATTTAGAACTGCCCGCTGATGTGGAAGAGGATAATGGAGATAAACCAGTTAAAAATTATCAAATTTCAAGCGCAAAAAGGCCCTATAATCTGGCCGATCTTAATAAACCAATCCAGATGGAAGAAGCATCTTTTGCAGCATCTATCATAAACAAAAACAGTGATTATGGTGTTGCTGACAATATACAAAAGCAAGATTCATCTACAAATTCAAAGTTTCGGTACTTACAAGCTGTACCAAAGACAGCTCATGAACATTTAAGGAAAGAAATGATATTTGGGGTTCAACTATGTGAAAGCAGCCATACACCACCTTTCGATCCTACACAATATTCTTCATGGGATCAAAATGCTTCGCCACTTAACCATAACCATTGGACAGAACCTCGAGAAAAGCATGATGTTTCTTATGGGAAGAAGACCCTTGAAAAACAGTTGCCGCATTGGCTTAAGAAAACTAAAGGGGAAGAAACAAAACCTTATCAGATGAACTTGGATTCTCTGCAGCAACATTCTCAGCAGTTTTTCAAGAAAGCTGAGAAACTTCAAACTGATATTGTCCCTGGAATTACAAAAATTCTAGGGGTCCCCATTATTAACAATCAAAATTCAGCCACCCATACTCATGATAGAAACTCAGAAATTGATAAAAATAACCGCAAAGTGGAATCGAGGCATGAGATTGATTTGAATTTGTCGTTTGATGAAGAAGAGGATCTTCCATCAACACCAAACATCCCAGAAACTATTGTCAGTAGTGCTTCAATGGAGATTGACTTAGAAGCCCCTGCGGCACTTGAAGCTGAAACAGATGATGTTCTCATGGATGCTGATGATCAGGAGCTTGTTAAATCCGCAGCCGAGGCTATTGTGTCCATCTCATCATCCAATCCACCACCAGCTGACACTTTGCTACAGTGGTTCGCAGAGGTGATTGCATCTGGTGAAGATGATAGAAAAAGTTCAGTACATGTGAACAAAGATGAAGACTCTATTCCTGATGGTATGGATTACTTTGAGTACATGACATTAAAGCTGCAGGAGACCGAGGTAGATTACCACTGCCACAAGGCGGTGATTGTGGCGGAGAAGGAAGAAGATGGCGGTATATCGAGAAAGCCAGTGAGCAGAAAGGGGCAAGGGAAGAGGGGAAGGCAGAGGAAGGATTTTCAAAGGATGTATTGCCAGGAATTGTTTCTTTATCCAGGCGTGAAGTGACCGAAGATCTTCAGACATTTGAAGAGGCATTTAGTGGTATTGGTATTTCTTGGCAGGCGAAGCGGAAAGCTGGTAGGGGCAGGCGGCGGTCAGTGGGTCTCAGCCCCCAAACGCCGCCTCCTCCTCCACCACCACCGGAAGTGGTTGTTGAGCCGAGTGTTTGTAGAGTGGCGGCATTGGAGGAGAAAAGTCTTAGCGGGTGGGGGAAAAGGACAAGACGACTGCCTAGACAGAGATGCCAAAATGGTGGTAATCATCAGTCTCTTGCTTTGAAATGTTAGCCAAACACCACCGCTGCCACCGACCATGTCGGTGCTATGCAGACCATTTCTGTACATAATTATACAGTAGAGTTCTTAAACCATGTCTTCTGTATACAAGTGATGAAAGTTGGCTTCAACAAAGTTTGCTTATTTTGGTAACATGAACTGCATTTTGCTTAATCACCACCTTTTACTACTAGCACTTGTGTGGTTGTCTTTAATTACCCTAATGGTTGGTGTTAGCTTCTATTAACTAACAATTAGCAATCCCGTGATGTGATTATCCAATCATTTTTTACCATATGTTACATGGTTTTAATAATTAATCAAGTTAACATGTTAAACAAGATGGGTGTTCAACCCACTTGTTAGACTTGAATTACCTAGAGCGAATGAGTGGGGGTTCAAAACTTGATAACTACCACAACGAACTTATAAAATCTTGCTAAACTTGCGAAGCAACTGCATATAGATTCTTAAAAGCTACATAATACCATATTTATCTGCAAAGAATTAATTTATAGACGTATACTTGTAAAATATTTAAAATTTTATATTTATACGTTTCATTGGATACATTGCACGTATATCATATTGGAAACCTAGTTACTTTTAAAATTTACTACAAACATATGATTAAAACAAGTTCACAAAGAAAAATAATGTAATTGGTTTAAGGCTATGATTAACAGTTGTTTTAGTTTCTGTTAATAACACTAGGAAAAATAAAAAGAAAAGGTCCTACCGGGAGTCGAACCCAGGTCGCTGGATTCAAAGTCCAGAGTGCTAACCACTACACCATAGAACCATTTGCGTTGCCCACAGTGAACTTAATATTATAACAAAATAGTGTTTCTAATTGGGTTGTTTCATTGAAAGTTCAAATTGAATGCTGCTAATTACATGCACCTGTGCTGTTCATATATATATATAAATTTGCTCTTTCTTCTCAGATTCTCGGCCCTGTGCCCCCAAAGGATCCACCTTCGTCACTGGCTGCTATTGTGGGGATTAATTCTCTCTAAAATCCGCCGCTGATCCATCTAATTAAGTAGTTTGGTCACTACAAGATTATAGTAAGGTCTAATTTTTTCGAGTTTGGCCAATAAAGTTTAGTATTTTCAAGTTTCGTCAATAACTTTTATTTTTTGGTTTCTAACGAGCTGGACAGATACGATTAAAGCAACATAGCCTTGCGTGTGGAAAAATTGTCGCGACGGGCGCGTAGTGCATGATTTTGGCCATTAAAGTTTAAAAACTTAGAATCTAGGCACCGATTTGCTTGTTTGACTTTGGCTGCTAAGGTTTAGAATCTTAGAGTTTGATCACTAAAGTATTTATAGTGAAGTTTTTCTTATTAAGTTTAGCCACTAAATTTTAGTATTTTTGAATTTCACCACGAAACCTCTATTTATGGATGAACCAGACAGACCATTGCATTGGAGAAGTTGACTAGATCCGCCGCATAACATGGGGAAAAAAGTTAAGTTGATATGAATAAATTAATAATAAGAAACAAATATATATCTCCTACACATCAAAAAATTTGTGACCCATGTATTACATTATAACATTGGTCCTCCTTAGACAATGGCCCATAGGATCATATACCATGTAGCATACTCTAATCAATAACGAACACTCTATGAAATCAATAACTAAACATATATCAACTAAAGTGATTATAACATTAATCAATAACATAATTAAAATGAATAATTCTGTTTAAAAAAAAGAATAAAGTTAACGAACTTACGTACCCTTGAACTCCAAAATGAATTTGTGGAACATATATTTAACCACCTTCATGACATTTAGGCTTTAAATCTACACATGATGTTTAGGTAGTACATTGCTTAGCTATGAACAAGTCATCAAATGCTCTCAACTTATCATCGATAGTCATCATCCATCACCAACGTATTTTCTACTATAAATGAATAAAAAAATGCGAATTTACCTAATTGAGTTATGTGATCTCTATAACACCACATTAATCGAACAAAGCTCAAGTCCGGACAAATCAAAATTCTTTCCATTTGAATCAAAGGTTGTGATCTTCGATGCAAAATTGTATCCCATCACTCACTAACTAAGCATTTGAGATGACAATGAGCATAGAGTATCAAATGAAGTGACATGGGTGTCTCCTTGTTTAGACTATATTATAGCTAAGGCCTAAATCCCTACTTAATATTAAAACAACTCTAAAGCTATTTGTTATAATTAGCGAATACGAACAAAATTTTGATAGACATGTAGGCCACACATAGGTGGTGTTGTACAAATCGGGGTGTTTTCTAAAACCAGTTTAGGGTTCAAACCGGAACTGTTTTGATCAACCGTGGTCAAAACCAGTTTGGCCTCAAACCGGTTTGGGTTCAAAACCGGTTTGCACTTAAAAAAACCCAAACCTATAAAACCGGTTTGGGTAACTGGTTGGGGTCGGTTTGAAAACCGGTTCGGGCCCAAACCGGTTCGATTTTTTTAAGCGTTATAAATAAATAAACAATTAATTGTGAAAACTAAATAATATTATAAGATGAATGTTACGTATTAATTATATAAATTAAATAAACCTATAAGATGCATTTATATATTTTTATTTGTAAATATCAAAACATATTAGAAACATTACATAATTGTTTTTTAAAACAAAATACACAATTTCAAATAAAGTACACAATTTAAAATCAAAGTGAAACCAATCGACATTCAAATCCAAAATGACATTCAAACTCGTATTCGCAAAGCCCAACGCTCATCGATCGTCGAAAACAATTTGTATAACGAGATGCAATGTGGTGTTGAAGACTAACTTAAGTCTAAATCTAATGGAATTCTCCATTACCTCAATCATATTTGGATCCCGAACCGTGACAACCTTCGTGCTCTTGTAATGAATGAACTATGAAGCACATAAATCACGATATTCCATTCACCCTGGTGCAGACAAAATGTATCATGTCACACCCCGACCGACGGCTAAACAACTAAATCATTACATTACAATCAAAATTTCAACAACAAATTAAAATATTTTGTTTAACTAGGTCCAAATCCTATATGTGCAGGAAGAATTCCTCAAGTAGCAATCCTTAAACATGTTAAAAATAAAGGGTCAACATATAATGTTGGTGAGTTCCCATGAATTTGTACATACATATGAAAACAACGTTTAAGAGGCCATTCATGTCATAGGTTAAGAAATATTGCAAGAATATAGATAGCCTAATGATACTATCAGACCTTGACAAAGATATCCATTACAAGTTATAACGATTAGCTAAGTGTACTTGGTTTCCATGATGAACAAGCATACGTCATCAGTAATCGGCAATAACCTTGTCTTTAGCACCAAAATAGGCTTGTCAAGCCTATAGATCTATGACGTCGCTAGACTAGCAATAGTTAATGATTGTTTATACAAGATGACTATCATATAAGGCTCACACATATCTCAAATAATCATAACAAGTTTATAAACGAATTGCTCATGCATTACAAGTATCAAGATGTTTACAAGTGTAAGTTTATAAAGTTAACATGTTTCACCCCAAAAGATGTGAAATAAAGTAAACAGGGGCATGGAAAACTCACATGAAAAACTCGTATTGTATAATGATGGTTGTAGAGTATATAAGAAAGCTTGGATGTTCAAGAGTCAAAGATGATGTCCTAAAAGATAAAAAGAAACAATAAATTGAGGTCGGAATTCATTACATGAAGTTAAGACGTTTAGAGAATGCCAAAAAATGAAAGGTAGATTGAAAAAGGATTATTGCACCAATTTTAGATTTCGGACAAAATGTTTAGTACGTGTTTGAATAGGTTTTAAAAATATCAAACGGTTTCATAAAGTTATAAGAATTTATAGTTGACTAGTTCGGAGTCTCTCAGACAACTTTTGTTCAGAAACATTTTTATGAAAAGATTCGCAAATAGGTCAAAACAGCAGCACAAGACAGAAGGTGCTGAAATGCGCACTTATCTTGTGAAGGCTATTTCTGAGTCGTCCAATTGAGTTTGAAGACCTATAAACTATTGTTAAAAAGGTAATTCAATATACTTAATATTGGAGTCTAATTTTACTCAAATTTAGTTTGTTATGACCAAGTTATGGTTAGTTGAAGTTTGACTATATTCTGCCAAATATATAGTAAGGCACTTATGTGCACTTTTAAAATTGCTAAAGTATGAAACGGATTAGAAAAAATTTATTATGTCGATATATATTATTATTAGACTTCATTTGAGTTATAAAAAAATATTCCAAGACTTTAGCATAGCCATCATTTAGAGAAATAATCTTGTGGAATAACCGAATGCGACGGTATAGTCGTCTACATGTAAACGAGATTCTTTGTTTATATTAGCATTTTCTTAGCTTGATTTAGGAATGTTAGTGATTGTTATAAGGTTAGTGAATGTTAAAAGGTTAATGATCAAATGATAATGATTAAAATTAAGAGATATTTAGTAGAAAAAAGAATAAAAGTAAAAACATAAAGTAATGAGAACAATTAGATGTTATGATGATTGAAAAATACAAAATGTATAATATAAAAGCAATATAAGATTTCCTTAGTCTTAGAAACTTCTTAAAATTACTTGTAAAATAAAATTCTTAAATTTGATCAAAACCAAAGAATGAAACAAAGATTTGTTAGTATGATTTTTAGAGAATAAACAAATGAAAAGTGAGACCTAAACCTTGCTTTTATAGTTAAGGTTAAGAGCAAGTTATGAATGGTGTTAATAATAAGTTACAAGTCTTTTAAAAAGGGATTATGATTAGAATTTGAAATAAATATAAAATAAATATTTAAAAGAATATATATAATTTAAACTTTTAATTTATTAAAACCTTAATTTTAAATTAATCAAATTTTCTTTTAAAATCTTTATAGACTTTATAAATCTCATAATAACTTGTAATTTGATTATTTATTTTAGTTGAATATTTTATAATCTTATAGTTATTAATAAAATTTAATAACAGTTATCACTCTAGTATTGAAATGACACCCTTTGAAGCTCTTTATGGTTGCAAATGTCGTTCTTCTATTTGTTGGCACGAGATCGGTGATGCACAAGTCACCAATTCTGAAATCATTCAAGAGACAACAGATAAAATCTTACTAGTCCGCGACAACTTACTTGTTGCTAGAAGCCGACAAAAGAGTTATGCTGATAAACAGCTTAAGCCCTTGGAATTAAATGTCGGCAACCTTGTACTCCTCAAGGTATCTCCTTGGAAAAGGAGTAGTGCGCTTTGCTAAGAAAGGAAAACTTGCTCCTTGATATGTATGTCCTTTCAAGATTCTTGAAAGAATTGGTAAGGTGGCATACCGACATGATCTACCACAAGAACTTAACAACGTTCACCCGACCTTCCATGTCTCCAATCTCAAGAAGTGGGTAGTTGACGAAGGACTTCAAATTCTGCTTGATGACATACATATCAACGATACTGTGCATTTTGTTAAATAACCTGTTGAAATCATGGATCGTGGAGTGAAGCAACTCAAACGAAGTCGTATTCCAATAATTAAGGTGCGTTGAGAAGGAAAGTGTGGTCCAGAATTTAATTGGGAACGTGAAGATCAATTCAAGTTCAAGTACCCGTACCTTTTCCAATAACCTTTTTCTAAATGAATTTCAGGTCTCGAAATTCCCTAAAGTAGGGGAGACTATAACACACTGTATTTTTCATTTATTTTTGTACTTATTATTCAATTCTTGTAATCCAAGACTTGATCATAATGGAAATATTTTTTATATCATTTTTGTTGATAATATGCTTGTGCAATGCTTAAACAATTGTGAATGCGAATTTTAACGCAAAATTGAGCAACTTATCAGAACTTATATTTTTTGGAGAATTATTTATAAGTTTTTTTATGGTTCATATGTTAAAATACCCAAAACATACTTAATCATGAGTTTATGATCCAACCTAATAATTAAAATAAGTTAAAGGGTTAAAATTGAAACTTTGAATTTTCTCTTCATTCATCTCCCAATTACCTTATTTAATGCCCAATTATAATTTTCATCTATGAATACTAACCTAAATCTCTCCCTAATCACTTTTATCACTCTAAACTCTCTTTTAAACTCTCTTATTCTATCCACCAACTTCATCTTTTGCAAGAAATTTTCAAGAACAACTTGTGAGTTTTATTTATTTATTTACTTATTTTACTTTATTTTCTTACTTTCCTCTTTCATTTTCTTTGCCACTTGTAACAACCTCTGGGACATAATCACTTAGTCACCAAGGTGAACAAGTATGGTAAACCCCAATTTTTGAGGTTCAAGTTGGAAATTTTGTATTTGATTCTTTCATACATATTTTCTTGTCTTGTTTTTAAACCTTTTACATACTAAACCAAAGCACCAACAACTTCAATATTAGAAGACTTGTGTTGAAGTTATATTTCAGTAATTTTGAGGCTTTTACACCTCATTCTTTCATCTTTACAAAGCATCAAGTGATCTACAAATCAAGAGGTGGATGAAACCAAACCGAGCCTCCAACCATTGTTCAAAGGCTTGTGTTATGGTATAAAATGATGATGTTGAACCTTGGTTCTACAACTAATCTATCCACCATATCCCACTTGAATACTTAGTCAAACTAGTTAGTTTATTTTAGAACTTTCATTTATGTACTCATGACCATCCGAATCACCCTTATGTGGAGATTTTGTGCAATGGTGACAATCTTGAGGTTTGTGGATATCCCTCCTCTAATACATGACTTATATGAATATAACATTTGAGGTTTGTGGATTACCCTACCTCTAATGCATGATTTATATTTATATCTACATAATACTTAGTTAAAATTAAACCGTAACATCAATCAAATCATGGTTGAATATTATGTGTTAAGGTAGAAATTATACTAATCTTATGATTTCTTATTTTGGACTTCCAATGAATGACTGATACTCATAAAGAAGTGTCTAAGTAGCATATACTTTCATGTGCTCTTGTATTTGTAATTTTCGTATACTTTCTAATTGCTAAAATCTCAAACTTTGAATCCTAAACTTACACACTTTTGTTTATCTTTTAGGGTGACTTTGGTGACTACTTTAAACTCATTCATATATTATTGTGGATTCTAATCGCCAAACCATGAGTCATACTTCACCCTTTTTATTTTAACACTATTTAGGTTGCACCATATACCATTTATCAGATACACGCAATCATACATTCAACCAAAATCATTTGAAAACTCAATTCATACAAACATGCTTACTTTTTATACTATTGTCAATACATTCTAGAATACATTATCTTACAAACAAACTAAACCTCTTTTAACATGTATAACACTATAGAACTAGCACATCCGCCCTATTATGATGGGTCTATGTTAAGTTATTTAATCTTTACGGTTTTGTCATTTTTAATGCTAAGATTACTCTAGTGACACTTTGGTTTGATTGTTGGCTTTGCATGCTAGCAATATACAAACTTTAGTATACTTTTTTCATGTTGAGTTGAGATTTATTTACTATTATGCTATGTATTCAAACTTGTATGCTCACCAACATATTCATATGTTGATCAATATTTTATACATGTTGCAGGAAATGTTTGAAGCTTTATCAAGAAATACAATTAGGTGAACTTAATAAATACACTAAATCTATCATTCTGTTATGTTTGTTCTATTTTTGTATTTCTCAAAATTGTTGTATATTTATTTGAAACATTGTAATGTTATGCTGATGAATGAAAATGAAACTTAATCTCAATTTATTGTCACTTTAGTTTTATGATATCTTTGAACAATCTATCACTTCTCACGCCCCGATGTTTCCGTTATCGGTTGGAGTATGACAGTTAGTAGATAAGAGAAATATGTTACTATTCATCACTGTTTTCGCGACTGGATCGGACCGGCCGCTCCGACCGGGGATCGGTCCGATTCGCTACGATTCGTTTTTTAGGGGTCGAACTTACCGGTTCTTCCCAAACCGGTGGTCGAACCTGAAAACCGGATCGGGTTTTGAATTTTTTTATTTTAGTGGGTAAAAACGGATGTTAAACCATAAATTAGTGTGTTTGATATACAAATATAGTTAAGTTTTATATATACTATAAAATATATATATAAATCATATATAAATTACTTATGATTAACTACATATATAAATATAATTAAAATGTAACATCCTGTATCTTTATGACTTTATTTATTTATGCTTGTGTGTGGCCTCGTTAGTAAAAGTTTAATTCATTAATAATAATAATAGTAATAATGATAACAATATTAATAATAATAATAATAATTTTAATAACAAATAATAATAATAATAATAATAAATAATAATAATAATAATAATAATAATAATGATGATAATAATAACTTTAAAAGTAACAATAACAATTATAATGTTAATAATGGCAATAGTAATAACAAATAATAATAATAATAATATCTATAATCATAATAATAATAATAATAATAATCATAATAATAATAATAATAGTAATAATAATAATAGTAATAATAATAATAATAGTATTAATAATAAATAGTTAGTTAATACAAAGTTCGGGGGGTGTTTTATAGATTTTTCAAACTTAAAAATCAGGTTTAGGGCGTATTAAAACAACAGCCCAAACTATAGGGGCTAAAAGTGCAAAATGGTGAATCCTCACTCACGGTTTTCCGGTGGTTATTGGCCGGAGCTCCGGCAAGGCCCGAACTCACGAAATTCATGCGATTCGACCCAATTAAACCACCCAATCCCCTCGACCCCATGAATCGAACCCAAACCCCAACCCAATTTGAGTTCCCGCTCGTTGCAAACCTTCCTAATCGAACTAAGGCTAACCGATGTAAACATCCAAATCAAATCCTGTCCAAATTCGCAATTCCAATCAAATTAATTATCCCTAAACTTAATACACGGCTTAAGCAATCAATCAATCAATTAGAATTGCAAATTAACAGCTCGAAATCTCTTAATTTGGGTAAACTTCGAACGCGGTTTCAATCGAGTGTGTTAAGCCCGAACCGTGTAATCGAAGCTATAAATTGAGGTTTTGGATTCACTTTGAAGTTCCTAAACTCCCTGAACCCTCAATTGCACAAGAAAACCTCTCAGTCATAAAGCCCCAATTCAAGAACTTTCGAATCACATCCGAACTCGAAACCCCCCTTAATCTCATCCAAACAGGTAATCAAAACCTGTTACCCACTCGTTTTTGGTCGATGAACAAAAGCCCTATGATGATTCGAGTGTTTAATATCGAATCGGGGGTCAATTTCAGATCGGATGAACCTAGGGTTCATCGGATTGGGGGAAACCGGGGCGACTCGGTTTAAATTCAAAACAAACCAAAGTGAACCAAGGCCACGGCCCTGGTTCACTGGTTCCTGCACCCCATGTTTCGGGGGAGGTCCCGGGTTTGACCCCGGCAACCCCCCCCCCCCTTTTCCTTGTCTTTCCCTTTTCTTTTTCTGTTTTTCTTTTTATTATTATTATTATTATTTAGTTCTTTTATTTATTTTAATTCTAAAAATTTCTAAAATAATTTTATAAAATCCAGAATTTATCTAAACCTTTGATATACTATTTCGTGACTAAATTAATTGTTTATAAAATATAGCTGTATTTATAAATACGTTGTTGTATTTAATAAAAAAAATGTGTAATACTTGTATATAAATATATATATATATATATATATTCAAACAATTAAAATGTTTTGTTACTTATACATATATATATATATATACATATATATATATATATATATATATATATATATATATATAATTCTTTTAATGGTTAAATCACCTATCGTAATTATCTAACCTTTATAAATCGGTTTAGCGAACAATTAGATTAGGTTTCCTTTATTTATCCTTTCTCATACGCCCAATCAATTTATTTATTTCGCGAATAAAAATCCTTTCGTTCCGTTAACCCGGTCGCATTAATAACATGTAATAAATATGAATAGTTATCAACTCCTTTTCAATCTATAATTAAGAACCCTAAAACATAATGATTAATCATCAAACCTATCATAACGCGTTACCTTATTTTTTAGGTGCCTTGTGACGTTTGTGTGGAAATCTCATTCGTGATTGTTCTTATTTCATCTTCGGGACTTCTTTTATTAGCATGTGAGTTCTTATGCCCCATTTTACGATTATTTTACACCTTCGGGGTGAAACATGTTGATTATACAAACATACTCATACACGCTTTGATACATATTACGCACGTGCAATTCTTTACATAGTCGTGGTTGTTTGCATATGATAAGTTGTATATGAGATGTGACATACGTGTGCAATCATTAACTATATCTAGCCTGGCGAAGTCTTAGATCTCTGGGCCTGACAAGCCTATTTGGTGCTAAAGCCGAGGGATTGCCGGCTCCTAGGAGCCGTATGCTTGTGCACTAGGGAACCAAATACACTTAGCTAATCATGCATATTCATATTTTCAGTCAAGGTTTGATTGTAACTATGCATGTTCTATATACTTACTATCTTGTGACCATTGACTAGAATTGCCACATTTTTGTATACTTATTGTATTTAAAACCATGAGAACTCACAAACTCGTTAGTTGACTCTATTTTCAACATGTTTCAGGTAATGTGCAAGCTTAGCGATGATTGAAGGAATGCTTAAACCTAGAACATGGACCTAGGCTTAATAAGGACAAATTGGTTTTCCTATTTTTGTTTGTTTCATTATGAGACTTGATGTATGTGGTGTTTGGAACAATTGATAAATGGCATTTTGCATTTATAATATAGCGTTATGTGGTTGTGAACAATATTAACCCTCACACCTCGACGTTTCCGCCGTCAAGGTTGGGGTGTGACATAAAATATATTTAAATCCGGTCCAACCACCAAGCCAGTAAGGCGTCCGGTTCGACGTCCGATCCGATTCTGAAAACATTGCTATTTATAATACACTATACAATCCCTATAAATATTTTTAATATTTTTAAAAATGCTTGTGAGTAAAAGGGATAGAATCTACAATGATCGACGTATAAAAATATTATTTAATTGATAAGAAGAGAAAGATAGTGATATTTGATGTAATTATAAGAATAAAGATAAATAAAAAGAAGTGAATTTTCTCAGTTAAAAAAATACTAAAATAAATAACCCTTAGGCCGCATTGCATGAAAAGGAGAGGGGGGGGGGGGGGAAGAAGAAACGTGAGAGCAGGATTATACATATATCATGATAGGATTGATAAACTAACCAAAAAGAGTATCACATCGCAAATTGTCGCCATCGTAGCATCGCGCCGGTTCTTACTATAACATAAAAATTCGTGAAATAATTTACGTAAAACGCTAAAACCCTTGATCGTCTTTGTTAACGCAATGCAAACCCAAACCCAAACCCAAACCCTCTTGATGAACCGTGGTGGTGCTAAACGTCGGCGGCTAGAGAGGGACCCGTAACGCTTTAATTATGATGTCATAAGTAGGATCATGAGTATGTGTCCGATGGAAACCATGATGAGATCCAGGGTTGTAAGCAAAGACTTCGATATTTGTCTTTCTGATACTGATTTCTGCAAAAACTATCGTTCTACAACACAATCTAGAGGTCTATTCCATTTTTCAGGTGACCTCATGCATGGTCTTGCACAACCACAACCACTTAGGACAAAAGTGTCCTGGTTTTTGCCTTCGTCTCTTCCAAATGGTAGATTGTAACACCCGAAAATTTTTAAAAGGAATAAATATAGGTGCACAAGAAGAAATGAAATTTAACCCAAGTCAAGGGGTTAAATGTATAAAAAGGACAATATTTAAATAATATGTTGTATAAAAGGTGGACATGACCGCCCACTCTTTACACATCAAATTTTGTCTACGGTTCTTAGAGAGAGAAATAGCATAATTATTGGATCAAGAAGGTTGGTGCACCCAAAACCAAACACTTAGAGTATTTTGAGTACAACTAATAAAGTTCTTCCGAAGACAAGTTCAGCACTTCCGAAGGTATATGCTGAACTTCCGAAGCAAAGCTCAAAGGAACTTTCGAAGATAAGCTTCTGCTTCCGAAGACCAAGTCTCTGCTCTTCCGAGAGTTCAACACTTGGAAGAAAGGAAGACTACTACTTCCAAATAATGAAGTCCAAAGGAAGCCTCAGAAGAAGTAGTCACTTCCGAAGTATAAGTGGCTTCGGAAGAACAAGTTCTTCCGAAGCCGATTAACCTTCGGAAGTAACTACTATAAACCAATGGACATAAGTATAGTGTCTCTAACACTCCGCTGCAAATCTCTGAGATACTGCATGGAGTTTTCCCAAAAGACCATGTAGTTGACCATACTTTAATCCATTGTTCATATTTTATCAGTTAATACAGTTGCTAACTTTAATTGGTGACAAAAGGTAAGTCATGGACATGTCATGACTACCATATCTTAGATAAGATATTATCTAAGATACCTTAACTATAACTTTGTAGTATTTACTTTAGTTATAGGATTCCAGCTAGTATCAAAGTATATCCGGTTGTAGGTAGTAGTATATATAGTTTCTTATTGTAACTCTTGTAGTAAGCTTGTAAGAGTCTTGTAATACCTTGAGTTGAGAAGTAATATATACAAGTATTTTGAAAATCATTCTCTCATGTTTTCTTTGTGTTACTTAGTATATTATAATCAACTCTTAAAAGAACTCTGCTTCTTGAGTGTTCATTAGTAAGTTTGAGAGAAATACTTATGTTAAATACAAAAACTGGTCCTGCAAGAATTTTCGGGTTCTAGAGAGAGAAGAAGAAGAATTCGGATTTAAGGTTAGTTTTTAGTGTTTTGAAGTGTTCTTGGCTGATTTTTAGTCTCGGGTTTATGCTTATATGTGATTTGTGTGTTCGGTTGTGTGTTTTGGTGTGTTTTTAAATGTTTGAACTCAATTGCATTCAGGTTGAAGAATTCTTACACGAAAATTGCAAGAGGTGAGTTCTAGATCCCCTTTTTAACTTGTTTTGGGGCTGGAAATACATGTTATAACGTTTTTATTTTGTTGAGTGTCTGTACCCGTATGTATACATGTGTGTAATATGGGTGGGTGTATGTTGGGAATGATTTTTGGGTTATGTTCATGTTTATGAGAATGTTTATGTTGCTTAGTATGTTAGAACTAGGCTAAGAACATGTTAGAATGTTGATTTGGACACTGATTCTAATGTTAGTTACAAGGTAGTTAGCCATGCGCCTAGGATTATGCCTGAATTGCCTAAGCGTCCTCATGTGCCTCAATAGTGTCTGAACGCTCAAAGTGCCCATGCGCCTAGAAATTTTTCCCAAATGACTAAGTGTTTAGCCATGTGCCCATATAGTGCTCATGCGCCCAAAAACCTGCCCATGCGCCTAAGTGCTTGCATGCGTCCGCATAATGACCATGCGCCTGCATAGTGTCCATGCGCCTAAAGACTTAGAAAACATTCTGTAATTTTCAGGAAAAGGAGATTTTTAGGCTATGACTTGGGATGTTCCTGGGGATGATGTATGTTGTTATGTGATGTTGTATGGTGTTTTTAATGATGTTATGCATGTTTATGATCTGTTTCTTATGTTCCTTATTATGTATTTTTTCGTTTCTTTACTTGGTTAATGAACGTAAAGTATTATGTAATAAAAGCGGAAATTAATGATGATGAAAAGTGGAACATAAGGAAGAATGAATGAAAGAATGAATTTACGTATGAAAAGTCTTGCAAGCAAATGAAAGCAGGAGCACACCTAATGAAGATGTTAGCTCAAATATGTGTCGTTTAGCTAACCATAAAGATGCACACAAGGGTCTAGTCTCTCTCTATGACTGACCAAATGTATAGGACCTATGTCGCTTTCCCTTGTACTTGTACCCGCCTTATGCATAATGTTTGAAGTCTATTTATAGACTTTGTCCTAGTATCCGCCTTGTGCATGATGTTTGGGGTATAACACATGACATTGGTACGGATGAAAAGTGAAAGATAATCATGAATGTATGGAATGTACGTTATGAATGTGAATGAATCAATGATAACGAATGATGAAAGATAATAAGATTATCTATGTGTACGTATAATGTATGATCATGAATGAAAGTAAAGAATAGGTTTTAAACACATGTAAAGTATAATATGTTTTATGAAATGAGAACTTACTTAGTACCGCTGACTTTTATGTATTTTCCAGTTGGCAGGTAATGGTTGCTGAGGATGGCACAGGTGCAACTACTTGGCAAATTTTTGGATGACATCTATTTTATGTTAAATGATGTTTTTGCGTTGTACTGCAAAAAAATGATATTTTGTAACAATTAGCAGTGTTGTATTATCTTGCAAAATCAATTATTGATATATGAAATAGTTTGTTAAGTTATTTCGTTGCAACACTTAAGTAAATGTAAATGTATGCTTTATATTTATGTGCGATGATTGACCAAATGTGAGTGTTCTGGGAACGGAGCCTTACATAGATGTCGCTTTGAAGTTGATTTCCACAATTTGCCTAGGTTGAGGGGTCTAATTGTTAAACCGGTTTGGTCCATTAACAACTTTGTTCTATGTGATGGAGGTGGGTCTGTTTCTAGGTTTCTTTTAAACCCTAACTTTGGAGAGGTGTTCTTTTTGCCTGAGTCGGATACAAATAATCCCGGTTAAAAACCATCCTTGGTTTTTGCTTAGCTCGTGATGATCGGTATAAATTTGTATTATTGGTTGATGTTAAGGTACATTGGTGCTAACCGTTGGATCACAAGGGTGAAGGCAATGTGCTGCCGTTTCTTCTTTTGTAGCAGCACATAGAGCGGGAATGACTCTTTCAAAGGCTACATACATTGGTTTAGTGAGGCTGTTGTGGTGTTGTTGCAGCTATATGGAGGTTCAACCCTGAGACAAAGACCTTTTCACACCTCCTTGACACCCCGCCTAATATCTGTGAGAAAGCAGTCAATTCCGTATTCAGACCTCCTGCATTAGGAACTTTGTTTGAAAATTTATGCATCTCCTATTCTGGACTGACATAATTTATTGTTTGGATGATGTGATCATATGGTGTTGTGTCCACATAGGTGCGATATAGGACGCTTTCATATCATCCCATTTATCGCCCTCCTTCATTGAAAGTTTTGTTGGGCGTGGATGCTAGGCGTTGGTTTATCTTCGTACAAGATGAGAGGATGGTGAAGTTGCTCCCTGGGCACCGTACTCGCTTATTGGCTAAGAGTAACCTATTTTTAGACTCGGATTGCTACGATCCAACTTTGATTCGCATGTCTCACTTCTTTAACTTTGAAGATGAAGATGCAGGAGGGAGATTTGTGGTAATACCTAGATAGGAAGCTATTGTAAGTGATCTCTTAACATGAACATTTTATGCACTTTGGTTTGGTTCTAAATTCAACTTTGTTATGGCATTAATGTTTTGCTTATGCTAAATTTGGATTTGCTTGCTGATCATATCATCACTTGCTTCCATTATTTTATATATTAATTGTAGCATATTCTAAATTTGAAAAAGTATTGATGATTTCACTAATTTTCCTCTTAATATTGCAATTGGGCAGTTTCAGTAAATACCTTTGGCGGCTGGAAGAACAAACTTGACCATGAGAAATTGTTGATGTTAGTGTGCCTTATATTTTGGTTCTCTTCGAAATGAAAACAGGTTGCCTTCTTATTGTTTGTACATTCTAGAAGAAATCCAATATGATGAACCTTTAACTCTTAGTTTACTTTTGTTACCTAATTGAATTCACTGGGTGTTGATCAAGATGTTTCTTACACTTGAATATAAAATCTATTAAATAGGATCATGTTAAAATTCATGTATTTTTTGTTGCCTTATGTGTTGACTTCATACTAGGTGGGGTAACAACATTGACAGATATGCATGCCTCTTAATAGTTTTCCATCTATTGTTACTGTTTATAAGGAGGAAACCTTGCATCTCAAGGTATATAGCATCAGGTTGTGCTTGTGGGTATTTTGCTTTTTACCTGGTGTCAAATAATGATCTTGAAAAAAACAAAAATAAAACAAAAAATCTATTAGAAGTGTCATCTGGATAACTACATGTTGATAACCAAGATAGCCATTATCTAGGCACACACAACAAAAGAAAATCAATATGGTTTCATCATTATATAATGCTATCTTGCTACCACCGTAGTAGTATTCATTCATTCACTGATCTCTTATGTGATCAGGGGCGGAACTACGCCCACGGGTACGAGGTCACGTGACTCCATTGATTTTTGATTGGGTAGTGGATCATATACTACCGAAATTTTGAGTGAACCCATAGTTTTTCAACACGTGTATTTTAAATTTCATTATATAAACAGAATTTGATCTTGGTTCATAGTTCAACGCTTGTTTTAATCTAGCAATGATCATGGGTTCGAGCCTTGAAACTGTTTTTAACACTTTTTTTATTTTGTGAATTTACCTTTTAACCCTTGATTTTAATATTATAACCCTAACCAAAACCCATTTTCCTACTTATGGACCCTTGTTGTAACATCTTCCCCTTGTTCTCTTATCTCTGAAACAACTCCCCCTCCCCTAATCGGCCGGCGAGGCGGCAACGGCGGCGAGTGGCAACCACCAAAGCTCTGGCATCGGCTGACGACTAGGCACGAGAACCATCCATTCATTCAAGCTATCAAGTTTAAAAGTTAGCTTGCTTGTACTTCTAAAAATATAGTTTTTGATTGATGTTTTTGGTTTTCTAACTTCTAAAATTGCATTATTTTTTGATCGATTATCATTGTCTTCATGATTACTCTTCCCAGACGATTACATTTTGAGGAGCCGGTTTGATTTTGGTATCTTGGCATCTTGCTACTACACTTCTTCACCATATTAAGGTAAATTCTTAATTTAATACATGTTATGGTGAACTACTTGTTTGATTTGTTTTATTAAATATCTTTATCTATATTCGTCTTATCGGTAAAACAAATTTAAAAAGTGTGCAATAGCTATTCACCAAGTATTGCCATGGGGAAATTACACAATAAATAATGCAAATTTAGTTTACTGACGTAAATATTTTATTTTGTTTGGTGAACATAAAGCATAATGCCTTGTATGTTATATATATGATGATACACTTTAGTGCATTCTCAAAAGGTTTCAATTTCATGTTTTGCTTTGAGCCTCTAAAAAAATTAAGTTTACTTAGCTAGTTTGTGTTGAAGCCTTAATGTTATGTTTACTAGTTAGTTAGTTTATCATATGCAGGATCGATGTTTGTCACTAAACACTTATGTTTTTCTCTCAAACTCACCTAGAACAATACTCTGGTTAAGATAGAATCAGTAAGAGTTGATCACAATATAAAAAGTAATAAAGAGCACAAGAAGTAATTTTCAATGTACTTTTATATATTGCTTCTCAACTCAATAATACAAGACTCTTACAAGCTGTTTTTATGAGTTACAAAGGAAACCTATATATAATACTACCTACAATCGGATATACTTTGATACCAGCTGAGATTCTATAGCTAAAGTCTATACTACAAGACTAAAGTTTAAGGTATCTCGGATAAAGTCTTATCTGAGATTTGGTAGTCAGGACATGTCCCTGACTTACCTTTTGTCACCAACTAAAGTTGGTAATTTATACTATCATGAAAAGGTGAACAGTGGAATAAAATATGGTCAACTGCATGGCTCTTTAGGAAGAAGCCATACAGTATCAGAGGTCTGCAGCGGAGTGTCAAAGACCATACTTGTGTCCACTAGTACATAGCAGTGTCTTCCGAAGGTTAAATGGCTTCGGAAGAGTAAGTACTTTCGAAGCCACTTATACTTCGGAAGAGACTGCTTCTTCCAAGGCTTGGAGACTTCTTCTTTTCAACATACTTCGAAAGTGGTCTTCAGCTTATTCTTCTAAGACTTGAACTTCGGAAGTATACACTTGACTTTGGAAGTAGAGTTCTGTCTTCGGAAGTTAATCTTTCACATTGTCTTCGGAAGAACTATACAACCTTCGGAAGTTCCATGCTAAGCTTCGGAAGCCTTTGCATGCAGCACCAAAAAATTATCTAAGTGACTTAGTTTTGGTTGCATTAGCCTTCTTTTTGATCCAACATCATAATTCATAAAATGTGTATTTAGTGATTTAGCTCTTATGTAACTTTGAATTTTAGGAATGTGGATCGTTTTATTGAAAAGAAAGTCATTAATGATAATTAACTTATATTGTTTTCTTTGATTTATTTTGGTATTGTATATTTGTTAATTTTCCCGTTAATAGAAAGTTAACTTCATTTATTCTTACAAGGGTAATTATTGTCCATTATGAAACTCATGTGTAATTTATGCTTATTTGTAATTTGTCTTTAACCCTTAATATAAAATCTAAACATATAACTAGATGCTTTGTGTTTGATATATTAGAAACGCCCCTGTACACCAGGCGTCCCTATTTAAATTATAATAGCAACTACTCCCTCTCTACGTGTTTATATCCTTGTTCATTTTGCTATCTCATTTGATTTGATGGACTAAAATATCAAGAATTCAATTTTGGGGGTTCACAAGTGGTAGATACAAGGTTTTGCCTCAAAGGTGAAACTTAAAAGGGTTGAATTGATCAAGTCTCAAACTCATTCTAAAACCTGGATTAGGGATGGCAATGAAACTCAAACCCCACGGGAATACTCGAAACCCGAGACATCTGGGACGGGCTTGGGGTCGAGTAAGCGGGTATGGGACCAGGTATAGGATTACTAATATAATACATAAAACATAGATTAATTCAAACGACATACAATTTTTAATAATTGATTGAAAACCTTAGGTGTTGGTTTGAAAACCGATTTGAAACCGTACCAGGTTACAAACCGAACCTAAACCGCTGGGTTCGGCAGGTTTGAAACCGGGTTAGGCCTCAAACCGGTTTTGGTTTTTTTTCCGAATCAGTTTCCAAACCGGTTTTTTTGAACACCTCTAGACATAGGTGGTGATGGTTTCATCATCCTTCACACTTATCAAAATAATGTAATGATCTAATGAGTATGACCACTTTTTAATTAAATCATGAAAACTAAAAATACAAGTATTAAAATACAACTAGGTTATTTGTTTATAGTGCAATAAAAAATCAAAGAAATGCGAGTCGTCCCACTCATACCCATAAAGGCCATGTCCCGGCTCACACCCAAAGGCGCGGTGTTCACATTCTTAGTGGCCGAGGTGATACTCACGCCCATTAACCTCAAACCTTTTACATTAGGCCCGTTGATTTTATCCATACCTGATTAATCCACCCGAATCGATCTCACTTGCACCTGAAGAAACCTAACGTGAACAATCGAAAATTGTTTAAGTTGATTTTTATTCGAGTCGGGTTTCGAATAGACTTTATAACTTCAAAAACCCAAATAACCCAAACCGATTAACCCTAAATCCGAATAACCCGATCAACACCCACTATAATTAAGTAAATTTTTTGTATACAAGTATTTAGATTGTCCAATCTAAGCAAATTGCTTGTATATAATTATATATTTAAGCATATCTTATAACTTATAGAAGTAATATAATTGAAGTCCACTAATTATAACATTTCAAAAAGAAAATCCCTAAAATCCGTTAAATTAACTCTATTGTTTAACACTGTAATCTAACTCGAACAACTCGTTACCTGAATAACCCAAAACCAACTGTTATTCGAGTCAAGCTTCGGGTAAACTTTCAACGCTAAAAAAATCCGAGTACATTAACTTAACCTCACCTACCTTTTAGAATATCGATCGATTCTTAATAACTTTTCCCAAAAAGGTGTCGCAAAGAATATTCCGTCACTAATAGTCAAAACTCCCAAATAGTAATATAATAATATCACCCAAACAAACCTCCAATCGTTCGTTTCTTCTTTATCCGTACTCACCATTCGCCGATGTCCCAATTTGTAGCACAACATCAGAGAAATCACCAGCAGCAGAAGATTACTTTCTATCCATCTTCATCTTCATCTTCATCTTCATCTTCATCTCATCTTCATCTTCATCTTATCATGCACAAATCGTAAGATCACACCTACTTTAACCTTCAATTACTTTGTAATATTATCTCCAATTCATGATCACATCGTCTTCTAGGGTTTACTACGATTGCTTTGAAACAATTTGATTGTTTAGGGTTTATGTTTCCTTCCTCTGACTCTGTTGGTGGTATCAATTAAGAGATCATTTTGATGTTAGATGGTGAAGTTAGTAGGTTTTAGTGCAAGATTGTTTTGGATTTGGTTGCTAATTTATGAATTTCTATGTGGTTTTGAATTTGAGAACTGTTTTATTCGACATATATGAGGTCATAGTTATGTGTGTGATTCAGATGGAGGGATTATCTGTTGAGTATTGTATTGGAGAAATGACAATCAAGTGATTTTGGGACTTGATTATAGTTTCATTAAGGCATAGGGCTGTGAAGTAGCCTGTGATTTGTGTGTCCCCTGTTCTTTTCAATAGTTACGATTAATAAACCGAGTATATAATGTCATGAACTCGTCTTACAAGCTTTGTGCAAAGTCCAAGAACGGTTTGCTTGAAGTTCAGTAGGTTCGTCCTGCCTTTGAGTGGGAGTGGCCCCAACGCCTGCTTAGGTGGGTGCCTAGAAGCGCTTATCGCCTTTCCTTAATTGTTGAGGAGCTTCAAAGGATATGCAGTATTGCTAGGAACCCACGTGTTAACTATATTTTTGAGTAGATCAGATCTATGAACATCTGGTCTGTCACACTAAGTTGAGATATGTGTTTTTGCCAGTGGCATATCTATGTTTTGCGATGATGTTGTAACTAGATAATGAAGCATTATGAGTTGTTTTGGAATTTGTTAGACGATCATTTTTATAACAAAAATATGTGCTTAACCTACTTGAGTTTTGTATGTATTTCTTGGTTTTGAATATGTGCAAGTCTCACTATAAGTTTTCTTTTGGGTTTCAGACAGGATTAACAATTAAGAAGCTGGAGTTCATTTTTTTAAACTGATTCCTGTTTGTAGTGAGATTAGCATCCATCCATATGTGGAATTTTGCATCCAATGTCTAGCAGGCACTGGTGGGCTTAGATTCAGAGACCGCTTCAGAAAACTAACACAATGTGTTCAAGAATCATCAGACGATGAAGCTTCTTCCATGATCAGTAAAGAAGATGGATTAGAGTGCCCTATATGCTGTGAATCCTTCAACATAGTTGAAAATGTACCTTATGTGTTATGGTGTGGCCATTCACTCTGCAAAAACTGCGTCTTAGCTCTTCACTGGGCCATTGTCAAGATCCCACCTTTACCAGTTCGATTACCCCTTCTAATATCTTGCCCCTGGTGCAATCTTTTATCACCTCGTTTTGTGCTAAAAGGGAACCTAAAGTTTCCCCGAAAAAATTACTTTCTTCTTTGGATGGTTGAACGAATGAACAATGATAACGTCAAGATGAAGTCTCATGGTGATTCTTGCGGCGATTGTCCACATCAAAGCTGACTTCAAGTAATGGTCAAACGGGTCGATCATCTGGTCCTGCTGCAGGTGACAGTCGTTTTAGTGGATGCATTCTTCAATCCGGAAGGCAGTGTTTTTCTTGGTTGAGTTGACCGCCAAGTTCCCGTTGGTCTTGATCTTTCTGCTGATCGTGTTATATGCGATCCCTGCAAGTGCGGCAATAATGGCTTTGTATGTGCTGCTCACTGTTCTATTTGCTCTCCCTTCATTTCTGGTTTTGTATTTTTCTTATCCTAGTTTGGATTGGTTGGTGAGGGAGATTGTGTCTTAGGGTTTGGTTTGTTCTTGGTGGTTTTGTTTGTGTGATTACAGTTGATACATACAAATAGTTTCATGGATATTGTCTGCTTTCTTATGTGTGTGCATTTGGTGATCTATATATAATATCTGATTGTTGAATGAATGAGTTTGTGAAAATGATTCGAATTTTAGTTAGGTAAATAGTATTTATAAACATTTTAAACTATGGTTTAATTATAAGATGCGATTTTTAGGTTATTCTATAAAATAAATAATTACAACATGAAGTTTTTTTAACAACAATTCTTATTACTAGAAAAATAATCATCAAAGTTGATTTGGTTAAATTTGGTTAGATTAATTAAAATCAATTTTAGTTCATACGTATGGAAGTGAACTGATGAATGAATGATAAGAAAATTAATTTCTTAGAAATTAAAATTTTTGTTTGTTATATAAATTGTTTTTGTTTTCAACAATGGTATGAGTTTTGTTTTTATGATTGATGAAAGAATGATACGAAAATTAACATCTTAGAAATTAACCTACTTTGGTACTAAAATGAATTTGATCTCCACTAGAAATGTGACTTGTGGATGATTTTCATCTTATTAAATTTCATTCAGAGAATAAGCCTATAAAACTTGTATTGATTCTTATCAAAGAAAAACACAATTAAATGAGATTGTTCAAATGTGTTACGAATCGATTCAAACCTATATTCAAACCAAAACCATATTATTATTCAATGAATACACCAAATTCAACCGAACAAAAGTATACTGGTACTAGGATAATGTCATGACATCAAGATAATAAGTTATTATAAGAAGATCCAAAATCACATGTTAACAAAAGCAACTATAGAAGTATTAAATCAAACAATTATAAATTATAAGTAAAAGTATATAAGAGTTATCATTTACTTTTTAGATTATTTACTTTTTACGGCCATCAAATTCTTTTTATCAAACCGTTTTAAAAAACAAAATCATACAATTTTCATATTTTGACCATGTTGAGACTATATACCTTTTTAGCTTATTTCTTCTAATAATTACTATCATCATCATTATTATTAATGTTTTCAAAATAGGATCAAACGTCAAACTAAACATTTTACTGGTCTGGAGTTTGGACTAGTCGGACTGAATTTAAAACGGAATGATGTCATAATTATATATATTGAATATTATATATGTAGAATATTGTATATATAATTCAATATAAGTAATATATATGTGTATTTTATAATTATATATAAAAATTAACAACAATCTTATGTTTAACATACTAATTTATTGTTCAAACTCATATTTTTACCTACTAAAATCCAAAAAACTAAAAAAGAAAATCAAAATACGATCCGACCTCTAGTCCGGTTCTCGGTCTAACCACTAATTTGGGACGAACCGGCCGACCAAACCCCTCCAAAACAAACGAATGTGAACCGTTCGACCACCCCTCCAATTTCCGTCGGACCGGTTGAACCAGCGGTCCAATCCAATCTTCAGATCATCATCATCTTAAAATCATATGCAAATAAAATAATGTAGCAAAATAATAATAATATAAATCCAATTTTCCCATATTCACAAATATACGAAAATCAAATAATTATTGTGGGTCGTGTTAGCACACTAGACCCACCTCGTGTTCTCTTGAACCATCTTCTTCCTTCTTATAACAAACTCTCCAAATTTCACCCATAATAATCACAATAACAATAATAAGTTCTTCCATAAGAATCTCCTAGAACAACCCTATCTTTACCTTATTCTTACTCAATCACCTTATACTTTAATTCTCCCCCAAGAAATCTGGTTTATAGTTCACTGGATTCACTCACATCTTCCAGTATTCATGGCGACTTCTCCGGCGACTTTCTCCGGCGTCCGCATCCACCGTCCCTCCGCCGTCTGCACCGATACGACGTCGTCATTTGCTCATCCCTCGGTCTCCGTCAACTCGTTTGCTAAACCTGGAAGAAGTAACCTACGGTTGGTGAAATTGAAGAGGAGTAGTGATGTTGTGTTGAGCACTCGTGTTTCTGGTCGTAGGAGTTCGAGATCGTTTGTTGTGCGTTGTGATGCGTCCTCCAATGGAAGGGTAAACTCGTGTTATTCGCTTGTGGTTTTTGGAGTTTGCTGTTGTTCCATTTCGCCAATAGTTTGATTGATGATAATCCTAACTTGTTGGTTTTAGGTGAATTGGATTTTAATAAGCCAAACTATGACCTGTTGGTTAATAATAATGTATACAAGCAGTTTGGCTAATGATAACTGCTAATGATAATGTTAAAGGACAATTCTAGTAGCACATTTATTGTTCATGATTTACATTTGATTTTCACTCGATTTTGCTCACGATGATGATTGTTAACGAAATTGGGAAGTGCTGTGAAATGAGTGGAAATCAAGTATAACTGATTGTGATTATGATACTAGGATTGCCATTGACAATGAAAATGAAAGTTTGGATCATGCTACTAGGATTGCCTTGACAATGAAAATGTAAGTTTGGATTATCTTCGGTCAAACTGCTAGTATGGATTATTGTCGACAAATAAGTCATGGTTTGGATTATGAAAATCTAATTTGCCTTGATTTTGTTATGTACATCGCTATCTATGGTTGAATCAATGAGAGAAGCTTGACGTATCAGGATTCCTGAATTTGAATTTCTTAGGGTAGAATGTGTTAAGTTTCGTTTTGCAATGGTGTTCTTATGGAAGATTGCAATTTTTCAGATTACTCAGCAAGAGTTTACAGAGATGGCATGGCAAGCAATTGTGTCTTCTCCTGAAGTTGCAAAGGATAACAAGCATCAGATTGTGGAGACTGAGCATTTAATGAAAGCTCTGCTGGAACAAAAAAACGGGCTGGCTCGCCGAATATTTTCCAAGGCTGGTGTGGATAATACGCGGCTTTTAGAGGCCACTGATAAGTTTATTCAGCGCCAACCAAAGGTGATATGTGGTTCTAGATATGATGGATAAATGCTTCTCTGTTATGTGATACTTAAGATATTGGATTTTCTCACCTTTGCCCCTCTGTATGGCAGGTTATTAGCGAATCAGCGGGCTCAATGTTAGGGCGTGATTTGGAAAGCCTGATGCAGAGAGCTAGAGATTACAAGAAAGAGTATGGTGACTCGTTTGTGTCTGTTGAGCATCTGGTGCTTGGTTTTGTGCAAGATAACCGATTTGGGAAACAATTGTTTAAGGATTTCCAAATTTCACTAAAAACCTTAAAGACTGCAATAGAATCCATTAGAGGGAGGCAAACAGTAATTGACCAGGGTAAATACATTTTATTCATGTTAGAAATGTATTCTTCTTGTTGGTATGAAGATATATGATGAAATAACCCAAGTGGTCCTAATTTGTTTTTTTTCCTGTCCTATTTGAGCTTCAGATCCTGAAGGGAAGTATGAATCACTAGAGAAGTATGGTAAAGATTTGACCGCCATGGCTAGGGAAGGGAAGCTTGACCCTGTCATAGGAAGAGATGATGAAATACGCAGATGCATCCAGATTCTCTCAAGAAGAACCAAGAACAATCCTGTGCTCATTGGTGAACCAGGTGTTGGAAAGACTGCAATTTCCGAAGGGTAAGTGATTAAGATAATGTTTCTGTATCCTACATTTAATCCAAAATTGGATTTTGTGTTGTTAATCGTCTTGATAAATTACAAAAGCCACGTAAATTGATGTCTTTTAACTTAAACTCACCATTTAGAATTGTAACCCCAAATTTTTATCTTTATATTGCATAAAATTTGATATTTTTTAAGGCATAGGAACCCTTAATTTACTTACTGCTGTGCTGCATTGGCAGGCTTGCTCAGAGGATAGTGCAAGGTGATGTGCCTCAAGCATTGATGAATCGAAAGGTGCATATACTATACTCAAGCATTAACTGTCTCATCTATATTGTTTGCATTTGCTGACCTGTTACTTGCATCTCAGTTGATATCTCTTGACATGGGTGCGCTTATTGCTGGGGCAAAATATCGTGGAGAATTTGAAGATCGTCTCAAGGCAGTCTTGAAGGAGGTTACAGAATCAGATGGCCAGATTATTCTTTTCATTGATGAGATCCATACTGTTGTTGGAGCTGGTATATTAAATTCCAGATGGTCTTTTGTTTAATGAAATATAGCAAGTAGGATTTAAAGTCCATTTGTGTTTGTAGGGGCCACCAACGGCGCAATGGATGCTGGCAATCTGTTGAAACCGATGCTTGGTCGTGGAGAGTTGAGGTGTATTGGTGCAACAACATTGGATGAGTATCGCAAATACATTGAAAAGGATCCTGCATTGGAACGTCGTTTTCAACAAGTTTATGTTGACCAACCAACAGTTGAAGATACAGTTTCTATACTTCGTGGACTACGTGAAAGATATGAACTGCATCATGGAGTTCGCATTTCCGATAGTGCACTAGTGGAAGCTGCAATCCTCTCAGATCGTTACATCAGTGGACGCTTTTTACCAGATAAAGGTACTTAAAATCTAAAGATCAGACAATTACCTCATATTTGCATAAGCAAATTTTATAGTGGGTATGCTTGTATGTTGTGAATTGCAGCCATTGATCTGGTAGATGAAGCGGCTGCTAAACTGAAAATGGAGATTACTTCAAAACCTACCGCACTTGATGAGATCAATCGTGCAGTTTTAAAACTGGAGATGGAGAGGTTATCACTTACGAGTGATACTGATAAAGCTTCAAAGGATAGGTTGAATCGGCTCGAGGCTGAGCTGGCTCTCTTGAAGGAAAGGCAAGCCGAGTTAAATGAACAATGGGAGCATGAAAAGAATGTCATGACAAATATACAATCTATTAAAGAAGAAGTGAGTCAACATCTGATCTTTTTTACTTTCTGACTATCTGTTCATCATAAGTTAATAACATTACTAGTCTGTCAATATATTCAGATCGATCGGGTTAATCTGGAGATACAACAAGCAGAGCGTGAATATGATCTGAATCGTGCAGCTGAGCTGAAATACGGGAGTCTGAACTCCTTGTTACGCCAACTTGAAACTGCTGAAAAGGAGTTAGTTGAGTATATGAGTTCAGGAAAGTCTATGCTTCGTGAAGAGGTTACTGGTGATGACATTGCTGAGATCGTGAGCAAATGGACTGGAATTCCGCTTTCAAAGCTGAAACAGTCCGAGAGGGAGAAACTGTTATATTTGGAGGATGAGTTACACAAACGGGTCGTGGGTCAGGATCCTGCAGTGAGATCTGTAGCTGAAGCTATCCAACGGTCCCGAGCCGGCCTATCTGATCCTCACCGTCCAATAGCGAGTTTCATGTTTATGGGACCTACTGGAGTCGGAAAAACTGAGCTGGCAAAAGCACTTGCCTCTTATTTGTTCAACACAGAGGAGGCTCTTGTAAGGATAGACATGAGTGAATACATGAAAAACATGCTGTTTCTAGATTGATAGGGGCTCCACCGGATATGTTGGATACGAGGAAGGAGGGCAGTTGACCGAGATAGTACGCAGGAGGCCGTATGCTGTTATCTTGTTTGATGAAATTGAGAAGGCTCATGCTGATGTGTTCAATGTGTTCCTCCAGATTCTGGATGATGGCAGGGTGACCGACTCACAAGGTCGTACTGTCAGCTTTACCAACACCGTCATCATCATGACCTCAAACGTGGGTTCACAGTACATACTAGACACTGATGATGACTCTATGCCAAAAGAACAAGCTTACGAGACCATAAAACAAAGAGTCATGGATGCAGCCAGATCAATCTTCAGACCCGAGTTCATGAACCGGGTTGACGAGTATATAGTATTCCAGCCACTTGACCGCTCACAGATCAACAGAATTGTCCGGTTACAGGTAATTTGCACAACACTTGGCCCTTTAACTGTTCCATTTTTAGAAATTGTTACTGATGCATATATTGTTTTTGTGATCTATCAGTTGGAAAGGGTACAAAAGAGGATTGCAGACCGGAAGCTAAAGATCGAGGTAAGTGAAGCTGCAGTTGAGCTTCTTGGAAGTCTCGGGTATGATCCAAACTATGGTGCTAGACCCGTGAAACGGGTGATCCAACAGTACGTCGAAAACGAGCTTGCAAAGGGCATTTTGAGAGGAGACTTTAAAGACGAGGACACCATATTCATTGACACAGAAGTCACGGCTTTCTCCAACGGTCAACTCCCTCAACAAAAGCTAGTCTTCAAGCGAGTTGACTCGCAACCCGGTGACGCACCCGAGGGTCAAGAAGCCCTATCACAAACTTTCTAAGTTACCAACTCACATGTAGATGATGCATAAAATTATAATGTTTACCATTAGCAATACAGCATATACATGTATTATGCACAATAATTGCTTATGCTATAACAACTACTCTTTTTGCCACTTTTGAAAATTGTAACAACTCATAACCTTATGCTGTCATAATTTTTATAATACTAGCTTCTTGGTAAGAATTGCAACATCATTGCTCGTGTTTTGTGATCAGACGAAAGCCCGAGTTCACGCATTTCCTGGTACAACTTGGTTGCTGACTCGGTCTTCTCTCTTAAACAAAAACCTTGAACTGCAGCATTGTAAAGGTGCGCATTCGGTGGAACCAGCTGCACATCGGTTCAAACCAAAATAAACAAACTGAATACAAAACTGAAGTGATTTGAACAAAGTGTACATAAAGGGTTCAACTTACTTTCAGAATCTCATGCACTTCATCATAAAGAGAACCCCAGATGCAAGATCTAATCAGTGACAACAGAGTCAAAGTATCTGGAGTTTTCTTTCGATGAACCATGTGTTGGTATACTTGCAACGCAACCTTAGGCTCGTTTCCAACTTCACAAGCCCCGATCACCCGACAATATGATGTTACTGGAACCGGTAACCCCAAATCTTCCATCTCCCATAGAATCTGCAAAGCTCTTCTCCAGGCGCCAAGCCGCTTGCAGGCCGTTAGTGCAGTATTATACAAATGCAACCCGAGTGCAGATGTGGTCTCTTGTTGGACCTTTTCAAAAAGCCGAAGTGCATCACTGTATCGCTCGGCTCTGCACAAGGCAACAAGCAGTGCATTCCATGTGTATGATGTAGGCACATGCCATGAAGATTTCATGCAGTCGTAGACCTTAAACGCGAGGCTCACCTGACCATTGTTCCCAAGTGAGTGAATCAATGCATTGAATGTGATGACATTTGGATTCTCTTTTTGCTTTATCATACCACGAAAAACACTCAACGCCAAATCCCATCTTCCGTCTTTCGCGAACGCGATTATAACAGCTTACATGGTTTGCGCGTCTGGTTCAAACCCATTTTGCACCATTTCAAGATACGCTTCGATAGCCAATCCATACTGACCACACGCGAGAAATACAGTAACCAACAAACGATACGTTACTGTGTTCCCAACACAGTTGTTATGCTTCATCTTTCTCCAAACGAATTCAGTTTTCATCCAATCTTTGTTATCCCTGCATAATGTCAGCATCATGTTGAACAAAACATGATCAACTTTCTTCATGTGAACTTCATCATCAACAAGCTCCTCAAACATTTCAAACGCTGCTTCAAAGCCTCTAGCTTTTGCGACCCCTTGTAAGATCAAGTTGTAACTATGCGCGCTTGTTTGATCATCCAACTTCATCGATTCAAAGACGTGTAAAGCATCATCAACCTCTTCATTCCTCATCAAACAAGATAACAAAGCATTAAAGGCATGTGACTCAGGTCTCAGCCCCATGAACTGCATCAAAGCGAAGAGCTCCATAGCGCTTTGAACCTTATCCGCTCTACTAAGCTTCAAAAGGCGCCATGATAGCTTCTTTTCATCTCTTTCCTCAAAAACTGCAGCCTGATTTCACTAACAACTGAATCCTCATTAACATCATCAGCAACTTCTTCCTCTTGATCATCCCACATGGGCTTTTGGTTAACAATCGACCAGTATGCTATTGAACCCTTCATTGCAGATTTCTGAAGTGTAGAAGCTCTAGAATTATTGCATGAAGTTACTGATTTTGGTGTTGCCCACCAAGTGTTCGATGTAGTGTCTGAACTAATTTTTTTTGAAAATCTTGAATTATGAAACACAATCGAAGTAGTGAACGATCCAGCCATAAATCAACAACGAACCCCAAGCTTTGTAGCTGTAGATTTAACTAATTTACTCGAAAAGATTGACAACCAAAACAAGAAGATAAACAGAGTATTGAGATAAATGGATATTCATATAATTCAAACGAACGAAATTGCGCGTATATGTAATCGGAACGTTATTTGGGAACAATTTGTCGGAAAGAAATTAAAACAATTTGTTGCCTATACCCATAAAAATCTTCTCTTTTCTAACCATTAATCAATGTACCAATTTTTACGCACAACGTACTAGCCAGCGACACGCTAAGGCGCCCAATTCCCATAACCGGCTAATCGGCTTGTGGTATCGTTGCCCCAGATTGTCACATGAGCCAACCGACTTAAAATTCTAAGCCAAGCCAAGGGTTGTGGTTTGAACTTTGAACTTCTATCTCTCTGGTCTCCCCTACAATCGCGTTATGCTAAAACTCCGAAACGACATTCTCCTATTATTGTCGTGGGCTGGCCACCCCCAACGTGTTACCTAGGTTGAGGATCAAACTAGGGTGTCATTTGGAGAATCTCGGCACCCCTAACATCGGGGCACATTGGAGTGGTTCTATAACACTTTTCGAGTTTCGACTCCCCGCTTTTTCCATGTATGGTTGGAGTTCTCTTGTGGTTAAATCTTGCAATGTGTAGGATTTGACTTGTCTGAAACGGATATTAACAAACACATCTACTGATACTTTTAAAATCAAATTCCAAAAAATCATATATTAGGATTTGAACTCTTGTATTCTTCAAAACATTTTTGACTCTTATCAACAGGTTACCACCCTAAATAACAAGTTTTTGTGTATTTGTTCTAGAAAATATAGGGATTGTTAAATCTTAAGATGCGGATTGTGATGTCTTCATTTTAGACAATCTAAGAATTGATTAAACAAATAAAGATATGATAGAAAAGATAATCTTTAAGCAACCACATACCATATATGCAATGCGAATAAATCAACTTTTTTCTATTTTTCCAAAACCGACCCGACAAATCCCCCATATTGCAAACTCACCCCTTAAACTACATTTTATGTACAGAAGTCAAGAAGTTGTGAGAAGTAACTCATCTTGAAGAGATAACTGATTCAAAAGCACCCACCAAAGCTCTCACTTTGGTCTTCCGAACCACCACAAGCTTACTCGCGGTCTCTTCTATCACGCGATTAAGCAGCTCCTGAGCTTCTTTCTTTTCTTGCACTTCTTGATGCTTCAAAGTTACTGTTTCCGACTCGCTTTCACACTCATTTCTTTCTTCGTCAACTTTCTCTTTAAAACTTATTCTCGCGATACTCTCTTCGTCCCCATCGTCCTCCAAGACTGTCCCTCTCCTAAAGTTGAGCTTCTTAGGACCATCGTCCTCAGACTCGACTTCGACAACCTTTCCCCTACTAAACTGTACCTTAAACGCGTCGTTTTCTTCATGTTCGCAAGTTACCATCTCATAATCAACTTCACTCGAGATAACTTCTTCATTACTAGTATCTTCAAATTTGTCTAAAAATTGTTTGTCTGAAGAAGATTGAAAGCTTTCAGAAGGCGGAAGATTCGTTATTTCTGTTGGTACAGTTCCTTGACACTCGATGATTTCGACTGTTAAAGGCACAAATTCCAAATCTGTAGTCTTAACTTCATGCATGATCATTTCAGTAACCTTTTCGGCTATCGACTGCTTAATCTTGTTTTCTGTCATGTTATTATCATCCTTAGGTGCCACTCGTTTTGCAGATACTGATTTACGTTTGACCCCTCTAATATGTTTTCGATCGTTTAAATGTGATGAACCTTTAACTGTAGATGAAGAAACTGCCGCCTTCTCTTTCACATCATTTTTAGCCAATTCGCGCTCATTTCGAGCTGATTTTCTGTTTGCGGACAAACTTTGTTTTGAAACTAAATCTTTTTTCACAGGTAAAAACTTTTGCTGCTTGATAACTTCAACCGCTTCATCGCGTGCACATATTTTAGGATCCCCTTTTGTTTTGATCATTACATTCCTTTCAACTTCTTTATTCTTCATGATAGACATTTTTCTTGAGGCATATCTATTTGTATGCATCTTTAGCCCCAAAGATTCAACGTTCATATCGTTTTTACAACGATCATGACATGAACCAACTGGAGGCATGAGATAACGAGAGGCGATACGACATTCTTCTCCGGTAGTCCTTTTAGAGAATCTTATAACATACTTTCTGGTTTTGGCTTTGGAACCTCTTGGTGCACCACCAACAACAACCGTATAGGCAGGTCCCGATATCGATACAGATGTCCTCTTTGCATTTTTGTTTTTTAGGGTTTGTTTGATGGGGGTAGCCATTGCAGTTAGAAGAAAGCTTAAACCTGAAATCAAACAAAAAGATCCACCAAAATTAACCGAAAATCAAATGGTTTCGTCTCTAACAGAAAACAAATAGTGTGATCATTATCATTCGATTAAAAACTCCGTAAAACGCATAAGATATTTCACCGTTAGAACCATCACAAGATGGGCTAGTCAGTAGCGGAGCTTAAACAAACATATAGGGGAGGCCGAAAGTCACGGGACCCATAATTTTGTTTTTTCTATCGCTATATCAGATATGACTGGACTTGATATAAATTAAATTTTTAGAAAAATATACGCATAAATTTGCTCCCACGGGGGAGCAAAGTTATGTGTAATACGCGTAAAAGATGTAAGATTGTAATGGAAGAAGATATCTACCTTTCTGTTACTTGAGGTTTCTTCGTCGGGATGAAGAAGAAACGTAAGACGTAACAGAAGAAGGATCAATTGATTAATTAAGAAGGTTAATTGGTGATGATGATATATGGAATATGAAGGATTATAATGGAAGAAGATACAAATACTTTTGCGGATTTTTTGGGGAAGAAATGGCGGGGAAAAGAAGAAGAATGAACGTTAACTGTTGACCCAACAGTTGTTAGTTTATATGTTACATCTGTTGCAATATTAGAATTTGTAATTAAGTTGTTAAATGAGATTAATGTTCTAATTAATGTTTAATCAACTTTACATAGAAATCTAATATAGGTACAACTCCCCGATGGTGTTCGCCTTTTGGCGGGCAGGGTATGAGGGTCATGCTACCAGGTTAGAGTGAATTTTTATTGTAACTTATAAATGCTTTATAAAAAATGCATAAGTTTTTTATGGATGGTGAAAAGTTGCTTGAGTATAACGATAAGAAAGAATTAGAAAAATTAATAGTAAGTTGCTACTCGTTATTGATAAAAAACACGATCAATAGTATGACTTTAAACGAGCCAAGCCGACTCGTTAATTTTAACGAGCTCAAATTGTAGGCTTGGGCTCGGCTAATTATAAACAACCTAACTTGTTTAATTAAAAATATTAATTTTCTTACTCTTTATACATATTCATATTAATTTTCTTGCTCTTTATACATATTCATATTAATTTTCTTGCTCTTTATACATATTCATATTAATTTTCTTACTCTTTATACATATTCATATTAATTTTCTTACTCTTTATACATATTCATATTACAACCTTGGCTCGGGCACGGGCTCGACTCGTGAACAAACCGAGGCAATTTCTAGCAAGTTATCTTCGAACAAGCTTCAAGTGAACCACGAGCCGTGAGCTTCTTGAATTGTCCAAATCAATAGTAACTTTGGTTTTTCGATGGTAGTTGAGCATAGTTAGTATGATTGTTTGGCCTTTGGTAGCATCTTATTTGATACATTGTTTTACATTGGACATAGAGCTTACACCAAGTGTATGAACATTTTTCATAGAATTTAGATTCTCATCAAACTATACAAACTCGATGAAATCTTACGTATAATCAATACCATCAACAAATTGTATCGAGTCGATACTTCAAATTGTCCTCAAGTCGAAACAAAAGGACTTGCTTCGCAAACAGGTGATAATTCTCCCAGTTAGCTTCATCATCTAAGCGGTTGCACGATAAGAGCAACAATTCCAACACTTGTTTCCCTGCTTCCTGAACCCAACGGTGAGCTGTCACTTTTCGTTGTTGTAAGTCAACTTCACAATCTTAGTTTTAATACCCAGAACACAAGTCAAGTTTAGAAAACATCGTTGCGCCATATAATTAGTCTAATAACTCATTGATATTGGGAATGGGGTAATTATCCTCAATGGTGATCTTGTTCAACGCATGGTAATCAACACACATCCTCCACGAGTTGTCATTCTTTTTAACCAATGATACATGGCTGGAAAAAGACCCGCGATGGGTTGTATAGATCCTGCAGACAACAAATGCTCCACCTCTTTTTCATTTTCTGTTTTCTGTGAATGAGGGTTGCGATAAAGTCATATGTTAGGTGCGATTGAATTTCGGCTTTAAGGAATTGAATGCAACTGGGAACAAAAATGTGGAAGAAAATTCTGTTCCTGAAATACTAGCTCAACAGCTAGCGATAAGTTGTCTTTAATTTAATCAACTGAAATAAGAAACTTAGTAGAACTAATGATATTTAACTTCACGCTTGAACAAAGTCCTCTCGGTATGCAATCGACTATTCTGTAGATAGCCATGAGTACAGATCCAAAGCTTCACCTTCGAGGTGCATAGCAGCGATATCAACCTTATCATCATGAAAGATGTTATAACATGTGAAACATTTCTCAGCCTTCAATATCTGATATCCACCCATGTGGGTCCTTGTACTGCCTTGAATCGCTGCTATTTTTATCCCTGTAAAGCGTAAATGACTTGAGAGCTGTCACATCATCTTTAAGAGACTCCATTGATTCAACCGAGCAGCGATGGCTGCTAGTAGGGCTGCAACTGGGTCTGATCCAGCATCATGTTGATTAGTAGAACTCCGGGTTGACGGTGTCGTCGATTTCCCAACAACAAAACCAAATGTTGATCCAGGAATGTTGCCATCATGTTGATTAGGTTATCATATTTTATAACTAATAACAATAATGATAAATTGATAATAATAACTAATTACATTAAATAATCCTAGGGGAGGGTAAATGCATGTTATAGGATGCAATTCTGGATCTAAGGATACAAAATGACAAGGAATATCAACAAGAAGCAGATGAAATCTTGGATAGAAAAGAATTTACTGCATATTATAAATGTTTCCTCATGAATACAAATACTCTTGGCATATGTGTTCTAAGAATAAAATCTCTCTAACAAAGCAATTCCAACCATATACTACCTAAAATCGGACACAATTGTGTGAAATATTATAAAGAAAGAAGCAAAAAGAGGATCTTTAATGGCTTATCAAGTTCAAAACTGAGAATCATATTTTCTTGGCCTAATTAGACAAAAGTTTGAACCTTTAGAGGGTCTCTTTCTTCTCGGGTGCATTCAGGCTCGTTACAATCGGCAGGTGGCATTCTTCATCCCACTCATGATTCCTAGTGGCTAATAATACACTCACCCACAGTGGGGAAAGCTCAAAATTGTCCAAATAAAGAAATTGTTATGTTACATATCAAAAGAATGAATCTTCTTACACTGCTGTTGCTAATGATGCTTAACCAGCAGATTATCCATTTGAAGAATTATGTCGTGATTCTGGCTGATTTCTTGCTACTAGCTTAAAGAAATTTGAGCCACTCATGTCATTGTCACATCCTTTTGTTTATACACTTGAACACAGGCGATCACTGTTCCAAGATGTGGCAATTCTTGACAAATTCATTAGAGTAGTTAACATATTTTGACCAAAAAGGGCGAAGATGCTCGTAGCCTATTTGTAACCATGGTTTTGATTGACCATTGTAATGTATTACAGCAGCCTTTTTTACGCTCTCGATGCTTGTATTCTTCTGGTAACCTAACCCTAACATGTGCCATGATGGTTCAATAGGTTGAACATGGCCCCTAAATGCAATCAATGCTGGTGGTAGAGTTCCAAGTTTCCATAATGTCAAATTCGACCTAAGGTTCTGCAACAATAAATCCCAATTTGACATCAAGTATAGATAACGTAAAAGGAAATGGGAATAATTAAATAATATATAGTTATACAGTGTGTTTACCTCTTTGAACCATGCATGATATGTATCTCTAATGTTGGTTTTTCTCCAAGCACGCAAGTCAAATACGTTCATCCCATAAGCCCAAGCGCACTCATTAGGATCCAAACTTTTAGCCACCAGTGGGTGAGAAAAGTTGAAGTAGTTTCTGAAGCTTTTAGACATGACCCATGAATCTTCCCCTTTACAAGTTTCAACTGCTCCATTGACTTTACCGTTAAGGTCAATTTCCCAGAGGGGAGATAAATCACGTTGAATTACAACATCATCATCTAAAAAAACCACCTTATCAAGATTCGGGAAAAGCTGTGTAAAATGAACAATAAAAGTTAAAACAACATCAATGGACCATCTGAAATGACCAAAAGAGAAATTTTAATTACCTCTGGGAGATATATGCGGAGATGATTAAGCAATGATATGTACTTGGGGCTTCTAGCCTGTAATTTGGAGGCAAAAGTTCTCGGAGTAGTATTATCACCAAGATTAGCCCCTGATATATGATTTCCATGATAATAATTTCGAATTCCATTATGATTTTCCACAGCTTCAAGAACTGGAACATTGTCTCGGGTCAACCAGTCAAACTGATGAACACCTTTGACTTCAACAATGGCAGGGGAGATGGGATTTAAGGCAAACCATGAGTGCATGCCTGCATAAGTTTTTTTATCAGTTATCACATGGAAGACGATTTTCTCAGGTGTTGGAGAAGACTGGACTGCAGAAGTGACTACAACTGATGCCGCCAGAATATTGTCGGTTGAAAGGATAAAATGATAATATGAGTTGTCAGAAAGAAGCGGAAGTAATTCCGGAGATGGTAACTGTCGTCGTGCATGAGCATTAGATGAGTACTCATCGGTCAACCTTAAAGAGAGACAATGAATGCCTTTTGGAACCGAACTTGCAGCAAAGTGTTTGTTCATCAGTTCTTGGAGTTTAGATTCTCTAATCTCCCTCTCAGATCTTCCATCTGTCAATTTTATCAACAAAATATTAATCAAAGAAATTAAAAGGCACTGTATACAACCTAAATATAGTGAACTGACATACCATGCCTTTCAACACGATAGCAAAATCTTTGGCATTGTATGTGTTGCTATTTATTTCAGAGACAAGCTGTGTGAAGTTATCAGGGATTTTAAGGTCAGCTGGAACTTGTTCGGTGTTCACTTGATTAAGCATGTGGTAGAAGTCTTTGACAAGCCTCTGTTCCACCCAAGGGCAATGTTTAAGTTTCTTGAAACAAATGAAAAAGGTAAAAGGTGAAAGAAACTAACTTTACCCGTGAATCGTCTCCCCTTCCAAGAAGCTTTGGACCCAAACGTCTGCCTAAACAATCTGAAGCATTAAAATACAAATTAAACAGTCATAAAAGGGTATAATTCAAACCAAGGAACCAAAAAAAGATACTAGTCACAAGCATATAAAGTACGATAGTACATACAAGGAGGTAACATTCCTTAACCAAAAGGATGCACAAGAACCATGAGAAACATGTGTAAGAGAGAAGGGGGAGAAAGGTATCACTCTATGTTTTATAGAAAAAGAAAGGTAGATGCAAAAGTATAAGATTCTATAATGGAGATTTGTGAAGGTAAACAAAGTTCTACATTACCAATACCAATGTCTAGTCAAGCTCTAAATAACACTTTTCAATGTCAGAAAAAACTGATTTTCTAAATCATTGAATCAATAACAAAAGGTGAGAAACGAGATGACTTATGCTGAGGAAACTTGAAGATAAGAACTAAAAGATGAACTACAGTAAGTCGGCGATCACACTTCTATTATCATTCATTCTATCCAGATGGTGATCCACCCAAAAACCTCAAAACATTCATTCAGTTCATAAATAAAAAGATGTAACCAATACTGTATTCAATTGCGCCTGTAAATTACTACAAATTACTAACAATGTTATCGATTTGTTATTCAATTTACTCAATTTGATATATCAAGAAGTAAATCGGATTGCTTGTTAAACTAATAAACCAAAATAACAATAAACAATCCTCATCAAGACAACTTCTAACTGCAAAAGCACCCAAATTCAGACTTCTTGCCAGAACTTTGACAATGTCAATGAATCAAATCAAGATCTGATCTACAACCACCAAAGGGATGAAATCAAGAAACAAACAACAACCACAAAAATAAATCAACTTCAAGATCTACAATGCAATCCCAATGTCACATCAATCACACCATCAACAATAATGAAATCTAAACCAGATCAAGAAAAGATTAAGCAATGTACCAAACGATGAGCACTTGTTGACACCTTCAAGTGTAACCAAAGCGGTGAGAATGAAAACAAAAGGCAGCAAGAACGCAAGAATGAGAATAGTATGAAAAAGAGTTCGATAAGAAACATGTCGAGCTGCAACTTTGATCTTCATCAAATCAACAAACCCATTACTGCTCGAGATCGTTACACTTCTCATGCTAGGTGAGAAGTGTAGCTGCATAATGAATCAATGATCCCCTAATTTCTTGACAAATTAACAACAACAACAACAAGAACCCTAACCCCACCGACGAACAACCCCCCGAAATCAAATCTACACAAAAACCCTCGCAAACACGTTCTCATCATTCCAAGATCCACCAAGATTGCAGTTTGAAGATACCCACTTGATCAATCAGTATGTTCGACACCCAATGCGTTGAATTGATCAAATCCAACAAAATTGCAAGATTAGGGTTTTGAAATTGAAAACCAGATGAAATTGTTATGTGTAACAATCTGTAAATGGAAAGAGGATCAGAGGGTGAATCGTTTGTTTGATGATTAACTAAATCGAATGAAATTGAGGGGATTTATAGTATGGTTGTATGTTCTTGAGGAATTGGTTGTGATTTCATCAAACGGTCCGATCCAATATTAATGGAGTTTTTGGGTAAACAAAACTATAAATCAAATCACAAAAGTTTGTTTTTTTAATCAAAACCGCGTTCACCAAAGGAGAACATGGATACATGTACACATAAATATATGTGTATTAATAGGAAACTTTTTTTAAATGTAACGGGTTAACTATTTAATTTATTTGTAATTTTGTACATAATTTTTCAGATGTAGTAAGAGAGAATGAGAGTCGAGTAAACGGATATATGATAGTGTTATGTATCATAACTTAGTTAAGATAAGATTTATAAATATATATATATATATATATGCGGATCTTCATTTACATATGATTTTACGAAATTTACTATGTATATGGTTTTTAAGTTGTTTAATAGTGTGTTTTATGAAAGAAAATGGCTTTAATGTTTATTTAAAACACAAAATTCATTTATAGATAATAGGTGCAATGCATTTATTTAATGTTTAAACTAATTGAACTATACAATAAATATATATATATATATAAAGTCAAAAGATTCATAACGCATGCTTCTTTTTAACTTATTATGATTTTTCATATTAAAACATTATTGGTTTTTAAAAACAAAGTCCTTAAGCAATTGGGGTTACAAATGGACGGGAATGCTCCAAAGGATGACAACCCCTTGATGGAGTTCAAGGAGACTGAGGTGTAGTTGTCCATAGGTAGTTTCTAAACCCTTTCTTGTATATAGGAGTTCATCATATTTGATCATCTCTTTGCTTCTTCTGGTTAAAAAATCATTTGGTTTTTATATCGTCTGAGTTATTGATTGATTTATTAATGCGAACTATTATTTTCAGTTAGAAAATGTACTACAAGATTTTCAAAATATCTATGCTACTACATTCAAATCCCTTACGTTTTTAACTAATATGAATGTTTTTTCAAGTCAATTAAGGAAAATTGTACACAGATTCACATATGAGAATACTCATTTCTTGGTGTTATGATTTGGAAAAATGAGATTTACGTATAAAGAATAGAAATTTTCCTATTAAATCAATATTCATTATATCACCAATTAAAATTGGCAAGTTTTTGTTTGGGATATCTTTTGGAAAAGTTTTACTAAGATTTAAATATTTTGTTAGTAAACATTAAATAAACTTGTATTTTGTCTTTGGACGATAGAAATTGTTTGTTTTTGGAGGTTAAAAGGATAAAAGCTATGCGCATAGTAAGGTGGCTAGTGACAGTTGTGGTTTTGACATGGTGAGGGTCGGTATCATTGACAAATAATATAATAACAATGTTGTTGATGAGTTAACAAATTATAAATAATTGATAAACTTTTTAATATTCATATGGGAGTTTGAAGGGATTGCTAACCATCCCAACATCTAATAGTTATGATTTTTAAATTAGAAGTTTTATCTTCTTATAGTTTGACAATGCTAGTAAAATAGTGAAAACACTATATTTTATTTTAGATTCAATGGAATTATGAAACATGTTTGATGCAATTTTAGCCCAAAACTTATACTTAAATCATTCTACAAGTTTGATGTTTTTTTATATTATTCTAAAGTATAAAGCATAAAAAGGGTTTTAATCTATATGAAATATCTATTATATTTACAAGTATAGGGAAAACAGATACAAGGTTTATTGGGATTTATAAATAAACTATATTTAAATGATCTATCATTTTTGAGCTTTATTATTAATATTTAGGCCATGTTTGGCAAATTTAAGAAAAGTAACTTTTTGATTTTTGAAAAAGTAAAAAGACCAAAATACCCCTCCAGAAAAGTTAAAAAATTAAAAGATTTTGACTTTTTAATTTTTTTGGAGGGGCATTTTAACTTTTTTGCCCCTCCAAAAAATTAAAAAATTACTTATTTGGTATTGCCAAACACCCACTTATAACTACTTAAAAGTATAACATTCTAGAAAACCTTGTGTATAAAACCAACCACCAAGCCATATGACGTTATAAGATATAACATTTTGAATTTTTAGTGTTATTTAAAATAAAGAATGACGCATTGGGTTAAGTGCATGGATCTTACCTCTATTAAATAAAAACCGATAAATATCCTAAACTTGAAGGGTTGAAATGTAGAACTTTTTTTCCTTAAAAATTTGTTTTTACATTTAAGAAAAGTCATTAAACCTTTCACAATCCAAGAAAAATATGACATTAAAATGACGGGTCAAGACTTTATACTCTGGTTTTATTTGCGTCATATTTTTAATCTTTTAAAGTCTTTGGAATATTTAAGGGTTGTTTGGTAACTATCATTAAGTATTAAACTAATAAGATGTTTAAAGTATTAAATATTAAACTATTAAAAAATCTGAATCATTAAAAGTTAGTATATCATTTAACTAATCAAAGATAAATATCTAACCAATTCACATAATATGTCTTAACCATTCAGCATTAAACCTTTTAACCATTCAGCATTAAACATTTTAACCATTCAGCATTAAACATTTTAACCATTCAGTATTAAACATCTTAACCATTCAGCATTAGTATAATACTTAAGTATTCAGAGGTAAAAATCTTAACCATTCAGACATGTGCTCGTGAAACAAACAGTCTAAACCAGTAAATCCTGAACCATTCAGACATTTAAACCATTAAAAATTAATTAAGAGACTGCTAAATAACTCCTTAACAACACACCATCTACTTATTTTAACGAAAAACATATTCTATTGATGTTTTTTAATTACTCCATATCAGTTTGGGTTTTAAACCCAAACCTCCCCTCTAAATAAAATAAAAAAACTTTGAGTACATTAATATCATCTATTTGACCCCTCATTTGTTATTCCTTCACTTATTTTAGTCTCTACCACTATAATTATTATCACCGTTACTACTAATATTATTTAATATATCTTATACAAACTTTTAATGATTGGTTTACTTTTGAAGAAAAAGAAGACACCTTGAGAAAGTCCTTAGTCACAATGTTAATTTTTTTACTATCAACTTGTAAAAGATAAAGTTTATTATATAGATGGTACTTTTATTGTCGGCGTAATGGATGTGCGTGCTTATTTTTTTTAAAATGTTAGATTTTTTAATTATAAACCATTTAATATTTTTATTTATTATCAATAATTAACAACGTCAAAAGAAAAACAAATTGTTATAAAAATATTTTGATATAAAAAATATTATAAATTTGATTTTTGGATAACTATTGAAAGAGTTAAAAAATAAATAAAAGTAATGAATTAAAACATTGTTAACCTTTAAAATTGTAGTCAATTAAGATTTAACATGGGTAAAAAAAGTATTCTAACAAGAACAAAAATATGATGCATAAATGTTAAATAGTTAAAAAAATCAATAAATTTTTAGGTGTTGTTTGATTTTTCTGCAGGAAAACATCTGCAGTCTGCGGACCACATCTGCAGCAGAAGAGGTGGACTAAACGTCTGCAGTCTGCAAGAAAAATACTGTTTGTTTTTAACATCTGCAGAATAGTAAAAAAAATATTCTGTAATTAAATTAAACCTATTTTTTAAACCTATTAAATTAAACTTATTGTTTAACACTTGTTTCCTTGGACTAGTACCACACACACACACATCCATACGTACATACAACATATACACATCCATACGTACAAGCAACCGACAGCAAGGTGTGAGGAGGGGGTCAGCGGGCGCGATGGGAGAGGGGGCCGGTCGGCGGGCCATGTGGGAGGGGGTGCCGGAGCAGGTGGGGGGAGGGGGAGGCGAGGGCAGGTGGAGGGAGGGAGGCAGCGATGGTCCGCCCGGTGGGGGAAGGTAGGGCGGCAGTGGTCCAGCCGGTGGGGGGTGGTGGGGCGGCGGTGGTCTGGCCGTGGGGGAGGTGGGGCGGAGGTGGTCCGGCCGGTGGGGGAGGTGGGGCGGCCGATGGGGGAGGTGGGGAGGTAGGGAGGTGAGAAGATGTTAGAAGATCTCAGAAGTCATAGATCCACATCTTCTCCATGCAGACCTTAGGAAGATGTTTTTTAATGAAACTCTTCTAAAACAAACAACCTGTGCACTTAAAACCTCTTCCGGCGTCTACGTGCGCGCATATGAAGAGGTGGGAAAGATGTTTTGGTAAAAAACAAACACCACCTTAGATATGTTACAATCTCACAATTCATTAATAAAAAACGGTTATGCAACACCCGACCCCTCGCACCAACAATATTGTTCGCTTTGCCCACGAGAAGCTCACGGATTTGCTTTTGGTTGCCCGGGTGAAAACTTCCCAGGAAGGTCACCCATACCTAAATTGCTCCCACCTGAGCACGCTTAACTATGGAGTTCTCCTCTCATTCACAGCTAATATGCTCAAAACGTGTTGTTGATATTAAAAGTCAGACATTCTTTATGAACCAAGAACTCTCCTGTCCACGGCCGATGTGGGATTCGCCTAGGATGTTACAAACACCCCCCCTTTTGGACTCATCGTCCTCGATGAGGTTTGCCCCACCATCCCATCTATGGATGTGGGATTGGCCTAAGGTGTCACTCTGAACACCCCCGAGGACTCACCATCCTAATGAGGTTTGCCCCACCATCCCAAACGGTACAGGAGTGGCTATGATACTATTCTGTAACACCGACCCATCCCATCAACAATATTGTCCGCTTTGCCCACGAGAAGTTCACGGATTTGCTTTTGGTTGCCCGAGGAGGTCACCCATTCCTGGATTGCTCCCATCTAAACACGCTTAACTATAGAGTCCTCTTCTTATCCACAACCAATACGCCCAAAACACGTTGATATTAGAAGTCAGACATTCCACATTCCTTATGAATCAGAAATCTCTCCTGTCCACGACCGATGTGAGATTCGCCTAGGATACAGGTTAAATATTTAAAATTCCACATCATATAAACTTTGGTCCCTGTTTGATGAATTCAAATTAAATTTTAATAAATTGTAGTTAAGAGAAAAAAAAAGTTGCAAAATAAAAAAGATATGACATTTTGGTTATATGTTCATTGCATGCATTCTTATTTAAAAAACTAGGCTAGGCCTACTCAACAAAAGTATACATTCTCGTATGTTTTTCAAACAATGAAATCACACACTCATAATCTACTTTTAAACTATAAAAATGTCTGACAGGATTTGACTTCTCAATTTCTCACCATTTGAGAATAACACAAAGCACCTTGATACCATTGAACTGAACACTTCTAATATTTGCACATATATCACTCGATAAATTATCACTATATGTAATTTAACAGGCTGCAAAAATATTGGCTATAATGATGTCGCGTTAAGGACATGTGGGGACAAAGATGATACGAAAGCACACGAATCATGTCTAAATAAGCAAGGTGCACATGGTTCGAATAGTTTGATTCCATTCTTGCAGGTTTCATCATAAAGCTTTCATGATATTATTACAACTCATAAAATTCAACTTCAACTTATGTCAAGATCAATAGCGCATTTCAAAGGTCCTACATTTTAGTGCTATGCAATTAGATTTCTGTCTTGTTATTGTTGTTTCTTTGCTTTAAGGTATGCATCTTATCCTTGTGACAACATGTCACATTTACCAATGTACCTTTTTAACCATGAGAACTTGGTACCCGTAAACTCATGTCATCTATCAATCTTCTACTAACCAATGAGATCAGATAAATCGTAACTTGTATAGCAGATGGTCTTCGGAAAGTTATGACAGGAAGAAACAAGATTCGAACCTGATACATCTTTTAGAGGAGAATCAGGTTTTTACTACTGCACCACTTACAAATGTACCTTCAATTGGCATCAAAGTTTAAACTTCAAACCCCATTAATGGTCATGTGAGTTTGTTATCAATAACACAATAGCTAAATCAGATCTTAATGATAAAGATTATCAATACTAACAATTAAGCATCTAATATGTTACAAGTATCAAGAATAAAAGCAAATAAGTAGAGTGAAAGTTTATCATTTTACTTGGGGGAAAAGGGATAGAGTAAGAATATGCATACTTAAACAGCACCAGCTTGCTGTGATTTCTTCAACATGGAAGCATGCTTTTGGCCTGCAAGATGGAATCTGAAAACTGCATCACTATTGCAAACAACATTGCAAATTACACAAGTTCTCACAGCGTTAGCCGCAGCCCCACCTTCCAATACCCTCCGTTTCTTCATCTCCAAGTCTTGTGGAGTCTCCGCCTTCTTTTTATTTCCAGAACTGCCCTTCTTAGGATTTTCTACTGGTCCTATGACTGGGTTAGTTGTAGTGGTGGAAGCAGTAGCAACAGAAGCAGCAGCGTTTAGTTTCTCCACGTTTTTTATGTGCTTCTTACCCAATTTATGTTTATAAAGAACATCCTTAGTGTTGCACTCGATTTTACAGACCTCACACCAGACAGACTGGACAACTTTTGTTTTCTTTGGGATCTTTTTCCAGGGCCCACGAGGTTGGGCGGTTGGAACTGGATTGGTCCATGTGGTTTGGGTAGGGATTACTGGTAGAAGCTGTTGTGAAACATCTTGAGGTATCGTTGCACCCTGCAAAATTAGTGACATTAGTTGATGAATTAAATGCAAAAAACCAATATCTGTGGGTATACCTTCTCATAGATGTATCATACATACAGATCTCTATATTGCAAACTGTAACATCTATTCCCAAAAGTGAAACTAGTAAATCTCCATTACGCAATAGCGCCAACGAATTGACTAATCAACCAATCATTACACTCGGTTAAAGCGCAAAGAAAACAAGAACCAAAACATGTTCAAGCGAGTGATTCTGTGTCAATTTTAAAACTTTGTACAGGAAACTAAACTAAGATGAATGAAACAGCAAACTATGTCCTTCTTTAGTGTTATTTTCTTCTTTTTGTGTTGCTTTTGTTCTCCTTTTACATTTTAACAAGTGCAACGATCATAGCTAAAAGAAATGATTGCCCAAAAACACATTAATCTTATAGTAATACTGACATTGATCATATCAGTAACCAGTCAATTAGCTGAAATTTGTTTCAGTAATTAACTAATTTAACATCTATTTAAACAGTGAGCTCTACCACTAATAACATCTGCAGCAACAAGATCTGTGGACATTTACAACCAAAGCAACAGAATTTTAACAAAAACAATGTGGAGCATGATTGAGCAAGTTACCCTAGCCATTAAACATAATATGAGCTCTACTATCAAGTTCTTCAGCAGATTATCATCCTCGAAAGCCGAAAAAGAAATGACTTCACATTTACACATCTTAGAAACCTAAACAACTAAACAAGCCCTAATAATAACAATAATCACAGCAACAAAAGGCATAGGGACATACAACTGCGTACAAGGTGTTTGTGTTTCCATCTGCCGCCCAACTGTGCGCCACAAGGTCCGCAGCATAAGTATTCGGTGCTGCAGCACCGAATGCGTGAGGGTAGGTCAAGCCACCGGTATGGTGAGCATTGTAGGCACCACCGGTGTGGCTAAATGAATACGAGCGAAGATACGGGTCAACACCGGGCGGATCCGGATCGGTTCGGGCGCCGGTGAGGTGCGATTCGAGTTGCAGGTGGTGGTGGTGGTGGTGAAGAGGGTAAGGGTTAGGGTTTGCGTGGGGAAATGGGAGTAGTAATGGGGATGTTCGTGGGCGTAGAGATCGGAGAAGCTAGGGTTTGGTGGTTGCATCGTTTGATGACGGTGGTGTTCGCGGTGGTGGTGGTGGTGGCGACGGTGGTTGTGGCGGTGGTGGTGGTGGTGGCGACGGTGGTTGTGGCGGTGGCGACGGTGGTGGTGGTGGTGGAAATGTTCGGAATTGAGGACTTTGGGTTCGAAGGTTCGGTAGTTGGTGATTAATATTATGGTCCCCTGAGTATCAGGTTATTTGCAGCTTTAGTCCTTCTACTTGTAATTTTACGACGATGCAAGACAAAAGGATATAGGTATGTTTTGTTCACGCTCACAAGGTTGTAACTTAGAACTAAGGATGCAAACGAGCCGTTTCGTCAATTCATTTGAGCGCGATTTTGTTTGAGTCGGGATTTTATTGTATTTGAACTTGAGCTTAGGGCTTGTCTATAAGCTTTGAATATAAATTATCGTCTTTACTCAAATTGTAAACCTAAACTGTTGTTGTTGCTACTTGATTTCTTCTCTTTGTTTTTTCTCCGGGCTCATCTCTCTCTTTGTTTGGCTGGTGTGTAATTTACTCATGTGTGGCTTCTTCACCAATTAGTTGTTTTGTTGGTATCATAATTAAGGGTTTGTCAATTTCTAAATGATTGAATGTTGAAACAATAAAATGTCTGATCATTAAATGCTGAATCATTAAAAGGTATGAATCATTAAGAGCTAGTATATAGCTTAACTAACTAAAGGCAAATGTCTGAGCAATTCAGACATTTGCTTGCGAAACAAATAGTCTGAATCATTAAATGTTAAACCATTCAAAAATCTGAACTATTAAGAGTCTGAAACAAACAACCCCTTATTGGCCTTTGTTTCTGCCTATGAAGCGTTTGATGAAATGCATCACTACTTTCTTGTCAAGTGAAATGTCATTGGATATATTGATTGTTCATCACTAGTTTCCTTGTTTATCCACTCTTATCTTATAATGTTAAAGTTGGAGGTCTTGTTAATTTGAGATCCCGTGTGATTTAAGTTGAACTATCCAAGTTATATCCTGTATTTATTTGCATCTGTTATGATATTACATTGTTACGTTTAGATTTTAGTTTAGCTCATGTGGTGTAACAGGCACTTGTGTGTGAGTTGAAGTCAATATTTATAAGTAACTTTGGTCTTTGGGAGTCTTCCACATCACAGATTGACTTTGAGTAGTCCCTCACAAACTTGCATCGAGTATTCAAGTTAACAAATATCAGAATCGTGTGATACCGGTGAGAAGTTTAAATGATCTATTAGGTTATTTTAACCTTATTAGATTCTAACTTTCTCCTCTGAAATGGAAGATAAAAGATAAGAGTCTAAAAGCTTTCTCAATTAAGATACATCCTTTATATGTTAGATAAAAGATAAGAGTCCACAACAATATATTTTGAAAAAGGACAAATTTCTCATTTTGCTATAGGCCTTCAAAAGTCAAGAAGGTTAACCCGTGCTTAAGTGTAATAAGCTATGAAATTGAACCTTCATGTAATCTACTATTTATGGGTTAGTTAAATGCACCCTCTCTTATTTGATGTATCTTCCTATTGATTTGATTTATTTAATTTTTTTGTGAAAAAAATTGTCTACATTAAGATGTCCTTATTGGACCTTGTATACACCCATACTCAAGGTCGGAAAAGGTGGAATAACTGGCGTGACACGAAGTTTACATTGACTGTGGTTTTCACAACACAAGTTGAAGGTCGTCAGTCGTCGGTTATCACACTATTGTTAGATCTATACAACTGCTTTGCATGAGAGTAGAACTTGCACAATAGATACTTCTGCAGGCAAAATAAAATGGGAGGAATGTGAAGATGCATAGAAAGGGTCAACAATATTCATCAGGATGACTTGGATCCAGTGCATTAGTAATATAAAAGCAAAATTAGTACAAGCATTAACAAGAAAATTTGCTCAAATATCATTTAAAACTTGAAACTGTTTCGACAAGTGCTGAACAAAACAGATCATAATAAGGTTCAGTGAACTTGAAAAATGTAACAATATCACTAAATACAACATAGAAGGAATGTAAAGCTTAGTAAACATATATGGCAAACCCACATAATTGTTTTTTTTCACTACAGGGAACAAATTTAAGAATAAAAGAACTGACCAGCCAAAAATAGTGAAGAATTTGAACTGACTAGTGCTCTCAGGTTCCACCACAAGCCAAATGATGTAAGCAAACAATACAGTTTCCTTAGACCAAAGCAGGCATGTCCTTGAGCCAGGCGTCAAGTGGCTTACCGATTGAGTAAACAATGAAACCGATTTGCCTCAGTTTCTCACTGTCAACAACATTCCTACCATCAAACACAAAAGCAGGCTTCTGCATGTTGTCATAGATCCTCTGGAAATCAAGGGTTTTGAACTCATCCCACTCGGTCAAGATACACACGCCATGGGCGTCCTTGGTGGCTTCATAAGCATCCCAAACAACACCTACTTGCTTAACAGTGGTGGGGCTCATTGGCTGGAGATGAAGAGGATGGTCCCAGTCAAACTTCTTCATGGAAAGGTCTCTTTGGATTTGATCCTCAGTGACTTGTGGATCATATATGCTCAAAAGAGCCTTGTCACCTAGCAAACCCTTGCACACATCAATGGCTGGGGTTTCACGGGTGTCACCTGTGTCCTTTTTGAAGGCGAATCCAAGGATTGCGATTTTCTTGTTTGACACTGTGTTGAACATAGAGGCTACGACCCGGTTTACAAAACGGGTCTTTTGGTAATCATTGATCTTTATAACTTGTTTCCAGTATTCAGCCACTTCAGGGAGGCCATTGCATTCACAGATGTAAACCAAGTTCAAAATGTCTTTCTGGAAGCAAGAACCACCAAAGCCCACGCTGGCGTTTAAGAACTTTGCACCAATTCTTGTATCTTTTCCAACTGCATAAGAAACCTGGGTAACATTTGCTCCTGTTGCCTCACAGAGAGCAGACATGGCATTAACAGAAGAGATTCTTTGTGCCAGGAAGGCATTGGCAGCAAGTTTTGATAACTCTGCAGACCATAAATTGGTTGTGATTATGTTCTCTTCAGGGACCCAGTGAGCATACACATCCTTCAGTGCTTTGATTGCTTTCTGGCCTCCTGGGGTTTCCCTGCCACCAATGAGGACCCTGTCGGGTTTGAAAAGATCTTGAATTGCAGTTCCCTCAGCAAGGAATTCTGGGTTTGAAAGAATTTGGAAGTTAATTCCCTTGCTGTTATGTGTCAGAATTTTTTCAATGGCCTCGGCTGTTTTCACAGGGACAGTTGATTTCTCAACTACAATTTTGTCTGATTTTGATACATCAGCAATCATGCGAGCAGCGCTTTCCCAGTATGTGAGATCTGCAGCTTTACCAGCACCAAGACCGCGTGTCTTTGTTGGGGTATTGACTGAAACAAATACGATGTCAGCCTCGCATACATGCTTCTCTACATCAGTGCTGAAGAAGAGGTTTTTCCCTCTACACTGCTTCACAACCTCATCAAGACCTGGTTCATAAATAGGGAGTTGGTCGCTGTTCCAGGCTGTGATGCGAGGTACAGAAATATCAACCACTGCCACTTCGATATCAGGGCACTTGAGTGCTATGACAGCCATGGTGGGCCCACCAACATATCCAGCTCCAATGCAGCAGATCTTCACCATCTTCTCGTGTTCCTGTAAGACAGAATTTAAAATATGAATCAAGTCACTTGGTAGGCAAAAAATCAACATAAAAGAGGTCCATGGATGCATCTATAATCAGTAAAGCTCGAAATTTACATTTTGCTAGTAAAGTGAATGAAAAATAACTTTCAACTTTAGATATACCCCCCTGTGACATTGATCTTAATGCTGTCCATAAAAGATAAAATTTTTATCCTCACACCATTACATTACTTCTACCCTCATGAAATTCTTTAATAACCAACAATCAGAGACGCAAACAATCTAAGACATGGAGAAATGGTTTTCTAAAAAAAAGGGTGACAAAAATGCCAACAGATCCATCCAGATTTGCATCCAAAATGATCATCACAGACAAAAATGACAAAAAATGATGTCCCCTTTTGTGTTACGTTTAACGAGAATGCCAAAAATGTTGTTCAATTCATTCGTTTATTCAATTAAAGTTAAACAAACAAACACAAACAAGCCATGTTCTTGTTCTTGTTCTTGTTCTTGTTCATGTTCATGTTCATGTTCATGTTCGTTCACAAGCCTACACATTTCCTAGAGACCAACCCAAGATCAAATCCTATAACAGACACACTTACATGATACAACAGCTGCATATGAAAATTCGATAAACAGAGGAAAAATTTTGTGTTTTATGTGATAAACCCTAACAGTCCAATAACAGCATTGCTAATTTCATCTAAAATTCCACCACTTAGATTGTTTTCAGGTAAACATTCAGATCTGCTCCAAATGTAAGCAACCATTAAAAAACTGTTCATTTCATCCCGTTTAAACCCAAAAAACTAAAAAATTCAATTAAAACACGATGCAAATCCTGGATCACGTCAATCAAACACTACAAACAGCACAGATCTAAACAGAACACGTTCGATTCATAACCTACAGCCTACAATTCAGCTCACTAACAAACAAAAACACCAAAAACCTTAAGTCATCAAATGCCAACGGATCTGATATTCTGATCTACAAACACACCAATTGACCACACATCTGACGAATAAATCACTAAACGGATTCATATTACTCCAAATGAAGAACACTAGCAATCGAATAAACCCTAAGATCAAATCAAATTAACACATTACATAATCACGAATCGTTAATTTTACCTGTTAGATCTGCGATCGGAGTGTGTGTATGATGCGAGAGATCAGGTGTTTGTAGTATGAAACAAAGAAAGCGGAGACTTGTTTATATAGTCGTTTGAAAGTACACAATCCACCCCCGGGTTTTAAGAAATGGCATTTGACTCCCTGTGATGTGACAGCTCAACGCGTTCACCTACACGCATATGGAAGATGGAGGAGTGGTGAAGTTGTAAAAGGGTTTCTAGTTTTTTAAATTGGTCCAGTGAAATTGGTTTTGAACGTTTTGTATCCATTAAGTTTTGTTATATTGCTTTTAGACCCAACAATCTTTATGGTAATAATATTTTATCATAATAAGAAGATATTATTTGATTAAGTTTTCTTATAATTCGTTGTATTTGTATATTTAATTAGATTAATAATATAAATGAATTGAATTTTAATAATCCAAATTATTTCTCATTGCACAGTTATAATTCATACTATTAATTTAACTGATAATAATTTCAACTTTCATTTTCATTACCAAGACACAATCATCCTCACAAAAATATTTCTTTCTCTCTTTTTATAAATAATTATCTTAATTACTAATATTATTATTTAACACTTTTTAAAATTTAACAAATTAAAAAATATATATTTATCAATGTTATTTCTAATTAGGAAAAATTTTTAAAACAAATTATTGAAAAATTGATATAACTGTTTTATTACTTATAGTTATTTCTCATATATAATTTCAGTCATACATATCTTAAAATATCATTTTATAATTAATACATTTTTATTTTATTAATATTTTATTTATTCAACCCCTACAACATAGGGATTTACTATAGCTAGTTAGATACAATATATTAGTAATATCTAGTATCAGATGTCATATAATACGTATTCAATGTCATATAGCAGTGTTATGTGCCCTTAATTGCTTCATTGCACGCCCCCTAAGTGTTTGGTGGTAAGGTAATTGTCTTTGAGAGAAAGATCTGATTCAATCTCAAGTACAGATATAATATAACTGGTGTAGTTTAAAGAGTGCATGCATTAGTCTTTCTAAAAAATATACCCCTACTGTTATGTATCATGTATGTGGGCTCATTTGGTGACAAGGCCATTAAAGCTTTGTTAAGAAATGATTGATAAATAAAGAAAATATAATATAGTCGATTTCATTTACAATATTTTATTTAACCATTACTTATATTTAATATCCGACAAATAACTAAACGCTTTTAGTCTCAAATTATTATTACTTTTCTAAGATTTATATAATATTAATATAAGCTAACTTGAAAACCAAGATTTTGCAAAGCGGTCCAATAGGAATATAGCTGGAATGGAGTGAAATCTAAGTCTCAATTAATTCTCCAACCAATTATATATTTTATATTCATATGAATGTTACCAATTTAAAATTAAAGATTTGAGAATTAAAAAGTGCATGATCGAAAACTGAAAACACAACACTAATTGAAACATGACATGAAATTGTGTCCACACAAACCTAAAGGCGAATACAATTTTAATGGTTGTCACAAACATGGCACCTACGACCTAAAATTTAATTTCATAAAAGTAAATAGGTTGAATGGATCAACATATGAAGCCCACAAGACTAAACTTGTACACAAATACTTAATTATCTACACTAGTCAATTTCGTTTTAAATTTATGTCATGTAAGAAATGTAGCCTATGTTTGTGGTTGCATCAATATCCTTTAAGAAAATTTAATTTTATCTAACGTGTGTGGTGATGGATTTGATATAAGGTTGTAAACGAGTTAAGACGACCCAAGGTGGCTTGGGCTTAGATCGTTTAATAACTGAACATAGCCAAACTAACATGTTTTCTTAAGGAGCTCAAATTGTGAGCTCAGGCTAGCCGAACCATTTTTTTTAATATTTTTGTTTTACTTTTTACACACACATACGGATATATAAACAAAATTTAACAACTTTTATATTTGTTATTTTGTTAGTATTAACTCACTGTAACAATAATATAAGATTAGTATTTCAAGAATTATAATCATGTTTTACATTTTCATGCTCTGATTTTGATAGAAATTGTCAAAAAGATCAAATGTCTATGTTATATTTAAATAATATGACATAATTTTGATTTATATTATATATAATTTATAATTTAGACTTTAATTTAAACGAGACAATGAGCACGTCTACGAGCCTGCTAACGAGCGAAAAACAAGCCGAGCTGACATTGGCTCAGGCTCGGCTCATAACAAAAGAACTAATTTCAAGCGAGCTATTTCTATTCAAGCTTCAAACTAGCCATGATTCACGAGCTTTTTAAAAAAACACCAATCACAATTGTTCAACTTCGACATTTTGAGGGGTGATTTGTCATTATGGTTTTTCACAGGGGTGGTAGGTGATTGTTTTACAACTCTACGTGCGTGTCGGTGATGATGAAGTTCGCTTTGAGTGTATGGTAGGTGTAATGGAATATACTTGCATAAAACGTGATCATATTCTTCAACTTTTATTAAACCTTTTCGTTTTAAGTTTTTTGTATATAACATTGGCTTTTTAAATTTCAATATATTATTTTTAGCGAGAAAAATATGTAATGTGTTCAATTACGTGATTAGCCAAGAAATTTAAATTCTTTTAATGATTAAAGTTGTTAACATATAATTTTTTTATTTAATCTATATGACTATATATCTATTTTTTTACTGGTTAGACGGAAATTCCTTGTGTTAGTGGTTCGAATTCACTTTTAAACAGGCCAAGGGTCCAAAGGCGGGATTTTAAATTCAAGACGTAATCTCTCAATAGATAGAATCTATTATTAAAACATGATAATACCAATAGTAGGTTACAAGTCCTTTGATATGTATCTACACATTTGAATCAGGTGCAGTTTGTTTTTTCAAAGATAAAATATTTGCAGTTGCGGATCACATAAACATACATTTTTTAAAAAAATGTAGACAAACCTCTGCAGTTTGCAAGAAGAAAATTGTTTGATTTTAACTTCTACAGACTGCAAGATAAACATCTTACTCGAGACTGAGTGACGGGTTGGGTTGTATGGTGGGGAGGGTGGCTGGTGGCGAAGGGGAGGGTTGTCGGCGATGAGGGCGAGGGTGGAGGGTGTGGAGGCGGGTTGGGGTGTGCAATGGGGAGGGTGGCCGGTGGGAGGGAGGCGGCCGACGGGAGGGAGGGTGGCAGGCGGTGAGGGGTGATGGCAAGGGTTTTGTGTGACATCATACATAAATCCCACATCGACCGTGAACATGAAAGATTCCTGGTTCATAAGGAATGTCCAACCTCTAACATCAACAAAGCGTTTTTGCCGTATTGGCTGTGGATGAGAGGAAAACTCTATAATTAAACGTACTCATGTGGGAGTAATCCAAGGATGGATGACCTTCCTGGGAAGTTTTCACACGGGCAATCAATAGCAAATCCGTGAGCTTCTCATGGGCAAAGCGGACAATATTGTTGGTGTGGGGGATCGGGTGTTACATTTTGAGAAGTTGAGAAATTGAAAAGAGGTTTGAGAAGTGTTTTGAAGTTATATTTTTATATTTGCACCAAGAAGACCACGCGCAAACATTTTAAATGAAATCTCTTTAGAAGAAACAAACATTCTATAGATACTAATCTCTGCACGACACAAATAGAAGAGGCTTAGCAGATGTCTTTTAAGAAAACAAACACCACCGTAGAGTTTAAGATTTACTATATTAATTTTTGCATCAAGTTGCTTTTTCTTTTTAAAATAACTTATGGGCTCTTTTTATTATCCATTAAAGGACAATGAACGTTGGGACGCTAGTAAGACTACATCTAATCTTAAACTCAGTTCGTTTTGACGTCTTGCTTCTAAAGTTTGATTTAATTGGTTGGAACTTGGAAATAAAATATAACTCATATCAGCCCAATTACCGATAAATAAGTCAAGATTGCGTCCTTTGAAACATAACGGACGTTAAACAGAACTTGAATCAGAATAATTAGCATTATAAAATACACATGCTATTGCACCAGCATGTTTCTTAATAGATAGATTTTTAAATACTACTGGCTTTAATTACTCGTATATTATTCGGAAGGTAAAGAGTTAATTATTAAAATAACACAAAAACATAAATAAATTAAATGTATTACATAACAGGTTGAAAAAATAAAATTGATTAGTTGTTGATTGTTATTATATAATACTAACATTAATAAACCCGTGTATTACACGAGTTAAAAAATAAAATATTAATTATGATGAAATTTTTTGAAGTATAAAAATGATATTTTAAAATAAAATATGATTAAAATTACATATGAGTAATAATTATAAGTGATAACTAAAAGTAATAAAATAATAATACTAATTTTGAAACTTTAGTTTTTAATTTTTTTTCCAAAAAAATTTAACCATTTTCTCAAAACAAATCGCATTAAAATATCATTTTTAAAAGTTTCTTATTATAACTCCTAATTTCAACTAAAAAAGTTTACTTTTTAAAATATCAACTTTAGTTAAGATATTTCATATTTTTAAAAACACTTGATGTTTAAGAAAAACTCTTATTTTATAAAAAAATGTTTTCTAGAAATAACATTAATAAAAAGATATTTTTTCTTAATTTATTAAGAAATATTTTTTATCTTATAAACAATTAAAATTATTTAATGTTTAATTTAGGTAACTATTTAAGATGAAAGAGATGCGAGAAAAACAAACTTAAAGGGTCTAGAAAAATAACAAGTGTCCCCCTAAATTACTCTTTTAGTATAATATATAGATATAGATGTTTGATATCTAGTTGTTGGGTGATGACAAACACGCTCTTTTAAAAATTAAAAGTAGTGTAAAATGGCAGACTTGATGATAAGAAACAACACATGTATTTATTCATTTTGAAAACATTAAACGTAACTCGAACACGACTTGCTTAACCGTTTATAGTGACTTGTAAACAAGTTATAAAAATTGAGTTTAAAGGGTCAAATTACTGGTCAAACAAGTCAAATCAAACACAACCTTATATTAAATGAGTTACTTAGATATACACTCAAATACCTTATCAAGAAACCACATGGATATCAGAATTTGTAGGGATACAGATGAATACAAGATAAATTCAGCTACAATAGACGTCAAGATCCTTAATAACATAGCAATTTTGATAAATAACAGATGAACATTTGAATTAAACTCTAATAGACTCGTTACTTCAGGTGTACACAATTCGTCTCCCCCATGATCCCCGATCGAACCCTATGCAATTCTTGCATATGTCCACCCACACCAAAATCAACCCTGAATGAACACATAAGGAAGACGGTTTGAGAAAGAATGGTTAAAAGGTATTAATTATTCAAATTTAATTTTACATTTTAATTATTACAAGACAATAAAAATAACATTTTAATGATCATTAAAAAGGTAAGTAGGAAACAACCACTTAGTCTTTTTTTATGATTTTTATGGTTATATATTGATACTAATACATAAAAGTTTTCCAATCTTAGTTTGTTTTATTAACTGTTTAGAGCATTCGTAATTTACTAGAACTATTATTAAGACTCTCACATTTTAAAATGCGTAAAACTGTACCAAGTAGCACAAGTGACACACTACCATCATCGACCATCAACACCGAAAAAGCACAAATTAAAAAAGAAGAAAAAACAAAAGAAATTAAACTGAACAAAAACCAGAAGTAAGAACGTTGAACCACACAGGCGAAAGGTAAAAACAAAAATAATAAAACCGAACAAAAATAGATTTAAAAATATTAAACCACACAAACAAAATATAAACAGATAAACAATAAGTAAGTGGTGTAGGACCTACACGTTGTGACGAGCCGGTTAAACGAAGACAAGAAAATCATAGTTGAACCATACACACTCGTTGTGGTGTGTAAACTCGCAAAATATTAGACTGAAATATAAAACGAAAACATTTGAAAATAATGAAAAATATTTAGGATAAAAGTTGAAAGTAAAAAAGTGTTGTAGCTAAATTGTAATATGTTATGTATTAGATTAAAATAAAAAAGTTAAAAATTTGAAAAAAAACAAAAAGATAGATACAACCCACTAAACACATGATACAACACTCTCAAGTATAATTTGATAAACATAAGTTATCACAACTCTATAAACTTGATAATTAGTTCTAACATTTTAAATTTATTTCTTATTTACCAAAAACATTCGACAGCACCTCATATGTGTCCTATTTTTATTAACCTTTATTTTATACTTTTTTAATATTTTCTAATTTTTCATTCACTTGCAAAAACTAAAAAAAATTCGATTATAGGTATGAACGATGACCCTCATATATGAACCATCGTAGTTTAATTTAAAACATAGACAATGAAGATAGGATGAGCCACCTAATGTGTGAGTAAGTTTACATGTTTTTTTATGTTTTTCTTGTGATTTAGTAATGGAGGCAGAAATGGTGAAATTAGTATGGATGTTGTTATACATAAATCATGATAATTAAACACTTGACGTCTTAGGGCGAAGGGGAACGTTTATGGCAAAATCACCAATACATTATGAATCCACCAATCATAATATGTCATATCAAATCATATTACATTACATCACACTTTTACATTTTAAAGGAGTACTCATGTCAAATCACAATGCGCCGAAAACGCACACCATACAGCGTGAAAGAGAGGCTGCGGTAGTGTTGCCGGGTGGCTCTCCGGTACTTCGTACCTCATGGCGCGGGTGACCCTTGTAGATGGAGGGAGCTTTTTGTAAGACATTAAAAGTTAAATGTATTTTTAGAGGATTAAACACTTCAAAAATATTAATGAGTATAGGAATAAACTCACAGGAACTAGATGATTCATGATAAGAAACAATAGTGATTATGATGTTAGTATTCACAAATATTTTCATCAGAAACTATGTGTCAACCACATATTTGTACATACCATTTCTATACCATCTATATCTTGCTCGTTAATTTTTGTTATCAAACTTTCTTAGACATTTTTACAAATATTGTTAAAAGGTTCTATAGAAAATAAAAATAACTTATTTATCCTCTCTAGATTGTTAGACTGGAGGGTGTCAAGCTTGTGTAGAACGACGGGTTCGCGGGTTGAGCGGGTACATTGTTGCCACTCTAGCGGGGTTCGTTTAGCGGGTAGGGGAAGCAGGCTTTATGAACCTGTGTAGCTGTTCAAACGACTATAATTTTTTTACTGTTTAGGTTTCTTAAAAAAAATAACTATACATTATATATAAACATTCATTTGAACATAAATAGATATCAAACGATTTTTACTCCCATATTCTACTCAATCACATACTCATTAAAAGTGAGATGCATTTATTATTTTCAACATCACCAACGAGTTCTAACAATTATGAATCTACCAGGTTCAGTTTCTTGTGAAAGTTGTTGACCTGAATACATGACAACTTCCAATAGACAATATGTGCATCCGATCGTGCCAAGCAGGCTAATAAGCAAGGACAGACCTCCATTGAACCGAGGATAGCCCCCGTTACCCCTCAACTTTTTACGGGTAGTGTAAATTTTTTTTACGGTTTTACATTACCACTAAATCTTTTTAAACTCAACACTTCATATAAAGTTTTAAATTATATAAAAACTAATCTTATATATTAGGATTTTGGATTTTAATAATCTCAACTTTCATTTATTGGCCGAGATTAATCTCAACTCATAAAATATTTACAGACACTCATAACTTTGAGTTTATTTTCATTCAACAATCCCTTACTGATTGAAAGTTAACACCCGTTAGTTTTTTTTATAAAATGGGGCTAATTTTAAGTTAATTTTCAACTCCACCACCGCCCAACCTCTATTAGGCCCTTTTTCAGTGTCTAGCATCCATCGTCACTTGAAATCTACGAATAACGAGTCAAGTGGTTCAAATCAGAAGGTGAAAGTTGACGGGTTTTAGGTTGCAGAAGTTTCAGATTCACAAACTCGACAGTTGATTTCAACTTTTGGATTAGTGTTTTGACCATAGAAGTAGTCCACGTCATAAAAAACTATCGTTGTTAACTCTCAGTTAGTAAGGGATTGTTGCAGGAAAATAAGTTTAAAGTTGGGAGTGTCCGTAAATAATTGATGAGTTGGGATTCATCCCGACCAATATATAAAAGTTGAGATTATTAAAATCCAATAACCTCAAGCATTACGTTTTATAAAAGAAAAGTAAATAACTAATAAACCCAAAATACCCAATATTTCAATAAAATAATATTTAACAAGCGCAAAATAAAAATAAGCCAGAAAACATTAAACAACTTAGAAAACGTAACTAATTAAACTAAATACCATAGCCTAATCAAACATTAAACTTAACATAAAAAACATATTTCATCGCCACATGCGCCCATCGACCCTTCGTCCCTTTCCACAGACCACAACCAATCAGCAACCATCCACCTACAACGCCAATCACCCCACATCCCCATCGCAAACAGTCTGGCTGCTGTGGCACCCCTTGCCACCACCCACATGTGATCTTTCACCGATTCACCCCCACTTCAAGTATTATTTCTAGTGTTTTTTTCTCAATTACACTATAAAATTAAAGATCTGGGGTTTGTGTTGTTTAATTTCTATTATTTAAGTGTTATTTTAGTGTTATTTTGTTATAAAAATCAGTGGTTATTTGATTTAATTTCTAATATTTAGAGTTTATGCAATTAAAGTACTCACATCTATTCCTTAATATTATAATTATTAAAAATCATTATTTTTCTTTTTTAATAATTAAATAATATATTTTATACATTTATAATTATGTTTTCTTTTTACTCCATTTACAACCACTGTCAAAATTATTAAAAATTTATAAGGTTGAATAATGAATCCTAAAATTTAAAGATGAACAATAATATTTTTTCTATTCTATACTCACAATCATTTAAAATCATTCCATATAATATATGGACTTCTACTCATATGTTTTTAAAGAACGGATTGTGAATGCTCTTAGGTATATGAAATAGGGATTTAAAAGATTAATTAGAGATTTGATATTGAAACTGAAATTAGGTATTTTAATTGTGTTATTCCAAAATGCAATTTGTAATCTTATTGTGTTATTCGTTACATAATTAGGGATTTAAAAGAGAAAAAAAAAGTTTTTATTCGTAATTTTTAATAGAAAATTTTAAGAGTATAATATTTGGTTCTAATAATTATGATGATATTGGGTAAATAATTTCTTCGAGTTCAATTTCTTCGATTTAAAAAAGATTTAATTTGAATGATCCACAAAGGAAATCTCACGACTTAATGGAACAGTTTTAATTTTGAATTTTTTATCATAATTTGTAATCTATTCCTTTTGGTGTATTGTTCAAGATTTATCGTTATCTGTCAACTTTAAAAACTATATGTAGAATTTAAATTTCCATATAGAAGGTTGATGTATTGATTCACTATTTAATATTATATCATTTTCCCCTACAAACATGTTCTCTTTTTGTGCTTTCATGTTGCTTAACGACACAACTTTTAATCTACTCCTATTATCATATATAAATACATACATTTTACTGGACTAAAACCCTCTTAAATAGAAAGGAGACACTCTAACGCAGGGATGTTAACTTTTAATCTACTTTTATTAACTAAGTATACATATATATTGCCAATGAGTTCTAGATCACTGGTTTAGGAGGAGGCATTCTATGACTTTCAAAAGTGAAGGTTATGACCTCATGGGTTGGAGTCTCACTAGGTGTAATATGCTCCTAGTGGGCCAAGGGTTTTACCACAGTGGACTTTTAGGTGGTGGGTTTTCCTTGGAACGGTGGACGAGCCTGGTCACCGGCGCTGTCTGTGTTCGCGGGTGTGGGTGGCCTTTCACCAATGGATTTACCCAGATGACCGGGCTTAAAAAATTATTCATTGGCCGTTCAAAAAAAAGTATACATACGTATTATAACTAACTATACATACATATTGCAAGACTAAAACCCTAAACTCATTAAATAAAACAAAGACACCTTACCATCATATATCAACTTATAATCTGCTTTCACAATTCATCTATAACTTATTGACTATAAAAGAGGTAAGCTCTAGGATATCAACTTTTTATCTACTCATATTAACCACCAATCATATTAACCACCTATACGTGCATTTAATCATATTAACCACCTATACTTGCATTTTATAACACCATGATATTCTTTACCAACACATTCCAGCTCACATGACAAAGAACAGTTCTTTGTGTTATCTTGTCAGCAAATCTTTCTTTCACATGTTTACATTATTACACAGTAGCCTTAACCAAAGCATGTGACTTACAGAAAACAAAAAACAAGATTTACAAGATTAAGAATCTTTCTGGACACAAATTTCTTGAAAACAGTGCCAAAATGTGTTAATATGCACAACCACCATTACATAGTTTAGCCACAGTTGATTGAGTTAGACAAGCATTAGGACTAGGATGAAGAGTACATAAGGTTAGAGACGAGAGTGTATCGCACAAGATATCAAAGAAAAAGGCAGTCTTGCTCTTCTGGTACCGCCTTTGGCATCGGGATAGCTTTAACATATCTTTGAGGATATAGTTTTCGTCCAGTCGATGATTGTGTGTCACTTGTAACCATTGGCCTTCTACTATGAAACTGGCGAGACGGTTGACAAATGAAAATTTCTCCAAATCTTGAAAATCCAAGATTACTTCACGAATAGGCGACCCTCCTTTCTCCAACCTTCATCGCCATTTTAATATCAGTTAAAAACGACACACACACATGTGTTATGTTAAAAAGAATAAAACTCCCCGAAAGCGTCAGAAGTCACCAGGACGTGATAAAAGTTTATCTTTACCTTGAAACATCGTCTTCCAGCCTCTTTGATCTACCAATGAATCCTTCTATAACCTCTAAAGCATCATGCTCACTTCTGCTTTTAGAAGTCATGTTCTTTCCTGCTGGTCTGCATAAATTTCCAAAGGAAAAAACAAAGTAACATATACAAAATTTACAAGTTAAAAATGATTATGATAGTTCTTACGAGCATAAACTACGCGCATCAAGTGCTAATTTAGTAGCATAATAGGCAACAATATCACAATGTGTAACAGCATCTTCTGTGAGAACAATGGCTGGTGGAGGTTGAAATAACAGCTGCATAAGCCTTGTTGTTAAACTAAGTCTTCTTTTTCGGTTAATTATCCAACATGAGTCCGCTGTTTCTTCATCCAATGTTTCAACTGCTGTTAGACAAAAACTGTTTAGTACAAGATGCCAATTATATAATTCATATGACCGATAAAGAACACACCTTTTCAGGTAGTCGGGCCACAGAATGCGCCCACGCAAGTTCAGCAGGGCTGCAAAACATAAACAATATCAAAAGTTAGGTGCATTTAGGAATCATTTTAATGTTCTATCTATGGAATATGATAAGCCATACACCTGATATCATGAAGGCTTGAAGATCCTTCTGTCACTTCTTTATAATTTGATAGACACCTAAAGGTAGAGGCTTTTCTTTTCTTTGAATTTAAAGAAACCGCATTTTGGTTACTCGCGTCTAACTTCTGCAAATGAGCCGAAGACGGGTTCCTAATCCTGGTATTTGCTGCACATGAGGTACTGGGAAGCTCACAAGATCCTGTAACAGGATTATGCTGCACAGGTGCATCCAACCGTGTGTTTGTCGGACTTGTTGACTGTACTTGATCGTCTTGTCTTTTAACTGAAACTACATGGGATGATATATGATTCAGATCTGGAAGCTTGCTCTTTTCAGATATGGGACATTGAGATGATTTACCGTGATGATCCTGCACATATATGCATATACATGAGATTTGAGCCTTAAAGATCCTAACGATTTGGAACGTATGCTCACCGTTTGTTGAGATATCCGCAACGGGTTTGGATGATTCACTGTTTTTACAAGATTAGTAGAATAGTTTTCATCACTATTAGAAGCTTCTGCAACTGTAGGCTGCATAAGAACACTCCTAGTCCCACTTTGAACCGAACGAAAACCGCTAAAATTCTCTGTTTTCGCAAACATGTTCTTAAAACCAACTGTCCCCAAACTCTTATCATCATCCTTCTTACACAAATTAAGATCAACACTACCACTAGATTGATTACCAACAAAGGGTTTACCAAAGATCCCAGCTTGTTGACTTCTGTTCTTGGTCAACAAACCAGCAGATTCATGAGAATCCGCCAATCGATTCGAAAACCCCTTAACCCAATTCATGTCACCAAACACAAACATTTGAGACGGATCACGAACACGAATACCATAGTTCATAACTCCAATTTGAGCCCTAGATGACTGTTTATCACAAGTTAAAGATAGCTTATTTATGGCATTTTCTCCTCTAGAATCATCTAACTTTGGGATTTCTTGCATCTGCTTGAACATAATTTCTCCCCCAAACACTCTAATCAACCAAAACCCTTTATCCCAAATCAGATTTAAACCCTAATTACCAACTAACTAGTTCATATTAAAGAACACAAATTGGCGCAATTCAACCCCTGATAAACCCCTGCATGAAGACAAATTTCAAGATTTTCCCATCAAAGATAATTTACACCTGAAATAAAGCTACAAATTAACAAATTATTCACAAGGGTCACTTAAAGATTGTACGAATTTCTTACTTCTGTAAGTCGTCTTTGTTATAGAGTTCAAGATCAACAATCTTTCAGCAACTGCAAAACAGAGGAAGCTGAATGCACCTTCATTGTTCATCTACTCTGGTCTCTCATCACAAACACACACCTGTATGTATATATATGTGTGTGTATTACTTTCTGTCATAACAGGGTATCTTTTAGTATAAAACAATGTGAGAAAGATGGTCTTTTTTACAGATGACTGATATAAACATGTGAGAGATGATGGTTCAGGTTCGGGTTCGGTCTGGAGGTTCGGATCCGAATCTGAGGCTCGGTGACCGGTTGTGTTGATGGATTGTAGCCGTTGATGAAGATATTGTGTGAAATCGACGGTTAAGAAAGGGTGTTTGTTGGTCTTCAATTATGGTATGATCGATGTGAATCTCAAAACCTACTTGATTTTTGGGACACAAATAGTGTGTTCTAATAAGACACATATATTGTTAGCTTCAAGTGAGATGGTGTTTTATCTTAATAAGTTTTTGGTTGGTGAGATTTTTTTCTAGAACAATGGGCGGATGACGGATGAGGTTTTTAATATTGTTTGTGTTTATGAATGTGAGTGGCCTTACGTCATTAGGTTTACTCGAATGATCGTGTTAAAAAGTATTCGCTGGTCGTTTGATAAAAATTTGAAATAACTCAAATATTGCTTGTTTTTAATATTTGATCAAATATTTAAATAACTTAATTTTTTGTCCATGACATTGAAACCACACCTGCAACTTCATACGAAACTAGATAGTTGAATCATCCATACTTAGGGGGTGTTTGTTTTTTTAAAAAACATCTTCCCCACCTTTTCATTTGCGCGCACGCAGACGCGAGAAGAGGTTTTTACTTCGCAGAGTGTTTGTTTTCTGGAAGACGTTTTATTAAAAAAACGTCTCCCTGACGTTTGCACGGTGAAGATGTGGAACAAAGTCTTCTGAAATCTTCACAACCTCTTCTCCCTTTCTTCTTTAACACCCCACCTCTCCACTCTACCAACCTCTGGCAACCCCACCCCTACCGCCACCGCCATCGCTGCCACCGTTGTCTTCCACCGCCGTGTTCGACCGTCGTGTCCTACCTCCCGACTCTCCCACCCCTTCGTTCCTCTACCCACCTCTCGCCTCCCACCCTCGTCGGCCTCCGATCCCCGTCGGCCTCCGACCCCCGTCGGCCTCCGACCCCCGTCGGCCTCCGACCCCCTCGGCCTCCGACCCCCGTCGGCCTCCGACCCCCGTCGGCCTCCGACCCCCGTCGGCCTCCGACCCCCGTCGGCCTCCGACCCCCGTCGGCCTCCGACCCCCGTCGGCCTCCGACCCCCGTCGGCCTCCGACCCCCGTCGGCCTCCGACCCCCGTCGGCCTCCGACCCCCGTCGGCCTCCGACCCCCGTCGGCCTCCGACCCCCGTCGGCCTCCGACCCCCGTCGGCCTCCGACCCCCGTCGGCCTCCGACCCCCGTCGGCCTCCGACCCCCGTCGGCCTCCGACCCCCGTCGGCCTCCGACCCCCGTCGGCCTCCGACCCCCGTCGGCCTCCGACCCCCGTCGGCCTCCGACCCCCTCGCCTCCGACCCCCGTCGGCCTCCGACCCCCGTCGGCCTCCGACCCCCGTCGGCCTCCGACCCCCGTCGGCCTCCGACCCCCGTCGGCCTCCGACCCCCGTCGGCCTCCGACCCCCGTCGGCCTCCACCCCCGTCGGCCTCCCACCCCCGTCGGCCTCCCACCCCCGTCGGCCTCCGACCCCCGTCGGCCTCCGACCCCCGTCGGCCTCCCACCCCCGTCGGCCTCCCACCCCCGTCGCCCTCCACCCCGTCGCCCTCCAACCCCATACTTACAAACTACTAAATCAATCAAAGAACATGGTTTGTAACGTGCACTGCAAAAAAAGAATCTTGACCTGTGGCACCCATTTCAGCTCTATCTTGAGCGAACCCACTTGCGTTACGAACAATCCCAACAAACCCACTTCAGATTCGAAAGATTATCACACAGAGAAGCAGAATCAAGAGATGAACTACAAAATTCATGGTTTGTAACGTGGGTGGAGGGTGAAGATCAAAGGAATGAGGGGTATGTGTGTGTACCTGATATGAGTAATGAGAATGAATCGATGGTGATGCTAATTTGATTCTGTTGCTTTATAATAGATTGTTATTTATTTTTTACTTATATTAATGTTTTATAATAGATTGTTACTTTATAATAATGTTTTATATTAAAGTTAAAAAATAGATTTAGTTTAATTACAGAATATTTTAACATTTTGCAGTTGTTAAAAAAACAAACAGTCTTTTTCTTGCAGACTGCAGACATTTGCAGACATTTGCAGACATTTGGTCCACCTCTTCTGCTGCAAATGTCTGCAGATGTGATCCGCAGACTGCAAATGTTTTCCTGCAGAAAAAACAAACAACACCTTAATTGCGTTTCTTTAAATTTGGTTTTACTTTATGATTTAATTATTATATTTTATCAATATTCTTGCTCCACTTAAACCTACTAACCGCTTAATGTATTATTAACTATTAATATTATTTTAAATTATAAAACTAAATGTCTAAATGTTATCTTTTACATTTTTCTTAACTTTATATTATATAGATGTTTGATTTTTGAACAGAGATGAGGACCGGTGGTAAAATGTGAGTCCTCTAAGTAAAATAAATAAAAGATTGTAGGTTTTAATTTTTACCTAATACAAAGTCAATACATAAAACTATAGATGTATATTAAACTATTTGTTCAGTTGTTAAAGTAACCACTGATAATGTTGCGCTCTCCATCCTTGCTTCTACGTGTTTCGCTCTCCATCCTTGCTTTTCACATTGCGTCTACGCGTAGACAGAAAAGATCATATTCACAAAAACCACCATCGCCTTAGTCACTCTCTCTCTTTCTCTCCCTCTCTCTTCGTCGTTTCAGATCTCCTCTCTTCATGTGACGACGATGGTGTTTGGATCACTTTGAATTCATCTCATGCATTGCAAAAATTTCATGCATAGCATCTAATGCATTGATGATTCGACGTAATTTCATTTTACACGCGGTACAACTGGCACACACGAACGTTGGTGATAATAGTATACATACTAATAAACACTTTAAAGTGTTTCAAAGTATTTTAAATCCCAAATAAATACATTAGAAAAACTTAAATTTATAAGTAAATCTAAACACGTAAGTTGAAATTTTACCTGGAACGAATACTTTTAACGGGATACTAGATATACGATATATATCATTAGAATACCATAAATATTAAAATATATGATATTATATAAGTTCTTATAATAATTTAATGTATTCTAAAAAATAAAAAATATAGTCCAACAAATACCATTCAAATACGCAATAAAACAAAACCCTTTTCCCCTTCCTTTCTCTTTCTTCTTTTCTTTTAAATCTCTATAAATTTATTTTGCCCTTTTTCTTAAATTTGAAACTTACCTTTTGATAATAAAAAGAGTTTATAAACAAAGTGATATGCCCCCTTACCCTTTTTGAAGTGTCTTCCTTCAAAAAATTAACTAATACTTTTATATGATTTGATTTACAAATTCATGTATGGTTATTGTGCAAGCAACAATACAAATCACTAACACCACCCAATACACTTTTTTCTTTCTTTCTTCTCTTCAAAAAAATCGGCCAAAGCAGTATCACCACCATTTTATTCAATTTCCAACTTATTTTCTACAAATTTTGTGTGTTCAAGTGCCTTTGGGTGAAGATCAAACAATTTTTGAAGCTTTCAAGCATCCTATAACAACCCTTCCGTCTTTCCTTGTTTGATTCTAGTGAGAACAACCTATTCTTGTTTACATATATTATACTTTACCTACTAGTTCATATGTAATAACATTTATCCACAAAAGTCATTAATGTCAAAAATGGTGTTTTTACCAAAAAAGAGTTACAAGAATAATATTTCACACAAAATATTTTAACATGAACTAGATAATGATTTTTGTGTTAAAGTAAATGAATGTTCATAGATCCATGTTTGATCAAATTACTAATTGGTGATTTTATAAAAAATCATAAATATGTGTTAAAACTCAAGAAAAGCTTCAAAATAAGTGCTTTATGTTTATGAAAATTTTGATGTTTTACAAGTATTATTATGAATACTTATATATATATATATATTCTACAAGTTATATTTGGCTAGTAAGTAGAAATATATTATTATGAAAATGGGTTATGACTAGATGATAAGTTGACAAGTTTACAAGTGTGATTAAAAATTTAAACATGAGACTTTATTTGGAAAAGTATGAATTTCATAACAAAACATTATATCAGTTTAAAAGGATGTATTAAAATGATTAGTAGATGGTAGTTGACAAAGATGACACATGACCTTACATTATTTTGACATGAGACTCAAAATATAAATTTATGGATCTTATAATAGACTAGGTCATTTAAAAAGATGGGTTAAGATAAATTAGTATATGTTAAGGTTCATAAAAACTATGTAAAATAAAAGAATAATCATACTAAGAAAATAATTAAATAGTCATTTTATGAATGTACACACACACATATATATATATATATATATATATATATATATATATATGTGTGTGGTGTGTGTGTGTGTGTACATGGATGGTAAATTAGGAAAACTAATGGTCTTTCTTAGATGCTACTATTTCAAATTGTATTAAATTAAAATAAAAAATATTGTTCTACCTAACAAAAATAAAATTATTTCAAAACCCTAATTTCTATAATTTCATATGTAATTATATAATTAATTTTTAAACACTCGAGTAATGTCTCGGGTCGAGTCAAGATGATATTTACGCTCTGTTCCCGAGTCTCATTTAAGGAGAGAAATGAAAAGAAATGAATGGAAAATGAAAAATAGTTGTGTTCCCGAGTTTTTTTTAAGGAGGGAAATGGAAGAAAACAAAAAACTTTGTGTTCCCGAGTTTTTTAAAAGAAGGAAATGAAAAGAAACGAAAGGAAAATTTTCAATAATTTTCCTTCTAACTTTCCTTTCAAAACGGAAGGAAATGAAAAGAAAAGAAATTAAACACATAACTTTTTTAATTTCTTTTCATTTCCTTCGAACTCTGAAACACGAAAATTTAAAATACATTTTCTTTTCTTTCTATTTTTTTCTCTCCTTAATTTTTTTTCTTTTCATTTCTTTTTTCTCGTTAATTCCTTTCACTTCTTTTCTTTTCTTTTCTTTCGTTTATAATCTTGGGAACACAACGTTAATTACCTTAAGCAATATGTCAACTTTAAAATACAAGGGTCTTTGTATACTCTCAAGGAAATATAAGTTATTAATATTTTCTATGTAATATATATATATATATATATGTATATATAACAAATATTCATCCTGTGTCACTAACAAGTCGTCGAGTCAAACACTTTGTTACCAAGTATGTGGATGGAATAGTTGCATATTCACATTACACATAGGAACAGTTATTTGGACATAAGTTACCTTAATTATTCTAGGGTGAACTTATGTCAGATTTTCCCAAACACTTGGATACTTACAGATTTTCACACCCGACTTACTTCACATGTGAGTTTCACGACCTTATTTTTACTTATTATCTGTTTAAGGGAGATTCAGGCACATTAATATTTTCGTGGATACATTTACTTGTTAATGATTTAACATGTTATATAAGTTTTTATTTACGGGTATGAAGTCAATGATTTCTGTATGGGTTATGCAGGTAGACTGACGGGTTTTAAAGGTATTGAATAAGTCTGGCTGGGTAATTTCCTAAATTTGAATAATGGCAAATGTGTTTAATAGATTAAATATGAATTAAAACAATATATTAAATTATTTAGGAGGTTTTATGTCACTTTGGATGAACAAATGTATTTAGATTGCTTTTTGTTTGACATCACCTTTTAAAGTATACTTGAGCAAAAACTATTTAGAATGATGGTTTGAACAAATGTAAAATGTATTTTCAAAGCGTTATTTCTAATGTAAGTTATATTGTAGGTAATTACATGGATGATCTTTTCTGAATCATTGTAGAGATTAATGAAGAGGCTGATGCAACCTAAACATCTTTAGTCTCTTCTGCATGCTGCACAAGTGCATTGAAGTGGAATGCTTCGGAAGTTTCACATGTGCAACAGAAATACTCTAAGTGTGAAATATTCCGAAGCCAAGCCAACATCTTCCGAAGCAAAGATGAAGTCTTCCGAAGCCTCAGAGACAAAGTCTTTCGAAGCTTCAAGTTCATGAAGACAGATTTCTTCCAAAGACTTTTAAGATATGCTTTATCTGATGTACTGTTCCATAAAGCTGGACACCTTTCCGCTACAACTCTGCAAGTCACCAACCAACATGGTTTGGTGAAAAGGTCCATGCTTTTGGTAACTGTACATTGAGGTCTTGAGTCTGTAACAATCTACTTTATGTACTTTATCCTTTTGTAATAGATAAGGATGTGAGCTATGGCATGTCATAGTCACTAGTCAAAAGGCAATCTGCCTTTTGACTTTACAATTGATTTTGTGTGTGTCTAGTCAATTGTATCCAGCTGGCTTTCAAAGTATAGCGGCTGTAGGATGTTGTATAAGTATCTCATGTTCTTGTATCTTTCATTTATGCTTGTAACACTTGTAATGGAACATAGAAAAGCAATATACTGCATTCTTGAAAACCATATACTTGTGTTCTTTGTGTTCTATCTCTTACATTACTTGTGTTCTTAGTATCTCATCTTGGTTAATCCAGTTTACTGTTGATTAAAGCTTGGTTAATCTCCTCTTTGTGTTGTTGTGTTGTAACTCACACCCTTCAACGATCCTGCATTTGGTATCAGAGCTGTCAGGCTCTTGATATAAGATCTCACCATCTTAAGATCCCACACACACAAAAATACCAAACTTTTCAAATGGCAGCCATTTCCAAAACTGATATGGAAACTGGAACCATGAACAAGTCCCCACTGATCACTCTTGATGAGTTTGACACCTGGTGTTTAAGAATGGAAGGTTTCATCAGGTCTCTTGATTCAAGAATATGGGAGTCTATTGAGAATGGACCTTTCATACCTAGCACACCCTTTACTACTGGTGCTGGTATGATCCCTAAGGATGTGGCTAACTACTTTGATGAAGATAGGAAGAGAGTAGAGATAGACAGGCAAGCCATGACAGCTCTTCAAACTGCCCTTCCAAACTCTGTGTACAGAGGTTTCAAGAAGTGCAAAACAGCTAAGCAGCTGTGGGATGCACTGAAATTGATGTATGAGGGTTCTTCTGAAGCCAATGAGAACAAGAAGGATCTCCTGAAGCAGCAGTTTGAAAACTTCACCTTCAAAACAGGTGAGACCATGACTCAGCAATACTTCAGGTATGTTGAGATTGTGGATACCCTAGTGGATGGAGTAGTTTCTCTTGAGAATAGAGACATTGTAAGGAAGTTCATGTCCTCACTTCCTACGCAATGGACACACTACTGTGTGGTGATCAAGAGAACTGAAAATCTCAAAACTCTCACTCTGACAGAGTTATATGGGATTCTCAGTGGCTACCAGATGGAGATGAACATGCAGGGTTCATCTTGCAACTCCAACAATCAAATGGGTTCAGCCCTACATGTGGTTGAAAGGGATAGCATAGAACCCAAACATCATTATATGCTACTGACAACTCACCCAAGGGTCCTTTCATCACCTTCCTAGAGACACCAAGGAGAACTACACTCAAGGAATCTCATTCCAAGAGGCAAGCTCTCTTAAGCATTTGTGTCTTCTGATGAAAGCTGTGGCAACTCTCTGTTCACTCTTGAAGACCTGGACTGTATCCATCCAGCAGATGGCTCTTTCCTCACAGAGCAAGAGCAAGAAGTTCTACAAGAGGACTGGAAGGAAGTTCCCAAGCAATGCAACCAGTGGAAAGTTTGGACTGGACAAAGGCAAAGTCAAGTGTTACAACTGTAACTTGATGGGCCACTTTGCAGAGAGTGTAAGGCACCTAGATCCAATGGTGGCCAAACACAACCCAGACCAAACTACACTGACAAAGTTCTCCATAATGAGAAGTCAAAGCAGCAAGCTGCTGTTGCTATTGAGGAAGGAGGCTTTGACTGGAGCTTTCAGGTGGAAGATGCTTCTCCAAACCAAGCATTGATGGCAGATCATGATGAAGCCGAGGTATTGGAACATCTCTGTACTCCTGAATGCATTGCTAAAGTTAATAGGTACAGGTCCTATAACTTGGAACTGAGATTTGATATTGAGTCCTTAAACATTTTAAAATCTGATTTTAGAAAAACTGAAAATGATTATAAGCTGAAAATAGAGGACTTAGAGAAAACAATTTCAGTTCTAAAACATGAACACACAGATTTTAGGACTCAAATTAAAGATCTTATAACCAAGTTAACTGAATGCCAGGCTGAGCTTGTGATCAGTAAAGCCAGGGCAGAAAAGAGTGTTCTTGAAGAAGAGACCTTCAAGAACATGATATCCTTATCCGTGCACAACAAAGTGTGCTATCAAAATAGACAGGGACTGGGATCCAATGAGATAGCTCCTCCATACACAATCTTGTCAGTAAGATCTCCTAGGTGTGGAACTTGTGAAGATGAGCTTCCTCTCATAGATCCTATGAGTGAGGAGGATGAAGAAGAGATAGTGAAGAATCCCTCTACTAAGAGTGAAGAGGAGGATTCCAAGAAGGGCCATATCCTTCGAGGAGAAAGTGAATACTGTGATGACCAAGTCCATGAGAAAGAACTTGATCAGAAAGAGCAAAAGGAAGGCAAGGAAGGCTCAAGAGATCAAGGCTACTTTTGACTCTAAGCAGAAACAAGTTTTTATTCTGCAGGGTTTAAAGTGGTAGGGACTGAAGGCATCAACAAAAACTCTGCTAAGAGTTCTGGTTCTTGCTCAAATCATCTCAGCAGCAAGAAGAAGATTGATCTGATGTGTACCACTGCTGCACAGTGTAACACCCGAATATTTATTATTTTGAAGCCGGTGAAGAAAGAAAAGAAAATAAAGTTCAAAGTCGAGGGACCAAACTCGCCAACGAAGCAAAGTTGGGAAATGTGGTGATATTAGTAGGGGAGGGCAGCCCACTCTCCCCACACACCCACATTTCGGACTTCATAGAGAGAAGAAGAGAGAAAGGAGAAGAATAAGAGAAAAAGAGTGGTTCGGGTGATTCGGGTGGCCAAACTCGTTGTGTAGCAAGCCAAATCGAAGCCTTAACGTTGTGCTCGTTTATGTGAGTTCTAGGACCCCACTTTTACTTGTTTTAAACCGATTTGGGGCTGGAAAGCATAAAAACCGTTTGTATGTGTATGTGTTTGACCCATTGGGTCTGATGTGTGTGATGCGTTTCGTGTATGTTTTCGGGCTTGTGTGTGCTTCTATGGCGTTATGGTATGCATTCCTAAGGTCCAGGAGGGTTAATTTAGGCTTAAATGGTTTAGATGAGTTTGGAGGCAAAACCCTCGGCTGCAGTCGGGATGAACTCCATTCTGCATCAGCTAGGGCTAGGCGACCGAATGGAGGCCCACACGGCCGATTGAGGGGCGATTGAGGGTCATCCGCACGATTAGGATTCATTCGCATGATTGGGAGTCATCGCACGACTAAGGTTTCAGTCGCACGACTGGGAGTCCAATCGCATGGGGATCATGCGACTGCGGGTTCAGTCGCATAAGTGCTTTGTCGCATGAGTTCATTCGCATTGATCAGTCGCATAGGTCCCATTCGCATTTGTTCCATCCGCATGAGGTTCATATGCACGACTGGATGCCCATTCGCCTAAATGTTCATCCCTTGAGTTCAATCGCATGATGTTCAGTCCACATGGAGGCCATTCGACTATTGGTCTCCATACGCACGATTAGGGCTGTTGCACCCGAAGAAGTGTATTTAGATTTCTGGCTTTCGGGGGAAGTGCAGATGTAAGCCTTGACGTAAAGGTTTCCTGTAAGAGCATGTAATAGCAGATATGGCCTTAGAAGCATGTAGGGCATAGAGATGATGAGTTTGCATGTTATGTATGTATGATGTTGCCCTGTATGGATGTGATGTGGATGCATGTTAATGTTCCTTAGTATGATGTATAATATCTTTCGTATGGCTTTATTTATTATGAGGAATGAACGAAGTATTATTGTAATGTAAAGTGAAAGATAATGAAAGAGGAACATGATGATGAATGCATGCATTAAAACGAATGAAAGAAGTCTTCTTGCAAGCATTGGATATCAGGGTCCTTCTTGTGATTGACCAAACGTGTAGTGCCTCTACCGCTTACCCCTAGTACTGTGGCATACGTTTAGCTGTTCATTTATTGACTTCGCCCAGTAGCTAAGACTGATGGTTACTCCTAGTACCGTGGCATACGTTTAGCTGTTCATTTATTGACTTCGGCCGGTAGCTAAGACTAGCCGGGGTGTAGCATATGGTATTGGTACGGTTGATGTCCGATGCGCAAGTAAAGTTATATAGAACGAATGGACGAATGAATGAATGAAAAGATAATAGTTTATCTATGCGTACGTATGATGTGTGATCATGTAAAAGTAACTAATGGTTTTATATGAAAGTAAAGTATGTTTTGTAATAAACTAGGACTCACTCAGCAACGCTGACTTTTTATATGTTTCCAGTTGGCAGGAAATGATTGCTGAGGATGGCACCGTGAAGCTACTCCCCTTTTTGGGATGGCATTCTTTTGATTGATGTTTTTGTATTGTAATGCGAACAAACTATTTTGTAATGAATGTTCTATTAATTTGCAAAAGCATTTACATGGAAATGAAAGATTGTTTTAGTTTTCCGCTGCAATTTTATGAAATACAAATGTAATTATAGTTTTATGTGCGATGAGAACCCAGCTGTAAGCGTCCCGGGAACGGGGCCTTACAAGTTGGTATCAGAGCCAAAGTTTGAGTGAAATGGGTAAATTTTCAAAATAAACCTAATCTTAAACTGAGAATGGGACGGAAAAGGAAATGGAGTGCCAATCTGAGTAGCTGTGTGCCATCAGGTATTTTCTTAAAGTTAACCGGTTTTATGTGCGCATGGTATGTGGTTATGTGATGTTGTAGATTTAAATACTGATGTAGTCAGGACAGGTAATACTTGGGGTATGAAGAGTAAAGTAAGTGGCTAATCACAACTGGCCACTGTAATTAGGGACTTACTATACTTGACATAAACTGAGTTGTTTCCTTGAATGACCGTGTTGGTGTTTGGATCTTTCAGTGTGAGTTAGAGAATGGCTGGAGGCAGATCTTCTAAAGCATCTAGAGGTGGAGGCCGTGGCGGGCCTGATGTTGAGCCGCAACCCAAGAGAGGAAGACCAAGGGTCGAGAAGGTGGTTCCTGAAGAACAGAGACTCCTCATCCAGAAGCGGGGGATGAGAGTGCAAACTGAGGGCCTCAGTAAAGGAGGCTGTTGTTGAAGAAGTACATCAGGTCATGCAGACAATCTTACCGTCTGTGGTGACCGAAGTTATTAAGGCTGTACGAGAAGGGGAAAGAAATGAGAGAAACAGGCCCTCGAGAGAACGAGAACAACCGGAGCCGGAAATGGTTCTAACTGATGATGAGGAGGAAGAAGAAGAAGAGCCCGTGCAGGAGGTGGCACGAGGCTGTAGTTTATGGGGCGTTTATGAGATGCAAGCCCCCTACTTTCGACGGTAATGGTAATGCTGCCGCTGCTCACCGATGGGTGAGAGAAATGGAGGCTGTTCTCGACATCAGCGAGTGTCGGAAGATCAGAAGGTGAAGATGCCACTCATTCTTTTGTGGACTCGGCACTATGCTGGTGGGACAACATTGTCCAAGTAGAGGGTAACCAGGCAATAGGAAGGATGAGGTGGGAGGAGTTGAAGAAGATGGTGATTGAGGAGTTTGTCCTCATAGGGAGATGGATAAAATAGAGAGAGAGTTCCTGCAGCTGGAGGCGGGCACCATGACACACCAGCAGTACACCACCAAGTTTAATTAAATGGCACGGCTCGTGCCTGATCAGGTGATGCCTCTGTCTCAGAAGATCAAGAGGTACATTCAGGGTTTACCGGTGGATGTTCGCCGGCATATGATCGCCGCCCGGCCAAGTACGTTTAGGTCGGCGGTCGATTTGGCCAGAAGACTTTATAATGAGGGAGAGGTGAGGTGGTGGTGGTCGAAGCGAATAAGAAGGGTGGTGGTGATCGAAACTGGAACGGGAAGAGGTTAGTCGGGTAATGCCTCGACGGGTAACAAAAGGCACGGGTGGATGACCGCCGCGTGGCCCACCCAGGAGCGGGATCAAGGAGGTGTGTGGTGTGGAAAGGAGCATGCCGTAGAATGTAGGCTGGTGTTTGAATGTGTGCTTCAAGTGTGGAAGACAGGGCATATGGTGAAGGATTGCCTGTCGGGAATGTTTTAACTGTGGGGGAACTGGTCATATGAGCAAGGGATTGTAAGAAGCCGAGGGCTGAGGGTTCAGGAGCGAAAAGGATGGGAGGTGATGGACTGAGGGCGAGCGCCAGGGAATTCACCATGACACAGGAAGAGGCTAGGATGGACCCTAACGTTGTGTCCGGTACGTTTCTGGTGAACCAAACTTTAGCTTCTGTGTTATTTGATTCTGGTGCTAGTAAGAGTTTTATTTCTGCTGCTTTCTGTGCTAAGCTGCCTGTTAGTAGTAGACGTGTTGATGCGCCTTTTGATGTAGAAACTGTCATAGGTAAGTCTACCAGGATTTCTGAGATGATAACGAATTGTGATGTGGAACTTGAGGGTCATAAGTTTCCTGTTAGACCATTCGTGATGGCCTTAGGTGGTTTTGATTTGGTTCTTGGGATGGATTGGCTAGCGTACTTCGAGGCGAACATTGTGTGTCACAAGAAGATGATTCGGTTGTCGGCGCCTGACGGTAGTTCAGTAACGGTTTATGGTGATCGGGTTACTATGATTCCGAAGGTGATCTCGATGGCAGTGGCGGGAAAGTGTATGAGGCGTGGATGTAGTGCTTACTTGGCCTATGTAAAAGATGTGGATACGCCAACACCACAACTAGCCGATGTACCGGCTGTGTGTGACTTTCCAGACGTGTTCCCAGAAGACTTATCAGGAGTGCCACCTGACAGAGAGATTGAATTCAGATTGATCTGATACCGGGTGCCCAACCTGTTGCCAAAGTACCGTATCGGTTGGCTCCGACCGAGATGAAAGAGTTGATGGAGCAGTTGCAAGAGCTGCTTGATAAGGGGTTCCTAGACCGAGTATCTCTCCTTGGGGTGCTCCGGTCCTGTTGTAAAGAAGAAGGACGGTAGTATGAGGATGTGCATCGACTACCGGAGCTGAACAAGTGACGGTGAAGAACCGATACCCTTACCGAGGATAGAACGATTTGTGTCGATCAGCTTCAGGGTGCCAGTTGGTTCTCGAGAATAGAATAGACTTCGATCTGGTTATCATCAGCTGAAGGTGAAGGAGCAAGATATTCCTAAAACAGCTTTTCGTACGCGCTATGGTCATTACGAGTTCTTGTCATGTCTTTGGTTTGACCAAGCGCCAGCTGCTTTATGGATTTGACCTGTGACTGTGTGTGTCGGCCGATGCTGGATAAATCAGTGATTGTGTTTATTGATGATATCCTGATTTACTCGAGGAGCGAAGTAGAGCATGCCAGTCATATTCGGGAGTTTCTAGAGACGTTGAGAAGGGAGAAATTGTATGCTAAATTCTCCAAGTGTGCGTTTTGGTTGCGCGAAGTTCAGTTTTGGGGCATGTGGTAAATCCTGATAGGATAATGGTGGATCCGGCGAAAGTGGAGGCGGTTATGCAATGGCAGTCACTGAAGACGCCATCCGAGATCCGTAGCTTCTTGGGTTGGCGGGCTACTATAGAAGATTTATCCAAGACTTCTCTAAGATTGCTTCTCCACTGACTAAGTTGACCCGAAAAGATATAAAGTTTGTTGGGGTCAGGCTCAAGAGAGGCGTTCGAGAACTGAAGGCGAGGTTGACTCAAGCTCCAGTTCTTACCCGATGGAAGTGAAGATCTAGTGGTTTATTCTGATGCTTCCTACTCGGGGTTGGGTGCGTGTTAATGCAAAGAGGAAAGGTTATAGCCTATCATCTCGACAGTTAAAGTTCATGGGTCAATTATCCTACTCATGACTTGGAGATAGCAGCCGTAGTCTTGGGTTGAAGATTTGGAGGCACTACCTCTACGGGACGAAGTGCACCATATTCACTGACCCCAAGAGTCTGAAGTACTTCTTCGAGCAGAAGGATCTGAACATGAGGCAGAGACGGTGGTTGGAACTTATAAAGGATATGATTGTGAGATCCACTACCATCCGGGCAAGGCCAATGTAGTGGCTGACGCCCTTAGCCGGAAGGAGAGACCCAAGCCGATTCGGGTGAAAGCATATCAGTTGATCATGACCTCCGATGTAATGAAGCAAGTCAAAGAGTTCCAAGATGAGGCATTGAAAGAAGATCATCTTGAATCTGAAAGAATGAGAGGTCTGGTCGCGGAATTGGGTGAAAACACACTCGGTGTTAGTACCCGATTCGGTCGTTTGTGGATTCCTCGTTTTGGGGATCTACAGGTGAAGATCATGGATGAAGCTCACAAGACTCAATACTCCATTCATCCTGGTGCCACGAAAATGTACCATGATATGAAGAAAGATTATTGGTGGCCGGGTATGAAGCGCAACGTGGTGGAGTATGTGAGTAAGTGCCTTACTTGCTTACAGGTGAAGGCCGAGCACCAAAATCCGTACGGGAAGATACAACCTTTGGATATACCGGAATGGAAGTGGGAGCACATCACCATGGATTTCATTACAAAGCTGTCGCGTACCCCGAAAGGGTATGATGCCATATGGGTGATAGTTGATCGCTTGACGAAGAGTGCTCACTTCCTACCGATCCGCGAGACATGTTCGTCAGAGAGGTTGGTTGATCTGTTCATCAAGGAAATTTTAACTCGTCACGGTGTGTCGGTGTCTATTGTGTCGGATCGCGACACCCGGTTTACATCTAAATTTTGGAAGAAGTTCCACGACGCTATGGGGACGAGGTTACATATCAGCACGACTTATCATCCCCAGACTGATGGTCAGTCAGAAAGGACCATTCAGACACCGGAAGACATGCTCCGGGCATGTGTGATCGATTTTGGTGGAAGTTGGGATGACCACCTACCGTTAGTCGAATTCTCATACAACAACAACTATCATGCCAGCATTGGCATGCCTCCATATGAGATGTTATACGGTAGGAGATGCAGAACACCCGTTTGTTGGGGTGACATTGGTCAAAAGGAATTGGGGAGCGTCGAGGTAATCGAGGCTACGACTGAGAAGATTGAAAAGATCAAAGCCTTTATGAAGGTAGCCAAAGATAGACAGAAGTCATATGCTGATAAACGACGCAGGCCGATTGAGTTCCAGGTGGGTGACCGGGTTATGTTGAAGGTCTCACCTTGGAAGGGTATTTCCGAATCATTGCTCGAGTAGGAGAGGTGGCCTATAGACTGGATTTACCGGATGAGTTAAATGGAATTCACCCAACATTCCACGTATCTCATCTAAGGAAGTGCTTAGCAGATGAAGATATGATTGTCCCATTGGAAGATATCGAAGTAGATGAACGGCTTAACTATGTGGAGCAACCAGTGGCAATCATCGACCGAAAGGAGAAAAGGCTAAGGAATAAAGTGGTCCCTCTTGTGCATGTACAGTGGAAGCACAGGAAGGGATCCGAGTCAACGTGGGAGACTGAGGAAGAAATGAGACAACATTATCCATGTTTGTTCGACGAATAACAGGTTTCGGGGACGAAACCTATTTAAGGGTGGTGGACTTGTAACACCCGAATATTTATTATTTTGAAGCCGGTGAAGAAAGAAAAGAAAATAAAGTTCAAAGTCGAGGGACCAAACTCGCCAACGAAGAAATGTTGGGAAATGTGGTGATATTAGTAGGGAGAGGGCAGCCCACTCTCCCCACACACCCCACATTTCAGACTTCATAGAGAGAAGAAGAGAGAAAGGAGAAGAATAAGAGAAAAAGAGTGGTTCGGGTGGCCAAACTCGTTGTGTAGCAAGCCAAATTGAAACCCTTAACGTTGTGCTCGTTTATGTGAGTTCTAGGACCCCACTTTTACTTGTTTTCAACTGATTTTGGGGCTGGAAAGCATAAAAACCCGTTTTTGTATGTGTATCTGTTTGACCCATTTGGGTGTGATGTGTGTGATGCGTTTCGTGTATGTTTTCGGGCTTGTGTGTGCTTGTATGGCGTTATGGTATGCATTCCTAAGGTCCAGGAGGGTTAATTTAGGCTTAAATGGGTTTAGATGAGTTTGGAGGCCGAAAACCCTCGGTTGCAGTCGGAATGAACTCCATTCTGCATCAGCTAGGGCTAGGCGACTGAATGGAGGCCATACGGCCGATTGAGGGGCGATTGAGGGTCATTCGCACGATTGGGATTCATTCGCACGATTGAGGATTCAATCGCACGACTGGGAGTCCAATCGCATGGGGAGTCATGCGACTGAGGGTTCAGTCGCATAAGTGCTTTGTCGCATGAGTTCATTCGCATTAGATCAGTCGCATAGGTGCCCATTCGCATTTGTTCCATCCGCATGAGGTTCATACGCATGATTGGATGCCCATTCGCCTAAATGTTCATCCGCTTGAGTTCAATCGCATGATGTTCAGTCGCATGGAGGCCATTCGACTATTGGGTCTCCATACGCACGATTAGGGTTGTTGCACCCGAAGAAAGTGTAGTTAGACTTCTGGCTTTCGGGGGAAAGTGCAGATGTAAGCCTTGACGTAAAGGTTTCCTGTAAGAGCATGTAAGATAGCAGATATGGCCTTAGAATCATGTAGGGCATAGAGATGATGATGTTGCATGTTATGTATGTATGATGTTGCCCTATATGATGTGATGTGGATGCATGTTAATGTTCCTTAGTATGATGTATAATATCTTTCCTATGGCTTTACTTATGATGAGGAATGAACGAAGTATTATGTAACGTAAAGTGAAAGATAATGAAAGAGGAACATGATGATGAATGCATGCATTAATGAACGAATGAAAGAAGTCTTGCAAGCATTGGATATCATGGTCCTTCTTTGTGATTGACCAAACGTGTAGTGCCTCTACCGCTTACCCCTAGTACTGTGGCATACGTTTAGCTGTTCATTTATTGACTTCGGCCCAGTAGCTAAGACTGATGGTTACTCCTAGTACCGTGGCATACGTTTAGCTGTTCATTTATTGACTTCGGCCCGGTAGCTAAGACTAGCCGGGGTGTAGCATATGGTATTGGTACGGTTGATGTCCGATGCGCAAGTAAAGTTATATAGAACGAATGGACGAATGAATGAATAAAGAAGATAATAATGATATTATCTATGCGTACGTATGATGTGTGATCATGTAAAAGTAACGAATGGTTTTATATGAAAGTAAAGTATGTTTTGTAATAAAACTAGGACTCACTCAGCAACGCTGACTTTTTATATGTTTCCAGTTGGCAGGAAATGATTGCTGAGAATGGCACCGTGAAGCTACTCAGCTCCTTTTAGGATGGCATTCTTTTGATTGATGTTTTTGCATTGTAATGCGAACAAACTATTTTGTAATGAATGTTCTATTAATTTGCAAAAGCATTTACATGGAAATGAAAGATTGTTTTAGTTTTCCGCTGCAATTTTATGAAATACAAATGTAATTATACCTTTTGTGTGCGATGAGAACCCAGCTGTAAGCGTCCCGGGAACGGGGCCTTACACACAGCCTGGTCCATCAAACTCCAAGAACAGTTCTCAGCCCAAGAGTACTGTCTCAGCATCTGCAAAGATGAAGGTGGAGAAGGGAATTGACCAAAGACAGTTTTACTCTCTAGACAAGGCTCTTGTGAAGAAGAAGAAGAATTGTGTTATGTGTGACAGCACCACTCACATTGCCAAGGATTGTCCCTTCAATCCTAAAGGTACTGTCCACATGGCCAAAACAAAGGCTTCAAAGAGTTCCAAGAAGATTCAGGCTTCGGAAGGAAAACCAGTTTCCTTCGGAAGTCTCAAATCTAAAAAGAAGGGAAGTGGAAAATTCTCTTCGGAAGAACATTTGGTCTCGGAAGAAAGGAATTCTTCCGAAGCACTAAAGTCTGTTGGAGTGTTTGCAGAATCTTCCGAAGATTCAGTCATCAAAACTTCTGAAACTCCAAAAGGTTCTAAAGTTTTGAAGGTCAAGTCCAAGACTCCAAAGGTGGTGTGGACGTCTAAGAAAGACCAAGTGACTGAAATTTCTCCATCAACAACAGCTCAAGATCCTCTTAGTACAACCATAGGATCTATTACTGTTAATTTACCTTTTGCATGTGAGCCCAAGATAAGCAAGGCTTGGGTTTCTAGATGTAACTAATCTTTCTCTTTTGTGTAGGGACAGCTGAAGACAAATAGAAATCTTTGGATCATAGACAGTGGCTGCTCCAGGCACATGACTGGTAATAGGTCACTACTCCAGAACTTTAAAAGGATTGAGGGTGGACCTGTTGCTTTTGGAGGAGATGAAGGTGGTTACATTTCTGGAAGGGGCAAGGTCACAAATGGTAAGCTCAGCATTGAAAAGGTAAACTTTGTTAAGGAGTTTGGATACAATCTTCTGAGTGTATCTCAATTTTGTGATCAGAGTCATAACATGCTCTTTACTGAGCATGAGTGCATTGTTCTTAAGCCTGGTGTGGTCATTCCTCATGGGCATATCCTTCTTAGAGCCCCCAGGAAAGGAAACATGTACAAGATGGATTTGCAAGAAACCTCTCCCTCCGAAGAAGTTTCATGCTTTCTATCCAAAGCCAATAGTGATGAGTCTTTCCTATGGCATAAAAGAATGTGCCATTTAAACTTTAAGAACATGAATAAATTGATTAAGCATGATCTGGTAACTGGAATGCCAAAGAAAGAGTTTACAAGTGATGATCACTGTGTTGCATGCCTGAAAGGGAAGCAACATAAAGTATCTCATAAGCCTAAGGAAATGAACTCCATCACTACACCTCTACACTTGTTACATATGGATCTCTTTGGCCCCACCAGTGTAATGAGTTTAGGAAGGACCTTATACTGTCTAGTGATCACAGATGATTTTACAAGATTCACTTGGGTCTTTTTCCTTAGAACTAAGGATGAGACTCCTGAGATTCTGAAGAATTTCATCTTAAAGATTGAGAATCAGTCTGATCACAAGGTCAAAATCATAAGATGTGATCAAGGAACAGAATTCAAGAATCAAACCCTTGATACATTTTGTGATGATAAGGGTATTGCAAGACAATTTAGTGCTCCCAGGACTCCTCAGCAAAATGGTGTTGCTGAGAGGAGAACAGGACACTGATTGAAGCTGCAAGAACCATGTTGTCTGACTCTAAACTGCCCATCACCTTCTGGGCAGAGGCAGTCAACACTGCCTGCTATGTGCAGAACAGAGTTTTAGTAGTTAAGACTCATGGGAAGACTCCTTATGAATTTTGACACAAGAGAAAACCTTTCATTGGTTTTCTCAGGTCATTTGGATGTCCTTGCACCATCTTGAATACCAAATATCAAATTACCAAGTTTGCTGAGAAATCAGATGCTGGACACTTTATTGGATACTCTTTCCAAGCTAAGGCCTATAGAGTGTACAATCTCAGAACTAGAATCTTCAATGAACACACACCATGTGTTGCTGGTTCTGGTCCAGATTGGCTATTTGATCTTGATTTGGTTACCAATGTTTTAATAAATCTTGTGAGAATGTTTCAGAATCTGCAGAAAATTTAAATATAGGTGATTCTGACCCAAGATTTGAGCTAGGAAGACCTTCAAGTCATACATCTTCAGCTCCAGTTGGAACTACTTCTGCAAATGAGGTTTCTATCAGCACAACAATGACAAATTCAGCTGATACATCTGGTATGCCTTTAAATTCCAGCTCAGAGGCTCTACAACCAGATAAGAACACCTCAACTGTGGAAGGCAACAATGGTGATGGTGACAGTGACCAAGGATTTCTTGATGCCACTAACCACACCATAGATGAGAACATCAATGATGTCACACACTGCTTGGATCAAGTTTCACTTGAAAAGTGTGCTGATATGGTGGGAGAAACATCTATGCCAGATCTAAATTTTTCTAATTTAGATCTTTCTCAACAACTTGCTATGATTCCTCAGCTTAGGATCCACAAGTCTCATCCTACCACAAACATCATTGGAGATGTTGTCTCCGGGGTAAAGACAAGAGGACAAACCCATAAAGCAAATGTTTTTCTTCACTCTTGTTTTCTATCCTAGATAAGCCAAAGAAAGTTGAGGAAGCTCTAAAGGATGGAAGTTGGGTTGAAGCCATGCAACAAGAGCTGCTTCAATTCAAAAGACAGAAAGTTTGGAACCTTTGTCCTCTTCCTTTTGGGAAGACTACCATAGGAACCAAATGGGTGTTTAGGAATAAGAAAGATGATAGAGGCATCATCATCAAGAACAAAGCTAGACTGGTTGTTCAAGGATACACACAAGAAGAAGGGATTGACTACACTGATGTCTTTGCTCCAGTGGCAAGATTAGAAGCTGTTAGGATATTCCTGGCATTTGCTACATCCAAGAACTTCAAGGTCTTTCAACTTGATGTGAAATGTGCCTTTTTATATGGAGTGATAGATGAAGAGGTCTATGTCAAACAACCACCTGGTTTTGTAGATCCTGATCATCCTGATTATGTCTGCAAGCTTGACAAAGCTCTCTATGGGCTGTATCAGGTACCCAGGAAGTGGTATGAGACACTGTCTGAGTATCTCTGTAAACATGGATACAGGAGAGGTACTATAGATGGAACTCTCTTCATCAAAGGACAAGGAAAAGACATATTGCTAGTTCAAGTATATGTGGATGACATCATCTTTGGTTCAACTAATCCAAAGCTCTGCAAAGACTTTGAGAAGCTGATGAAAGACAGATTTGAAATGAGTGCCATGGGGGAACTCAATTTCTTTTTGGGAATTCAAGTGAAGCAAGTTGAAGATGGAATCTTCATAAGTCAGTCAAAGTATGTTCAAGACATACTCAAAAGATTCAATATGACTGACTGTAAGACTGCTAAGACACCCATAGCCAGAAACCACTCCCTTGGTCCTAATCTTGAGGGGGAGTGTGTAGATGAACACTTATACAGAGCTATGATTGGGTCTCTTATGTATCTTACTGCTAGCAGGCCTGATATCATATTTGCTACATGCATCTGTGCAAGATATCAAGCCAACCCTAAGATGTCTCATATTATCACTGTCAAAAGGATTCTAAGATACCTAAAAGGTGCATCAACACTTGGTCTATGGTATCCCAAGAACTCTGACTTCAATCTGTATGCTTATACAGATAGTGATTATGGTGGTTGCAATATGACTGCAAAGTCTACATTTGGGGGATGTCAATTTCTTGGTGTAAGGGTTGTCTCATGGCAATGCAAGAAACAATCCTGTGTCTCTGCATCAACTGTTGAAGCTGAATACATTGCTGCCGCTAGCTGCTGTGCTCAAGTGCTTTGGATTCAGAATCAAATGCTAGATTATGGGTTAAATTTTAAGGAGACTCCAATCCACATAAACAACAACAGTGCTATTTCAATTACAGAGAACCCTGTGCAGCACTCAAGGACAAAGCACATCAATATCAGGTATCATCTAATAAGAGATAATTATGAAAAATGATTAATTAAACTAGTCAAGGTTCACAGTGATGAACAATATGCTGATTTGTTTACAAAAGCTTTTGATGAATAATATTTAAATATTTAATATCAGCTATTAGGATGATCAACCTTGAGTAAATTTTTCTTAAAACTAATTATTATTATTTCTTAAAAAAATGTGTGTTCTAAGTTGTCTAGTCTATCATCTTCATAAGCTCATGTTTTCCTTGGATTGGAAGACTTTCCTTAGATTAATTGATGATTTTATACTTCGGAAGTTATGCTTTTTAACTTCGGAAGAAAATCACACCTTCAAAATATTTAACTGTCTAAGAAATTTACCTTCGGAAGAAATTTCAATTTTATCTTCCGAAGCTTAAATAATTATCTTAGAAACTTACTTATTTTCAATGACCTTTTCCTTCCGAAGCAATAATTAACTCTCGGAAGCTTTGTTGATCTCTATACAAAGCACTCAAGTCTTAATTTTTCCTTCCGAAGCAAAATCATCAAATACTCTCAGGAAACTCTTCCGAAGTCATTTTAGCTTCGGAAGCTTTTTATTAAAACTTCCGAAGTTAATTAACCTTCGGAAGCTTTTTGACTTCCAAGAAAACTACTTTTTGAGCAAAAAGTAAACTGCTTTTTCAGAGGTGGGACCGACATCCGGATTTCAAAGTTTATCCTCTTTCATTAAACTTTATCTGAAATTTCTCTCTCATATAAACCTAACGGCTTTCCCTCTTCTATCATCTGCTCTTCCTCCAACCTAAAAACCCAAATTTCTCTCTGAAATTTCTTTCTTTCTTTTTCCTTCATCTCTAAGCTACCTCACAATGGCTAACCTTGCTCACAGAAATGATCCCAACTTTACCATGCAGCTACATAGACAACACAATCAGGTCGCTCTGTTAAGCTCTGAGAAAGATCCTCATTTCTCAAAGGTTTGCCGTTTCCTAACTCTGTCAAACTACTTCACCTCCCTAACCATTGATCCTCCACTCTATGAGGATCAGTTGCTTGAATTCTGGAAGACCTGCCAAGAGGTGATTATGGATGGGGAGAAGGCACTGTCTGCCACAGTCCAGGGGAGAACAATCTTCATCACTCCAGCCATCATCAACCGACATCTTCAGCTGGATGATGAAGAATGTGAGGTGTTCTTCCCAAAGGAAGCTGTAAATCATTCCTTTGCGCAGATGGGGTATGAGGGAGATTTTTCTGTAAAGACTTTCAGGAAAGGGAAGGTCTCATCCAAATGGAGATTCCTGTTCCATGTGGTCATTCACAGCTTATCAAACAAGCATGGTGGATGGGACCAGATTCCTGAAGATCTCTCCTTTATAGTCCATGGAATGGTTCAAGGGGTCAAATTCAGGTACTCTCAGTTTGTCTATGTAGGATTCTATGTGCCCAAGACACTTAGAATATTGATGTGGTTAGTACGTTATGATCCAAGTCGGGTTATACCCAATAACAAGCTTAGCAAACACCAAATAATATTTATTGATGATATGATCATGCAATAAAATATTAACACCAATTTAGAAAATGGGTTTTCTAAACAAGTTGCATATGACATGGAACAATTTATTAGGATATTTTGTTCAATGATATTATTTGTAATGTTATTTATATTAGTTAGATGACATTACAAATTAATAATGGCTATATATGTTATACAATTAATTGGTTAGTTGTATACATTTTCTAAGAGAGACCAAATTATAAGACCCACAACTTGTGTATTGTGTTAAATAAAAAAAAAAGGGGGAACCCTTTTCAAATGAGATTTTCGCCCCCCCCCCCTTTGTTTCTATTGGACCACTTTTCTTGAAAAGACAATATACAATTAAGGGGTCTTAAAAGAACTTGTTCCAACCATTATTATTCAATTGACATGCAACAAAGAAAAACTCTCTCTTGCTCTCTTCTTGTTCACGGAAATAAGCAGCAGAAAATTGTTTTTTTTTGAGCTTCATCTTGGTGTATCTCTACCTAGCAAGAGTGGTGTTTGTACAAGGCTTGGGGTATAAACACTTGAGGGTTCCTTTCTTGGAACTTTGGGGTCGATTCTATCTTCTAACATCATCAAAGTTGCTGCTCAAACTCACGGTTTTGGAAGCCTCAATTTGGCAGCTTACATTTGGTGTTTTGGAGTCCAAATCCAAGCAAGTGCGAAGGTAACTCAAAGCTTTGTGGGAGTCGACGTTAGAGGACGTCCAACTTGGAAGCTTTGGCAACATTTCAGCCTTCAAACTCCTTTCATTCATCAACATCTAACTGCTGGAAGGAGGTAGTATTTGGCAGTCCTTTGAGGTTGCCATATTGTGTCATTATATGTACACATAGCTTGTCTATTCACATAAGAATGATCCTCATGATTTGGGTTTGTTTTCCATAACAAATGAACATATAGAAGATAAGATTTTCAGCTTTAAAAATCGTTTTAAAAGCCATATATCCGCTGCGTTTCTCAGAATGTTTAAAAGTTTAAACATGGATTTTGTGTTCTAGCAAACCCGTCAGTCTATACAAATTTGCTTGCTAATTTAGACTCCTTAGAATATTACATGTTTCCTAGATATGTCCAGTATATTCTTAACTATGAACTGGGCTCACAGTTAAGGGAAACATGTAACATTCTTAAATTGGGACAGATGAAGCCCGGCATCTTTAAAACATTGAGAAAGTCCACTGTTGATAGTGTGCATAACCTAGCCTTCAAGGTTATATGACACATGCTAGTGATTAGACCTTGAAAGAACACATTATGAAATGTTGATTGTTTGGACAATATTTAAAACCAAAATTTCAGTTTATGTTGGCTGAAATTTGGTGGTTTTAAAAGGGGTTTCATTATATGTTTTGATGTTATGATCATTTGATGATAGTGTGCATAACCTAGCCTTTGACCTTATGATGTTTGGATGCTTGCATTGGTTGTATTCATTCATTCAATTGGGTTGTATTATTTGTTGTTTGTGTTTTGTTTCAAATGTAATTTATTTATTGTTGGGTTGTAATAAATAGATTAGGTGTATTTTCATTTTACTAGATATCTTGTATTAGGACTTTATATCTTGTAATATGAAGACATACACATTGGAAGCACAAAGGAAGGTCACAAGCGAAACTTGGAGCATTTTGGATGCGGTTTCAAGTGGGAGGTTTTAGAAGCTTTCCATGTGATTGTTTGTGACCCTTAGGAAAGACCTATGGGCCACACTTGTGATGGCAAACAAGTGTGGACCACTTTAGATGCTATGGTTATGCACATATGCACATTATGGTTGTTATGTTTATGACTTGTTTGGATGTTTGTTATTTGATTGTATGATTGGAATTTGAACATGCATTACAAACTAATTAACAAACTTAACAAGTTATAAAAATAATGGTTCTTAATCATTAGAAGGTGATAAAAGGTTATTAAAATGATTTAATGATTTTAAAGATTAAAATAGTTTTAATCAAAGGACCATAGGGTATCTTGTATTTGAAAGCATAACAAATACAAGTACATAGAGTTTTCTAAACTAGAATTATGAAATCTCTAAACATTTGACTAACAAGTTTAACACCATCCTTTTGCACAACACTTAAGTCATTTGGAAACTTTTAATGGGATTAAGGTCACCTAACCATTTTGAGGGAACTTGTGACTTAAGGAGGGAATACCACATTGGTGGGATAAAGGTCACCTAACCACTTATATTGGTAAACTCACATGTGTGTGCAAGTAGGGTAACTTGATTTGCAAACCATGTTGAATGGATCACCTAAAATGTGGTTTCCAAATGGTGTTGATGGGATTTACATGCCGACTTTACATGTGATGTTCAAAAGTCGATCCCATACCTCTAGAAGTTGCAAATGGTTGCAATCGTCAAACGTTGACCACCTTATTAATTTAAAACGTGGGATAAAGGTCACCTAACCACAATTTAAATGTAATATTGGGTTCTAGATTTTAATATGAAAAGGTCTTGTAAGACATATGTTATTAAAATTACAATATCGAAAATACTAAATAAAACTTTGTTAAATTTTGTAGATGGCCTCTAATAATGATAATTCTGATAACTCATCCGCGTCCAACCAATCTCTACGAGCGATCCTCCAAAAGGAACGTCTAAACCATAACAACTTCATCGATTGGTATCGAAACTTGAGAATTGTTCTCAAGCAAGAGAGACGATCGTATGTTTTAGACGACCCTATCCCCGATCAACCTAGCGAGGATGATGAGGAGGCCTTTAATGATTGGCTGAAATACACCGAGGACTCCATCCAAGTGTCTTGTCTCATGCTAGCGAGCATGACTCCGGATCTCCAAAAGGAGTATGAACACCACGGGGCTTATGACATGATAACCCAGCTGAAGGAAACGTTCCAACAACAAGCAAGGGTTGAGCGCTTCGAAACGGTTCGAGCGCTCCATGCATGTCGTATGGACGACAACCAATCTGTTTCATCTTATGTACCTAAGATGAAAAGTCACATTGACCGCCTCGAGAGGCTTAATTGTCCCGTCTCGAAGGAATTGGCCACGGATTTGATCCTCAATGGCCTTACCAAGAGGTTCGAGACATTCGTGTTGAACTACAACATGAATGCATGGGACAAAAGCATTGGTGAACTTCACTCAATGCTCAAAACGGCCGAGGCGGCCATGGGTAAAAGCGTTTTACCCGTTCTCACCATCAATGAAGGTGGGAACAATAAAAGGCCTCGTCCCGCACCCAAGGCAAAGGTTGCCAAGGGTAAGGGACCTACTTGGGGAAAAAGGAAAGGGGTGGCAAGGGTGCCTCCCAAACCACAAGAGAAGAAGCAAAAGGTTGCTACTAATGACCCATGCTTCAAGTGTGGGGAGATTGGACATTGGGCAAGGAATTGTCCTGTCCATCTCCAAGAGTTGAAAACAAAGAGGGATGCCGGGCAGACCTCAGGTACAATATACATGATCCATATTGATTTGAACATGATATCCTCTAACACATGGGTATTAGATACCGGATGTGGAACTCACATTTGCAATTTGTTGCAGGGGTTCAAAAGAAGTAGTGACTTCGAGAAAGGGGATGTGAGCCTCTACATGGGCAATGGGGCTAAAGTTCAAGTAGAAGCCCGTGGTGACTACATCTTGAAACTTCCAAATGGTTTGGAAGTATTTTTGAACAATGTTTTGTATGCTCCTAGTTTGACTAGGAATATTATCTCTGTAGCCCTGTTAAAACAATTTGGATATGTATTATCATTTGTTGAGGAAAATATCCATGTTTCTTTTAATGGTATGTTCTATTTTAAAGCTATTCCCATTAATGGTATTTATGAATTGGTTCATGAAAATACTTTAAATAGTTCATTGTACCAAAATAACACCAAGAAACTCAAGTTGGACTTAAGTGATACCTATCTTTGGCATTGTCGTCTTGGCCATATAAACAAGAAACGTTTACAAACACTTCAAAAGAATGGTCTTTTAAAAACAAATGAATATGATTCATTTGATGTTTGTGAATCTTGTTTACAAGGTAAGATGACTAAGGCACCTTTTAGTGGGACTACCGAAAGGGCAAAGGATTTATTAGGAATCATACATTCGGATGTATGTGGTCCTTTTAAGCCAACGACTAGGAATGGTGAAAAATACTTCATTACCTTTACCGACGATTATAGTCGCTATGGGTATGTGTACTTATTAAGGCACAAAGATGAAGCTTTTGAAATGTTCAAAATCTTCAAGAATGAAGTAGAAAATCAACTCAACAAGTCAATTAAAGTTCTTCGCACCGATAGAGGAGGTGAATACCTAAGTGATGCCTATCAAGATCATCTTAGGAGTTGTGGGATTGTATCACAACTCACTCCACCTGGAACACCACAACATAATGGTGTGTCTGAGAGGAGGAATCGAACCTTATTGGATATGGTCCGATCTATGATGGCTAGAAGCACATTACCTCTATCATTTTGGGGTTTCGCTTGCTCTCCGCGGCCCGTATTCTAAACATGGCCCCAACCAAAAAGGTGGAAAGGACACCTTTTGAGATATGGCATGGAAGAGTTCCATCCCTATCGTACTTAAGGGTTTGGGGATGTGAGGCTTATGTTAAGACTCCCACCCCAAACAAATTGGATGTCCGATCCACCAAGTGTATCTTTATTGGATATCCTAGAGATTCTATGGGATATTATTTCTATGATCCAATGGAACAAAAGGTGTTTGTTGCCAGAAAGGGTGAGTTCTTAGAAGCAAAGTTCCTTATGGAAGGAGCTAGCAGTAGAACAGTGGATCTTGAGGAAGATCAAGAACCACAGCCCGATGCACGTTTGGTTGAAACTAGCACTCAACATGAGGATGTTGAGGATGATCAAGTGGTTGATCAATACACACAACACGTTCGCAGAAGTGGTAGAACTAGTAATCCACCTGAAAGATATGGATTTTTCATGGATGGATGCTATGTGATAGATTCTGATGAACCAACCACATACCATGATGCAATGTCCAACACGGATTGTGACAAATGGCTTGAAGCCATGAATGTTGAGATGCAATCCATGTATGACAATCAAGTATGGGACTTGGTTGTACCACCTCTTAACTCCAAGATAGTTGGAAGTAAGTGGGTTTTCAAGAAGAAAACCGATATGCATGGAAACTTGGATACTTATAAAGCTAGACTTGTAGCAAAAGGTTTCACTCAAACTCAAGGGGTTGATTATGATGAAACCTTCTCACCTGTTGCGATGCTAAAGTCTATAAGGATATTGTTTGCCATAGCTGCTCATTATGATTATGAGATTTGGCAAATGGATGTCAAAACCGCTTTCCTAAATGGATATATTGAGGAAGATGTCTATATGGTTCAGCCTGAAGGTTTTGTCGATCCAATACATCCTAATAAAGTATGCAAGTTAAAGAAATCAATCTATGGATTGAAACAAGCATCGAGAAGCTGGAATCACCGTTTTGATGAGGAAGTAAAGAAATTTGGTTTCATCAAAAACGCTGATGAGGCTTGTGTGTATAAGAAGGCTAGTGGGAGCACAATAACTTTCCTAGTATTGTATGTTGATGACATACTACTATTTGGAAATGACATTCCAACCTTGGAAGGTGTAAAAACCTCGCTTGGAAGTTGTTTTTCCATTAAGGATCTTGGTGAAGCCGCCTATATTCTGGGAATAAAGATCTATAGGGATAGATCAAGGCGGTTGATTGGTTTGAATCAAAGTGCATATATTGATAAAATCTTGAAAAGGTTCAAGATGGAGAATTCTAAGAAAGGTACCGTACCTATTCAAAGAGGAACGATATGAGTACGACTCAATGTCCAAGCTCAAAGGAAGAGCAAGATAAAATGAAGGCAATCCCATACGCATCTGCTATAGGATCCATCATGTATGCAATGATATGCACTCGATCGACGTGTCATGCGCCTTAAGCATGACAAGCCGTTACCAGCAGAATCCTGGAAACAGTCATTGGATGGCTGTTAAGAACATACATAAGTACCTAAGGAGGACAAGAGATATGTTCCTGATCTATGGATCTGGTGACGAGGAACTCGTTGTAAAAGGTTACACGGATGCAAGTTTCCAAACCGATCGTGACGATTCACGATCACAATCGGGATACATTTTCATTCTGAATGGAGGAGCTGTCTCTTGGAAGAGCTCCAAGCAGGATGTGGTGGCTCTATCAACTACAGAATCAGAATATGTCGCCGCCTCATTGGCAGCTCAAGAAGCTGCATGGTTGAAGAAATTCATTGCCAATCTAGGGGTTGTCCCTTCCATTCAGGACCCCCTAGAAATTTTTTGTGACAACGAGGGTGCGATTGCTCAAATCAAGGAACCCCGTGCTCATCAAAAGACTAGGCACATTGAGCGGAGATTCAACTACATACGAGATGAAGTTGAAAAGGGAAAGATATGTATTCGCAAAGTTCACACGGATCAAAACGTTGCTGATCCTCTCACGAAGCTCCTTGAAAAGGCAAAGCATGAAGGTCATACTTGTGCCATGGGACTTCGATATTCTAGTGATTGGATATGATCTGTAAATTTAGCATTTGGATATATGGAATTTTCTATTATTTGAATAAAATTATTTGGTTATAATGTTTCAAATAATATTCCAATTTAGCATGTTTAATCCATGAGTAAAATGTTTACTCTAAATGTCCGTAGTCGTTCATACTTGTGGGAACAAGTTTGAAGGTAAGACTATTATGAACTTGGATTGGTTGATATTCATAAGGATGAATATAGAGCAATGGGTTTCTACCAAGGTTCATAGATATTTGTGGGTTACAAATATTGGACTAACCCGCATCTCAAATTTTACTACATGGAATCTTATTGATTGATCATAAATAAATTTGAGTAAAGGCGAATATCATTTGGTATCCTCCGACCTGAGATACATATTGGGTTTTGATGTTCACCAAGTATTATACCTTGAGCATATTCTTCACTGTCCTGAAATAGTGGATACTACATAAGGATATGTCCAGGTATAACACGAGGTGTTTGTGAGAAACGTATGTAGTCAAGATGGAATTTGTTCCTCTTATTCGTTGAGAGTTAGATGTCTAAGGCCTGATTAAGTTAAATCAACAAGGAATGATCATTCTGTGTCCTTGGATTTAACATGACATCTGTAACAAAAGGATAGATGATTAATTCACCTAATTCATATCAAGTAGGGTACTTGAAAGGGATGATGTTATTGAATGGCTATAAGTCATGCGTATTAAGGGTAGTAAACCGTTGTTAGGCGATATTTACTGCTTGCATCAATCTTCTATGAATCTTGGGCAAGTGGGAGATTGTAGGATTCTATGTGCCCAAGACACTTAGAATATTGATGTGGTTAGTACGTTATGATCCAAGTCGGGTTATACCCAATAACAAGCTTAGCAAACACCAAATAATATTTATTGATGATATGATCATGCAATAAAATATTAACACCAATTTAGAAAATGGGTTTTCTAAACAAGTTGCATATGACATGGAACAATTTATTAGGATATTTTGTTCAATGATATTATTTGTAATGTTATTTATATTAGTTAGATGACATTACAAATTAATAATGGCTATATATGTTATACAATTAATGGTTAGTTGTATACATTTTCTAAGAGAGACCAAATTATAAGACCCACAACTTGTGTATTGTGTTAAATAAAAAAAAAGGGGGAACCCTTTTCAAATGAGATTTTCGCCCCCCCCCCCTTGTTTCTATTGGACCACTTTTCTTGAAAAGACAATATACAATTAAGGGGTCTTAAAAGAACTTGTTTCAGCCATTATTATTCAATTGACATGCAACAAAGAAAAACTCTCTCTTGCTCTCCTCTTGTTCACGGAAATAAGCAGCAGAAAATTGTTTTTTTTGAGCTTCATCTTGGTGTATCTCTACCTAGCAAGAGTGGTGTTTGTACAAGGCTTGGGGTATAAACACTTGAGGGTTCCTTTCTTGGAACTTTGGGGTCGATTCTATCTTCTAACATCATCAAAGTTGCTGCTCAAACTCACGGTTTTGGAAGCCTCAATTTGGCAGCTTACATTTGGTGTTTTGGAGTCCAAATCCAAGCAAGTGCGAAGGTAACTCAAAGCTTTGTGGGAGTCGACGTTAGAGGACGTCCAACTTGGAAGCTTTGGCAACATTTCAGCCTTCAAACTCCTTTCATTCATCAACATCTAACTGCTGGAAGGAGGTAGTATTTGGCAGTCCTTTGAGGTTGCCATATTGTGTCATTATATGTACACATAGCTTGTCTATTCACATAAGAATGATCCTCATGATTTGGGTTTGTTTTCCATAACAAATGAACATATAGAAGATAAGATTTTCAGCTTTAAAAAATCGTTTTAAAAGCCATATATCCGCTGCGTTTCTCAGAATGTTTAAAAGTTTAAACATGGATTTTGTGTTCTAGCAAACCCGTCAGTCTATACAAATTTGCTTGCTAATTTAGACTCCTTAGAATATTACATGTTTCCTAGATATGTCCAGTATATTCTTAACTATGAACTGGGCTCACAGTTAAGGGAAACATGTAACATTCTTAAATTGGGACAGATGAAGCCCGGCATCTTTAAAACATTGAGAAAGTCCACTGTTGGATTCTCTGGGGTAGAAACAGCCCTAGTCCCAAAAATGTTAGAGCTCATTGCTCAGGTGACAACCTAGCAGCACAAGCTAGTGTTGAACCCACACCTGCTACTTTCCAACCACCCACACAGCCTCCAATCTCCATCACCTACCAAAGAAAATCCAAACGAACCTTTGCTTAGACTATTCAGTCTGTGGAGGCCCCCATATACTCACCCATTCAGGAAGAAGTGGATACTGGAGCTCCCACTTCTCCTGAGGAGCAGACCACTCCCATCTTTTCTAAAATCAGTGCTGAGGTTCCTCATGCTCAGCCTGATGAGCTCATTAGCCCTACTGCTTTAAGCCATCACTCTGAGTCTCAATACTCAAGTGATCAACCTTCAGGGGACAGTTACCATCCCCAGCCTATAGATCTCAATCAACCAATTCCCAACCTTGACTTCTATACTGATGAAGATCTAGGTTTCAGTGAGTATAATGAGTCTCTCTTCTTTTCCCCTACTCAAAGAGAGATGAATACTCCTGAGTCTCCTATATCTATCCCACATCAGTCACCTACAACTGAGGTGGACACTTCTGAACTTGTTCAGGATGTCTATATGGAAGAGGCCCTCACTTCTGCAAGTGATTATATCATTCAGACCTCAACCATGGCAACTCAGCCTACTGACATCTCAACTGAGACTGCCAGTAAGCAGAGGAAATCCAGTGGCCAAGAACTTAGAACTGGTCATGAGAGCAAGGACTGTAGTCTAATCTTCTCCACCCCTAGTGATTCTTCTGATAAAGATGAGGGGGATCTGAGACTAAAGGTGCAACAACAATCCAAAACATGCACCTCTTTAGTCTCAAAGGTTAGTCACCTTGAATCTCAGGTGACTACCTTAAACAATAGGATCAATGATCAGCAACTTGAGATTTCATATCTTAAGGAAAAACTAGCTAGGAGACCCTTAAGGAGAGCTCAACCAGTAACACAAGAACCTGTGGATGTGATTGAACTATCCTCCAGCTCACCTATGCAAATGGGTGATGCTACCAAAAAGGGGGAGAAAGTCCTTACAGCCACAGAACCTGGGAGTTCCTCTGAGAGAATGGACTTTGAGGACTCACCATCCTTATTTGCAACTGTGCATTCTCAGCAACCTCCTCTAATTCACACTGATGTGGACTACACAGACTTCTTCATACAGAGTCTGTTTGAGGATGGGATACCAAGAGCCATGTCACCTTCATCATCCTTCAATTACATCATTGGATGGAGGTATGACAACAACTGGAAGGCTCTCATCATCATAAGAGTTCAAGGACAGCAAGAAGTTTTTAATTTTCAGACCTTGAACTACTATGAAGGTCTGGATCTAGTCAACATGTCACTTGTCAACCCAAGCCAATCAGGACAAGCTGACAGACTGGCTAGAAGAATCCAAGACAGGATCATTGCAGAGTTCAACCTAAGAAAGAGACTAAGGCAATCAGGCAATGTCATCGGTCAACTGGATGTTGAGGCAGACCCTAAGATTAGCTTCATAGGGGAAACCTTGACTGAAGGCCCAGTGACAGAACCTGAGAGCCCTGTCTTATTATCTCCAACTGCTGCAGAGATCCATATTCCTTTTGAGACACCTGCTGGTGAAGGTGCTTCTCAATCTCTCTCTGGCCTGAGCTCAGATGATGCAATAAGCAATGAAGGCCAAAGCTCTCTCCACCCTGAGTCACAAAGGTTTGTGAGTGACAAAGGGAAAAGAAAAATGACATCTGAGGAGATTGAGGAGGAGGAGAGAAAGAGGAAAAGGAGGCTAAGGGGAGAAGGTTCCTCTACTGAGTCTCCAAGACTCATGGAGTCTGCAATCAGGGCTGCCCCCAGACCAGATACTTAAAATGATGAGTTAAGGGCAGTCAAGATCAACTATCTGCAGACTAGGAACTATGACATAGATAATATCATTTCTCTCCCCTTGAATGAATTGAATGAGCTGGTTGATCTGGAAAGGTCAAGAGAGAAGAAGGATGCAGAAGATGCAGAACTCCTAGTACAGATCAAAGAAGAAAGAAAAAGAAAAAGACTGTACAGAGGTATGCCTACCCTCTCACCAGTTCAAGAAAGCCCTGAACAAGAGGATGTGGTTCAACAAGAACCTCAGGTAGATAAGGAAGAAGACAGAATCAAGATGATTAACTACCTGAGTGCCACAGGTCTCTATCAGGAAGATGCACTCCTTCCCTTACCTTATGACTATGTTGAGTTTGAGTATTTAAAACAACTTGAGCTTGAGTTAGTCAAGGAAAGAAAGACAACAAAGAGGAAGATGAGGGAAGAAGCTGCAAAGTCAAGAGCCATCATCCAAAAAAGCATGAAGAAGTCTGCTGATAGGCAGAGGATGATAAGCTTCTTGAAGCTGTATGGATTCTCCGGAAGGAGACTTGGACCCATGTCTCTATCCACTATGGATGAGCATATCAGGGTAATCAAGCAGAAGATCAAGAGTGGAGTGCTCACTGACTTACACTCCACTCCAAGTCAGGCCCCGCCTGAAGTGGAGGTTAAGGTTGAACAAACAGACACAACACAACCCGGACCTCCTGCTAATGCTCAGCAAGCTTCATCTTCTGATCCACAGCAGGGTCAACCTCCCTCTCCTTCTAAGCCTGAGAGAGAGGAAGTCCCAACTGAGAGAGACAGTAAAGATCAATCTGGTGTTGCAGGCTAGTCTTCTCAGTTAAAATTTGGAAAGAGAAGGAAGAGGATGGCTTCTAAACCAAAGTCTAAGAAGAAGAAGAAGCCTGCATCCTCTTCTGAACCTCAGGATGAATCAGAACAACCTGAGGATGTGCAGCCAGAGGATGCTCAACCAACTCCAACTTTAGTAGCTCCTCTAGCATCAGGAAGACCCATCTTGTCTTGGACATACACCACAAATCCAGAAAGGTGGCATGTTATTAGAGATCAAGGCATTGAAGACATTTATACATGGCAAGATATGTTTCAGTTGCCTCTGCATGATCTTTTTGACATGAGAAGACACTTTGATAGCCTGAAGGATTCTGATCATCTTATGAAGAAAGGAATGGTGATCATCCTAATGAGGACTATTAATATCTAAAGTTTTCTAAGTGTTTTGATAGCATCAGCCTAGGGGGAGTTTGTAGAGATTAATGAAGAGGCTGATGCAACCTAAACATCTTTAGTCTCTCCTGCATGCTGCACAAGTGCATTGAAGTGGAATGCTTCGGAAGTTTCACATGTGCAACAGAAATACTCTAAGTGTGAAATCTTCTGAAGCCAAGACCAACATCTTCCGAAGCCAAAGATGAAGTCTTCCGAAGCCTCAGAGACAAAGTCTTCCGAAGCTTCAAGTTCATGAAGACAGATTTCTTCCGAAGACTTTTAAGATATGCTTTATCTGATGTATTGTTCCATAAAGCTGGACACCTTTCCGCTGCAACTCTGCAAGTCACCAACCAACATGGTTTGGTGAAAAGGTCCATGCTTTTGGTAACTGTACATTGAGATCTTGAGTCTGTAACTATCTACTTTATGTACTTTATCCTTTTTGTAATAGATAAGGATGTGAGTTATGACATGTCATAGTCACTAGTCAAAAGGCAATCTGCCTTTTGACTTTACAATTGATTTTGTGTGTGTCTAGTCAATTGTATCCAACTGGCTTTCAAAGTATAGCCGGCTGTAGGATGTTGTATAAGTATCTCATGTTCTTGTATCTTTCATTTATGCTTTGTAACACTTGTAATAGAACATAGAGAAAGCAATATACTGCATTCTTGAAAACCATATACTTGTGTTCTTTGTGTTCTGTCTCTTACATTACTTGTGTTTTTAGTATCTCATCTTGGTTAATCAGTTTACTGTTTGATTAAAGCTTGGTTAATCTTCTCTTTGTGTTGTTGTGTTGTAACTCACACCCTTCAACGATCCTGCAATCATGTTATCACTTTTAAGTATTTTGAAATGTTATTCGTAATCTCAATGGGATGATTCAGCAAACTCAATTGCTTATGTGTTCTTGTCATGAAAATTTGTACACAAAAATAACTAGTAGATTGCATTTGTGAGTTGTGAACTATGAAGATCGGGTATTGCAAAAAAAAAACTTCCCAATACGATCTTATAAAAGATGGCATCCTCAATATTAAAATAGAGGCTCAACCAACTAGTTTTCAAACTCTCCTACTACTCTCTCTCTCTCTTTATTTTTACTCCACTCTAAAAAACTCTAACTGATTCTCACGTTAGAAGCTGATCGCAAAACAATGATATAGTCTTTCTTTATCATCTTTTGATTGTAAATTGTAATAAAAAAATTAACACATCATGAGTCTAGTGGATGAAAAATCCACTTCTATTTTTCTAAAGTTTCTTTTTTTTAGTGTGTGTTTAGCGTTTTCTAATCACAATCTTGAGTTATATAATTTCTAACTGTTTAAAATAATGTTTTGCTCTTGTCTCACATTTCTCAGAGGATTGTGAAAAGAGATTTTCTAAAATATGTTTGTTTGTTAAAAGAAACTTTTTTATATTAAGTTATTACTAAATAACACATTTTCTACGTGTTTACTCTATCTTTATGTCATAAATCTACGTCTCACTAAAGACAACAACACAATTTTCATTCGATTTCACGTTTCTTTTTCTTCTTGTCCATGCTAATTAATTGTCAATTATCATATTATGCCACGATTATGACTCGATTAGGTGTGGTTTAATTGTCGTAAACCTTTTGTTTTTTTTATTAAAATCTTCCCTAAAGCATAGTATTATAGTAAAACCTGTCAACAAATGTCACCCAACTCAATTTTATTGAGATTAAATGGTTTAATGTAATTGTAAACAACATGGGGATGTAGCTCAAATGGTAGAGCGCTCGCTTTGCATGCGAGAGGCACGGGGTTCGATCCCCCGCATCTCCACTTTCTGATACTTTCTATTATTTCTATTTTAAGATTCATAATTTGAATTCCTGAGGCTCAGTTTTTATTTAAACCCGTTTTACAAGAATCAATTAGGGTTGAACTCGGACCACCGGTTTGTACCGCTCAAATCGGTACTACCCGAACAAACCCGTCAAAAAAAAGTTAAATAAATAAACAAGAGTTTAATCGAATAAAAAGATCACTTTCCTCTCTAAAAACCAGTTCATAACCCGAACATGACTGATAAAAAGCCTTAACTAAACCGAATTGAACCGACAACTTCCCTCTCTAAATAGCAGTTTGTTTCTAACTTGTTGGTTTTCCATTAGGATGTATTAATCTGCAGCGCTAGTTATCAGTTGATCATTTTGTGCATTTGAGCACCTTATAATTATGATCGGTCACTAAAAGGGCATAGTATAAAAAGTCAATCATGAAATAAACATTTACTTGACAATATATATATATACTTTTTTAAGTTTCTATGCTATTCACATATAGAATTTGAGAAAAATATGCATCAATGTATATATATATATATATATATATATATAATATATATATATATATATATATATATATATATATATATATATATATATATAATATATATATATATATAATATATATATTTAATATAAACCGGACTTGATGTTTGAGCTTAAGCCTGAATGTACGTCTCATTGGGCCTAATCCTCCCTCAAAAGGTACTTCCTCATCTCTTCCTCTACCAACCCTTATCGCGCCCATCACGCCACATACGTTATGGTGTTCTCCATTGCACCCGTGCCTATGTGGCAGGAGGTAGCGACCCACAACACAATCACAAATTGTTGTTACCACACACAAGTATGACGTCAACATTTCACGTATTTGATATAGGCATTCATCATTCAAATTTCCATCGGACTATTATTCTTATCTTATTCGAATCATTCAAAATTAAATTTGAATCAAATTCAAGTAAAAGATTCCAATTCCGATTTTTGTTCTATTCAAAATGAATTTCTTTGGAGTTCGAATTACTAACTCAAATATGAATCGAATTCGAATATGTTTTTCTTGATTCGTATTTGATTTGAATAATTCAAACAAGAAAAAGTTATAAAATCTTATTATTCTTTTATGTATCGTAATATAAGTTTTTGTATACTTTTTGTTTTAAATATGAGTTTGAGCTATGTCTAATACCTTTATGGACCAATTGTCTAACCGAGCAAAGGCTTTAAAAGTCTAAAAAATATTAAAACTAAACAATATACTATATTTCTTTATTTGAGACTATTTTGATATTTTACTGATTATTTTGTATGCTTGTTATTTTAAATTTGTAAAGACATATGAATCAAATTGTTAAAAAATTTGAAAAGTACCGATTTTGTTTTTTTATTAAGAATTTGATTTGTTTTTTATTTAGTTTGTTCGATTTCAAATAAGATTATTAAAATCTAATAGTGTGATTATTATTCAAATTCGATTCGAATTCAAATTTAGTTTTGAAATTTCCAAATTCAAATAAATCAAATCCGAATTCAATTCCAATAATCACTATTATATTTGCAATATATTTATACGATTATCAATTTTTCTCCATAGATGTAATACATTTAATGAACACAAAAGACATGACGATATCTTTCATTGCATTTATATTTCATCTTCCTGATTAGCTTATTTTAAAAAAAGAAACTGAATATATTTGCTTCTTTGAATTATTTTTTGACAAAACCAAAATCATGCCTTCTTTCTCTTTCTCTTGAATTGCCACAATTTGCAACTATGATATATGATGAATCTCTATTTGGAGTAATGAATTCTTAGTAAAAAAGCATGTGAGTTGTTTGTGGGATGCAATGTCAAATAAATATTGTGAAATTGCAAGAAATGGTATTTTTATTTGAGATATAAAAGATGAAAATTATAGGTTGACTCTACATCACAAGCATTGCAACAATAGTCACGGACGCATTATATTTTCTTTATTTTTTCTAAGCACAAGCATTGAAAAATAACCCGGTTGCTACTTGTGAAGCAGGGTCAACCCATAAGTGACTCTACTGTCACTTGCATTTTTTACATTTTTATGTCACATAAGAAGTTGTTCTCTTGCATATCACATATGTTTTTTGTTTGACATGACATCCCACAAACTATCACTTGCTAAACTTAGACACACGTCTTGTCTACCTCGAGATGTAAATATGACTTCTGGTTCAGGTATTATCCATGGTTTTAAATATATACATATATATATATATACATGTCACGTAAAAAACATACCAGCAAAAACAAAAAAGAATAGAGATTAAATAATGAGTATGTACAGGTGGCATCAGGTTAACTAATAAGTTGTTTGATAGCCTTATAACGATTATTAAAATACTATATTTTAATAATCATTTAAAGATTATATTTTAATTGTTCATAGCCTCTGAATGGTTAAAAAATAACCATTAAAATGTTATATTTTAACCATTTAGACTTAAGATTATCTCTTAACTATTAAGAGACTGTCAAATAACCCTTAGGTATGATCGGAGTTGCAACTAATAACATGTATTTTTCAAGCCTATTAAAGATTTAAACATTTTTTTCAAACGACAATCACACACTCATCTAATCCTAATCTTAAATCTAGATTACTGTTTTCAAATGGGACTTGAATTTTCAATCTTAACATGAGGGATATTCGTAGGTACACATCGATATTATCAAGCTAGAAACCATTTGGTAATGTCTCAAATAATTACTATCAAATATTAGGGTGGCCTAATGGCTAGTGGGTTGAGTAATGAGTAAAGAAAGCTTAATTTGATTCTTTTTTTAGTATATCAAATAAAATTACAAATATTATTTATTTTAATAACAATCTAGATAATAATATGATGTATAAGGTTTTATGCATTAGCTATAGAGTTTATGCGACTTTTTTGACCTATACGAGTTGTATTATATCAAACTTTTAGTTTGTTTTATCCATTTGTCACAACTAAACAAAACTCAAATCTACCCTTTCAATAGTTTGGTTGGAATTGATGCCTAATTTGTTAAGTGATGAGTGGCCTTACTTGTGCTAGTGAGTTGTTTTACATTATATCAAGGTCAAAACAAAATCCTTTAGGTGTCAAAATATGATGTTTGATGATAAGTACACTAATGGGTAGTGAGTTGTTTGGTGTTTAGTATTCAAATCGGGTTCGAAAAATTCGAATTTCAATACGATTTTATTCGAAAAATATTAATTCGAAAATAAATTTGAATTTTTAAATTCGAATTCTATTCGATGTCAAATTGAACTTCGAATTTGTGATTGTGATTTTTGATTCGATTCGAAATCGAATTGAACATATACATATAAATAATTATTTATTTTATATTTTATATAAATAAATTATGTATATATTTATTCAATTTATACTTTAATCCTTAAATTCTTATTTTAAATTTCCTAACTCCGATTTATTCTTTACTTTTTATTTATATAATAAAGATTATTAGTTTTAAAAATAAGAATTAAAATATTATTTTTGAGCGAATTCAAATTCGATTCAAATTCGATTCAAATTCGACAATCAAATTCGAATAGATCATATTCGAACTTGGCTTTGAATTCAAATTCGAAAACGAATCGAATCCTTCGAATCAAGTTTAAAAAAGTCAAATTCAAATAATTCAATATTTTTTATTATTTCAAAAAATTAAAATTCGATTCGTTAAACACCCCTGTTATTATTTACTAGCGAGTTAGTTTACCTTACATCACGTCATATTAGTTTATAAGGTTTTAAGTGTCAGTGATCTATTTTTATACTACATTACATTTTTTTGACAAACTTCATATCTTACAGAAAAGATATAATTATTCTTTACTACACAGAATTTTCTAGCTTTGTTTGACCAATAAACATGCTTAATTAATTAGTTTTCATATCATCAAGTTGTAAGTACATATGCAATTATGCATTATATTGGTTTTCTCTTTTCATATTCAATCATATTGTAATTCAAAATGCGTGAAAACCAAGTGCCAAAATGATGTTATTTCCTATTCACCTAATTTTAGATATTAAATATGCTTTAAAGTTTAAACAAATAATAATTTACAATTTGAAGATGACGATTCAAAACTTTTGTAAAGTTATATAAGTAGATAATGTTTGGAATTAGATTTTCATTGAACTGATAATGATGAATTTAAAATCCAAATACAAATCTAGATTAAACATAACTTTATTGTGAAACATATAATATATTTGGAAAATGATGTTTACACCATTATCGAACAAAGGAAATACAAAATAAAAATCATGACTTCGATGACATCTCTCTTCAATTACCACACTTTGAAACTATATTAAGTGATGATCGAACCTCTATTTGGTGTGATAAATCTTTAGTATTAACGCATGTGAAGGGTGGGATGTTATGTCAAATCAATATTCTGAAATTGCAAGAGTATTCTTAATTCAGAAAAAAATATGTGAAATTATGGGTGAGTTGAACATGGGTCACAAGCATTGTAACAATAATCACAAAAAAGATTACTTTGCTTCTTTTTTTTTTATTTTTTATTTTCAAGCATTGCAATATAATTTGTCGTAGGTTGTGACGCTAGGTTAACCTATTGGTAAATCTACCATCGTTTGTATTTTCAACATTCTTTTTGCCAAATAAGAATTCATTATTTTTGCCAAATAAGAATTCATTCTTTTGTAATTCACATACCTGTTGGTTCGACATAACATCTCATAAACCGTCTCTTGTTAAAAGAAGACAAGTGTTTTGTCTACCTCGTGGTGTAAATATGACTTCTGGTTCAGGTAATATTTGTGATTATATACACATGTCATCGAAAAAACATATCAACAAACAAAAATGAAGAGAATAACAACTGGTAATGAAATACAAAACACTGGATTATACCACAAGTGAGGTTGGGATCCACACCTACCAGCATTTCTTTTTAAGCTTTTTAAGGATTAAAAAACTTTTTAGAGCAACAAAGATACACAATCTAATAGTACTTCTAAATTTACATTATTCCTTACAATAAGACTCGAATCATAAACCTCATCAGGAGGAAGCGTGTCAAATATGATTACAAATATTATATTACTAAATAGTAATATAATCTAATTATATAATTTATATGGTTTTATGATTTTTATTATAAACTTTATATTGTTTAACCAATATCTTATATCGAGGTACAAACTTATTTTATCCATTTGACCTGTCACAGCTAAAACAAAAACCAAATCTACCCTTTCTTTTAAGAAGTAAGTTGTTTGAAGTTACTATCTAAATCGATAGTAAAAGTCGTCCTTAATTAGCCTTGTTATGTGTTATGTTATATCTTATATCAAGGTCAGATCTAGTCATTTAGGTGTCAAGGACTTATATTTCATTTTTTTTAACAACGAGATCTTGTTAAGCATACCAAAAGTTTCAATCTAGCAAGACGTTAGAAGCAAAACCACCATAACAACATCGAATCACTTGTATTTGATGATAAGTTCATCAATAGGCCGTGAAAAAGACTTCCATGTATTGTTGAGTTTTTTTAAGGTTACATCGCGCTGTCTTATGTCAAAACAAGTCATTTAAGTGTCAACAACCTGTTTTTACACTACGTTACATTTTCTGAAAAACTTATACCATTGATGTCAAGAAATGATCATATTCATATTTTATGGAAAACATATACTACACACATTTCCTATATTTTTGTAACAATAAACATACAATAAAATGATTATTTTCTGATGTTACATACAAACTTGTCATACATCCTTAATTAATTTTCATATCATCACATTGTAATCCAAGATACATGAAAACCAAATGCAAAATCAACATACATTCATATAACTCTTCGATTCCACATGTATTGCCAATTTTAACTTCAAGACAAGTAATTTCAACAAACTAGTTACCACAACATTAGCTCAGATGCGATATTCAACATCATTTTTGTCATTTTTAACTTTAGAATAACAACAATTCCAACAAATATGCATTCAAATGCATTTATAAGAAAATTTTCAACCAACATACACTCGTGTAACTCTTTGGCACCACTTGTTTGCCGAAGAAGGCATGCGAAAACCAGAAAGGTCTTAACCGATGACGACTATAAAGCCTGACAATAAATCTCGTTTGAAATCTTATCTTAGATATTTTCATAGACTAGACCTAAATTATAATCCTTTGGAATCAAATGGTCTCTTGTTACATGACACATTCTAAAGCCTTTGGTTTCTTTCAATTAATCTCTATTAACTTCTTGAATTAATGTGCCCTCATCTTTTGATTTTGCTTGTGAAATGGATCGTAATCAAGCAAGATTCGGTAACTTCGAAAACTTAACTTGTGATTTATTGACTTTTGAAAAGTCAATCTTTCAAAGGAGGAAACCTAACATGAATACAATATGTATTGACTTTAGAAAAGTCGATCTCTCAAGGAGGAAACTTAGGATGAACAAAATTGACCTTGAGTCGTCCTTTTGGTATTTATCTATCAAGACCATCATTACACAAACACAATTTTAAGCTCTAAGCAATATTTTTAGAATCGGATCAAACATCAAACCAAACGCCTTACTGGTCCAGTGGTCGGACCAGATTTAAGAACAGGATGACATCATAATTATATGTATAGAATATTATATATATATATATATATGTATATAGTTATACACATAATTCAACATAAGTAATTTATGTGTGTATATTATAGTTATATATCAAACTTAACAATAATTTATTGTTCAACACTCTACTTTTACCCATTAAAGTACATAACTAAAAAATCAAAATCCGGTTCGAACCCGGTCTGGTTCTTGGTCCGACCATTGATTTAGGACGAACCAGTCGGTTGAACCCTCCAAAACGAATTGATGCAAACCGGTTCGGTCATACCTCTGATTCCCGACAGATTGAACCCGACAGATTGAACCCGACAGATTGAACCCGACAGATTGAACCGCCGGTCTAAAAATGATAATAGTTTAGTAGGGTTGCAATTATTGTATATTGGTAGATGATTGTTGTTTTAACATACACTGGGTCTTTATTTGTGAAAACACATATCAAGTTTTTGAAAAAAACTTAGAACTCGTGAAAAAAAAGAAAATTTTAAAATTGATTGGATCCATGCTATTAGACTTTTTATGACTTCAGTTTCTTTGATTGTATAGTTTTTCTTAGATATTTTGATTTAATTGAATTAACTAACGGCCAATTTTATTATAATATCAATCAAACAAGTCAAGAGGTATAAAGTACACACTTGTTTGAGTTTTCAACCCTTCCTTGCAAATTTTTATTTCGAAACATATTGGTTGTTCTGTTCTTTCTTCTAGTTCACGAATATCACACAACAAAACATACTAATTCTTGCTCTCGTTTGAGTTATATATGATTAATTTATTCGGATGAATCACCGAATAATTCGATCTGAAAGTGATTTTCACAACTCTCGGATTATCCAAGTTTGATTTTAAGTATTTTACGGTTTTTTCAAGGAAATTAAGAAGTCAACGATAAAGGGAAAACATAGATAACGGGTAGCAAAATGAAAAGGGAATGTGTATATCAATTTTACTATCATGTTAAGAGACATGTATAGATTTAAACTAAATAGACTTTCACATGAAGAAATAAACATGATCCTAAGTTGTAAAATTGTTAATACTAAAACCATAAATTTTCAAACTTAGGACGATATCCAAAAGGTTAATATAAAGTAATGACTATCAATGTAACTATTATTAGGGAAAATTACTAAAACGACCAATTGACCAACTCAATTTACAAAACTAACCATTGATTATTCAAATTACGAAAATAGACTTTTGACTTTGACCCTTGCCACGGGCGAGGAAAATTCATGAATCCTCGCCCACGTGGATTAAACTCCCTCGCCCGCGTGTCCGTATCTCGCCCATGTGTATATTGCGTATTTAAAAAAATAAATATAAATAGTGTGGGGTCCGTTACCCAAGACGAGGGATTTGACCAATTTCTCTCCCATGTCAACAAGCCAAGCGAAGGATTCGAAAACCTAGGCAAGGGATTCGACCTCTTCTTCGCCCATGTCAAAGAGGTTTTCGAAGGAAACATATTTGTTCTTTTAACAATTTGTTAGGTTTATAAGGAAACATATATTATAAAAAGTGAAACAAAACAAGTCAGTTTTGGATTTTGATATGCACATTAGTGTTCTAATTATTATTTTAAAACTTGTTATAAAAAAGGCATTCATGCTTATTTAAAAAACTAAAGAGCCAATTCATAAAAAAATTGAATGAGTCATTTTATTAATTGATTGATTATGTATTCATTTCATCCATAGAATGCTTAAATTATATGAAAAAATACTTGTTATTTAAAAAACTAAACAATCAGTTCATAAAATTTTTGAATGGCTTCTTTTATTAATTGATTGATTTTGTATTCATTTCTTAACGTATCGAGTTTTTTAGATATCTATGTATTTATAATACATAATTATTTCAATAATAAAATTATAAAAAAATTCTCTAAAAATCTCGCCCTTCTTATTATGAATAAGTAAATTTTCTCTTATTATTATCTATACTTTAAGAAACATAATAGGAATCATTAAGCATGTACAACTTAGGATGCATGATTTTTTATAACAAACAAGTAATTTGATTAAATTTTACGGTTATTTATTTATCTTCTTTTTGTCATCTTCCAATGCTTGGTATTTTTATATTTTAATCATAATTAATTTTAAACAGTTTTTATATAAATTTATGATATAATGTTTATAGAATTTCAAATACATAACAATGACATGCTTATTTGTACTAACATTTTGCTATAGATTTTAAAGGAAACCGGCTAGATATAATATATTTTTAATTTTTTTCACAACGAAGGTTTCACCGTAATGCACGGGTTTATAATGATTTCGTTTTGTTATTTAAAATTTCAAATGTATTCAACAACGTATATGTTTTAATTTTTTCACATTTATTGCGTGATTTGTGATAATGTTTTATTTGTTTTTTTTTTATTTTACGCCCCCGTGTTAACGCATAAGCTTAGTAGTTTTGTATAAGATAGGGATTATTAAGTTTTCTTTAGTCAAACAAACAATAGTCAAACCCACCGAATTGAACGTTACCACTACCATGTTCCACCAACGGTCATTTCATCATTTATATATTATACCCCTACTTTATCGTCTTCCACACACACTGACAAAATCCCCAAATAAATCAAATACCAGCATTTTGATCCCACTTCAACCTTAAAACCACCATCTACCCTCTGCAATCTCACCCACAATCTCATCAAAACTCTCAACAATGGATCAAAAGTCTCCATCAACACCTTCACAAGAAACACCACCCCCAATTCAACCACTTATGATGAATTCCCCTAAAATCAGCACCCCAGATAGACTTACAGTCCCAAAAGCATTCAAATATCAGGAAATGTAAGTGAATTTTGTGGGTCTTCTTGAAATTAATAAAAAAAGCTATCTTGGTGATAAAGTTTGAGTCTTGATGTTGTGTTTTGTGTGTAGGTATAAAAGCCCAACTGATCAGATTATGTCCCCTGTTTCCAAAGGGCTTCTTGCTAGAAGTAAGTTGATGAAATCATCTTCTCTGTTGCCACCATCAGCTGCTAGAAATCAACATCATAAGGTACAGCTTTTCATGCTGCAGACAGCAGCAGATTCTTGATTCATCTTTTTATGAATATTGTCACTGATGTGAGGTTGTGTGATGCTTGCAGATTCAAGCTTCGAAGTTTCAAGATCTGGATACTCTTAAAACTTGATGAATTTTGATGGGTTGGTGTCTTTTTAGGGTAAAGATGGTTTATGGAAGTTGAAATCTTGATTTGCTATGATGGGTTTTATGTTATCAGAATATCATATTGTTTGATTGAATCTTTAACCATTGTAGATGGTATAGTGCTTATGAATCTTGAAATCTTGATTTGTTCAATTGGGATTGACTTGATATTATTCTAATCTAATTTGATTGAATCTTGAAGTCTTTCGCTTTTGCTCTCTTTCTGTAGCTAAGTCATCTTTAATTACTCTGATTGATGAACTTAGTTTATGTATATCATCATGGGTCGCGTATATTGAGCCATATATAGGGCGGTACCAGAAATTATGAAATTATTGGTTGAGTCGTTATAAAGTTCTATTCTCTATCGACTGTAACTAGGGATCTATCTTCCTTTAAAAACAAAACCCTTTGATATTACAAAAAGAAAGTTGAATGTGACGATCAGGGTCAGCGGACCATTTGACCCTCACTTGGTTTCGCACTGGAGCCATACGCTTCAATAAGAAGCCACACAATGAAGTGGCAACTGATATGATTTGTGATTGCAAATTTCAATATTAGTTTTCATTCCAAACTAACTTCATACCACTGAATTGAGCCAACATCTCCATCGATCTCAAGTTCACAAACCGACTTAACAAGAAACGAAACAGCATCATCAACGGATTCAAATCTTGCAAGATCAGGTGGCAGTGATTCGCCCGGCCAGTTTTCCAGCCACCCTTTCAGTCTCACTCTTAGTTCTTCCTCATTCACAAATTCTTCAGCCTTACCTGGCTCCATAAGTACATATGTATCTGTTTCCATGTTTGATCTCCTTCTTCTTGCTGCATATACCTGTTTACAAGCCACAAATATGCATAAATAACTGACCCTTTTCACGCAACACGCGTGTAATTTCATATATTAAGAAACTGTAAAGATCTTGCCTTTGTTGTATTCATATGCTGCCTTTTCACTATGGTAGATATAGGGTAACAGTGGCTTGAGTAACTCAAACATTGAGCTGCAAAACTTGACTTCTGGTGGACAGATGATTGTGTATGATTATGGTGTTTTGATGTATGCTTTTCTGAAAGTGAAGTAAAACTGATTAGTAGAAGCTTCAAAAATCCGACAATTTCAGCTATAAAGTAGCCAAAGTTCAATCACAATGATGTCGATGAACCTTTTGTAATGATAAAATCTAACAAAGAGCATACCGCGAAGCCTGAATTTGGTTTTTCGATTTGATTATGTTGTTTTGTGTAATGCTACTCAGCCACAAATGCAATTACTTGTACACCTATCAGTTATGTTTAACTAACAACCATCAACTATCCTCACTAGCATCAAGTAACACATACAGACACAACTAATAATTCATACCAACAACTAATTTCCTCAAACATACGCGTGACGGAAAACTTAAAAATTAAAATAAGCACGGCTAGTCATGTAACACATTTTAACCTTAAATATAACTTAAAAGGTTAAAAAGAGTACTATTTCTTCAAGTAACCGTGTAAACTCGTTACCAGAAAACTCATATTCGTCAATACTCTGCTACACGACCACGTAGAATGCAATTTGTGCTAATCACATGACCTTCCAGGGGGTTAAAGCCGAAAGACAACAAGCAAATGGAATTCATATTCAAATCTAATTTCTGTGGTAGAAGACTCAAGCGCTTACCACTGCGTCATAAAAAGACCAGCAAAAACTTATCACTTACAAAAGTCTTGATATTTGAGTTTACCTTTGAAAATTGAAACTCCATTGCTGAAAACCTTGTTTTGCAGAGCTACTTCCATAGCCATACTAGAAGATATGATAAAAATATAAAATCACTTTCAATGATGACCACAACCTCTTATCAAGTTATCATAGTATTCTAAATCTTTCACTTCACCCCCCTCATCTTCCACCATACTCCCCAACCCACCCCTAAACTTTCCGACGAAGAGAAATACCCGTCACAAAAGCTCTTCCCGCGTCTATAAACATGGAGAAAGCGTTACCCTAAAACAACGGTGAACCTTCAATTATTCAATCATCAAACCCTAACCCTAATCCCCTCATCTTCTTCTTCAATTTCGTTTTCCGACCATTTTCACGTCGTTCGTCGCTAATTCAGGCCAACATTGGTGCCGCCGGCGATCTAAACCCCTTGGGTCCGATCTATTAGGGGAATACATTCAAGTAAGTTCAGTTACTACCAATTCATGTTTAATTTCATAGATCATCGTTAGTTTCGTGTGAATGTTGTGGATCAAGCGTAATCAGTACAATTCAACGGTTTTATCAGCGAATTGTGTCGTTGGTGCGATCATAAGAAGTGTTTATCATCGCCATGAGATTGTATTCGTTTTTGTTTGATTTTGAAGCCCTAGATGCGATCTGATGCATGAATGTAACTAGTGTTGATTGATCATAACAACTGTTTGTGGTTTGATGTTGTGGATGATGTGTTGAACAGAACAAATGGAACGTAATAATGGTGGTGGTAGCAGTGAGCATTTGGATATACAGAATGATGTTAGTACTAGCGGCATCGTAGATGAGGGGTCACTTGATAATGACAGAGTTGTTGGTTATCGTTCTTCGTCGTCGTCTTGTTCCTCTTCGTGTTCGAATCGTTTTGAAGTGGATATTGGAGAAGATGCTGCAATGTTTCTTGAATTCGAGGGGAACGACTCTACGCCAGTAGCTATGAGCCCTGAATCGCCTAGCAGGATAAGTGCATTGCCTCAAGCTTGTGACTTGAACGCGTTGTATGGGTCTCCTAAACAGTCTCCTCCTATTCAAGTGATGGGGCAGCCCACGGGGTGTGATTTGAATCAGACTCCATCACCCTTGTTTGGTCCAAGACATAGGAGTAATTCAGAGTGGAGTCTAGCGTCCAATGAATCCTTGTTTAGTATCCATACGGGGAATAATAGCTTTTCTTTGGATGGTGGTTTTTTCATTAGCAAATCTGGAGAATTTAACTGGATCGACGATTATTCTTGTTTTACACCTGATGGCAGTAAGTCCTGCATGTCACCTGTCCTGCCAACAGTGATTGACGCATCAGCAGAAAATGAACGGAAGAGTGCTAGTACGAACAGTGAATCTGGAGAGAAAGAAGATGTTACTGAAAACCAAAATGTGTCGCCGATTGATTCTGAAAGGGAAAAGGGAAAATCATCTGCTAATGCTGCAAACATTTCTTGCCTTTCTGATGCAAGTTGTCAAAGCACCAATTCATTTGCATTCCCTATGTAAGCTAACTTCTACTTCATTACAACATTTGTTAATAACATAATGCTTTTGTTACCTGGTTTTAATGTTATGACATCATGTTTTGTACTCTCAGACTTACAGGAGGCAGTCGAAGTCCAAGTCCAACAAGTTAGAGGCTGATAAACCGCAGCCACCACCATCAACACCGCCAGCAGAGGCGGCACAAACTACAAATAAAACTCCCCACACAATCCCTAAAGCTGGTGGCAACCAATGGTTCCATTGCTTCTCATGTTTTCCAATGTGCTGTTGATGTTTCAACAATGACACCATTCAGTGAGAAGACACAAGTTTATGCCCAATCACAGTGTCCACGACTACATTGATCCAATAAGGCCCCTAAGATAAGGTATAGAATCTTAAACCTTCTGTGGCTCATTCTACCTTGTGGTTTAATGTTAATCAGCTCTTTAACGATGTTAAGAACATGAGGCGGAATTATATGTGGGTATTTGAAAACCCAATCATCGTTCGGATCTGTAGTTGTTGTAAGCATAAACATGTGTGTATATATGCCCATTGAAATAATATACATTTTGATAGTAATGGGGACACAAGATTGGTTAAAGTTCTGGTTCTTGGCTTGGATTTGTTCTATAAACGTATAGATTAAGTTGCCCGATATCTCATTATCGTACAAAATTTAGATCTGAGGTTGTATCAGTCCTCGTGTTTGATCACCTCCAGACTGGATAATATAAAACTAGAAATAATGTGAGATTTATGCAGGCATTGATCATGATCTTTCATAATACAAAAATATTTCTATGGCTTTTAGTGTGTTTTTTCCTTCTAATGGATGGTTGGAGTTTTTAGAACTTTGAAATCATTGCTATTTTCTATAGGGGGTTACATTGACGCAATATGGTGTTGGAAGTTGTCATGTAGGATAGATACGTATTAACAAAAAATTAGTTAAAACTTAAATAAAATAAGTTTACAGTTGCTTATAGAAGTTGTCCTAAACAATATAAACAAGGCTTTATTTATAGACGATTCTAATAACTATGATCAAGTGATTGACACACAAACTAAGTTTTAAATACAAGAGAAATTTTTATCAAAAACTATTAAATCTCGATCATGGTGGTGAGAAGGGGAATGAGACGTCGATGGATGAAGAGGTTGGATAGGCAAGATTTGGAGATAGTGATGGTAGGTTTCTAGGGGAGGTGCATAGGTGACAATTGAGACGTACAGGAAGAACGATGTATATCCGAATGTAAATTATAAACACCATCTTATTTTTACTAACAAGTAAATAAATTTCTTTTAAAAATCAAAGTTAGTAGACTGATTATATAAAAAACGTCACACGACATTACTTGCATAAAATGGTGAGAATTTGAATTTTTATTGATGGTATGACTTTGTAAGATGCTTAACCATACTTATGCTAAATTTCAAAGCTTTGATTTGTTAAGAAAGAGCCAAAAAGTATCTAAAACAAATTAACAAGCTCCCGGCGAGGATCGAACTCGCGACCTTTCGCTTACGAAGCGAACGCACTACCACTATGCTACGGAAGCAACTGTGTCTGTCAATTTGTTCATAAGATATTTATAGATTTCAATTTCTTGAGGATTTTGATTTCATTTCAATCAGTTTCTTCGCTGTTCAATTTCGATTTGAGGATCGATGGCTTTGATGTTGTTATTATATTAGCGATTTATGGATTAGGGTTTTTGTTAGTAAGTTCAAGAGATAAATTTTCATTTATATATTATGAATATGTTGAAATGAAGATAATATCATGAATGATGGAGGAGTGGGAACAATGTGTTTGATATAGTTCATGGATGAAAGATTTGGGACTGTCACAGTGGTTTTAGTTGCTTCAGATTTAGATCAGATTCTGGGATTGTAAAAGAGATCTCTCAGTATATGAAAGAGTAAGAAGATGTAGTATTCATGTATTCAGTTCCTACTAGACTTGTGGAAGAAGATGTGGCCCAAAATCTTGGCTTATAGGCTAAAGATGTTTCTTTTGTATTGTGGGAAATGGTTTGAAGCAAAGAAGATGCGCACAATTACTTTCTTTTGTATTATAACTATATGCATTTTCAAACACACTTATGCTATGCAGATACATGCTTTCACTGAACTTAAGCTTCTAAATCCAGCAAAAGATAAGAAAACCGAAAACCAGCAACATTCAGCTTCCACATGGGGTCTCATTTGCCAATTTTGCAGACTTGTTAGTTGTTACTAGCCCATTCACAGCTTCACATATCAAATCTTTAAAGATTAACCGCTCTATGTCCAACACTAGACCTGGGACCTGTTGACAATACTCATCCCAATCTTGTGACCTTTTATTCACATCCGCATTTATGATATTAATCACCTCATCATCTTCATCAGATACACCTGTTTCTGATTTATTTTGCAGATCGTCAATTCCTGAGCATAATTCTTGCAGTAACTTATCTGCATTCAGAAGTCTCCCTTTACGCAGCCCTATAGGGCCTAACATGGCTAACTTATGGCCAAGAACATCATTCACAGTATCAAATACCAACTTTCTTCTTAGTTTTAATCTCTTAGACTTTTTGTTGTATCCATCGTCTGTAAGCTCTATGCATGCTTTGGTTTTCTCCAAAACATGGAACAACTCGGGGTTGATGAAACTGACAGTTGGATGAAGCTGAACCATTGTGGTGGTATGGTTCAGATCTCTTAAGCATCCCGCGGCTAATACTATCTCTTCTACATATCTGTGATCTCCAGTTTCATCCTGACATGGGGATGTTACTGTGTGATTGACTGTAGCTTCATCAGTGTTTGTGTTCAACAGTTCATTTTGATGAACTATGTTCTTTAATCTTTCTAGTTTCATCTTATTAAAATCAGAATACTGATCTAGGTTTGTGCTGTCTGTCAAGTTATCTTGTGCTTCTTTAAGTTGTAAAGATTCTTCATCTGTAATGAAAAAGAGATGAAAAGGTTCATAAATGATAATTGAAACGATGCAGGTAGATCAATAGAGTAAAATATGTACCATTAAAAGCAATAGCTTTCTTCTTTACAGGAGATGGTGTGTCTTCTGTGTAGAATGCATCAAGAACGGAAACCGGGCTGGGTTGTTCCATGGTCTGTTTGGCGTGGTCAACTGTTGACTTCTCTTCAGTCAACCATTCCTCGATATTATTCTGAGGAAAAAGAAGCGTGTTGAAAAATCAATGTAAAGTGAATTCGCCTAGTGTGTATGTGTGTGTTGTGTGTGCATTGTATCTTTTAAACAGATTGAAGTACCCTCACTCACCCTGTGGTTTTCATTTGGTCGAAACGGGCTATTGACCTCTTGGGCCCACTCGGTACTTGTGACTTCTGAATCATTTTCTGATTGGAAGGAAACTGTATCACTTTGTTGACTCAAATTTCTTGTTTCACTACTGTCTTGAAGTGAATCCATGGATTTTGCCTTAAGATTTCTGTTCATTGAGCCCAGTGGAGTTTGTTGCATGCTTGGTTGCTTCTTGGGTCTGCTCAAATTAGACTTTGTACTGTTCTTTGATCTCTGCATTTTTGGACTCACAGTTCCAGAACATTCTGGAACATTCGAAGCTGGCAGTGGTTTGACGATCACCTTCTTATCTCTTACGTTTTGATCTTTCAACCGTCTCCTACCAACCAAATTTTGTCTAGCGTCTGCAGGTTTGACTTTCGGTTGAGTTATAGTGGGAGAAACTGGTTGGTCAACTTTCTGGCTCCACCTATCATCAATGCTGCTGATATCCAATGGATGTTCTTTGTTCTCTAACCGCTTTTTAGTGTTCTGCATTGCTTCTAGAATCTGCTTAAGGGCTCTGAGATCTTTTCCAGCTGATTTGAACTCATGCTCAGTCAACCGTTTTTCTATCTCATTATAAATTGACCAGGAGCCCGCTGCAGCTCTTGGTGGACCATCCTTACTCTTGATAGCGGGCTTCTGTGGGCCCCAACCACCGCTTTCTTGCTTCCATGGAGCCGGTTCCAGGGGTATTCTCGTGAGTACATGATTGACTTTAACTGTTCTTTGAGGTTTATGAACCCTTGGAGAAACAGAAGTACAAGCATTATTCAAGTCTTCCACTTTTCTTGGTGACTTTGAGTTCAAGACTGATTTTTCAGTTAAACAACTGTTTGTTGTTGAAGTTTTACTTTGATCAGTGGAGGCTGTTAAAGCTTCCAAACCCATCAATCTAGCCACAACACTTGACGATGACCGCTTATTACTTGCGGGATCATTGGCAGAATTACTGATATAACCTTGCCTGCTGTCCAGTGACAATCTTGGAACCTCTTTGATCTTCACATTGGATTTCAACTGATACCGCGATTCTCGTCCATCACATGAGAAGCGTGTTGACTCCTTTAACTCCCTTAGGTCCCTGTAGATTCTATCATATTGAATGGGCTTTTGGTGTGGGTATGGCCTTGGGGAATCAACATGCTTCATTGTGGGGCTCACTCGTTCGTTTGTTGCCACAGTTTTGATTGTTACCACACGAGGTTCTCTGGTCATTGAATCCTTTACAACATCTCTGATATCAGGTGATTGCGTAAACAAATCTGGTTGTTTTCTGTGTGAAAATGGTGATGAAGAGGGTTCAGAGATGACACTTTGGCAAGAAGATGATATTTCCGTTTGTACTTTTTGACCACAATCTAATGACACCATGGCGGTAGACGAGCTAGAAGAAGAAAACGAGTTTCTTGGTATGACAATAGAAACTCTGGTTTTCTCTTCAGTGACCACCTTTGGTGATTTTTCCTGTAATCAACCGAAAATCAGGTATGAGTTAGTATGGTTCCATGTGAATCTTTAACCACTGTACTTGTAGTTTCTTTTGCAAAACCAAAATCTATACTTGCTTAAATGGAAACAGGACACGAATGTATGGCCAATCGAGCGTTTTTGTAGAAAATATGAGGGTTAATTTGCAATGAAGTTACAAGTATGGCAACTACAGTTTGAAGTCTTGGTATTTACCTTATCATTCTTGAGCTCTGTTTCACCTTTGTTACTTCTACCTACAGATAATTCACAACATGTTAAGACACATGGAACATAATGTTTCATATGATAATTGCATGCAACACATGATAGCTTACAAGTACTGCTAGTAAACATATTAAAGTTGTTAAAAACTTATATGCTTGGCTAATGTAGAACATAAGTAAATGGTCTCTATTTATGCACTTGTAACCATATTGTTGTTAAGTATGATTATCATGAAACATGTTCTATAATTTTCTTGCATTCATCTTGTAAACTGCTAATGAGCACCTGACGTTCATCTATCTTTCTCTAACTTTCTGTTTCGTTTGGGATTACTTACGCCATCTGTTATAGTTGTGTGATAGTGATAAAAAAAGCCTTGGTGCCACATAGGCGTCACATAGAAAATGGTTGTTATTACATTAAAGGGGTGTAATGTAATGGTGTTGTGATGATGTGATAATTAGTTGAAAAAATAAATAATTATTTGAAAAGGAGCTGATGAGGCGTAATGTTGTGATTGGTGGTTAAAATAACAAAAAGATAATAAAAAATCCCCTCACACACAAACATCTACATTCACGCCCGTGACCACCATCACTCCAGCCCTCATCACACCATCACTCCAGCCCTCATCACACCCCCTATCATACCCAGGGTCGGTGTTCTGGACGTGATAGGACCTCCACCTCATTCTATCACGCCCGACTATACATGGTCTTATTAAAATTGGTTATCTGCTTATTATGTTTCAATATAACAATAAGCTGTTTTGAGGGTGTTTGGGATTACTTATTCAAACCGCTTACTTGATAATTATGAGTGAAACATGAATGAATTTCAATTTGCTTATTTCAAACATCTCTTTCTTAAAAAAACAATAATCAATTATAACAAACAATCCCAAACCCTCAAATTGAACTTAAAACATTCATACCTGCAGGCAACCTCTTCTGGTTATGACCATGGCGGCGTTGACCAAGAAGAAAACGGTGGCCAAAGATCTGCAAAATCCCATTCATGCATCCTAACTGCTTCTGCAGTTCTTGTTTATCCTCACCTAAGGCACACACAACCTCCTTCTTTGACATTTGCACCACCACTGCTTCTTGATCTTTACTCAATCAATCAAGACTCAAAAATCTTACAAAAAGATAACTGAATTGAAATCACAAGATGCTTTCTTTTCATGGGTGCAAAAAAACCTCCAAGTTTGTAGCTTTTTTGTTTCTTAATGTCACCATTGCTTCTTGATCTTTACTCAATTAATCAAGACTTCAAGATCTTACAAAAAGACAACTGAATTGAAATCACAAGATGCTTTCTTTTCATGGGTGCAAACTAAAAACCTCCAAGTTTGTAGTTTTTTTTATGTTTCTTGAAGATAAGACTGTTATAGTTGCAGAGGGGATCTTGATGGAATATATGCAGGCATTGTTCAAGGTGTCAAATTTTGAGAATGAGAGGGAAAATAATCAAATATTTAACAAATTTGTGGGTCAGATCTGCACTGGACTTCCACTTTTCCATGTGGACAAAATAATGGGGGGGTGGGTCTGGAGTCTGCCTTCTTCATGTGATGTTTGTCAGGTAAAATGTATGCAACTTCAAGTTCTAAAGCCCTTTTGTAACTTATCTTTTTTTTTCCAAAATGACCAAATTATCCTCTTGTATATCTGTATCATGTATTCATATTGACATATTCTTGATTATCAGTTTTTTTGGGGGTTGAATTGGTAATTTGACATAACTTCACCGTTTTCTCTCTCTGGTTATTAATTTGAAAGTTATTATATTGAGATGCAATGCATGCATGCCTTTATTTAATTCCATATTCCTTGGCAACTGTTATTATGCAGTTATGACTTGTACTGCATGCATTGAAGTTTACTTGACTAAATGGGTGTATCCATCTTTCTAAGGTTTAATGCTTATTTAGTTTTCATATTTATTACATCAGTTGTAACTCTACTTTCAATTCCTTTGATGGTTTCTTGCTTTGTGGTTTAACTTAACATCATTGCTGCAGCATTCATTCAGTCCAATGTTCTTGAAACATAACAATAGAGTATAACACCATAGTTGTATTTGTGCTTTAATAGTAACATTATTAGTAAGAGGCTAGCTCGCACCTAAACGTCTAGGTGCAGCCTGGGTTGCGTAGTTTCATTACGGCCAAAACTGGTTTAAAACATCTAAAAATAATCGGAAACCTCTAAAAAAGCCTGGAGCATGTCTAAACTAGCCTAAATCAGCCTAAAATAAGAATAAAACATGTCTAAAACCCTAAAAATGACATGCTTATATTGTAAGTATTGCTTAAAAAGGCACTACTTTTTAAGCGCCATAAAGCTATAGGCTCAAGACTCACTATTTGCACTGTGAGTATGCCTAACGCCTTTGATTGCTATGAGTAGTGGTAATCTTGACGACATCCTTTATGGGACATGTTATATCCTCTATGATCAAGACACGCGTATTGGTCCCGGTGACTATGGTTTGATTTGGGAAAAAAGATCAAGTTAGAATAGTACCCCTGATACTAAATTGTACCTTTGCCTCAGTATATTTACTTGAGAGATTGTACACCAAACTATAAATGCATTGGTGCCAAATTCTTGCATCATATTCTTTTGTGGATTCGTTACATTCATCATGTGCATCCATGTACCTATTGTTGCATCTAGTACAGTGATTTCCAATGGTATGGAAATGCAAATGATGTCATGCATGCATTACATATATGTATATATGTACTATTTCTTGGTTTTCGTTTCTAGTTGGTATAAGTTAGTGATGTGTTATTATTATATTATTATTTTTTACCCTACTAATACCTTTTTTAGTTGCATCATTGTTTGGTATGAATCCAAAAACTCTCACTCTAAGAGCCATAAGTCTATATCATGAGGCTAGCTCACAATGACGTGTTGTTATTCTATTAGATTGACAGTGGGTCGGATATGAGATGAGTTTGGTAACTTCAGTCTCATATCATATCTCATAACTGGTATTTTTTATGACATCTTGATTTATAGTGAAAGCCTAGATAACCACTTACAAACATAATTTGAGTTCAAATGTTTAATTTGCTATAGCTTTTATCACATTTCTCTTATATATAATTATACATGTCAATAAGCATACATATATGATATATGATGGAGTCATATGCACATGCAGATATGTGATTCTTATATTCATAAGTTTAGGTTTGATTTTTTTTGTTGAAAGTTCATGTTTGAAATGCAAGAGCTCTTTTTTTCTTAAACACCGCATATGATCTTCAATGCAAGTAGATATGTTTTGAATTTAGGAAGTCAACCTATAAAAGTCACTACAACAGAAGATCATCATATTCTTTACTAATAAACATCATGTATCCGTTTCAATAGTCATCTGGTTTGTAGGTTAAAAGAATATTTGTTGGTATGCTTATTAACCGAACTTAATTTTAAACTCACCTTAAAAAACTTGAGATACCAAGATAGTATTTATTATATATCATAAAATAATCTCTCTTATGTTAATATATTCTATTAATCTGACAAGTATCACTTAATCTTCATACACTCTTCTATCCCTAGAAAATTTGAAAAACCTATCCTATACACGAATACAAGTTTTTTTTTTACATGTGGTAGATATCTCGGGTTTTATAACTTTTTCACATAATTCATTTTTTTATTTTTTAAATTTAATGTATCATCCCTATATTTCACCGAACGTGTAAAACTAGTAACTTGTCCCTTCAAATCACCATGTGCATGGTCAATCGGTCATGGATATCTATCAAAACAATTATAATTAAATTAAATTTGTGCCAATTGATAGAATTAATTAATAATATAACGAAGTAAAGAATGATGATTGATGTTATTAAAAGGAATATTAAAAAAATGGGCACATGCGGTTTTGAAGGAAGTTGGGATAGTCATGGGACATTTGTATAATGCATGGCACGTTTGCTTCAATAAAGGTTTGAACAAACATGCCATTTGTATAGTTTTGCATTTGTCGTTGAGAGCATATAAATCATTTTATGACAATGGAATTTATGTTATTATTTTAAAATCGAATCAAAAGAACATGCATATTGCCTTGATCAATAACAAAAACACTACCATTTTGTAAGAAACTCTTCATGTCTCTTTTCTTTATTATATTCGTCAAACTAATGAGAATACAATACATAACACATATCTTATACTAAATACAGTGATTTGATCATCAAGACTTCTAACCGACTCAAATAGGAAACTTAAGTTAACTCAAATACTAGCTGCGAAATTAAATATTACCAAATACACTTAAGAGTACCATAAGTTACATCAACAAACCTTTTTTTATCAAAATAATCATTAGCCTTTCAGTGTACTTAATGGTGTCAAGGTGTTGAAATTGTGTTATTCAAATGATGAGAGTTCAAGTCTTATTATAGGAAAGTTATGAAAATTTAAGAATAGGCTTAGTGAATGTGTGATTCGTTGTCGGAAAAAATAGGTTAGAACCACAACTAGGTAGATTGTACTAGAGACCAATTATTTTGAGTTTTGACAAATAACAGACTCGTTCTAACATCTAAGAGGATTGAATTGAGTTACGCTTGTGATGTTGTCCAATTAAATTATGACACATGATCACTAGGGAACATTTACGATAAAAGTGCTCTCTTTGGGAGTGCTATGTGCTGGCTTGAATGGTGAACCATGACATGCGACTAAGATTGTGTAAACCACACCAAGCTGGATCAAGGTGTGTAAGTAACACCGACTAGCATCCAGCAACAGCCGCTGTAGTTTGCACACCTTGGTCTTATCCACGTAATTTACACACTCTTAGCCACATCGTCCCCATCTTATTGACTTTTCATTCAATCCTTGGTCCCATCGAATTGATTTGGTTACAATCTGCTAACCACGTGTCATGATCTTAGTGGCTCCCTCAAGCTCCCAAATGGCCCTTTTAGTGTAAATTGATCACATTGGGCCTGACTTGTGATTTAAACTGATCATTTATGATTGTCAATTGATTTCCGATAAACCTCAATTTGCATCATGAGATGGTTTTCATATCATATCGTTCAACAAATCAACACACAAGAAATATATGCAGATTTAATTGAATTCACTAATATGGTCAAGTGAGAGTTTCTTATTATCTCACACACCTTAGGGTGGATACAGAACATGTATATCACACAACATGCTTTGTTTTAGCTTTTTAGGCCTAAAAGTTTTTCGATTCACAAGTCACACATTAAAGATGTGAAAATATTACCCACATCACAATTCACATACCAAAAATCTAAATTTTTGACGGTCCAAAAACATGGGGTCTAAATCCATTGCTTTTTTTTTTCTTATATATTTGGCCCACCCATGATTTCACAATGCTTGCACTATGGCGAACCGGATATACTTATTCAATAGAAGCATAGAGGTGTCAATTGAAGCGTTACAAGATAAAATGGGTCAAGCTAAAATAAATCCAATAACTTTAGTTAGTCAATGCAATGGTACTTGAATCAAAATGCTTAGAAAATTTCCCATCGTTTTACTTCTTTTTTTTTTCTATTAACTTTTTTTTAACGCCAAATGTACGACCATACTTCAGAGAATATGTGTTATATTAATTGGGTCACCTATTCGTTTCGCAACCGATATCTTAATATCAACCCGGCTTAGTAGGAAACTCATTATTAGAAAAACCATTTGATTTAACTCTAAACATGTTACTCAAAGTAAGACTTAAATTCATTATCGCCCCATAACTATATACCAATAATGAATTAATTAAAGAACAGTTTTTACTTCCTTTTAAGCTAGACTTTAGCCTTTCGTTACATGTAGATATAAACATAACATAATATTTAAAAAAACAAATTAAACGCTTTCATTGCTAATTAGTTATACGTTTACATTTTTCTGGTAATATAATGAGAACATATATATTTGCTTAATAATAAAAACTAGTACTAAGCCACCGCGTTGTGGCGGGGACATAAAACCATGCTAAGTAGCACCAATGACACACTATCGTCAGTGACCACCAATACAAAAAACTTGTATCAAAAAAGAAAATAAAAGATAAAAAATATAAATGTTTCAACATATGTTTTGTTTGGAGAAAAGTCGGGTCAAATATAATACATTTTCATTCAACGGTATAAATTCGAGTCACTCTACATATTGACGGTAAATATAGTTCGAAAACGAATCGGGTCGATTGTAGTTTATACATTATCATGCAACGTACGGTGTCACGGCAACACACGACGGGTAAAAAAACTAGTTATTATTATTAATAATACTATTCAAAGTAATGGACCATGAATAGTATTCACGTTCACACGATATGTAAGTGACAAACATGGGTGACAATCACTACCAACTGAGTTATCATCTTCCACGTGTGTGAGATATTCGAAATTAAGGTGGAGTCCATGGGGCTCTTGTTTTCACATATCGAGCCTTCTAGAGAATAGGCAAGAGAATGAGTCGACTTTGTTTTTATAAACTAACATATGTATATCATGACTAATGGAAGAATGAAGAATTTAAATTTGCTAATTGTTTGGTTGAGTTTGTATTAGATTGGGATTGAGTTTGTGTATTTATTTGATTATTTAATAGTGTTTAAGTTCGGTAAAAATAATATATGTTTAATATAATAGAAGTTAGAGTCAATGTCATGTGTGGTCTTTAATATTAATAATAGAGTCGTAATCTTATGATTGGGTCACAAATAATTATGTTATTGTATGTTGTTTGACTCCATTTACCAACATCTTAAAGCAATTTTTAAATCAAACAACTATCATTCACATAATAGAAGAAGACAATAACATGATAAAAACATGTGTGATGTGTCTAATAACATGATTATGCTTAAATGGTCAACTAGTAGCTTAAGAACATAGATTAAAATCATGAAATTGCATGACATATTAATTAACGTGTTGGACATGTGATGTAATTACTTTCACCGCTTTTAAAACGTATTTTAAATTTAATTACACGGTTGGTTCTGTGGTTAGGCCTTATTTTACTTTTGGTTTCTAAATCATAAAAAACTACAAGGTTGGTCCAATAGTTGGCACGAACGTAACAAACTTGGTCCTTGAAATGGATGTCCGTTAATTTTTCAGTTAATATTTTAAAAATGACTAAAATACTTTTTTATCATTATCATCTCCAATTGATTCCGACAGCCCTCCCACTCCGGCGATGGTGACGACAGAAGTTGAGCAGATCTGAATCATATTAACAACTATCAGATCTTATGCAAAAGACGGAGGTGGGGGGTCGTCGGAGGTGAAGGGTCGATGAAGGATGTGGAGGTCTGTAACACTCCGAAATTTCTATTTAAACGGAAGGAAAAGAAAAGTAAATAGAAAAAATAGAAATTGTGCACAAGTAGAAGGGGATAAAATATACAAAGTACAAATCTTATTATTTTAAGATATTTAAGGGCATGGTCGCCCATATCAAGCAAAAAGCTGCTTTGATCTCGGAGGAAGGAGAAGAGAGAGAGAGAGTCGGTTCTAGAGAGAGAAAGAGGAAGAAGAAGCTGAAAAATGTAAGTCTTCTCTTGTTTGAGCTCGGTTTCAGTTAAGTATTGAGTTCTTGACCGAAGTTCCGGTTGTTTAGAGTTTACTTTCGAGATTCCAAGAGCTGAATCGAAGTGGGTCTTGAACTGGAAGAGTGTTGCTCAAAAGCTGCTTAAGGTGAGTTTCTAGAACCCCTCTTTTACCGATTTTCAACTGATTTGGGGCTATTATGCATACTAAGTAAACATTTTGAAAGAAACTGTGGGTTTACAGCTTTATGTTCGAATGTTGTATGTATGTGTGCATGTTATAGTGTTGATTATGGGTTAGAGATGATGTTTAGCATGCTTATATGGCCTTAGTATGTTAGATCTGTGTTTGAGTATGCTCAAATTGAGAATCGGATGAAATTGGTAGCATAGAAAAGATTGCAGAATGTTTGATGGACATGAACAGTGGTTCATGCGCCTAAACAGTGTCCATGCGTCCAGCATGAGAGACCAGACGCCCAAGTGTTGGCCATGCGCCTGAATAGTGGCCCATGCGCCCAGCATGTTGGCCCATGCGTCTAAGTATTGGCCATGCGCCCAAATGTTGGCCATGCGCCTAAATAGTACCCATGCGCCCAAGTGATGAAAAGGCTAAGTGTGGACCATGCGCCTAAACAGTGCCCATGCGTCCTAGTGAAAGAAACGACTAAGTATGGACCATGCGCCTAAACAGTGTCCATGTGTCCCAGTGAAAGAAAAGGCTAAGTATGGACCATGCGCTTAAATAGTGCCCATGCGTCCCGGTGAAAGAAACGGCTAAGTGTGGACCATGTGCCTAAACAGTGCCCATGCGTCCCAGTGAAAGAAAAGGCTAAGTGTGGACCATGCGCCTAAACAGTGCCCATGCGTCCCAGTGAAAGAAACGGCCAAGTATGGACCATGCGCCTAAACAGTCCCCATGCGTCCTAGTGAAAGAAACGGCTAAGTATTGGCCATGCGCCTAAACAGTGCCCATGCGCCCAAGAGCTTGAAACGGCTAAGTGTTGGTGATGCGCCTGAACAGGGCAGAAACGCCCAAACAGTGCCCATACGCCCAGACTATTTTATACTTAGAATTTTTATGCTCATGCGCCTGGAAGGACCCATGCTCCCACTTTGGACTTGAGGTTTTCTAAGTGGATTTTAAGAGGTAAAATGGGAAGGTAGGCCTGGTTATGATGTGATGGCTTATGCTTGATGTGTGTTATGTATGTATGATGTGCCTGTTACGGTGATGGTGTATGTTTATGTTTATGTATGTTCCTTATTATATGTATGTCTCCCCTTGGCTTTGTGTTGAACGTTAATGAATGTAATGAAAGTATTATGTAACGTAAAGTGGAAGATAATGAAAAGAGGAACGTAATGAATGAATGCGAGCATAAACAAATGAATGAGAGAAAGGATGGCTTGCGAAAGAAAGAAAGGAGGTTCACAACTCACCGAAGGTCGTTAGCTCAACTGTGTGTGTATTATAGCGTGCGATCTTGGCTTACTCATAAGGGGACATAGACATAGTGGGAGTTCAGTTTTGGTAATTGCGCCGATACGTGCGATGTGGTATTTACTGTGTGCTATGTAGCGTGCGATTTTGGCTGCCTCATGTGGTTTTTATAGCGTGCGATCTTGGCCAACCCATGGGATGGCGTGCGATTCTGGCTAAACCCCGAGAGTTCTCACACACAGGGAGAGTCGGTCTTCGTGACCACTCCGATGGTGCGATTGGTGCGATATGTGCGATGGACGGCATAAGGGTAGCGTGCGATTTTGGCTGTCTCATGTGGTTTTATAGCGTGCAATCTTGGCTAACCCATGAGATAGCGTGCGATTCTGGCTTCCTTATGTGTGCGATCCGTGCGATATGTACTTCGGGTACGATGAAGCGAAAGTGCGATAACGAACGAAAGAGATCCTTGTCACGTATCTCGGTACTGTGTCAGTCTTCTGACATGAGTCGGGGGTTTGTGTGTCAGGCCCCGGCACAGTATCAGTCTTCGGACATGAGTTGGGGGTATTGCATGAGACATGATACAGTTTGCGTACTCCGGTACTGTGTCAGTCTTCGGACATGAGTCGGGGGTTTGTGAGCAGGCCCCGGCACAGTATCAGTCTTCGGACATGAGTCGGGAGTATTGCACATGACGAAAGTGACAGATGATGAGATCCGTGTCGCGTATCCTAGTACTGTGTCAGTCTTCGGACATGAGTCGGGGGTTTGTGTGTCAGGCCCTGGCACAGTATCAGTCTTCGGACATGAGTCGGGGATATTGCATGAGACGAGATGATGAGGTGAGCGACTTTGTGTTGCAACAGACTCGGATGGAGTTCAATCCCTGTGATTGACTCGTATGGGATCTTTGTCGCGTATCACGGTGTTGTGTCAGTCTTCGGACATGAGTCGAGGGTTTGTGAGCAGGCCCCGGCACAGCATCAGTCTTCGGACATGAGATATTGCAAGAGACAAGATTCGAGTAATAAAGAGAAATGAACGAAAGATAATGTATGAAAGAACGAACGTATGAATGAACGTAAATGAATTATCGTAATAATGTACTGAACAGGATCCCTGTCATTCGACCTCAGTAATCGTGGCTGAGTGCCACGAAGAGGGTAAAGTCTGACCGATCTAGAAAGTGAAATGAACGATAATGTTATGCGTTGAACGAACAAAGCTAATGAACGTAATGAAAGATAATAATGATATTATCTGTATGTACGTATGATGCGTGATCACGAATGATGTAAAGTATAGTATGTTTTGAAATAAAGTAAAGAACGTTTTTAACTCAGAAAAGTATGTTTTATTATAAAACTAGGACTCACTCAGCGTCGCTGACTTTTGTATGCATGATAGTTGGCAGGTGTATGTTGATGCTGAGGAGTTGCAAGCATAGATGCATAAGCTACTGGGAGCATTTTGAGGCTGACATCCGTATTTTGACATGTCATGTATTTTGAGATGAAAAATAATGTTGTAAATGACATGTTTTAGTTATAAATGAAAGTTTTAAATTCCGCTGCAAAATTAATATATGTTTTCTAACGTTTTATGTGCGATGAACCACCACTGTAAGCGTCCCGGGAACGGGGCCTTACAAGGTCGTTGGAGGTGGTGGTGGTTGAAGGTTGAAGATGGTGGTGGTTGAGGGTGGTGGTGGTGGTTGAAGGTAGTGCTAGTGGTTGAAGGTGGTGCTAGTGGTTGAAGGTGGTTGGGGTGGTGGTTGATGGAGAAGAAGAAAGATGAAATGAGGTATTTTTGTCATTTCACATAGACTTAACAACAATAATTAACATCCATCCATTTGAGGGACCATCGTTGTTACGTTTATGCAAAGTTTTGAACTAAAATTGTAATTTTAAAGAGTTAGGGACCAAAAATAAATCAGGTCTAACCATAAAGACCACCAGTGTAATTAATTTCTTATTTTATTTGCAACATGTAATAAAGATCTTAAACTATCATAAATTTAAGTATTTTACTTTTAACATTTTTTACTATTAAGTTTGATATTGTTATAAAAATTGTTGTTTGATTTAGTAATCTTAAGAACAATTAAGCAATGAATTATTGTGTCAGCTGTCTCACCAGAATTTCAATTTCCACCATTTTAGTGACCATCTTGCTTTCTTCATTTAGCTTCACTTTCACAGGTTTGTATCTTCTTTACATTTGAGTAATTGAGTTCTTGAAGTTTCTACTTGCATTTCTTAACTAATTTGATTTCTGTGTTTTCTTCAATTCTTTAAATTTATTTAGGGTTTGCAAATTAGGAAGATTCGATTATTGTTTTATCATGATTTTGATGATCAAGTATTAGCATAGTGTGTGATACTACAGAAATAACTTTCAGTCTCCCATGTAACATTCAAAATTGATCTAAAACATATAAAAATGACATGTAACATGTCTAAACTAATCCAAATAAGCCTAAAACATGCATAAACCCCAAATAAAGACATCTTTATATTGTACGTTTTGCTTTTTAAGCGTCTTGAAGGCAGGCTCAGGACTCACTTTTAACGTGCTAAGTGCGCCTAGCACCTTGGACAACTATGTCGTAGTAACCTTGAATGACGTCCTTTGTGGGACCCATTATATCCTTGGAGATCAAGACATGTGTATTGGTGGTTAACGTGGCCCGGTGATTATGGTTCGATTCGTAAAAGAGATCAAGTTAGAATAGTACCCTTGATACTAAATTGTACCTTTGTCTCAGTATATTTACTTTAGAGCTTGTATACTAAACTATAAATGCATGGGTGCCAAATTCTTACATCACATTCTTTTGTGGATTCATTACATTCCATCTTGTTGCATCTAGTACAATAATTTCCATGGCTATGGAAGTGCAAATGATGTCATACTATTTATTGGTTTATTTTCTAAGTATTATTATTATTTTTTACCAGACTTGTCCACTACTTCTACCAAACTTTTTTTAGTTACATCATTCTTTGATATGAACCAAAAAACTCCATTTTAAGAGTCATAAGTCTTTAGCATGAGGCTAGCCCACAACGACGTGTTATTTTTTACTAAGAATGACAGTGGGTCGGATATGAGACGGGTTGGTAATTTTTGTCTCATATGTGATTATAAAACCATGTCTCATAACTGGTATAGTCCATGTCAGGTTCCGTTATTCAATAATCATCTGGTTTGCGCCTTGCGGGTGTTCGCGCAGTGAACAACCATACTATGTTATGATCACTCATGGTTTAAAATATATTTGTGGTATGCTTATTAACCGAAACTCAATTTTAAACTCATCTTAAGAAACTACTTGACAACTTGAAATATCAAGATTGTATTTATTATATTTTGTTAAACTAATATTTCTATTAATCTGACAAGTATCACTTAATCTTATACACTCTTTAATCCCTGGAAAATTTCAAAAACCTATCTATACATGAATACAAGTTCTTTTACATGTCCTGGATATATCGGGTTTATAACTTTTCACATGATTTAGGTTTTCTTTTTAAAATTTAATTTATCATCCCTATAATTCACCGAACGTGTAAAACTCGTAACTTGTCCCTTCAAAATAATTAATTAAATATTATATTTGTGCCAATTGATAGAATAATTTAATAAGAAGATGATTGATGTAATTAATTAGGAAATAATAGGAATATTAGAATATTACATAAATAGTCCTTGTGGTTTGATCAAATTGGATGTTTGGTCCTTAGACTTGAAAATTGTAAAGTTAGTCCAAATTTTTATTAATTATTGCAAGTTTAATCTCTAAATTTTTTAAATTTACAAAATTAATCTAAAATTTTGTCTGGACATTGCGTTTTTGGTCCTCAAATTTAAATTTAAAAGTTAGTCTAAACTTTATAAAATACATAAAAATTAAATGAATTTAATGCTAGAGACTAAAAGTGCAAAAAATACATACAAATTTAAACTAATTTGTAATTTATAAAGTTTAAAAATTAAACATACAACCTGGTTAAAGTCCATTTATATAATTTTCTCTAGGATATTAAAAGAATGGTCACATGGGTCATGTGAATAATGCATGGCACGTTTGCTTTAATAAAAGTTTGAACAATTTATGTGGGACTATTCGTGTTACCTAAGCAATGAGATTGTCTATGTAAATTTTAATACTTAGTGACTAAACGTGTAATATGAATAAGTTTTTGTAAATAAGTTACAAGAATCATCCATGTAATTAACTTTGATAATCAGTTATTTAAGAATTTAATATATGGATGAATAGATTCATGTTATTATTTAAAACCGAATCAAAAGAACTATGTATATTGCCTCGATCAATGACAAAAACACCAACAAACACTGATATTTTGTAAGAAACTCTCCACGGCTTTTCTTTATTATATTCATCAAACCACGCATAATACAATACACTAACACATATCTTATACTAAATACAATGATTTAATCATCAAGACTTCTAACAGACTCAAATAGGAAACTTAATCAACTCAAATGCTTACTCCGAAATTAAATATTACCAAATAAACTTAAGAATACCATAAATTAAATTAACAAACCTTATCTATTAAAATAATCAGAATTAGCCTTTCAGTGTACTCTAACGGTGTTCTTCTTAATTGATAAGAGTTCAAGTATCAATATAAAAAAATTATGTAAATTTAAGAATAGGCTTAGTGGATGTGTGACTGGTTGCTGGGAAGAATAGGTTAGAACCACACCTAGACATATTGTACTAGAGACCAATTGTTGAGTTTTGACATCTCCCACCTTAATATCATTATTTATCATTGTAAATAACATTATTCATAATTATTGCAACTAGAAATAGTAGTAGCATTTTATTCATGCTATGAGAAACATGCAACTTTTAAAAGGAAAATCATCCTAAAATTATTAAACTACATCCTTGACTAAATTATCATGGTGAAAATTATCTTTCTAAATCAACAAAAAAACAGATTTTTCCTAAGGAGATTGAATTGAGTTACGCTTATGGTGGACCATGACTTGTGACCAAGATCGTGTAAACCACACAATGCAGGATCAATATGCGTAAGTAACCCTGACTAGCATCCAACAACACCCATTGTAGTTTGCACACCTTGGTCCCATCCACATAATTTACGCACTCTAAAACAAGGTATGTAAACATTTGAGTATTTTTTGTTATTACAAAACAAAGAGAACAATGACTACTTATAGTGAACAATGAAAGAATCTAGAAAAATATCCTAATTAGATCTTAACTAACACAACAACTTCTAACCTCCTCTAAATACCATGACAACCATACAAAATATCTCTAATATGCCCCCTCAAATTGAACGGGGAGTAGTCATATGAAGTTTGGATCTCAAACAATCAAACCGAGAAGAATCTTGGTCAAGAATCAGCAAGTTGAGAAGCAGTAGGCACATAGCGAACATAAAGCTATCGAAACAAGACCAAATCATGTATACAATGTAAGTCAATCTCAATGTGTTTCATAAGTTGGTGAACACCGGATTGACAACAAGATAGGTAGCACCAAGATTATCACACCAGATAGTAGGAGGTCGTAACTGAGGAACATACAACTCATGAAGTAAGGAGATGTGCCAACGAATCTCAGCAGCAGTATGAGCAAGAGCACGATACTCGACCTCAGTGCTAGATTGCGCAATAGTATGTTGTTTCTTAGAGCTCTAACTAATAAGAATAGGACCAAGAAAGACATAATAGCCAGTAGTAAAACAACCATCATTAGGGTAACTTGTCCAATCTGCATCGGAATACCCATGAATATCAAAAGTAGTAGAGCGGCAGATAGTCAAGCCAAGTGAACTAAAGCCACGTAAATACCAAAAAATACGCTTAACGGCCACCTAGTGACAATTAGTAGGAGTCTGAAGAAACTGGGACACCTTACTAGTCGCATAAGCAATCTCAGGGTGTGTCAATACCAGATACAGAAAAGCACCAACAGTACTAGGATACATCGTTGGATCAGCTAACGATACACCAAAATACCAAGAGAGTTGTCTAACTGAAGCAACAGAAGTAGACAATGGACGACATTGAGCTAAACCAATACACTGTAGCAAATCAAGTAAGTAGCGCTAATGACAAAGATGAAGACTATCATCACTGAAGGTCGCCTATATACCCAAGAAATATAATAATGTACCCAAATCCTTGAGAGCAAACTATGAATGTAGGCGAGCAATCAGAGAGTAGATAAACTCCAATAAACTACCAACGGTAATAATATCATCCACATAGACCAAAATATAGCAAGTACTATCATAATATTGATAGACAAAAAGAGGTGTCTGAGATACACTAAGTGAAACCACTAGTCAACAGAGAGCTTGGAAAACCAAGCTCGAGGGGCCTGCTTGAGGCCATAAAGTTCCTTCTTAAGAAGACAAACATGATGAGGGAGAGAAGAGTCAACAAAGCCAGGTGGCTGAGGCATATAGACTGTCTCTGATAAGTCACCATGAAGAAAGGCATCGTTGACATCAACATGACGGATAGTCCACCCATGAGAAAAAGGCAATATATAGAGCAAGATGAATATTAGTGGGTTTAACGACAAGACTAAACGTCTTAGTAAAATCAACACCCTCAGTCTAGTGAAAGCCCTTAGCAACAAGTCGGGCTTTATAGCGACTGGCTGATTTATCACGATTATGTTTAATCCTATAAACCCAGTTACAGTCAACAATGTTAGCTGAAGCAGGCGGGGAAACAAGATCCCAAGTGTGATTGGAATGCAATGCACCAATCTTACTGCGCAAGCATCCCACCAAACAAAATAATGTTGAGCCTGATAGAAGAATGAAGGCTCGATAGTAGGAGCAGTAGTCACATGAAAAAGAACATGATCCAGAAACTGTCTAGGCTGATGAATATGATCACAAAAGCGAGTGATCATAGGATGAGAAGGAGGAGGAGGAGAAGGGTAAGGAAGAGAAATAGAAGTAGAGGAAGGAGAATAAGAGAGAGGATGAATAAATAAATCAAAAAGAGAGACAATCAATGGAAGAACATGAGAAGGAGAAGCGGGTATATCAAAGACTGTCTCATGAAACACAACATGCCGAGAAGTAATGGTACGAGAAGTGTTGGGTCATAAAAAAGATAACCACTATAACAAGGAACATAGCCAACAAAGATACAAGGAGTAGATTTGAGTGAAAGTTTATCAGATCGCGTATCACCAAGAAACGGATAACATAAACATCTAAAAGTGTGAATAATAGAATAGTTAAGAGAAGTTCTAAACAAGAGCTCATAAGGTGTAGAATGATGGAGAACCAGTGTAGGTAGCCTTTTAATAAGAAATGCAACGGTAACATATGCATCATAACAAAATATCTTTTGTAGATGAGCATGAAACAATAAAGCACGATCAATCTCCTGATTCAATCAAGCTTCGTATATGAGAAGCTTCAAACGCAATTGATAGAATGTAAGAGTAGTCTCCTAATTCTCAATATTCATTACAAAATTCTCAAAATCAACATTTAAGCCTTAGGGGATTTGCAACACCAGTAGATCATCGAAAATTGGATCGCCAATGGCACAACAAATCAACAATCTCTTTTGCTTCATTTAGGAAATCAATAATCGACTTTGTGCTCTGTTTTAATGAGTATAATTGAGTAAGGAGTTAAGATTGTTTAGCAAAAACAATTTGAACAAATGAATCTTCAATTGCTTTTCACAAACCAGATGAAGAAGATGAATTACGAGCAAGATGTAAAGAGGATGAAGATATAGTTGCTGTGATTAGAGCTTGAACATAGCCATCACTCTTTTCCCATGCTTCTCTGTTAGTAGAATCAGAAGGTGGAGAAGGTACATAAGATTTTACAAACTTTAATAGACCTAAAGTCTTTAACACAATGATGATTTGATGCTTCCAGTTGAGATAATTGTTGTCATCAAGCTTTATTGATGATTTGAGCTGACTTTGTTTTGATATAGTAACATATGCATAACATGATTAAACTATGTGTGATGTGTTTAATAACATGATTATGTTCTTAAATGGTCAACTAGTAGCTTAAGAACACGTTAATTAAAATCACGAAAATCACGAAATGGTCAACTAGTAGCTTAAGACATGTTGGACATGTGATAAAATTCTCTTTCACTGCTTTTGAAACATATTTTATCTGCAACATGTAATTAGGATATTAAACTATCATAAACTTAAGCATTTTACTTTTAACATTTATGACTACCATGTTTGATATTAATATAAAACTGTTGTTTGATTTAATAAATCTTAAGAACAAGCAATGAATTACTGTGTCAGATTTCTCACCAGAATTTCAATTTCCACCAGTTTTTTGTTCATCTTGCTTTCTTCATTCAGCTTCACGTTCACAGGTTTGAATCTTCCTTACATTTGAGTAATCGAGTTCTTGAAGTTTCTACTTGATTTATTTTAAGCTATTTGGTTTCTGTAATTTCCTTAATTTCATAAATTTTATTAGGGTTTGCAAGTTAGAAAGATTCGATCTTTGTTTATCAAGACTTCAATTATCAAGTATTTACATAGTATGTGATTATTTTACAAATAACTCTTAGCCTCCCATGTCTAAGTTTATTAATTAAGTTCGTACATGAGAGACTGATAATTATTTCTTAAGCGATTACACACTATGCATATTTGTTTTGCAGATGAAATTCCGTAAAGTTTATTGAAATAACATTACCTAAACACAATGTGTATTCTCAATTAGTATCTAGAAATCAGTGAAGAATAACAAGATTTACTCAAAGATAAAAGATTAACTTAGTCATTAAATGTTCATGCTTGAGTGTTAGTGAAATGTGAATGATTAATTACTCCTTTAATATTCAGATCATTTGTTGCTTAACATAATGATTTTAAGTTCTAATTTGCCATTTTGCAAGTTATCCGTTATAAAAGCTTTTTCCAAGGTATGGTTTCGACAATGAACAACTAGCGATTGACTATTAATTTGTTTGTTAATTTGCAGAAGCCTATGATGCACAAGATCCGGATGGAAACATTACAATCAAGTGGGACGTTCTTAGATGGATCGGAGATGGTTATATGGTAAGATGTTCATTTATTCATTCGTACTAAAAATTATCAATCCATTTTATAAGCAAGTTTCACTTTTTACATTAATATAATTTCAATAGACTATTTAACTTGTTCATATAATGTAGATCGATGATATAATAAATAATTAGATGGATTTTTCTTGCTGTATAATCATATTACGGTTTTGAATTCTAAGTTTGAGAAACTACGTGTTTTGTTCTTATTGTTTGCTGATCAATAGCACTAATTGTCCTTAATGCTAACAAAAGTTAAAAATAACCTATTAAATTTTCTCTCTACTTTTTAATTTTATCATTACTTTTTGTCTCTACTACACTCACAATCACTTAAAATATATTAAAAACATTATCAGGTTTTGAACAGTGATTTTCAAAAATAAAGATTGTCCAGTAAATTTGTTATATCATTCACTCAAAACCACTTATAACTATACCATATAACATAGGAAATACACTCACGTAAATTTAGAGAACGAGTTGTGAATGCTCTAAGCACAAAAATAACCCCCCGGTATGTAATTGTAATCTCCACCTCATAATGATAGAGAATCACACGGAATATGTTTTCGCCTAAAGAGTACATGTTCATTCTGAGAATTTGATTTTCTAATATTTGTTTTGAGAATCTGACCCTTCATATGTTCATTTTGTCATTTTTCCTGTTTTAGTATCTACTCAATAATCTTGGAGGCATATCATTTAATTATAATGAACACATTGCTTATCAAAGTTCTGGTACATAGATTTTGAATCGGGGCCATTTTTGTTCGGTTAAATTAAATATTGTTTGAAAATACACGTAATTGAACTCAAACTCAAGTCCTGATCGAACAAACCCACAACCGAACCATAGTTTCTGAATTGGTTAGTCTAATTAGTTCACGTGTTTTTCAGTTAAACCAGTTATGATCTGGTTATGTGGGTTTTCCGCTTACCAAATTTGTAGATAAGTGGCATCTTTAGGTGTTGCATTGTTAACAAAAAAACCCCAAAAACCCTTTAAAGTCAGTAATCACCAACTTCATTCTTTAACTGCATTTCATCATCATTTTCAACAGGCGCGTGTTACAATATACAACTTCCAGCAATACCGTTACATTTCACCCCCTGGGTGGAACTTGAGTTGGACCTGGGCTAAAAAGGAGGTTATATGGTCCATATGGGGTAGTCAAACCACTGAGCAAGGGGACTGTTCAAGATATAAAAGAGAACTGATACCAACCTGCTGCAAGAAGACTCCAACTGTTTTCTATTTGTTTCCAACTGCCTCTTACAATCAACAAGTTTCAAATTATACCGGCTCATTCCAGATGAGTGTTGGTGAAGCTGGAACCACCAACGCGACAGTTAAGCCACCTAAAAACTTCACCTTACTCGCACCTGGTCCTAGTTACATGTGTGGACCTGCTAGAGTTGGTAAACAAACAAAGTTCATTAGTCCAGATGGAAGAAGAATAACTCTAGCTAAGAGTCAGTATGCTTAAACTTAATTTATAAATTGTTCATCTATGATAGCTTTAAAAGACTTTAAGAGATTTTAGTGTCATGATATATTTTGTTTTGTTCTAGTGACATGGAATGTGACATGTACGTATTCAGAATTTACGGCTGGGAAAACTCCTGCTTGTTGTTCATCACCCTTTCCTTCCTACAATGGGACATCCGTACCCTGCAATACATGTACGTGTGGATGTCGAGATAATGGTACACAAGTAGGAGGTTGTGTAAAGTAAGTTCATATTTTTTAAAGAAATGGATTTTAATAATCCATTTATAACTCCCCAGCCAATATTAATGTACAACGTTAACGAATAACGCACCTAACTTCTATATTTATTGTCATGGTCAATCTCAATTGCATAACTATAATAGAATTATAGTTGATTTACATATGAAGTCCACTTAATTTCACTTATAAAAAAATATGTTTTCCTGTTCATTCACAATAGTTCTTTTGAGCAAAACCGAGTGTAAATTAACAGTAATTAGTGATTATTATGCAAGTAATTAAGATTGACTTTGGTATCAAAAGCGGTTGGATGAATTACGAGTGGGGATTATTATTGGTCAGTGAATTATAATTTGGATTTAAAATCTAATTTGTCTTTTTTAAACGATTTGTAAGGTAACAATGTAATGGCAATCAAATAACATTTTTTAACATTGTTGTTGCAGAAACACAACATATGTAGATGTTGATGGTGATAATTGTGTGATGCCACCACCTAATTCATATCAGGATCTCCCAAATGCCACCACACGTTTAAGCTTCTCTTTACTTGCTTTATTAACCAAGTGTTTGGCTGGTTTGTTTGTTTTTGTTTGATGTTTGAGCAACTCTTGAAGATTTTCAACATTCCAGTCATCTTTAAATTATTGGTCATCGAGTAGAGTACTTTGCCACGAAATCTTATGCACAACATTTGGTTAAATGATGGGGTGAAGGATATAGAGAAGTCGTCTTGAAGAAAAAAGAAATACATTTTAATTGTTGTTTATTTTTTTATATTTAAGTCAATATTATGTATAAATATCAAAACTAACCGATACACCTTGGTATTGTTTGGTATTCCGGATTTAAAAGCGAAATAAAATGAACCATTGTCACATAACCAATTTTGTATTTCATTAGGAATCATCAACGGTCACCATCACCACCGACCATCTTCACCATAACCAATTTTGTATTTCATTTCATCACCCTTTTCTACCTAACACATAAAATAAAGTATTGATTCATTCCATTGTCACATGGTAACCAGACAGATAATGAAATACATTGATTCATATCATTTCCTCATCTATTCTATTCACTCATCTATTTTATTTTCATGCTTTTCGTTCCCTCGTAGGTTCCATTACCTAGGGGTGTTTATTTTCGGATATCCGAATTTCGAATATTCGAAAATTTCGGATAGTAAATTTCACTATCCGAATCTGAATCCGAAATTTCAGATATTCGAATTTCGGATATCCGAATTTTCGGATTCAGATTCAGATATCCATTTGGATATACGAATTTCAAAAAAAGTTGTATTATTTAATAATTTTATAAAAAATAATAAATTTTATTAAAATTTATTTCATATATCCGAAGTTTTTATTAAAACATACGAAATATTTAAAAATATCCGAAATATTTAATTAATATTTAATATTTTTAAATTTTTATAAAAATATTTTGGATATCCGAAATATCCGCAAATTCTCAAAATCACTATCCAAATCCGAATCCGAAATTTCGTATATCCGAATTTCGAATATTTCGGATTTTGTTTCGAATTCAGATTTTTTGAACAATTCTACCACTACCCATACCAAGCAATTCCTTTGGAAAATAAGAAGAGAGAAAGGAACATATTATTATTTAGAAAATCAAAGTTAGCTTAATATTTTTGTAGGCCTAAAACGAAATAATATCTTGGGGGCCATCCATATATTATTCTTAAACATTTTTACCTTGGATTGGCAACATAAACAAGATTTTGTTTATAATTTTTGTTTATAATTTGGCAGAAAATAACTTAGGACATAAACTAACTTAATAAACTAAAACCAAATTAATTGTAGAAGAATAAATTAAATGATAAACAAGCAATAATATATTAAAGTAAAAATAAAAATCAATTGCATATATAGATTTATCAAGATAGATAACAATAAATTCAATTGACAAATGAATAGTAGTAGATTAAAACGATTGAGTATAAACCAAGATTACATAATAATAACCGATACATTAAGTGATTAGTTACAAAAAAAGAATTTGAAATTGACGCACCTAATTGTTAATAGTGAACAAACAATGAACTTTTGATGAACCAAATTTCGTAAGTTAATCTCAATAAATCAAATTTTGTAAGTTAATCACGATAAATTTTAATTGTATTGTTATCATTCTTATTTATCTTTTGATAGACAAATATTAATTGTATTATCATATATATTTTTAGTTTATAATATAGACAAAAAATTTCAATTTTAGAGCCCTTAAAATTTGATTACTTTAGTTTGTACTGTATAGACGCCTTTGGAAAAACAACGCCCCTTGGAAAAAGCATGCATATTAAAAATGTTGTACGCCCTACTAATAGTCTTACGCTAACAAAGAAAATAATCGTAACACGACTAACCATAATAATTGTTTCATTTTATATATGTCTTATTTTATGTTAATCTATGTTACTTATATAAGCAATTTAGGGGACATGAGTGTAATTTAATTATAAATTTTTTTAAGACATCTAATACAACTTTTAAATAATAAGATACAAGTGTTTTATGTAGTTATTTCTATTTTTCATCATTTAATAAACTTCTACTAATAACATACTTTACTTAATACAAATTCTTAATACATTACTTATTAAAGAGATTATTTAATTCACTACATCAATTATTATTATTGTCATTATCATTATTATTATCATTATCATTATCATTATTTGTAGGGATATTTTGGTATTCAATAATTTTAATATGTATGATTAATTTATTAGATAATAACATATTGCTTAATATATTTAAAAAAATTAATTAAAATAATAATAAACATAAATATATTAATAATAACTATTAATAATACTCGGGTTATCAATAAATTTAGCATTTATAACTACAACTATTAGTTAATGATATACTGTTTAATATGTTTTAAATTTTGATAACAATAATTATAATATAATCATAGTAATGATAATAATTTTATAAGGTTAATAATAGTTACAAAATTAATAATATAATAATAATAACACTTTATAATTACTATATATATATATGTGTGTGTGTATGTGTATGTGTGTGTGTGTGGAGGGTTTATAACAAAACAATATAGTTATGTAAAAGCTAATGAAAATTAATGAAACTGATCACCTAATTTGTAGATTTTTTATCACCACTCTCTGTATACGTGTGTGTGTATATGTAGAAGGGTAGCGATAAAATGAAAACCGTAACATATATTACATATGCGTCACACATAAGATACATATACGTAACTAATTTTCATTTGATCAGTAACATTTTAAACCTACTAGTAATCGTTCTTAACTCCTGTAATTACACTAGAATTAACCCGAAACTCCCAAATAGCACACTGAACTTGTTTGATATGAAACTGATCAAATTATGAAGTATACATAACTAGATGTAACAATCTTCATTCTCATTTTTATGTTTAACATATTTATATATTTAAATAACCCTCTTAACATTTAAAAGGACTAAGAAAGTTATGAATTATGTTAGTAGTTTATGTGGTATTTTTTATTTTTGTATAACTATTAGTTTTATCAAAACACTCATATATATATATATGTGTGTGTGTGTGTTGCTTCTTGTGTTTTGATCACTGTTTTACCCCAATAGCTTAAAACTAACTGAAATCCTCCCTGAAGTCACTACTTTTTCTCGAAATTGCTCTGTGGCCTTTAACTTCATTTAATTCTCATTAAAAGGAACCCACATGCCCCTCTCATGAGGGGTTAATATGTCTTAATTGATTCTTTAAAATAACTAAAACCCATACCATGTTCAACCCGCTTCCCCTTTAGTAGCGACAACTTGCACCACCGCCACCTCTAGCCATTAACTCTAACCCACCCCTTAAACCGAATCTAATAATCATCATCAACCCTCATCATCATCAACCCTCATCATCATCAAACTACAAAACCCTAGATTTGGGTTTTGTCGAAGGTGTTGCAGCGATGATGGCGACGAGGTGAGGTGGTTAGGGTTCGTCGAGGGATGAAGGGTTCGAAACACTGCAGGGCCACCTTTTTATGTGAACGGATGTAGCAAACTGAAGACCTCCACTGCACCAGCACCATTGGTCGCACGACACCACCATCATAATCTCAAATGTGTTTTTGTTTAAGGAGTATCTGTTTATCCCAAGAATCTATTTTTAATGTTTATATGAGGTTTTTTCCCCTTCATATATTCCTTTTGTCACTTTTCCTATTTTAGTATCTACTTAATATTTTTGGAAGGATATATACACGTAGGGTGTGCATTGGTTGTTTCATTTTAGTTATTACAAACACTTTGGTCATCAAAGTTTCGGTACCGTCATATCTTTTTACAAATGGTGGTTTATTTTTTGTCGTCTAAATCGCTTAACCAAAATTTTGAAATGGGGCTATATTTGTTCGGCTAAATTAAATAGTTTCTCAATTAGTTAGGTTAATCTAGTTCATGTGTTTTTTTCAATAGTCACCAACTTCATTGTTTGATGTTACTAATATCTACTCATTATACAAACTGCATTTTATCATCATTTTCTACGGGCACGTGTTACAATATACAACTTCCAGCGATACCGCTACATTTCACCCCCCGGGTGGACCTTAACTTGGACCTGGGCTAAGAACGAGGTAATACGCTCCGTGTGGGGTGGTCAAACCACCGCGCAAGGAGACTGTTCAAGATATAAAAAGAACCAATACCAAATTGTTGTAGAAAAACTCCAACTATTGTTGATATGCTACCAACCAGCCCTTACGATCAACAAGTCGCAATTTGTTGTAAAGGAGGTGTTATCAACGTACGAGACTTAGATCCCGAAAATTATATCAGCTCATTCCAAATTGGTGTTGGTGAAGCTGGAACCAATAACAAAACGGTGAAGCCACCCAAAAACTTCACCTTACTCGCACCTGGTCCTGGCTACACGTGTGGACCCGCCCGCTAGAGTTGGTAGACAAACAAAGTTCATTAGTCCAGATGAAAGAAGAATAACTCTAGCTATGACTTTAATAGACTTTAAAAGATTCTAATGTCTTTATATATTTTTTGTTCTAGTGACATGGAATGTTACATATACATATTCACAATTTCTAGCCTGGAAACCTCCTGCTTGTTGTTCATCACTTTTTCCTTCCTACAATCGGACATTCGTACCCTGCAATACATGTACGTGTGGATGTCGAGATAACGTTACACACGTACGAAGTTGTGTGAAGTAAGTTCATATTTTTTACGAAATTGGATTTTTATAATGTTGTAGCCAATCAACATATTAACACTTGTAACTTTTGTTTTTGTTGTCATTGTCAATCCCACTTGTGTAATCATTATAGAATTACGGTTGATTTACAATTACAGTCCACTTAATTTCACTTATAAAATGATATATGTTTTACTGTTTATTCATTATCATTTTTAAAGCGAAGTCGAATGAAAATCAATTGAAATCTATGTTTATCAAGCAAGTGAGATGACTTTGGTAAAAAAAAAAGATAGGACAAATTACCAGTGTGGATTATTCCCGGCCAGTGGATCATAATTTGGAATCTAATTCGCCTATTTTTATGATTTGTGTAAGTTAATATTGTAATGGCAATCAAGTAACGTTTTTTGTACTATTGTTTTTGCAGAAACACATTACATGTAGATGGTGATAATTGTGTGATGCCACCAATATCTAATGCACATCAGGATCTCCCAAATGCCACCTCACGTTTAAGCTTCTCTTTACTTGCTTTATTATTAACCAAGTGTTTGGTTGTTTTGTTTGTATTTGTATGATCTTTGAGCAACTCTTGGAGATTTTTTAACATTTAATTCATCTTTAAATTGTTGGTTATTCATATGCAGCTCACAATATTGTTTTACTATTGATTGCATTATTTTTTCAAATGTATTATCTTGTAAAGTAGTTTGCTACAAAACCTTATGCACAACATGATGGGATGAAAGATACAAAAGAATCTAGTTGTTTACTCTTGAAAACTTGTAAATCAAAGAAGGATATAACAAATTCAAAAGTAGGGGTGTTCATTGAATCGAATTGAGTCGAGTCGAATTCGAGTTAATCGAATCGAATAAGTTGAATTTTGAAAATTTCAAACTAGATTCAATTTCTATTCGAATTCGAAAAAGATAAATCGAATTCGGATCGAATCGAATTCAAAACTTTCAAATAGGATTCAAATTCGAATCGTATTTGAATTTATTTGATTCGTATTTAATAAAAACATATTTAATCGAATAGCATTTTGAAAATTTATTCAACAAATTCAATTTCAAATGTTTAAAATAATGTATGTGTGTGTATTTGTAATTCGAATTTCGGATCGAAAATCACAAATTCACAATTCGATTCAAATTCGATAATTAAACCTCGAATCGAATTCGATAATTAAACCTCGAATCGAATAAAATTCGAATCATTTCAAATCAGTGATTTTCGAATCCGATCCGAGAACACCCCATTCAAAAGGTTGAAAATCATGTGAGTCGGAGTTGGTCTCCTCGAAACACATCAAACCATCAAAGTGATCAATCAGAAATACAAGAAAGTTTGGGCCTTAGATATGTGTTTTAATTGGGGGAAGCTTTTGCAACTACTTTGTGTGGGTTCATATTTTAGTGGGCTGTTCCAAAAGAACAAAAAAGAAATCGAGCAGCAGTTAAGACTTCAGTTTTAAATATAGAATTTAGCAGTTATGGTTGGTTGATTATTCACCTATGATCACTATTGAGGGTAAGGTTCGTGTTGCAAATGTATTTTAAACTTATGTTAGATATGAATCGGTTTGAGTCATTATTACATGTTGATGATTGTATGGTCCGTTCATAAAAACTCTCACAGTTGGTCATGGATAAAATAAAACATAATATAATATGTTGAGATTTGAAAACACTACAGCGGAATACGTTAGGTCATTCATCACATTCCTAAATAAAGTGTCTAATAACATGTTGTCCTCGAATTAAAACATTAACATTGTTCTTTATGAATTAAAACTTTAAGTATAAACATGTGGATGCCGGACTCCTAATGCCAAGTAGCTTCATCATCCATGGCATCATTAGCAACATCGTTACTTACCAACTGATATGCGTAAAAGTCGGTATTGCTAAGTAAATTCTAGTTTGTAATATTATAGAGAATATACATTTAACTTCTTTTAATAAACACATGTACATCATACATAATAGTCAAATAACTGACTTTCATAACATCTATTATCGTATTCATTATCTTTTTGTTTTCATTATTTTCTACTTTCATAACTAAATTTGCACAAAGCAAAAGCCTAAAGCATCTGATTGGCAATATATGCCACCTTTTGTCAGTACATCATGTAAAATAATAGCTGCTCATGAACAATGGTCTAATATCTCATTTGACCCATATAAGTGGAGTCCATCAATAGTGTTTGTAAGGATTTTCATCATCACTAGGACTTGGCCACTTGGGTAACATTCATTAAGTTTTACTATTATCTTTTCATTCATTAATATTCCTATTTAATAATAGATAATACTTATAAGGTATCATTCATTATTATCATCATATAGCATTGAACATTAAATATTATTCATATACTAACCACACAATAACCCTGATAATAGAATTATAGCATTAACCTTGATGAAATGACCTAAGTGTCATCTAATGTGAGTAATAGTAAACTAATGCAGGCTAATAGTGAACTAATACGGCCAATAGTACTTGGCTTATGCATTTGCTTGAAACAAATACAGGTAATAGTGAACTAATGTAGGTAATAGTACTTGGCTTATGCATGGGCTTGAAGCGAATGCCGGTAATAGTGAACTAATTCGAGTAATAGTACTTGGCTTATGCATCTGCTTGAAACAAATGCGGGTAATAGTGAACTAATACGAGTAATAGTACTTGGCTTATGCATCTGCTTGAAAAAAATGCAGGTAATAATACTTGGTTTATGCATGTGCTTGCCGGTAACAGTGAATTAATACAAGTAATAGTACTTGGCTTATGCATCTGCTTGAAACAAATATGGGTAATAATGAACTAAATCACTAACACGGTTGAATAAATCTTCTTTCCAATTTCAAACTTAGGTATTTTATGACATAATCAAATAGTGCATGACCCTAACCCATAGATCTATTTCTCATTTAGCTATGGTTCAAAAACTAGAACACATAACGCATCAAACATCATCGTTGAACTCGTTAGAACATACATTTATACGTAAAAATGTCACCTTTATCATAGAAAATATAGGTTTATAAAAGAATAATCATTTTAACATGCATATTAGCTCTAAAAGAATGTATAAACATGTAAATAGAGGGATCTAAAACTCATCTTATAAAGACTTTAAACAAAAACCATAGAACAAAAGATAAAACTCGAGAGCTACACACATGCGCACGATTCAACTTTACACATAAAATTGCATGAAAATTGACTTAGAAACTTAGATCTAAGAGAAAGCACAAAAAATCATACATTTAAAGAATTATTCAACTTTCTCTCTCTAAAACTCATGAAAGCTTTCTTTTTTTAAAATAGGAATGTTAAGGGTGCATAAGTGAGGGGAGGGGTGACTTTTTCATTTTATGTCTACATATGGACATATTTTGTTTTTGCCCACTTTTAATCCTTTCATTTATTTAAAACATATTATTTATTTCATTTCTTTCCTTTTTAAAAATTTTAGGGTGTTACGATGATTAGATTAAAACATGTCAATTTACTATTTGGTATATTTTTTGGGGTTAGACCTAGTATAACACACCATTCTCATCAAAATCTATAATTTTTTATTGTTAAACTCGTTCATTGAACCCCTTACACGTCTATTTGATCATCCTTGATTATTCAGACATGACGTATGATGGTAATTTTTATTTTAGAATTTATTTATTATTATTTTTTGAAAATTCCCTCTTTGGTTCAAGTTAGATCCGATTCTATCAAAAATACCAATAGGCAAGGTTGATTAAACCACATATTTGTAATTGGCGAACCATTTTAGTTCTTAAACATCCTTAGTGATGTTTTGAAAATGTTAGCATGTGAAAACATATTCAATACTGAACCAAATCGGTTCCTCTCCGGACGGTACAGATGATCATAAGGTGTGGTTTGAAGGTGATTAAAAGTAAAGGGTCTAATCAGTAAAAGTTAATAGTTAAAGTTCTGGGTATATTTAGTATCTAATTAATTGTTTAGATATTTTAAGTTTGTACCCTGTTTCCAAGTAGCTAGGCTATATAATCACGTAGAGTCTCTATAATTTTGCAATTTTGATTACCAGTTAGGGAAAATATCATAAAATAGTAATCAATCTTTAAAGGTGTTCTAATTTAGTCACTCATACATATTTTTTTCAAATTTGATAAACAAATGATCAAATTGAGTTAGCATTAAATTTCTTTATGTCAAGTAAGTAACAGTGTAGAAGATGTGGGGTTTAAAATTTTTAATATATAAAATTATATTAAAAACATGTTAATTATGAAAAAAATAAAAAAATACCTAAAAATTTACATCAATATTCTATATTAGCATCAAAAGATAGAAAAAATATTTTTCTAACTGAAACTAAAAGTATAACATGCTAAAAAACATGTTAAGACCTTTAATTTATATAAAATATAAAAACTAAGTTACCTAATTGAAACACTTTTAAAACTTAAGTTATTTGTAAAAATGTTTTCATCCGGTTCAATTGGTTCAATTGGTTCTCTAAGTTTAAAATGGCACACTTATAACCAAAAAGTTTATAGATTCTAAGATTTGGATTAAAATTCATAAAAAAAACTCAAATACAATTATACAAAACATAAGGAATTGAAATTTTAACCATTTTTAATCATCTAGGGTGATGATTACAAGTTACTTAACACCTTCTATTGAAATTCAACAAGTAATAGATCTAATACTCAAAATCATAACAAAAAGATTGAATGCACAAGATTTGTTTACCAATCTCTTTAGTGTGGTTTTAGACACTACCATCAAGTTAGTAATAGCTATATGAACCCCATTAGAATTTTGTTAACTAAAGTGTGAAGAATAGATACGTTGCTTTATATAGCATTTTGCAAGTTTGAAATTGTCCATATCAGACCCTTCAAGTCTTACATATGATGTTTAATTTACCGACGACTTTTATTTACCTTTTTTAAAAATTTAACATTTACGACTTTTTTATAGGTTCAAGTCTTGAAAAACTGTAATACTAAAAATATAGAGTAAGCTTGTGTACATCAGATCCTAAAACGATCCAATCCTTTCTCAAAAAATCTTATGAAAGTAGGAGCTAAGTCAATAACCAAATACGTCTATTTGCTTTGATTGATGAGGTAATTAAACAAGTACATGTCGAGATTACATATGTATTTATCATTAAAATTCGCAAGAAAATTGAGTTTAAATGTAAACTTGAATTGCATTGACATCTTTAAAAATCTTTGCAAGGGTCCAAAGATGACAAAATTTCCACGAGGTGCCTAATGAGCTGGAAATGCCCTGTCTATTTGTTATTTAATAAATCCACCGACACTAATAGACCAACACCGTTTACCATTCAATTATTTACATTTTATGTACCTAAAAACTATTTCAAAGCCTATATAAAAGAAACCAACAAATGATCTAATAATGTTTTATTTATTTTACATAAGTGAATAACAAAAAAAAAAAGAAAAAGACTTTCTCTGGTTGTTATGTCTATTCCGACCGTTTAAAATAGATGAGAATTTTCCTATTTAATCATGTTAAATTATTTACTAAATTATTTTGTAAATAAAATATTATATTTCTACGAATAGGATAATCAATTAGTTAGGATATTAATTAAAATACATATATTCCCCATCAAGGTTATTGTCGGCAAGATGTGTTGGATATCCTTTAGACCGATCATGTGGTTGTAATTTTGCATGCTAGTTTTCTTCTTTTACTTTTTGGTGTATCTTGATATTTGTATAAAACATATAAAAATCCTTTGAAACTATTAATTTATAAATCTACCGTTTTATATACCTAGCAATTCAAACAGCTTTGTTAGTTGTCTTTGCTTTTATATTATTTTTAAGAAAATTAGAATTATTAATTAAATTTATAATTGTATTTTATAGACTTTTAGTTTTTAAACTATTAAAATTTGGATACATACAGATGTAACATGTGACAATTTGATACATGGCGGTTCACATTATCGATATGATGTCACATAAATAATTTAATTATTGACAAAACAAATTCTCACTTTCAGGTCCATTGTTACACAATATAGTAAAAGTTCAATATACTTATCAATAATAGTTTTATTGTAAAACACACGATTACGATACATATCAAGTTAGATACATTTTAATAGAAAATAAAACAGAAACTTAAAATTTCTTATAAGTGTATTTCATCGATGGCAAAACCGTTGCAACATATGTTTATTATACACATAAAATATAAGATTCTTTAGATCTGAATAATACAACTTATACTAAATTTAAAATTTCTTTTAAAACAACTTATACACTCATCTAACATATTTTTATTTTCACACCACAGTTAATATACATCAACACACATAAACAAAGTTTACACACTTAATCTCAAAAGTAGATTCATCACTCTAACTCAAAATATTTTTATCATTAGCTCACACCCATAATCAATTTAAATGCAGTGTGTTCTTTGATTTTTGATAATTGCTTTAATATTATGTTACTTTTCTTTAATACCAAACATAAAAGTCTATTAAGTCTACTTTTATATCTACACTATTTTTCAATTTCAATCCTTTAACTACTATGATTAGACACTATTCCAAGATTAACTACTTCAATCTACACTTTTTTTTAAATCTTGATATTTTTATATACTATACCCCTTTGGTTTACTTATTCCAAGAAAAAGACATCTTATAATTTGATGCACAAGATAGATGAATTTCACCAAACGATCGCATTTTAATAAGAGTCGGTAATTGGGTACATCTTTTCTTTAATAACGACCAAATCACAGATTTGTGAAACAGAGGAGCACAGCTTGTATGCTTCTCTCTCTCTATCTCTCTCACACACACTCATACACTCTCGCTCAAGAAATCTGGCTACAATAGCCAACAGATCCAGTAGATCTTAAGCAAAAGCAATGGATTTCTGCTTCAGATCTCTCACCCACATGTCAATTTCCACCATTTTTCTCGCAATCTTGCTTTCTTCATTCAGCTTCACGTCCACAGGTTTGAATCTTGTTTACATTCCAGTTCTTGAAGAGTTCCCTTGCCATTTGAATCAAATTGGTATCTGGGGTTTGCTTAATTTCATAGATTTGATATTCTCTGATCAAGTTCTGTGGGTTAATGGCTAAATTGGCTGATGGGTGTGGGGGGTTATGATGAATTCATCAGATTTGTGCTTGTGGTAGTATTATTTTAAAATATTGGGGAAGTTGATTAGTGGGCGCTTCATCATTTTAGTTGTTAGTGTTTGTAAATCGGAAAGATTCGATCTTTGTTTATCAAGATTTGTGTTTCAATAGGTTAAATGAATCGGGGTTTATGAGATTTCAGTGATGAAATCAAGTTAGTGTGATGAATTGGTACTTTCAAGACTGTGAATTCTTTGATTTGTGGAAAATGGTTTGGGATATTGAGTGATCTGTACTTTGTGGTATGTAAATTGATCTGTAGATGAAGATCAGTGAATTATTGAAATAATATTATGCTAAACCCAATCTAGATGTTTGATCATCTTGTGTTAGTGTGTTACTCAAGATAAAAGATTAAGTTAGTAATTAAATCTTCATGAATGATTAATTTGTTCCTTTGTTAAGTTTTATATACTTAAGATCATGGGTTGCTTCATATAATAATATTCTATGCTCAATCTTTTCCAAAGTTTGGTTTTTCGACAATGAACAACTATCGACCCTTTTTGTTTGTTGATTTGCAGAAGCTTATGATGCACTTGACCCGAATGGAAACATCACAATCAAGTGGGATATTATTAGTTGGACCCCTGATGGTTATGTGGTAAGTATCAAATATGATGGTTAATTCCGGTTTAAGGGGGTGTTTGAGATGCTTATTCTGCTTAGTGAGTTTCGATTCAGTAAATCGCTTTTGATTATCTGGATTGAAGCAAATTGCTTGTCTGATTATTGTGTTTCTTTAAAGCAAAAGCAAATCTGAGCACTATCTTCTGCATTGCTCATTGTTACAGCTGATTATTTTCTTCATTTTATTTCAAATACCATAAGCAGTTTTAATATGCGATCCCAAATGCCAAACACACCGTTAAAGTCCATAATCAACAACAATATATGTGGATTCAATCGTTGATGTTTCTAATGTCTACTCATACAAACTGCATTCTTATCATCTTTTTTGCAGGCTGTTGTTACAATGTACAACTTCCAGCAATACCGCCACATTTCGCCCCCTGGGTGGACCTTAGGTTGGACCTGGGCCAAGAAAGAGGTCATATGGTCCATGATGGGCGGTCAAACTACCGAGCAAGGAGACTGTTCAAAGTATAAAAGTGCACAACCACATTGCTGCAAGAAAACTCCAACTGTTGTCGATTTATTACCAGGAACCCCTTACAATCAGCAGATTGCAAATTGCTGCAAGGGTGGTGTCATCAACTCATGGGCTCAAGATCCTAACAATTATGCCAGCTCATTCCAGGTTAGTGTTGGTGCAGCCGGAACCACCAACAAAACGGTCAAGCCACCTAAAAACTTCACCTTACTTGCACCCGGCCCTGGCTACACCTGTGGACCCGCTATAGTCGGTAAACCAACAAAGTTCATTACTCCAGATGGAAGAAGAGTAACTCAAGCTATGAGTAAGTATACTTAATATGAACTCATACATTATCCAACTATTGTAGCTATAAAGATTCTAATGTCATAATCTCTATTGTTGCCAGTGACATGGAATGTTACATGTACATACTCGCAATTTTTGGCTCAGAAAACTCCCACTTGTTGTGTATCTCTCTCGTCTTTCTACAACGAGACAATTGTACCCTGCCCGACATGTACTTGTGGATGCCAAAATAATGCAACTCACCCAGGAAGTTGTGTAAAGTAAGTTCTTTTTCATTTTTCTTTCTTTTTCTCAATTTGTGTATCTGGCTAAAACCGATTACTTTTTCTAGTTTTGTAATACAATCAAGTAACCATTTTTCTTTTTTTACATTTCTTTTTGCAGCGCAAACTCGCCATATTTAGCTTCGGTTGTTAATGGTCCTGGTAAAAACAGCTTGACGCCCTTGGTCCAATGCACAAAACACATGTGCCCGATTCGAGTTCACTGGCATGTGAAGCTTAACTACAAGGAATATTGGCGTGTGAAGGTCACCATTACAAATTTTAACTACAGGATGAATTACTCACAGTGGAACTTAGTCGTTCAACACCCCAACTTCGACAATCTGACTCAAATATTCAGTTTCAACTACAAACCATTGACTCCTTATTCTTCCATAAGTAAGTACTTCCCTTTCATACTGATAATTTTTGATCGATTGAAACACAGTTCTTAACTTATTTTTGTAAATTTTTACAGATGATACTGCTATGCTATGGGGAGTTAAATTTTATAATGATTTTCTGAATCAAGCTGGACCGTTGGGGAATGTACAATCAGAGTTGCTGTTCCGTAAAGATAAATCAACTTTTACCTTTGAAAAGGGTTGGGCGTTTCCTCGGAGAATTTACTTCAATGGTGATAACTGTGTGATGCCACCACCTGATGCATACCCGTATCTCCCAAATGCTGCCTCACGTTTAAGCTTCTCGTTTCTTGCTTTACTGGCGACGTGTTTGGCTGTTTTCTTTGTTTTTGTTTAATGTTTGAGCAGCAGCCCTTGAAGGTTTCTTTAAAATGTGGGTGAATTCACCTGTTGTTGGTCACACTGCTTTAAATGTATTATCTTGTAGAGTAGTTGAAGTTATAGTGTTGTTCACAGTTGTATAAGTTTAAACTTGCAAACGATAAGTTAAATTTGATATTCGATTTTGGTTCCGTCTCTGTTTACTGGTTTTTAAAAAGTTAAAACTTTTGAGTTGATGATGAATGAGATCTTTTGCACAAAAGTTAAAACATGTGAGTTGATGATGAATGAGATCTTTTGCACAATTTCTTGAATCTGTTAAAAGAAGTGAAGTACTTGAGTTTTGTTGAATCAGGATTCAGTTGATGGTTGGAATGAACCAAATGTTGAGATTTAAAGAAGAAACAAATGGTTGGTGGTTACAGATTCTTGAAACATTTATAGTATATGCTGCAACCCAACCTAACATTTATTAAAATCTATAACAACTCTTAACTATTAAGAGGTGCGCTTGAATCCTTTTAGTAGAAGTGTCAGATTTAAATCTATCTTTAATAAGTACAATTAGCTTAGTCAGTGTCGAAATTTATTATACGTGTCGTATAGTCTTATATGTGTCGTATAGTCTTATATGTGTCGTATAGTCTTATATGTGTCGTATAGAGGGTCATATATCATTATATGGAACGTATAGCCCTCTGACAACCCTCTTAATTTTCTTCGTTTTTAGTGTTTTCGATCTCATACATTACGTCGTGTATGATGTTATACAAGACGTATAAGAATGTATCGAAGCATATACTAATTGGCACTAATTAATTAATTATCGAACTGAAAAAGCAACAAAAACGGTAAAATAATAACATTCCGTTACTTTGACTCTATCAACATCCGTTACATCACCGTCTCCGTCGTCATCTCACACCCCACAACCACAACCTCCGTTATCAACCCTCAAACCTTCACAGTTTTCCTCTGTTTCTTCTCATGGCGACCTCCGATCCCCCTCTCAAAGATGACCTCGATATCGTCATACCCACAATCAGAAACCTCGATTTTCTTGAAATGTGGAGGCCCTTCTTCCAACCATACCATTTGATCATCGTTCAAGACGGTGATCCCTCAAGAACAATCAAAGTCCCCGATGGTTTCGATTACGATCTCTACAATCGCAGCGACATTAACAAGATTCTGGGTCCTAAAGCCTCTTGCATCTCGTTCAAAGACTCTGCTTGCAGATGCTTTGGGTACATGGTGTCCAAGAAGAAGTATATCTTCACCATTGATGATGACTGTTTTGTGAGTTTGGGTGTTTTGATTTCGTGTTTGGGGATATGCCCACCAACTGTTTGATGTTTTGTGTCAATGGGTTGTGTTAAAAATTTGATCTTGATGTTTAGGTTGCCAAAGATCCATCTGGGAAGGAGATAAATGCACTTGCACAGCATGTTAGGAACCTCTTGCATCCATCTACACCTTATTTCTTCAACACCCTTTATGATCCTTTTTCAGATGGTGCTGATTTTGTTCGCGGTTATCCGTTTAGTCTACGTGAAGGTATTCCAACCGCGGTTTCTCATGGTTTGTGGCTCAATATTCCTGACTACGATGCCCCGACTCAGCTTGTTAAGCCGCGAGAGAGAAACACTAGGTGGTTAAATACTTGGTTAATTGAGTTATCTTCATTAGTATTGTAACTTTGTTACGTGTTTCAAGTTTAAAGAATTTTTTTGCATGTGCATGGGTGATGATAATTTTGGTATCATGCTCAGGTATGTTGATGCAGTAATGACAATTCCAAAGGGGACTCTGTTCCCTATGTGTGGGATGAACCTAGCGTTTGACCGAACCCTCATTGGCCCGGCTATGTACTTCGGGCTCATGGGTGATGGTCAACCTATAGGCCGCTACGACGACATGTGGGCTGGTTGGTGTGTCAAGGTTGTCACTTAACTGTAAAGTTCGCTTCTTTGACAATGTTGTTTTGAGAAGAGACTTGTTTTTTAACATGTAATTCGTTTGTTGATTGTGATCTTTTAGGTGATATGTGATCATTTGGGGCTTGGGATCAAGACGGGGTTGCCATACATATGGCACAGTAAGGCCAGCAACCCTTTTGTGAACTTGAAAAAAGAGTACAAAGGCATCTTTTGGCAAGAAGAGATCATCCCATTCTTTCAAGCCATCAGTTTACCTAAAGACTGCACCACGGTTCAGTCGTGTTACATCGAGTTGGCGAAGCATGTTAAAGATAAGCTTGGGAAAATAGACCCTTATTTTGTGAAGCTTGCGGATGCGATGGTCACTTGGATTGAAGCTTGGGATGATCTCAATTCAAAGGACTCCAAGAAGACAAATGGCAAGTGAAAGTGTGTGTTTTAGGTTCTTTTTGTGCTGTTTTGCAGTAGGTATGAGTGTGAGGATTAGAGGTTCTTTCTAAACCAGCTAATATCATGTCAGGTTTTGTTTTAAGTCATTGGTTACAGAATTGGGGGATATTTTTTTTAGCATTTGTTTTCATTTGGCAATCGTAGTAATAAACAGACTTTAATTACATCCTGGTTCTTGTTAAACTTTTAAAATTAATTGATTAAAATATTGCACGTTTGAAATACTTTATTCCGAAAGTGAGTTATACAAATTTAGAAAGTAAATACCACGATACGAAATCTACAATCTACAACAGTTGTAGGCAGGCATTACAACGCTGCAATATGTTGTCTGTATAAACAAGGATGGAATATGTAAAGCTCGGTACTTGTCATGAACATGTTTGTATAAACATAGTTTATAAATTTGTGATTTCATTACTTTTGGGACTTTTTAAGTCAAATTATGAAAGTTTGGGGGGGCCTTTAGCGCTTCATATTTATAACGAGTCTGCACTATCCAGTTGTGATAAGGTGAGTATAAATGTATAATCTTTACCAATTGTAAGTTCAAAAAGATATTATTATGTTGGAACACATAACAGCAAGCGAAGTAGCCGGCTATGGAGTTGGGGCTCTCCTTCTATGTGCCACCATTTCAGCCCCTAAGATTGACTCTTTCATCTCTGCTTCTCAACGCAGGTAACCCTAACTTTTGTTTCATCTTGATTGAATAGTAATAACCCCTAATTCTGTCTAATTATCTGTCTTCACATCAGATTCTTGATGCACGCTTGAATCTTTATTGATTAGTTTGATGAATGTTGAATATTTATGGATTGGTTGATAAATCTTGAATCTTTATGGGTGCAATTTTCGATCTTTTTCATGGGGTGCAGACTTGCAGTTGAATTGTGCAGTTTCTTTGCTAACCACAAATGGGCATATTGGATATAATCTTGAATCTTTTTCATGGGTTGTTTTCCGAAGTTGTTTTTGTGGATCTTGAGTGACATGGTGCAACAGTGACCTTTGGTTTGTCTTGGCATTCTGGTCACTAAAGAGTAACCTTAGTGGTTGCTTAGGGTTTGCACTCTAACTTAGATATTAGTGTTAAAGTGAATGAAATTTAGTTAGTTACATAGTTAGTGAGTTACTTTAGTGGTTGATAGTGAGTATAAATAAGTGGTCATTGTATCATTAAGATAATACAAATATACAATTATATTTTCATATCTCAAGTTCTCTTCACTTTAATTAGAATGAAAGTTATGGGTTCTAGGCTAATGAAAGAATAGTAAAAACTCTTAATTTTGTTATTTTTGATACTTTGATCATCTTGCGGATGTAAAATTTTGCCTTTTTTTAAGTTTGTTATGAAATTATCATCTTAGCTATTGTAGAAAAAATCTTGGAATATAGAGGCAAACGAGGGGGAGTGAAGCGTAATGACATCATGTATAATTAACTCAATCTTAAATCAGTTTACGAGTTTGTTTAATTAATATGGTATTGGATATTAGATTAAAAATGTTGACTTAGTGCAAAGATAGAAAGATTGATGCACTGATGCCTTCTATCATCTTTTGGATGGAATATTGAATCTTCATTGGTTTGTTACCTACTTCATCTTAGATAACTAGTGTTAATCATATGCCATGTTATATATTAGTGTTGGCTAATGTTGGAAAAATAGAACTCCCAAAATAATCTAATTTGGTTTCTTCATTTTCCTGTAGATGCAATACTGAAACCTTGTCATGTGCTTGTAATCCAGTTGTCGTCTTAGATACTAGTATGACAATATTCGAATCATAAGGTAAAAGACGGGTGTTATCCCCTGTTTTTTAAATATACTTGTCACTTTCGACATGTACAACTAGTTACCATTCTAACCTTTTATTATTTGCGTATAACCAAACCAACCCATTTCGCTGTAAGTGGGTCAAAATACAACATCAACTACTCTTATACATTGTGCAATGTGCACCCAATATTTGTGTCTAATTCAACAATAGAGCTTTCTGATATGCACCCAGATAATGATATGCAGCTCATTAGGTATGTGCAAGAGATGCGGTGATCTGAAGTTGATCGCGTGCTCGAATTGTAAAGGCTCTGGATCACTCAAACAAGGTGGTGCATTTAGTTTTGGCCCTCCTGAAGAAGTTTCTTTTGTGGGTAACAAGTCAAAGATGACTTTTTTATCTTGCAGCAAATGTCAATCTAGAGGCCACTTCCCTTGCCCCGAGTGCTCTAAAGTTTCTACATCTTAATTGTTTTCGGTTTCCAGATTTCATTTACAATCATCCACAATGGTTATAATCGGTATATCGAGATAGTTATGATCGCAAGAAAACCGAATATCCCAATGTTCTTGCTTATAATGTATGATCTGTAACTAATGGTGCATAAATCTTAGATGAAAAGTAATATGATAAAATTGATGATGTATAATGTGTATTATTTGGAGCTTTTGTTCTCAATTAATCTATTTTAGTTGAACCTTTTACAGTATATATTTGTATTCTCATGAACTTTACTTTATACCAACTCTAGTTATGGTATACTTTAAGAAGTCTAATGAGCATAACCCGTGCTTTTTTAGCCCCGATGGATTGCTTATGATCGATTTGCCTGAATAGCTTCAACAACCTAAGCCTTTATAAAACTTTTGATCGTGTGAATTTGTTTAAAATGATATTGGTAGTTTGGCTAATGTTCCTATCAATTTGGATGATGGGTAAAAATAAGGTGATAATTAAGGGTGGTGGGGGTTAGAGGTGGGCAAAGAAACCGGTTTGAAAACCGGTTCAGGAAAAAAAACCGAAATTGATTTTGGGCCCAAACCGGTTTCAAACCGGCCCAACTCGACGGTTTAAGTTCGGTTTGTAGGTTTTCTCTTTTAAACCGGTTTCTAACCTGGTCCGGTTTCAAACCGGTCCCAAACCGATTCCCAAACCGGTTCCCAAACAGGTTTTCAAACAATTATTTAATGTTTTATGTTTAGTTGTTTCTATGTTTTATATATTATATATTTCACTTTGATTTTAAATTATGTAATTAATTTGAAATTGTGTATTTTGTTTTTAGAAACAATTATGTAATGTTCCTAATTTTATATGTTTTAATTTTTACAAATAAAAATATGTAAATGCATTTTATAGGTTTATTTAATTTATACAATTAATATGTAACATTCATATTATAAGTTTATTTAATTTTTACAATTAGTTGTTTATTTAATTTATAACACTAAAAAAACCAAAAAAAACCTAACCGGTTTATAGGTTTAGGTTTTTCTAAGTTCAAATCGGTTTAAAACCCGAACCGGTTTGATTCCAAATCGGTTTTGACCACGGTTGACCAAATCGGTTCCGGTTTGGAACCCAAACCGGTTTTAGAACACCACTAGGGTGCACATGTCACGCCCATCACATTAAATCACACACTTACCAATTTGGGTTATGAGAAATATTATGAATGGTATAAAATTTATGAGAAATATTATGGAGCGTATCTCGTCATGAAGGATTCAAGGCGTGGGAGACTGGTTGCGGTGTTGCCATGCGGCAGCGGCTTCGTTGTGTGCCCGCGACGAGTGCCCCCACCACCCTAATTGTTAGTTTGTTTAATTCAGTAGCTTAGGTTGTACCCCTAGTATCTTTACAATTATGTTTTTTTTAAAACAACAAATAAAAGTTTATAACAAATACCGGGCTAACATGAAACTAAAACCCAAAATAAAGAAAAAAACAACTTACAATAGATAACACTAAAACAAGAGAAGACTCTTCCTGATTTCAACTTAATTTCTAGATGAGTGCGTCCGTAAGGACCACTCTAAGGCTCTATCTTTTATTCTAGTCTTGACGCATTAAAAGCTTAACACTAGTTTTTTTTATGATTAAAGACCACATCATTTATCGATCTCCATATGCACCAACAAATAATTTGATAGCATTAATTAATTTTTTCCTCTTTTTATCCCCCGAAATTATATATACAACCCCATCAAGTCTCTAAACAAGAAGGCAAATATAGGGAGAATCTTACACCATGGTGACATGTTGGACCAAACTTAAGTCCGACACTGAGCAATTTATTAAGAGATGCTCCACCGATCTAATGTTTTCACCACACATTACACACAACAAGGAATCGAGAGTAATGTTCTTGTTGGCTAGTTCTTGAAGAGTGGGAATTCTACTCATTTCCGCTCTCCAATCCTTACAATCATGTTAATTCATAACTTAAGGGTGACCTTGAGGGGGCGGGTGGACGACCGCCTAGGGCCTAATGTTCCTGGAAGCCCAAATTTATTGTGTTTTTATAATATTATATATGTGTATTTATAAAAAAAAGTTAAAAACCATGTATAAATACATCAACAAATTAAATAACATTTTAATTATTTTAACGTATTAAACCTTATTAGAGTTCATTAACATTTAAAATAATTTTGCCCAATACCATTTGTCGATTAATATAGTAATACTTAAATTAAACAAAGAAAAGGAAAGAAAAACCCATTGTTAACCGACTCACTTAAGTAAAATTATAAACCATCTGGCTGCAATACTTTAGTTTTTTTAAAATTGTTATAATAACTATTGTCAAATTATAGTAAATATAATTTATTCGGTTTATACTTTTTCCATACATCATATCATAGGAACTCTTTTTTTCTCCTTTCGAGTCCAGAGTCTTGGATTTCTTAGAGGCCGGCCCTCTTATAATTGTTCAAATGACTTAAAGTTCACTTAAAAAAGACTCATTTAATGAAACTCATAAATAAACTGCTCGAACCGAATAAGTTGTAAACAAGCTGGTTTGACCCATCTCGATTTACAACCAAACCGAGTTCGAGTTGACTAACAACCCCACTTAAGTTCGGGTGTAAATCAAATAATTGTAGTGATGGGTCACATCAATAACCCGATCCGAATTGGGAATGGATACCCACATCAAAGGATGGTGCGGCTCAAGCTCAGGGTTCGACAATAATATTCAGTACTATTAGTTTTTCAACTGCCACCTTCCACTTACACTCCGACACGTGTGCCAAGCAATAAGTGGTACTTTTAACGTTAATACTCTCCAAAACAACGATTGATCCCATGGAAATTATTAAAAACAATCACTTAATTACTTATTAGTTTTTTTAACATTTAATTGGATTATTGACAGACTATTAGTTCACTCGATCAATTTCATTACTTAAAATACAAAACTCGATATTGTCATCAGAAGAAAATTTATATTACATGAGAAAACCGTCTGACCCACCTGAAACTATAGATGGACAAACAAACCGATTCGACCAAAAAAACAAGAACCAGTTTCAAACAAAAACCGGTTTGGCCCAAACCGAGCCACACCGCCGGTTTCCCTTCGATTTCACATGTTTGGACCTCAAAACGGTTTTCAACCCTTCAACTTGATTCCCAAACTGGTTTATGAAAAATAGCCGTTATGTAACATTAATATAGCCGTTTTTATGTGTTTCACTTTGATTTTTAGAGTTAAAGTATTGAACAAATTTAGTTGTTAATCGTTTGTAACGTTTCTTTGTTTTAATTTTTTAGGCGCATAGACACCCAGTCGCGTGGCCATTCAGACGCATGACCACTGTTGGGGCGCATGGTCCAGTCGGACGCATGAGAACTTCACTTCACCAAGTTTGAATGTATTCAATATTATAACATTATGTATAACAATTCAAACAATCACAAACCTATATAATCATGTCAATGTGCGTTTAAACAACTCATTAATGAAATATTAAACATTATAAACACAACCAAACATTTGTATTTCATTAAGTACCCAACGATTACATAAGCACAAGACGATGAAGACATATTACATTCAGATCAGGATCTAGGTACATATATGTATCAACAAACTCCCCCTTGGACCTAGATCTATCTATTGTCTAACATTTTTCATGATTTCCTCAAACTTCTTGTACTTAGCTTCTTTGGTGACTCCTGTGTTTATCTCAAAAGCAAAACAGAGTCTTATCACTTTCTGGAACTGTAAAGCTTGTACATATCTTGTGGGTCGTAGAACAGTGGCCACTTGTATAAGTATAAACATCTTGTGCTGACAAGTTGGTGAGCCACATCGGGTCAAACACCCTTATGGTTTCCATTGTGCCATTCCTGTTCAAGACTATCACGGCCTCTCCGTTCTCCAATCGTAGTACCACCATTTGAAGTGTGGGTGAAGTCCTGAGGCATCTCACGTAGTGGGATCTTTGACATTGTATGTGGTGGACTCCACTTCAGCACTACTCTAGGTTTGCCAGTTATGGCATCAACCTCAGAACTTCTGATGTACCTCGTTGGTTGTTGAGGTTTGAAGTTGACCGATCTGGTGTGGTACTCCCTCTTTAGAGCAGCTTCAAACCAGCCTGACATCTTACGAGGGTCAGCATATAGCAAGTTTAACTTTGCTAACTGGTTGAGCTCAAAACCTGGAAGAGTCTTCAGATCATGTGGAAATCTGAAGTACTCAATTCCCCTCTCACGTTTAACCGTGTAAACGTTGAGGTTTGCAAAATGTGCCCACGCTATGATCCTGCCTGCCACCTTTTGATGTTTCTTGACCTGATACAGTTTGGTGTAGACAGTTGAAGTTGTAGCGCTGCATTGGGCTCTTATCTCTTCAAAACATGCTGCCCATTCAACCTTTTTGATGTTGAATTCGGCGTCTGAGGCTTGGGCCTTCTCTTTATCTTTTTCTGACTCTTTCTCCATTTTATCCAGAGTCTCAAAAGTGTCACTGACAAGAGTTTCTCCCAGATTTGGAATGACATTTCCTTCATTGTCAGTGTACTCTGGATAGTGTTGTGCAGTGACATCTTCAATCTCGATCTCATCGACATCCTGAAGCTCATCATCACTCTCCTTTTGCACAGTTGGAGCATCTTTCACAATCTTTCATGAATTATCTCTCATTCTTCAGGAGTGTAATTTACCGATCTCCTAACAATCCCCTGCAGATCAAGAATCATTTTGAGTTGAGTCTTGATCTGTTGGAGGGGAGCAACATCATATTCATCTCCTTGAAAATTTGGATGTGCTTGATTTAACATGTAACACATCAATCATTAGTCAACAATCAAAGTAGTAACCATAAACAATAACCATAAACATTAATTACATTTATTTGATACAATATTCAGATACACATGATTTAAATAACATGAACAACTATGCATTACTCTTGTCTTGAATAGCTGGTGTGTCATTAGGATCAGTAGAAGATGATGGGGCTCCTTGGTCTTGATTTTTCTTTGTGCGCCTCTCTTGACCTTGAGCCGATGTAGACACAGCTGCATCTCCTTCTTCATCATCATCATCATCGACATTATCACCTGCATCAGTGTCATCCCCTTGATCATCACAATCATCATCATCATCATCATCATCATCATCTCTGTCATCGTCATCACCATCATCTCCATCTCCTTCTTGGATCTTTAGAGGCTCATCTTTGGATCCCTTTAGTCTCAACATAAGCTTCTTGTTTTGGGCCTCTAAATCTTGTATCCTTTGTACTGAGATGTATGCATCTCTCTCAGCTCTGTATCTCTTGGCTCTGAGCCTCTAACCTTTGGGCTTGGGAGGCATTAAGCTCCATCAGCTGATTAAGCTGAGAGGCTCACTGTTCATCCGTCGCCAGCAGCTTCAGTACTAACCGGTTAAGGTTAGCTAACTGCTCCTCCAACCCGACAGATGGTAAGAGGATCCAAAAACCGTGGGACCTGTGAGGAGGTCTCGACTCCAGGGCCTGGTGGCGGTAGTGGATGTAGAGAAGATTGGGGGTGGTATAGATGTGGATGGCTGTGGATGAGCTGTAGTGGTGGTGGATGGGAAGTGTGTAACTAGTGGAGTAGGTGTGGAAGTTGTGAGGTGGTAGTGGTGGTGGTTGGAATGGTGGTAGTGTTGTATGGATGTAGTGGTAGTGGTGGTAGCTGTGGTGGTGGCTGTGGTGGTGATGAAAGTGATTCTGCGCTTCTTCTTTTTCAAGCCGGGGGCTGAGCCATCCTCTTCTTCCTCGATCCAGTCGAGGAGGATGCTCCCCCTAGAACACGGCCTGGCAGATCAGAAGTATATGTAGGATCATTAGTAGTCTCTTCCAATCCGCCTGGACGTTCACCAACCGCCCGGAGCCCTCGTTCTGTGGGAACGACTTTACTTCCCACAGTCCGAGTCAGTGGCTCCTCATCTGACTCCTCCTCTTCCTCACCAAGCATGAAACCCTGGTGGAATCCAGCAGTCTCAATGATATCTCCAGTGGGGGCAGATGCTGGAGATACAGTATCAGCAGTGGGGTCACTTTGTCAAGTGGGCAATGTATCTCCTGTATCCCCGCTATCATCGTCATCAGAGTCATGCTCTGGGAGCTGTAGCTGCTCGTCGTCGGAGTCGCTGTCTGTGTGATGCCACTTACGTCTTCCTGGCGCCACATAACTCTCATTGGCCAGATGGCCTATTAGTCTCTTCACCTGGGGCTTTACTTGCTCACTCCGGTAGACTCTCATACGACCCAGGGTCGTATCATCATGATCTCTAAAACCACAGCATCGTGGCTTCCTTGGGAAGTGATGGCAGCTTCTCATTGAAATTCAGCTGCAAGAATCTGGGGTACATGCAAAAACCCTCCTTACCCTTTGCCTCCATATTCTCCACAAGGTAAGAGAAGATCATGCTCGAGAAGCTGAAGGGGTAGTTCAGCACCAGTGCCACATAGGAATTCTGGATCTGGTCTGAAAGATCATCAACCCCCTCTTCTGGAAGCGATGCACTTCAATATGACATGTGCCAAGTACTTGTACTGGGGACACAGGTTGCTTTTGTTGAGCACACCTGAGTTGATGTCCCTAGCGTACTTAATCCTCAGAAAGCAACCTCTTACTGTCAGCGGGTGTAGCTTGGTGGGGTGATCAGTATCGTCCCCCCAGCTCAAGTACTCTCTGGATATCGACAGTAGTGATCTCAATAGCCATCCCACAGATAGAGCTTCGTATGCTATACGACTCTCGTGATCGATCAACAGAAGCATTCTCCCAAAAGGCCTGGTGTAAAGACCTGTAGGGAGTGCATGGAGTAGAAATGGCCTTGTGGATCCTTGATCGTCTAAGAAACACGATGATCTTTGTAAACTCGGCGCCATTCCGAGTTGTATGGTCTAGATGAGCACATATATTATGCTTAGGGTTGATAGAGCATCTAGCAGCCATCAATCTAAAACACAAGACACATAATCATTAGATAATCACATACCACAAATCAGTACTAAGTATCTTGTTTGAATTCATTCTGATTCATTCATGCGAATGAATCATGCGCTGTGCCATCGGTTTATCCTATCATGCGACTGGACTCATTGGGTGGATGAATATGCGACTGAGTTCAATCGGTGGCTGAGCCTACGATTGTTTCAGTTGCCGACTGATCTCATTCGCATGATACATTCTGATTGATCCATTCGGCCGGCTCAATCGTGCGATTGGAGTTCATCCAGACGACCAGTCGCCATGACCCACTGTTCGATCGACGAGAGGTTCGAATCTTGACCAATTTATGAAATTAAACATGGTTTAATAGGTCTTTAGACTCGCAATCTCTTAACTAATGACCTATTAAACTTAGTTTTAACATTTTACTTAGTTTCAGTAGGTTATTAGGTCATTTAAAGATTCAGTTCTTGTTTCAATCGACCATCACAAATTAGGGCACCATTTCTCCTGATTTCCATGAGATTTCATCTCATTATACCTGTATAAATGCAACCACACTCAGAAGATCAAGAAGGAAGAGTAATTGAGGTCTAAAAAATTTAGGCAGAGTAGCGGTATGGTGTGCGATTAAGGGCGATTAGAGTGGTGAGAAGAATGATCGACTGTGACCCTTTAGATACTGAATCTGAGTTCAATCGGCCGACTGGACTCATTCGCTCAGTTCATTCGGGCGAATGAAACTCAGTCGGGCATTGACTCAGTCGATCACCTTCAGTCGGCCGACTGAAGCTCATCGGTTACTGACCCAGTCGCACACATCCCAATCGACGAATGGCTCATTCTGATACCCTTCGGTGAATGGCTCATACTCATGTTGTTGGACCAAAAGAACCAATGAGCCAAGATCAGAAAACCTCTAAGTCCCACATGATATCACAACAACTGCTGAAGGCTTCATCAGCAGTTGACAAGTGCTAAAGACTTCAACAGCTGAAGATCAAGTACTGAAGACTTCAACAGCTGAAGACTAAAGTGCTGAAGCTCAACAGCTGAAGACACAAGTGCTGAAGCTGAAGACCAAAGTAATGAAGTACAACAGCTGAAGAGTCCACAAGTGTTGAAGATCAACAACTGATGTACAAAGTCTGAAGACAAAGACTGAAGACATCAGCTGATGACATCTACTGAAGTCATCAGCTGATGAAACGTCTGAAGTTCAAGTCTGAAGACCAAGTACTGAAGTTTCAGTAGTTTGTCACAACAGCTGAAGAGTACTTCTTCAGTAGTTGTGATATCAGTATTTTATGTTTTTACTTTTAGTAGTTTTGTAAAACGACTGAAGAGCTTGTTCTTCAGTCGTTGTAGTTTCAGTAGTTTCTTTTCAGTAGTTGTAGTAACTGATAACACTTAGTATTTTTTGTAAGAAGAATCAGCTGTTTTGACATCTTCAGTAGTTGTGTTTCAGTTGTTTAAATAATTCTGTTATGTCACTATCAAGTGACATCAGCAGACGTCACATCTCCTATATAAGGAATGTTCCAGCACGACATTCCTATATAAGGATGATTGACCTGATTGTATGTGTGACAATTTGCCACCACGAAAGCGTGTGATTGAATGAAATATTCTTCTTGCAGAAACTTTCTCTCTCTATAACTAATTCTGTTCATTGCAATATCTTTGGTATTCTTGCTCGAATTGTGCTAGTTGGTACTCTATTCCGCTGCTGAAATCATTCCAACCGATCAAACTAGATGCTGAGATCCTATCAAATGGTATCAGAGCCGGTTAATCATTGATCGATCTACAATTGATCATTGAAACTGCTCATTTGCTCTAAGTTTGATCGAACTAAAATTCGCACGAATCTGTTATAGAGATTTGAAGTTCTGTTGCTTTTGGCTTTTTAATTGAGGTTCTTTGTGTTTTGAGCTAAATTGTTTTGCTTATCTTGAATTTGTCTGAATTTTTTAAAAATGACTACTCCTTCCAATGATCCTCACAATACTGGTTCCTCAACCAAGCCTCCAATGCTGGTTAGGAATGAGTATAACATATGGCAACGACGAATGCTCCATCACCTGTCTGTTAACAGCTCAGGTTGTTGGACATCAGTGGTACATGGTCCACACAAGCCTATGGTGAATAACCCGAAACCAATCAAATGGTTCCGAAGAGGAGGGAGCAATACTCAGATGAGGATAAGAAATTGTTTGAAATTGATGCAAAAGCCCATGGAATTCTGGCCATGGCACTGCCCAATGAAATCTATTCTGGGCTAATGCATTATGAAACTGCCCATGACCTTTGGAATGCCTTGAAAGAACAATTTGGAGGAACAGATGAGGTCTTGGCAAATAATAGAAATCCTTGCCCAACAATATGAGACATTCTCTCATAGAAGGGTGAGACACTGACTCAACAGTTTGAGCGGTTCTCTTGTTTGATCTCTGAATTAAATGGTCAAACATGAGTACACGAATAGCCAGATGAAAATATTTCTCAGATCACTGCCTGAGAGATGGGACACATATACTATTGTCCTACGCTCCAGTGCAAATTGGACAAACTATCTCTCACCCAACTCCATGGGAAATTGCTCACATTTGAGAGAGAGATAGAACAGAAACGAAACTGTAACATCTGGAAAGCTCACTGATGACTTTGTACCAGGAAACACTGCCTTGGTTGGTCATGAGTCAGATATGCTTCATCTGAATGCCAGTATGATGAGCATATTGATTTCTCTTCAAACACTTCTGATTCTGCATTTGTGAGTGTTGATAGTCAGTTTACTGGGTGTAATAATGACAATCTATGCTTCATCATGGATGATCTCAAGGGGATTGCTGATGATGACTTAGAAGAGATGATATTTTGAGCCAAATGGCCTTGATAAATATCAGATCTTGAAGTTCTACAAAAGAACTGGAAGAAAGTTCCCAGGACTCTCTGGCAAAACCAAAGTTGGTTTTGACAAGAGTAAGTTGAGGTGTCACAAATGCCACAGGCTTGGACATTTTGCTAGAGAATGTAGAACATTGGATCTAATCTTTCTACCCTTTGTGACTTTCCTGGCAATAGTCAACAACACATAGGCAACATCCTGTCAATTCTGGTCATCATTCTCAACCAATCTCCTGCATATTTTGTTTCTCAGGGTCCCATGCCATATCCTTACCCTTGTTATTACATGCCACAAACCAGTCACGTTCAGCACCATTGCTCAACACACCACATGCTCTTCCTGAGCCTCAACCATCTCATCTCATCAACTTCTCAACCATCTCAATCTCATCAACCTTCTCAACTCACAACACAGCTTCTTCACCCTTGGAGTTGTTGACTGGAGCAGTTTACCAGATGACATGTCTGGTCATGAACAACTGCTCACAGGTGTGGTCAACATGGTGGTGACAGTCCTTTTGGGAATCTGGCACTTATGGCTCTGGAGTCTGCATATGGATCATCCTCAAATGCCTCTTCATCATAGGTATCCAGGTATCCTCTGAGGCTAAGGCCAAATTATGTTCTGAAACATGCATAGCAACATTTGCCTCTATTAGAGAAGCAAATGTAGCTTTAATTAATAGACATAGAGCTAGAAAAGATCATTGCCAAAAGAAAAGCTAAGTTTGAGTCTACTTAAAGAGAAAAATTGAGATTTATAAACTTAAATGCCAAATCACTGATGATAAGGCTAGGGAAGAGGTACTTTTAGAAAAGTACAAAGACCTCAAAGAAACCCTTGCAGTCACCCAGTAGAGTGTGATCGATGGGTACAATCATGCAAAGGTTTTGAAATGCTTCTTAGTAAGCAATCAGCTTCCAATGTGAAGTTTGGCATTGGTTATAATCACACTGCTCCTCCTACAGATTTTGCTTCAAGAGCAGAAGTGAAATCTAATGGAGAAAGCAATAACCAATCCACCTCATCATGTGATTCACTTTCTGATAGAGCACTATCAGAAGTTGAAGTTAGTATTATTCCCTCATTGAACCTATCAGCTGATCTTGATGGTTCAAATACTGACACTCACATGATCAAAGAGTGATCAACTCAGGAGTTATTTCTGGAAGTCCTGAAAGGACTGGAGAGCAAGATTTAACACCTGAAGTTCAAACTCCAACTACTGTCAGTACTGAAGAGAAGAAAACTGTCAGTAGAAAGGGTTTGAAGATTACTAAAGAGGATGTCAAGAAAGCAAATAGTGCTTCCAAAGTACTGAAGAACAAGTCTTCAGTAGTTTCATTCTCTTTAGTTGATGATCAACATAAGATGAAGAAGAAACCATGTGAAATATGTGGTTTGTTCAATCATCTTACAGATGATTGTGGTACAAAAGAGGATCCAAACTCAAACATAAAGAGGAAATTAAAGATAAAATGGTTAAAATGAAAACTGAGTTTGAAGCCACATTTGTACCAGCAACATCAAATCCTGTAAACCTTAAGTCCAAAAAGAAATTCAAAAAGGAAGGGGTTTAAACAGGTAATAGCTGAGATTTTGCTCAAAAGAAGGGTGCAACATAGGAACTTATCAAACTCCAATGCCAATGTGTCTGAAGAGCTGAAAGCTTTATCACAAAATCAGACTCAGCTGGTTATGATGGTTCAACATCTATTGGGAAGAGTTAACCAATTAGATGTTCCTATGTTGAAACCACAGAAAAGGAGGTCCAAGCCAAAGGATTCCTCTTCCTCACCATCTTCTTCCTCTTAGGCGTTGTTTCCAACAAACCTGTTAGTTTACCATCTGTTGATGAGAACAGGCCCAAAACCAAAAAGGTTTGGGTCTCAAAATCTAACTAATTTGTTGTGTTTTGCAGGGTTCTTCAACATGCCACAGAGGCATCTGGTATGTAGACAGTGGAGGATCCATGCATATGATAGGAAACAGATCACTTCTTAATGACTACTCTCAAGGAAGGAAGGGAGGAAGGGAGTGTCATTGGCAATGATGCAAAGGGTTACATCATCGGCAAAGGCTTTGTTTCCATGGGGAAATAAAGTTTGATGATGTTAACCATGTGGAAAATCTCAAGTACAACCTCTTGAGTGTCTGTCAAATGTGTGACAAAGGCCATGTTGCTCTTTTCACCAGTCAGAACTGTCGGATTCTGTCATCCAAAGTTCTAAGTTTGATTGATAAGGTGTTGGATGAATACACTCCCCTGAAGGCCAACAGGACAGGAAGAGTGTATGCCTTAGATCTTTCCAAGAAAATAGATCTCAAAGGCCATCCTTGCCTATTTTCCAAGGCTTCCCCTCAAGAATCTACTCTAGCATAGAAGGCTGGGTCATGTTAATCTCAAAAACATAAATCAGCTGACAAACCATGGTTTAGTAAGGGGACTGCCTATGAAGGAGTTCAAATGTGAAGATAACTGCACTGCTTGTTTAAAAGGAAAACATCACAAAGCTTCATTTCCTCCATAGAAGAACCTAAGTCCACTGCTGCTTACAACTTCTTCACATGGATCTCTTTGGTCCTGTGAGAGTGATGAGTATGGCTAAGAAGAAATACTGTCTGGTAATAGTGGATGATTACTCTAGATTTGTATGGACTTTCTTCTTGCATTCAAAGGATGAGGCAGCTCAGAAGATTATCAACTTTGTGCTGTATGTTAAGAAGCAGTATTCCCTCTCAGTCAAGTGTATTAGAAGTGATAATGGAACAGAATTCAGAAACAATACACTTGATGAGTTCTACCTCTCAAAGGGAATCAAGAGGCAGTTTAGCATTCCAAGAACTCCTTAATAAATGGAGTAGTGGAGAGAAAGAACAAGACCCTTATTGAAGCTGCAAGGTCCATGTTGGCTGATTCTGGACTGCCAATGACTTTTGGGCTGAAGCTGTCAATACAGCTTGCTATGTACAGAATAGAGTTCTAGTAAATCAGAGGTTGATGAAGACTCCATATGAAGTTCTTCATCATTTGGCCCCTCTAATTTCCTTCTTCAGAGCTTTTGGGTGTCCTTGTTTCATTCTCAACACACGGGATCAACTCCAAAAATTTGATCCTAAGGTGGATGCAGGGTACTTGTTGGTTATTCATCAACTTGCAAAGCATACAGAGTCTTCAACTGTAGAACAAAGATGGTTGAAGAGACTCTACATGTTAAGTTAATGAATCCCAAAGGACAAGATTCCACAAAGCCCTGTGGAGCTATTGATTTGGACATACTGCAATATGTTCCTTATCAAACTCCTGCTGTTGCTCCTGTCAACAGTTCACCACCTGGTGGTACTACTGGTGCTGCTGATGATGATGATAGCAGTACTCACCTCTTCAGGTTTAGTGACCAAACTGCCTGTGTCCTCTAAACCTGATGCTCCTGTAGCTTCAGTAGCTACATCCACAACAAGTGCTGATGAGATTTCTGCATCTTCAACTTCATTGAGTTGCCACCATCTACATGGTTTCAAGAGTCTACATCAACATCTGTTGCTGCTGAAGGTTCTACAAACACTTGCACTGATCTCATTGTTTATCTAGAGCTGAAGAATCAACCAATGTCTCAAATCATTGGTGATATCAATGCTGGAGTTTCAACCAGAAGTCAATTGTCCAATTTCTGCTTCTATGCTCTCTTCATCAGTTAGCTAGAGCCAAAGAATTATCATGTTGCACTTAGAGACAATGGCTGGGTTGAAGCAATGCAGCTTGAGCTTCTTCAGTTCAAAAAGCAGCAAGTGTGGGAGCTTGTTCCTCTTCCCCCAGGTAAGTGTGCAATAGGCACTAAATGGGTGTTTAGGAATAAAACAGATGAAAATGGGCTTATTGTTAAGAACAAGGCCAGACTGGTTGTTCAGGGGTTTGCACAAGAAGAAGGTATTGATTATGATGAAACCTTTGCCCCTGTAGCCAGACTGAGGCAATTAGATTGTTCTTAGCCTATGCTGCACTCCACAATCTTAAAGTTTTTCAAATGGATGTTAAAAGTGCATTTTTATATGGTAAAATAAAAGAAGAAGTTTATGTGTCAACCACCAGGTTTGAGGATACTAAACACCCAGAATGGGTATACAAGCTTGATAAGGCTCTTATGGGTTGAAACAAGCTCCTAGAGCCTGGGATGAGACATTATCTAACTTTCTTCTGCAAAATAATTTCACTAGAGGCTCCATAGATAAAACTTTATTTATTAAGAAGGTGGATCAGCATAAGCTACTTGTTCAAATTTATGTTGATGATTATATTTGCATCCTCTGATCCCTAGTTGTGTGATGATTTTACAAAATTAATGCAAATGAAGTTGAAATGAGTGCATGGGAGAATTACAGTTCTTTCTAGGCTTGCAAATCAAACAAAAAGCTGATGGAATTTTCATTCATCAGTCTAAATATACAAAAGATCTTTTAAATAAGTTTGATTTACAAAACTGTAAGCCTGTTCTACTCCCATGTGCAACACCACACAATTGGATGTTGATCAGAAAGGTAAAGCTGTTGATGAAACACTTTACAGATGTATGATTGGGTCCTTGATGTATTTAACAGCTTCTAGACCGGATATGATGTTTGCTACATGTGTTTGTGCTAGATTTCAGGCTGCACCTAAAGAGTCTCATCTGATTGCAGTCAAGAGGATCTTTAGATATTTGCAAGGTACACAATCTCTAGGTTTATGGTATTCCACTGGGCACTCTTGCAAATTAGTTGCTTTCTCTGATAGTGACTATGCAGGGGTGTAAGTGACCAGGAAATCAACTTCTGGTGGATGTCAATTCCTAGGCAAATGTTTGATTTCTTGGCAGAGTAAGAAACAAACATCTGTTGCTACATCCACTGCTAAAGCCGAGTACATTGCTGCTGCAAGTTGTACATCCAAGTACTATGTCTTCAAATCAACTTTTGGATTATGGCATTACAGAGACTAAGACTCCGTTATTAATGGATAGTGCTTCAGCTCTTGCATTGTCAAAAATCCAGTCCAGCACTCTAGGCCCAAACATATAGAAATTAGACATCATTTTATAAGAGATTGTTTTGAAAAGGGTCTAATTAATCCTATGTTTGTGCCTAGTGCTGATGAGCTTGCAGACATTTTTACTAAGCCTTTGGATAGTTCAACTGTCCACAACCTGGTGTTAAGGCTTGGTATGCTGCAGCTAGAATAAATGACAACTACTGATGATCTCAGTAATAAGTACTGATGATCATTGGTAACCATGTCACATATAAGTACTGATGAGTTCTTTTACCCTCAGTAGTTTTACAACTACTGAAGGCTAAATGCCTCACAAGTACTGAAGTATTTTCTATTCTAAACTACTGATGTAGTTAAACTACTAAAATCAGTAAAAACAGATAAGTACTGACGTCCTATGAAACACCTGAAAAGCAGATGAAAAGTCTGATGAGTAAGTGTTGAGGACAGTATGAAATAGCTGAAAAGCTAAGAATGACGAAAAACAGCTGATGAGTAATTTCTCTTCAGTTGTTTCTACAACTGCTGTTCTAAACAACTGAAGCAAGACCACAGTCTTCAGTAGTTTCACAACTACTGATAACTAATACAAGTCTTCAGTTGTTTACAACAACTGATGGCAAAACCACTGTCTTCAGTAGTTTCACAACTACTGATGACAAAAACCAAGTCCTCAGTTGTTTACATCATATGAAGTCAAAACCACTACCTTCAGTAGTTTCATAACTACTGATGGTTAACACCAAGACTTCAGCTGTTTCAACGTCTGATGGTCAAAACCAAGTCCTCAGTTGTTTTATAACAACTGATGACACACCACCACTGTCAGTCGTTTTAAACCTCTGAAGGTTAATACCACGTCATCAGTAGTTTCAAACAGCTGATGACCACACAAAACCTTCAGTAGTTTCTTTCAGCCTTTTCTTATCCCAACCTATAAATACCTGTCTTCTTCCAACGTTCCATTAGCCGTTCTTCTGACCTTCATACTTTCAAACATGGCAACCATGAGTCTAAAACCCCGACATAACTGCGTCGCTACCTCACGAAATCGACCTTCTGGACAAAGTTTGATCACGCCATAGACCTAATGGCTGATTCTCATATAATACGCTCTGCTCTTAAACCCGACCATCTACCCAGAGTCACTCAGTCAGTTTGGTCCAATGCCTACGTTCACACTGATGTGCCTCCGGCCAATCTCTGTTAGGTCATTGGTTAACCAAAACCAAGTAGAGGTTACACCTGAAAGCATTCGTAGAGTGCTAATTTACAAGATGCTGCTTGTGTGACTGAGTACCCGAAGGGCACACAACTGATATGTCCTTCACCAACAATGGGTACGACGGAAATCTTCGAGCTGCTACCATACTGAAGAAAAACTTCCTGATGCTGAACGACTGATATTTCATATGGTGAATGTTTGCTTAGCCTCGAAGACCTCCTCATGGGATCAAATGTCTTCCCGGTGGCAACAGGTATTATATTCAATTCTAGAACACCAACCTTTAAATTTTTCACAAATTGTGTTTCTAGAAATCAAAGATCTGGCACAGAAACCTGTGGGAAAAAGATGGCTATTATATCCAGGTTTCTGATGGCCATAATTTTAATGAATTACAAACTGATGGCCTTGTTGGCCTTGGAGTCCCTGCACCAGCTGTTCTAGCTGAGGTATACTCCAGGCATAACTCCGACCAATCTCTCAAAGAAGCTGCCCGTTTGCTTAAACCCAAGCAAAGGGAACCCACAGCTTCAACTGCCAGATCCAAAGTCCCCACCAAGCCAAAATCCAAACCAAACAAGCTAATCAGGGAGATGAGTCCCCTGATGATGCTCCTGTACCACCCAAACAGGATAAACCTACTGGTTCAAAACCCCAGTAGTGTTAACGACTCAACCAGCCACAGCCGCACAGGTATCCTCTCAAAAGGATCCTGCTGCAACCATTTCAGGGGAAACCATATTACTGAGACCTCTCTACTTGAGGAGGTTATCATTGAAGAGCATCCCTCTCCCTGGATGCAATCAGCTTCTATCCCCTCTCCCATGCAAATGCCCCTCAAAGCCAACCATTATAATTGCCAATGTGCTGACTCAGCTGCATGCCTCTCCCTCCCCTACAACACCAACAAAGGGGAGAACAACAACATTGAGGACGAGGATACACATGCTTCTGACAACCACAACACAGGGTTTAAATGTTCTATCTCCTGGTGTGGATATGGAGATCAAAACATCTGGTGAGGCTGCCACCTCTTCTGAATCAGCATATGATCAGACTAGGGTGGTAACATAACTAAGACCTCACCAGAGGCAACAGCTGATGAAGGACAAAGTGCTGAGGCTGGAAGTCCCCAGTTCTAAGAGAAGGGGCATGCTACAACTGATCTACACCCAGTGCATGTACATCCTGCTACAAGCAGGAGGTCAGGTGATTCAGCATCTGCTGATGATGACCTAGGCTTTTCTATGATGTTCTTGCCCAAAACACAATCCTGATGAGGAAGTCAGTAGGCTGCAAAAACTACTTGACCAACTCTCTCAAGGAGAAAGACCATCTGCCACACATCAACCCAACAGATGGCACTTCCTCTGAAGGTCCCTTAAACACACAGCCACTACAAAATTCTCAGCCACCTGCCTCTGTTTCTGGCACCATCTCAGGACCAAAACCCCCTGAGCAAATGGATGCTATCCCTCAAAATGCCTATCTCTCATCACACCGCAGCTAACCGAATTTGTTATTAAAATGTTGATGAGAGACTTTCTTCTGTCTTACAACCCCTGGTGGAGGATGTACTGAGCCAATAACTTTCTGCTACTCAATCCCTTGCAACCAATGCACCCAAAAAGGGGGAGAGTTCAGCAGCAGTGAAAGCTAAAAGAAAGAGGATGGAGAAGGAGAGAGAGAGAAAGAGAAGGATAAAGAGGTGGAAAAAGAGAAGGATTGTGTGTATGAGGCCGAAAAGAGAGAAGGAGAATGTGATTGAGAAGGGAGCTGAAATTGAAAAAGTACATGAAAGTCAAAAAGATTTTCATGTCACATACAAGAAAAAGAAGAGTGCCGAGAAAGAGAAGAACTTGAACGAAATGGTTAAAGAGGCTGATGCTGAACACAGCAGATCAATGGACAATATCATTGATCAGCTGTTTAGGCAAGGTTTCGACACTGAAAAGCTGGATTTTGAAATAAGAAGATTAGAGATCGAAGAGATCCAACAAAGATGGGCTAGCTACAGCACTATGGATAGAGAGGGACTTGAGATTATGATCAGATTTATCAGCAAATACCTTGGGAGATCATTGATCGAAGTAAAATCATGGACCAGGGACAACATCTTGGCCATAACCTCCAAGATCTGTTCGTCTGAAGCATACACTAAGGGTTTAGTAGTCAAAGCTTTGAATGAAGCAGGAGCAGGGAGCAGGACTGAGCTAGCCAAACACTCAAAAGCCACACTCACCTCCAAAATGCTGACTCAGCCTGTCAACATTCGCTCTCCAAAACAACCACAACCACAACCCACAAAACCAACTCCCTTACCCTCAAAACCAACAGCCGATGATGCACCTAAGCAGAAGAAGAGAAGGGTGTTAGGCTTGTGGAAGAAGAAGAAAATGATGATGAAGAAGATAGGCTGCCGATCTCAGCTGTTCTGCAGTTGCCTAAGGCCAAAGATCTCTCTCTTGCAATAACTCCTGAGCAACAAAGAGATGCAATCAAAGTGAAATTAGAAGAAGAAGAACAACACAGATTACATGATGAAGAGTTATTGAGGAGAGTAGATAAAGCTTATGCAGCCACTTTCTCAATCATTAATATGAAAAAAAAGCTCAGAGGATCTATACTCTTAGACCTACTTTTCAGTATGTGAAAGAAAGAGTAAGAATTTGGCCTGATCCTAGGGTGGCTCACAGAATACAAAAGAAAAACATCCCTCAGAGATACAGTGGTCAAGTCAAAAAGATTGTAGATGAAGTGATCTCCTGGCCATTGTAGTTTCACCCTGGGAAATCCTGGAATATTTCAAAAAGGCCTACACCTCAAACATGCCCCCACAAAAGATGTTAGAGAACAGAATGATCAAAAAGGGGCTGGTGTATAAGAGGCTGAATGAGATCAGAAAGGATGAGTTACCACTGCTGTTAGAAGGTCATCATCCTGATGAATTTGCTTACAGACAGATAACAACAGTGGTACTCAAAAATGGAAAACAGGTCAAATTCCTGTCTGAGTACTATGGGCCTGAAGGATTCTTCGATGGTGAGGCAGAGGAGCTCACCATGGAGGAACAAATTGTATTTTTGGAGGCCTACACCAGGGAATCCTATAAGCTCATAGTTGGGAAGTGAGTCTCATGGATGGGGGAACAACTCAGTGTCCAATTCCCCAATACAGAGCTCCCATCCATACATTGCCACCAAATCATCAGAGACTCATTCCCAGGCCAGTGCTTATATGGGTCATCTTCTCAACTGATCAAGAAGGAAAAAGACCAACCATTCTGCCAACAATAAGTGGGAAAAAAATCAATTAGAGGTTTTGGCTGCATTGGTTCAGGGGGAGTTTGTTGGACCAAAAGAACCAATGAGCCAGATCAGAAAACCTCTAAGTCCCATGATATCACAACAACTGCTGAAGGCTTCATCAGCAGTTTGACAAGTGCTGAAGACTTCAACAGCTGAAGATCAAGTACTGAAGACTTCAACAGCTGAAGACTAAAGTGCTGAAGCTCAACAGCTGAAGAACACAAGTGCTAAAGCTGAAGACCAAAGTACTGAAGTACAACAGCTGAAGAGTCCACAAGTGCCGAAGATCAACAATTGATGTACAAAGTCTGAAGACAAAGACTCAAGACATCAGCTGATGACATCTACTGAAGTCATCAACTGATGAATGTCTGAAGTTCAAGTCTGAAGACCAAGTACTGAAGTTTCAGTAGTTTGTCACAACAGCTGAAGAGTACTTCTTCAGTAGTTGTGATATCAGTAGTTTTATGTTTTTACTTTCAGTAGTTTTGTAAAACGACTGAAGAGCTTGTTCTTCAGTCGTTGTAGTTTCAGTAGTTTCTTTTCAGTAGTTGTAGTAACTGATAACACTTAGTATTTTTTGTAAGAAGATGTCAGCTGTTTGACATCTTCAGTAGTTGTGTTTCAGTTGTTTAAAAATTCTGTTAGATGTCACTATCAAGTGACATCAGCAGAAGTCACATCTCCTATATAAGGAATGTTCCAGCACGACATTCCTATATAAGGGATGATTGACCTGATTGTATGTGTGACAATTTGCCACCACAAAAGCGTGTGATTGAATGAATATTCTCTTTGCAGAAACTTTCTCTCTCTATAACTAATTCTGTTCATTGCAATATCTTTGGTATTCTTGCTCGAATTGTGCTAGTTGGTACTCTATTCCGCTGCTGAAATCATTCCAATCGATCAAACTAGATGCTGAGATCCTATCACATTCCATTCGGCTATTTAATGCATGATATGGCCCATTCGCCTGATTGGTCTGTCGTGCGAATGGGTCATACCCTTTAAGTTTTTCTCACTTTATGACCATTTGACTTTTAGACCCATTTAAACTGTTGATTTAACATTATAACACTTGATCATCTCAGACATGATCATTTTAACTTAAAACTTTTGATCACCTCAGACGTGATCCTTTTAAGACATTTGGTCACCTCAGATGTGACCCAATTTTTACTTGAAAGCACATGTGGTCACTTCAGACTGACCTTTTTGATGATAAGGTCCCTTATCAACTTCCATGACATAGTCCGATACTACACAAAACTGAATAGACTAACGTTGTACTTACATAAAAGAATTAACACTGAAATTATACTGAGACATGTTTTTGTGTTTTGTAGGGTTATTTTTTAAGATGTAACTCTAAGGAATAATTCTTCTGAGAGGGCAGATTCAATCTTTTAAACCATACACGGACCAATTCAAGCTGGAATCATACAGGATATTCAAATTATTTGGGACAAGTTAGCTAAAACCTTTGATGCTCTTTCTTGTATTTCATCTAGAGTCATTTAGCAAATTTAGGAAATCATACTAGTACTATTAGGTCCCCACACTGATTTGAACTTTCAAGAATTGTAGCCACAGGGATTATCAGTATACTTATCCTCTTAAATCCATACACAGACTTTCAACACAGTTGGGTGATCGTCTTAAGGTTTGTTTATTTCAACAAGCATTTGTGGATCCCACACTTACATGGTAATCAACATTCCTCAGGAGATTTTCGAGCGGTCTTAGGGTAGAATTCAAGAAGAGACTATTCATAGAACTTTCAAGAGAAGCAAATCCTCAGGTCAGTGCCATCGCATAACAGAGAGGTGGCAAACAACAATGAGTTCTAAAATATATAGGTTATGCTTATCCTCAGGTCAGTACCACCGCACAACAAAGAGGCACATAATCTATCTTCTTGTTTGAGCAATTTTTCTTCTTTTAGCATAGATCTCACCAACAACCTAGGTTATCAGTTTGATTGTATTTGCTTTTGCTCATGCTTTGGTCATACACACACTTTTGTGGCATTTATTTTGCTCGTCACCCCTTATTGGAATCTTGTTGATTGTGTTAACCAGGGATAAGGCGTTACCCACAGCTAGTCAAACATTTTAGTTTAATCTTGAGATCACCAAAAAGATCTAGTCATCTATTGTGTTGAATCTACTGACATATCAACTGTGGTCTAGCAACCTCTAGGTCTACTTTCTTTGTGTTACCTTAGTAGTAGCTAGCTTAACTATCATATTTCCTTTTATATTGCTCAGACTACATAGACTTATACTTGAACTTTGCATCTTTTTCAATTTTGATTTTAAAGTCCCAAATGGTTTGTACCTGTGCACTATCATATTCCATACATTAAATCGGTATCACACATATGATCTTATTTATTATCAGCTCGCCTCTCCTTTTCCCTCGTTTTTTTATTTTTTATTTTTTTTATTTTTATTATTAGACCTATTCTCCCCCTAAAATTCTAAAACCACTATGTATTTGCGTTTTAGGATTTTAATGGGCAAGGAAATACCTAATTGTATTAACAAAATAACATTAAAACAACACGAGAATAAACTAAAAAAAATTAAAAATTAAGAAATTTAAAGAAACTAGACACGACGCATCGGACTATACATGACCATCTTCAGGAATGACCTCACTTTCTTTTTAACGCTATTGACCTCTAACAGATATAGAAAACATGGTTTGTCAAAAGCCTTTGTATAGAGGTCAGCGCATTGAAAATCAGTGTTTATTTTTATCACATCGATTAAATCTTTTGAAAACAATCATGTATGAAGTGATATTTGATTCCGATGTGTTTTTGGTCTTAGGATGTGGACCGGGTTTTTAGTGACTGCAATCGCAGCAGAGTTATCAATAAAGATAGGAGTGGAAGTGAAATGCAAACCGTAATCCCGCATTTGCTGTTGAATCCATATGATTTGGGAACAACAGCTTGCAGCAGCAACATATTCGGCTTCACAAGTTGACAGAGCAACCGAGGTCTGCTTCTTACACTGCCAGGTTACTAATCTTCTCCCAAAGAACTAACACCCTGCTGATGTAGATTTGTAGTTCATCTTTCAGCCGCCGTAATCTGAGTCACTATACGTTGTAAGTTCAAAGTCATCATCATGAGGATACCACAACCCAAGTGTGAGTGTGCCCTTCAGATAATGAAATATCCTCTTGACTCCAATTAAATGGTTCACCTTAGGCTTTGCCTGATATCGTGAGCATAAACATGTAGCATACATGATATCAGGTCCTGAGGCCGTGAGATACATGAGAGATCCAATCATCCCTCGGTACATAGTGGCATCTACCAGATCATCGTTCTCGTCGGGTGCTACATCATGGTTTGTAGCCAATGGAGTGCCAGCTGTGGAAGCATTCTCCATATCAAACCAACTGAGAATATCTCCTACATACTTGGTCTGATGTAAGAAGATTCCTTTTTGTGTCAGATCCACCTGTAACCCGAGAAAGAATTTCATATCCCCCATGGCACTCATCTCAAACTCCGCCTTCATTACTGCTTTGAATTCTTTGCATAATTCTTCGTTCTTTGAACCGAAGATTATGTCATCTGTACTAGCAGTAAGTCTCCATCTTTTTCTTTGATAAACAGTGTGCAGTCAATGACTCCCCTACAAAATCCATGTTTCACAAGATGAGTCGCGAGTTTCTCATACCAAGTCCGTGGAGCTTGATGAAGCCCCTATAGAGCCTTGTCGAGTTTGTAGACTCTATATCCCGATGATATGGATTCTCAAATCCCTCGGGTTGACTGAGATACACTGTTTCTCTGATCTCACCATGAAGGAATGCACTCTTAACATCTAGCTGATAGACCTTGATTTTCATATAAATGCATAGGCAAGGAAGATGCGGATGGCTCCCATCCTTGCCACTGGTGCAAATACTTCATTGTAGTCGATACCCTCAACTTGTCGAAAACCTTGAACAACAAGCCGAGCCTTGTTTCTGATGATCACTCCCGATCATATTCTTACATTTCAAGACCCATTTGGTGCCAATGACTTTAGCACCTTAGGTCTATCCACTAGTGTCCATACACCTAACTTCTTAAACTGAAGGAGTTCGTCCTGCATGGCACTAACCAAGCCTTATCATTTAGTGCTTCACTCACATACTTTGGCTCAAACTGAGACACAAAGCAGCGGTAGGCACCATCATGAAGGTATCCTTTTTCCATCACAGAGGCATAATCAGCTGAGTACAATTGATTTCTAGTCTGAATCCCTGATCTCACATCTCCTATAATATTATCTAAAGGATGATAGACGTTTAGACGTGAGCCAAGGGTTGTCGGAACAACCACCTCAGAGTCAAAATTATGACCATTTGGTTCTAGATCTGAGGCAATAGGAGTCTGAGGTTCTGAAGGTTCAGAAGCATCACTAGCCGATGCTTATGAACTTGTGGTAGGTGGAACTTGTACATCCTGGTTGATCTGATCATTTTCTTGATTTTCTTCATCAGAGGAGGAGTTACTCACATCAACTGCTCCCCTTGAGTTGGTAGGATCATGACTTGTTGAATCTTGAGACGGTGTGTTCAAGACATCGTACGCCATCTTGTTTTCCAACTCATCTTCTGAAGAAGAAGAGGTAAGTTGAAGGACTTGAAGAATCCATCATAGTCAAATAAGTAAGCAGCCCGTTTCCAACAGGCGGTGTGATATATCTCTGAACATCAACATTACCCACACCTCTACTTGACCCGTTGAGTTGTTGTAAACTCTCTTGTTCGGTATCTTGTATCCTAAGAAGATACCTTCATCAACCTTCTCACTGAATTTTCCCTCCTGAGTCTTTTTCAGCAGGGTGCACGGGGCGCCAAACGGCTCGAGATATTCCAAGTTAGGTTTACGTCGCTGTAATAACTCGTAGCACATTTTTCCATAGCGTTTTACTACCAGAACTCGATTGAGAGTATAACATGCATTGCCACTGCTTCATTCCAAAATTGGATAGGCAGAGTCTGCCAACATTGTCCGTGCCGTCTCTATCAAGCTGCGGTTCTTCCGTTTAGCAACGCCGTTCATCTGAGGGGTATAAGCCGAGGTAATTGATGCACATTTCCCTTTTCCTTGCAATAGTCCTCCATCCTATGATTCTTGAACTCGGTTCCATTGTCTGATCGCACCTGTCTTACTTCAGCTTGATAGGGATTCCAGTGTAGTTACCAATTCCTTGAAGGATTCAATGTTTCTGATTTGGATTTCAGAAACATTACCCAAGAGAACCTTAAGTAGTCATCAGTACTACATAGCAATACAAGTCGCCTGCGATGCTTCTTGTACTGACTGGACCAAACAGATCCATGAAGAAGCTCAAGAGGAAGTTCTATATAATGAACTTTTTTCCTTATGAGATTTCTTCGTCTGTTTTCCCTTTTTGCATGCAACACAAAAATCCAGGAGTTGGAAGTTTTTGACATTTACTCCTCACCAAGATCATTCTGGATCAAATGATTCATTTTCCTCGGATTTATATGTCTCATTCTCCTATGCCAGGAGATGGATTCCTTCTCAGTACTTTGGACAAGAAGCATTGGACTTCACGAGCCGTTGTGGAGGCCTTTGAGAGATCCCGACATAAAGATCATTACATCTTGAAGCTGACATTAGGATATGGTCCTCCGGGATCATGTAGTCCTTCTTTAGAACGTAACACTTCTTGTTGTCAAAAACTACCTTGAATCCTTTATCACAGATTTGAGAAACTGAAAGCAAGTTATTTTGTAATTGTTGGACATAGTTTACCTTATCAAACTTAACTTTCTCATTTCCTACTTCTCCTTGGCCTGTGATATACCCACCTTTGTTTCCAGCAAATGAAACATGCCCTCCTTTAATTTGTCTAACATTTGATAAGAGAGCTCTGTTCCCTGTCATGTGCCTGGATGCTCCGCTATCTACAATCCACGTGTTAGTCTCAACACTATAGCGAACACCCTGCACATTCAATGAAAAAATTAGTTCATGTTAGGAATCCAAGCCTTAACTAGCTTGGGTTTACCTGAGGCATCACATATCATAAACTCAACCCACTAACCCTTTGAGGTTGAGGGAAGCTCAGATTTCTGATTGTTCTTATTTTCAAACACTGAGGAGGGTTTTTCTTTCCATAATCCAGATATGTGTAAGGCCTGTTTATGGTAAACAGACGACTGGCTGTTGGATTGAACTTTAGATTCACTAGCCCTTTCTGGAGGCGTCACAGAGTTCCTCTTAGACGAGCCAGTTGTAGTTGTAGAAAGGTCAACTTTCCTCCTCGGTGTTTGGGAATAAGGACAATAAGACGCTATGTGACCATACTCTCCACAGTTATAGCAGGATCTGCTTTTAACATGATGGTTTCTATTTTTTGGTGGAGATGCAGATGTCACACAATTGACCTTATTATGTTTGGATTGAGACACTTTTTTGTTAGATGTATGAGTGGTTTTACAAACTTAATTGCTTTACCTGGTTCTACATCTTTGATCTCTTGTTTACCTGGACTGTGACATGATGCACGTGATTGATTTGGTTTTATAGTCCTTTTAGGTTCTTGTTTGACTTTGTTTGACCCTGACTTTAAACTAACCTTTTCAAATTCTTTTTCCAGGTTAACACAAGGCATCTTTCCTATTGCCTTTGAAGTGGCCTCCTTTTGTTTAGAGTCGGATTCACTTGATTTACTTATGGAATCCGGATCATTAACAAGAGGAGTGGACACCACGTGATCCTTGATGGGGTTATTGTTAATTGGTTTACTTTTGGTGTTCATCAAGGTCTCAGGTGGTGGTGGAACCACTTTGTATTCCAGCCCCTCCCCATTATTTCTCTCTCACTAAGTGTTGGACAATGTGTGATGAGCTTGTCCAACTATGCAGTTTTTGTTTTAACGAGTTGACTTCTACTTCTAAAACTGCTTTTTGCTTCTTAGTGTCCTCTAGAGAGTTCAGATAGTACCTAATGTCATTTGCTTGGTTAAAAGCAACTACCTTAGTTTCCCTAAGCTGTTTATTCAATAGGTCTATCTTTTCCTTGTAACTGTACTCGTTTTATTTTAACACTCTATTTTCCTCTGTGCACAGTTCCAGATCATTTACTAAGCTATCATTATGATTTAATAACCTAGCAAATTTTGAATCTATAACTTCTCTGAATTTATTACATTCTAAGCAAGCATGATTATTAAACAGTTGGTCAGTAGTACTTACCTGAGATGTGGAAGATGAACCAGCCATGAGTGCTGACTCGGTTGTCTCTGGTTCTTGATGATGCAGGTTTTTCTTCTTCAAGAAGGTGGTTGACCACATTTGCAGTGTCTTCAGAATTTGACATTGCGAGCTCTACTGCTATATCTCCCTCACTTGCAGAATCATCATCAATATCCTCCACACTAGCTATATTGGACTCTCCTGGTAAGATGAACCGAAAGCTCTAGTCCTGTCCTTCATCCTCATTAGCAGTTAAGGCTTTTGGATCCTTACTTGATGAGTTAGAATTACTCGATGTGGCCTTGTCTTGACAATTAAATGACGTAAGGGATTGCCATTACCTGTCTTCTTTGGTTTTACACACTCCCTCTTAAAGTGTCCCTTCTCACCGCAGTTGAAACATGTAACCTTTGACTTATCAAACCCAAAGGTTGTTTCTTTTGTTGCAACCAAGTTCTATCCGGTCTTTTTGACAAACTTTTTAGCTCGTCGGACAACACTTGCCAGAGCCCACATTATGTCCATACGTTCCAACTCCATTTCATCCACCTGCTCATAATCTTCATCTGCCAGTGGCAGTTACCTATCTTTCCAGCAATTAATCCATCGTAGGATTGAACCACCGCAGTTAAAAGGTCCATATGTTCTCTGGCCACCTCCACAGTTACATTTCCAAGGTTGTTGGTTTTAAGCTTTGCTGCATTAGCTTCGGGTATCATATATTGAGTGCTAGACGACCCTAACATTTCGGATCCTGAAGTTGAGGGTTGTGCTGGAACTGCCGTTCTTGAGATGAAGGCGGTTTGCAGTGGTGCTTCAGATGTCTTGACTGAAGGAGTAGCATTGTAGAGTGCAGGATTCTGATCGTAGTTAGCCTTTTGGCTCGATACTTCATCCTAAGCTCCTCTTCTCTCAGTTTCAGAATGAAGTCACTTATATCTAACTTCAAGAGCATTCCATTCTGTCTGAGATTTGAAACAAACGAAGTCCATTTTGCTGGTAATCCATCAGCAAAGTTGGATACCTTATCCTCCATCGAAGTAACCACTCCATGAGTGTGCATCTCACTCATCAAGTGGTAGAATCTATCGATCACATCATCAAGGCTTTCTTTTCCCATAGAAGAGAAGTTGCCAAACTCCTTCTTCAAGGCTTTTGCCTTGATGGCCTTCAGAGAGGCATTTCTGTCATACCTCTTCTCCAACGCATCCAAAGTTTCTTTGCTTGAGTATACTCCAAATACTGATGGAAAATATCATTCGGAATAGACTGAGTAAGCAAAGCGTAGACTTTCTTCTCAGCGTTGTGTTTTATCTTCTGTGCATCCGACATGCCACTTAGAGTAAGTTTTACTCCGTCAGCTCCTACTGGCATGCTATACCCCGACTCTATTGCCTCCCACAAATTTGTATCCACTCCATTTAAGTAGATTTCAAAACGTTGCTTCCATTGTGGGTAGTCGTCTAACGTGATAAGCTTCGGGGGTTTATTGTGAATTCCCACTTCGTTCTCCAACAACAGTAGATTCTGGATACGAGTATCTCTACTAGCTGTGTATGTTGAGAACTGATCCTCCATTTCACTTAACTTTCCTGTTTAACAAACTGCTGATGAATGCAAATGAAGGTATGCGATTGGCTTATTCGGGTGATTGAACAAGTGCAGATGGTTTAATCGTGCGACTAAACAAATGCGGATGAGTCAGTCGTCCGAATGAACTAATGCGGTTGAGCAGTCCGAATGAAGATCTCAGTCATACGAATGAGGGTATGAATGAGTCCAATCGTGCGGTTGAAGAATGCGAATGAACTCAGTCGTGCGATTGAGCCAATCGTGCGACTGAACTTGCTGAAGTTTGATAATTCGTAGGTTAAACTTGTTTTGGCTGTAAAAACTCAAATTTTACCAAAACCTAATAGCCGTATGCCGGAAAAACTACACTTTTCGATCAGGAAACGTCTAAGACTCCGTTAGACACAAAAGGATTGCGTTTTTGATGCAAAAACACAATTTTTGTGTCAAAACTATTGAATCAACACGTAATCAAGAGCCAAGGCTCTGATACCACTTGTTAGGATCTGGTATTTAATCAAACACCAACTGATTAACGTGTTAAACCAAACCAAATAGTGCGGAATCCTATTTGATTGGCGATCCAATAAGTGAGAACGCACGTAGAAACAATAACGTATTGAATCTAACGTCATGAATAGATTAGGAATCGATCTACAACGTTCTATGAACTTGAAGTACGAACTTAGAGGCTTCTGGACGGCTAGGGTACGTCTGGAGTCGAAGTGGATCGAATGCTTACGTTTTTCCACGAATTAGGTGGTATTTATAGGTTAGGGTTGCTCATTCGTGCAACTGAACCATTAGCATGGTTCATTCGTGCGATTGAGCCATGCGGTTGATCCATTCGCATAACTGAGTGTTCAGTCGTGCGACTGAGTCAGACGCATGAAGTTGTTCAGGCGTATGAACTATTTAGCGCATGGACACCCAGTCGCATGGCCATTCGAACGCATGACTACTGTTGGGCGCATGGTCCAGTCGGACGCATGAGAACTTCACTTCACCAAGTTTGAATGTATTCAATATTATAACATTATGTATAACAATTCAAACAATCACAAACCTATATAATCAAATCAATGTGCGTTTAAACAACTCATTAATGAAATATTAAACATTATAAACACAACCAACATTTGTATTTCAATAAGTACCCAACGATTGCATAAGCGCAAGACAATGAAGACATATTACATTCAGATCAGGATCTAGGTACATATATGTATCAACAAGAATGAGCCATTTGACCAAATGGAACTGTGCGAATGAGTCAGTCGCCCGACTGAAATCCAGTCGGCCGACTGAATGTAGAGGTGTACAAACCGGTTTGGGGGCCCAAACCGGTTCGGGTCCCAAACCGAAACCGGTTTGGTCAAACTCGGTTTGGCCCCAAACCGGTTCGGGTGCAAACCGGTTTCAGTTCCATAAAACGCAAACCTATCAAACCGGTTTGGGTCGGGTTGGAACCGGTTCGGCCCAAACCGGTTCGGCCCAAACCGGTTTTTTTTAATTTGGATTTTTGTTATATTCAAATAAAATTTTAAACTTTTAATTAAAACATAAACATTTATAACATTTATATAATTTAAACAATTTATAACATTTATATAATTTATATAATTTAAAGCAATTTATATAATTTAAACAATTTATAACATTTTATAACATATATAAAACAATTTATATTATTTAAACAATTTATAACATTTATAAACATTTAAAACATTTAAAACATTTAAAACATTTAAACAATTTAAAACATTTATAAACATATATATATATATATACTATTTATTAATATTTATAAATACTTTAAGCATTTTAACAATTTATAACATTTATAAACAATTTAAACAATTTATAACATTTATAAACAATTAAACATTTTAACAATTAATAACATTTAAAACTAAACATTAACATAGTCGTTTCTTCGTTCGTATTATACTTGTACGTTTATTCCTCGCCACCAGAACCGGAACTATTACGAAGGTAGTCATCATATGGCGCTTCACCTAGTGTCAATCCGCTCTCTACATCGTCCTCGTATAATTCTGCTTCGTATTCCGGTTCTCCTTCAAGTGAACGTTTGTCTTGTACTCTTTCCGCGGCATCCAAATAATCTTTCAAGCAAATTGACATTTCAACTGCTTGTGGAGTGAGTCGAGTTCGTCTTATTGATATAACCCTGCCACTAACAGAAAAAGCAGATTCCAAAGCTACCGTAGAAGCTTGGACGGTTAGTAAATCTCGGGCCATGGTGGATAGGATGGGAAATTGATCTTCCTTACCTTTCCACCAAGCCAACAAGTCAAAATTTTTAAATTCATGTGGAGTCATGGTCGATAAAAAGTTTGTAAGACCATACCTTCCGAGTTCACTACTCGGAAAGTTACCACGTTGACGTTTATTACATTCATCCCTTAAAGTATTATATAAATCAAATATTGGATCATTCAAACATTCGGCATTTGCCGCATGCCTTAAAACATCATGGATTTGTGATGTTTCCCCGTATTTTAATAAAGAAACATCGTACATTTGTTGTAATTATTTGTTGAAAGTAGCTTTTAAAGTTTTACTATACATTGGTTTACCAACTTCTAAATCCAAATTAAAAGTAATTTTATCAAGTAAAGTTTCAACCCTCGACAAATTTAAACAAGGGTTTAAAGCAGCGGCACATGTTATAACGGGAGGCATTTCTTCAAAATACTTTTTAAGTTTTTCTTTCATTGGGGGTATCATATCGGAATAAGGTCTACCCCTACACGACAATTCGTTTAATTTTAAAGTCATTAAATAAATTTGGTGAAGTACCAACGGACTCGTTGGGTAATAAACTCCAAAAAGACATGTAGTTGCATTTTTAAAAACTTGAAGCGTTTTTGTTACTTCTTCGATGATGGCCCAACCCGATGGATGGTAAGAATTTGCCTTTCCCCAACTTACCAAACTATTATGAAAGGCTATTAAACTTTCTTTTTGTTCAATAGCCTTTTCAAACATGTTACATGTGGAATTCCATCGTGTTGGTACGTCCCAATTCGGACCTAAACATTAGTATTTGCGTCTTTACAAAACTTGCGATATTTAGTATATCTTTGGTTATTACTAAAAATATCACATAACATTCTTTTAAAACAATCTTTAACCGTTTCAATCGTTTTTAAACTGTCTTGAACGGCTAAGTTTATGATGTGCGCAACACATCGACTATGAAAAAACACACCCTTACATATTGGTTTGTATTTTAATTTCAAATGATCTATCACAAGAGTGTTGTTTGACGCATTATCAAAATATATATAAAATATTTTGTTTTCTAATTTATACGTTTGAATAACTTTATCAATAAGATAAAAAATGTTTTGGCCGGTGTGAGGATAATCAAACAATTCAAACGCAATCGTACGTTTCATCATTTGTCACAATCGGGTTCAACCCAATGGGCGGTGACGTAAATGTACGAGTCCGGTGAACCGTGAGGTGTCGACCAAACATCACTAGTTAAGTTAACACCGGTTTGTAAATTTTCAAAATAAGATATTAATTCATTTTTAGCTTTTTTCCACATTTTTAAACAATCTCTTCGAAGAGTAGCACGACTTACATTGGTGTAACGTGGTTGGAGAGTTCGTTGAATGAGTCGAGTCAAACGTTCGTTATCGAAATGTTTGAATGACAAGCTTTCTTGAATTACAAATTGCCCCATTTGCTCCCGAACTGCATCAATGTTATGAGCCCAAATATTTCCTTCGTTTGTCATCGAAGCTTGACCTTGAGAAGGTTCACCTTTTAACGCTTTACAATATTTATTTGCAATATGGTTTTTCAACGTTGTGTTTGCATCTTTTTTGAAAAACTTATGACAAAACTTGCAACGAGCCTTGTTTGGACTGCTAGCCATTTGACATAATCGCAATTGCTCCATACTTCGGGGTTCCTATTCGTAGGAAGGATTGCTATCAGCACGTTGCTTGAAGACGCTTCACAACCAACGGATGTTTGAGCACTTGTTGAAGCCATTTCAGAGATTTTTGTGAGAGCGTTTTTGAGAGCGTTTAAAACAAAAGTATTTGTGGAGAGCGTTTTTGAGATTTTTGAGAGTAGAGAGTGTTATAAGTTGATTTGATTCAACCAAAACATCAAATACATATATTAACTAACCTAGTGGGGGTATAATGGTAAACAAACATAAAAAAACGGTCAAAATGGGTACAAACGGCTATATAGCCGTTGGGTAACGGTAACCGGTTTGAAGGACCGGTTTGGAACCGGGTTGTAACCGGTTTGAAAACCGGTTCGGTTTGAAACCGGTTTGAAAATTGGAAAGGGGAAACCGCTTAAGAACCGGCGGTTCGGGGCCGGTTTGAAACCGGTTTGGGCCTCAAACTGGTTCCCGTTTTTTTGGCCGAACTGGTTTTTATGAACATCTCTAACTCAATGTGATCGACTGAGCCAATCACACGACTGAGGTCCATTCGCCCGAATGAATCGAGCGAATGGGTCAAGTCGGCCGATTGAAATCAGATTCAGTATAAATAGGGCTACAGTCGATCACATTCAACTCACCACTCCCAATCGCCCTAAAATCGCACAGCCTACCGTTACTTTGCCAAATTTTCATCTGACCCAAATATCTTGCTTATTCACATATTCTGACCTTCGTTATTGATTATATAGGTAAAATGCGGTGTGATTATGCCAAAAATTCCATCGTTTAGACTCCAAAATCAAGATTTTGAACCTAACAAGACTCGAGACTTTAATGAACTAATAACCCAACTAAACCAAGTAAAATGTTGAAATAAAGGATATTAGGTTATTAGTATATTGAATGCAAGTCTAAAGAACCATTACACGACGTCTAATTTCAAGAATTGGCTAAAATTCGAATCACAGTCGACCAAAGAGTGGGTCATGCGACTGGACGCTAGGATGAACTCCAATCGCACGATTGAGCTGGTCGAATGGCTCAATCGGCTGAATGGATCATACGAATGAGCTCAGTCAGCCGACTGAACCAATCGCTAGCTCAGTCAACCGATTGAACTCAGTCGCCTACTTAGTCACCCAACTGAATCCAGTCGCATGCCAAGTCAACCGACTGAACACAGTCGCATGGTTCAATCGGAACCAGAATGAATTCAACTAAATTAATTAGAACTGATTTGTGTCATGTGATTAGCTAATGTCTATATGTCTTGTGTTACAGATTGATGGCAGACAGATGGTCCATCAACCCCAAGCACAACATCTGTGCTCGTCTAGATTCCACGACTCGGAATGGTGCCGAGTTTGCGGGGATCATCGCTTTCCTCAAGCGATCCAGGATCCACAAGGCGATATCTACACCATGCACTCCCTAGAGGTCTATTCAGCATGTCTTCTGGGAGGGAGCATTGGTTGACCGCTCTCATGAGCCGTACAACATCAGGAGCTCCATTTTTAGGATGGATATAGAGGCTACTGCTGAGGATATCAGACGAGTACTTGGATTGGGTGATGATGCAAACCATCCCACCAGACTTCACCCATTGACGGTGAGAGGGTGCTTCTTGAGGATGAAGTACGCTGGGGATATTAACGCAGGTGTGCTCAACAAGAGCAACTTGTGTCCCCAGTACAAGTACTTGGCACATGTCATCCTCAAGTGCTTGGCGTCGAGAAGGGGTGGGTTTGATGATCTTTCAGACCGGATTCAAAATGCCTATGTGGCACTTGTTCTGAACCACCCTTTCAGCTTTTCTAGCATGATATTCTCTTACTTGATAGAAAATCTGGAGGCGAAGGGCAAAGAGGGTTTGTGCATGTACCCTAGGTTTCTATAGATGATCTTTGATGAGAAGCTGCCCACATTGCCTAAGGAGAGCAAAGATGCAGTGGCATTGGAGATTATGGACGATACGACACTGGGTCGTATGAAGGGATACCAGGGAAAGCAGGTCAAGCCCCCGGTAAAGAGACTCATCGGCCATCTGGCCAAGGTGGACTACGTGGTGCCGGGGAGGCGTATATGGCGCCACGTAGATAGTGACTCAGATGTCGAGCAGCTGGAGTTCCTTGAAGATGAATCCGATGACGATGAAAACGGTGATGGTGGAGATGCAGGGCCCACTCAACTGAGGGCCCCCACTGTTGATATCACATCTCCAACATCCAACCAAGGTGGAACAGAGGCTGTAAGGTTCCATCAAGACTTTCTTCTTGATGAAGAGGATGAGACAGATGAGGAGCCTTGACTCGGATTGTGGGGAGTAGGGTGGTTGCCAGCGACCGAGGTATTCGGGAGGTTGGAGGACACCCTGGCGAGTCTGGGGAGGCTGACACTGATCCTACTTATGCTCCTGATCAGCCCAACAGTGCTCTAAGGGGAGCATCCACCTCTAGGGGCTCGAGGAAGAAAAGGATGGCTCAGCCCCATGGTTTGAAGAAGAAGATGAGGATGATTACTTTCATCACCACCACCACTACTACCACCACTTCCACCACTTCACCTACTACCACCACTACCACCATTCCATCCACCACCTTATCTACCACCTCACACACCACTACCACAACCACTCCACCACCACCTTCATCTATACCACCCCCAATCTTCACCATTCCACCACCACCTTCATCTATACCACCCCCAATCTTCACCACTCCACCACCACCTTCATCTATACCCCCCCAATCTTCACCACTGCCACCACCACCACCACTAGCCACCATGCAGGACCATCATCTTACCCCTCCTATCCATCTGGATCCTCTCTACCTCCTAGTGGGGTAGAGGAACAGCTCTCGGCACTTAATTGTATGGTGTTGAAGCTGTTGGCCACCGATGACGAGAAGAATGCCCAGATTCGTTTGCTAGTAGAACTTACTGCTGCACAATCTCTACAGATATCTCAGCAGGCACAGCTGATAGAGCAGCAGGCACAACAGATTGCTGCACAGAGCTCAGAGATGTCCTAATTCCAGGAGCAACATGTTCACTCAGCCAAAAGGATAGAGGAGTTGGAGAATACAACAAGACTATCTTACTGAGGCTCAAAGGATCAAAAGAGGAGCCACTAAAGATCAGAGAGGGAGATGGAGATGATGGTGATGATGATGACAGTAATGAAGATGATGATGATGATGGTGATGATCAAGGGGAGGATACTGATGCTGGTGATGATGTTGATGATGATGATGATGATGGAGATGATGATCCTTCTGCTGCGGGTGCCACATCTACAACTGAAAGGAGGACCAAGAGAGCTCAGGACCAAGGTGCCTCCACTTCAGCCCTGTCAGAAGAGGAGCACATAATACAAGACAAGAGTAATACTTAGTTATTTATGTTATTTAAATCATGTGTATTTGAATCTTGTATCAAATTAATGTAACTAATGTTTATATTTATTGTTGATGTTTACTGCTTTGGTTATTGACTAATGGTTGATGTGTTACATGTTTTAAATCAAGCAGATCCAAACTATCAAAGAGATGAATATGATGTGGCTCCCCTCCAACAGATCAAGACGCAGCTCACGATGATTCTTGATCTGCAGGGTATAGTCAGGAGATCAGTGAATTACACACCTGAAGAAAGAGAGATAATTCATGATCTCACAGACGAATAACTTGCTGAAATATTCCGACTCAATCTAGATGAGATCGTGAAAGATGCTCCAACAGTCCATGTGGAAAGTGACGACGAGCTCAACGATGTTGATGAGATCGAGATTGAAGATGTCACGGACCAACACTATATGGAGTACACTGACATTGAGGGTAATATCGTTCCCAATCTGGGCGATAACCTTGTCAGTGAAACTTTTGAGACTCTAGATAGAATGGAAGAAGAGTCTGACAAGAAAGAAGATACAACCCAAGCCTCGGAAGCTGAAGTCAATATCAGAAAGGCTGAGTGGGCTGCATGCTTTGAAGAAATAAGAGCCCAACGCAGTGCTTCAACATCAACTGTCTACACCAAGCTGTACAAAGTGAAGAAACATCACAAGGTGTTGGGCAAAATCATAGCATGGGCGTATTTTGAAGATCTCAACATTTATGCAGTTAAACGTGTGAAAGGGATTGAGTACTTTAGGTTCCCATATGACCTGAAGACTCTTCCTGGATTTGAGCTAAACCAGTTAGCAAAGTTAAAATTGCTATACGCTGACCCACGCAAAATGTCAGGCTGGTTTGAAACTGCTCTAAAAAGAGATTACCACACTAGATGGGTCAACTTCAAACCTCAACAGCCAACAAGATATATCAAACGGTCTGAGGTTGATGCCATTACTAGAAAACCTCAACAGCCAACAGCCAACAACAGCCAACAACAGCCAACAAGATATATCAGCCACTATGATTGGAGGACAGGAGAGGCAGTCATAGTTTTGAATAAGAATGGTGTAATGGAAACCATAAGGGTGTTTGACCCAATGTGCCTTACAAACTTGTCTGCAGATGATGTTTATACATTATACAAGTGGCCATTATTCTATGACTCTCAAGATATTGTACAAGCTCTACAATTTCAGAATGTTATAAGACTCTGTTTTTCTTTTGAGATACATGCCGGAGTCACTAGAGAAGAGAAGTACAAGAAGTTTGAGGAACTCATGAAGGATGTAAGACATTAGACGAAACTAGGTCCAAGGGGGAGTTTGTAGATACATGTGTCCCTAGTTTCTGAACTTATGTAATATGTTTGTATTGTCTTACACATATGTAATTGTACGGGTACTTAATGAAATACAATATGTGGTTGTGCTTATATAATGTTGAATATTTCATTGGTTGGTATGTAATAATGCTTATTGACTTAACTATATAGGTTGTGGTTGTTTGGATAATATCTAAATCAATTAATGACTATGAAACATATTCAAACTTAATCATATGAAGTTCTCATGCGATTGGCCCATGCTAATGGACCATACACATGAACAACTTCATGCTAATGAACCAGTCGTACGAATAAACCAGGAGACTGGATCAATCGCATGATTGAAACATGAGATTGACTTAGTCGCACGACTGAACACTCAGTCGTGCGAATGGATCAACCGCATGACTCAATCACATGACTGAACCATGCAAATGGTCCAGTCGCATGATTGAGAAACCTTAACCTACAAATACCACTTAAATCGTGGAAACACTAGAAACTTTGAATAGTTCAATACCTACACGTACCCTAGACGTCCAGAGACCTCTAGCAACCTGTTCCAACTTCATATATCGCAATAAATCGATTGCTAATTGTTCTTGATGTTTAGATTCAATCTTTAATTGATTCTACGTGCGTTCTCACTGATTGGATCGCCAATCAAATTGGATTCCGCATTATTTGATTCGATATACTCGCAAATCTGTTAATATTTGTCCGGTACACGATCCTAACAAATTTGATACTAAGATCTGTCTAGATGTCAACGAGACCACTTTGCTTCTACAAAATTTGAGGATTGAAAGTGACATCGAGACTGGTATTTTAGAGGCTCAATAAACGGTTCAACAAGAAGGAAGAATGTGAGAAGAATTAAACCATAACCTTCTAGCTTAACTAGAAACGAAACCCAATGGGTTGATGTATTTCACGAATCGAATTTGGGTTCCAAAACATGATAATCTATGTATCTTTATCATGAACGAAGCTCATCAAACTCGTTATTCTATACATCCTGGCTCCGACAAGATGTATATGGACCTGTGTGGTCAATATTGGTGGCCTGGAATGAAGAAAGACATAACGACTTATGTAGCTAAGTGCCTTGCATGTATGAATGTTAAAGCCGAACATCAACGTCCAAGTGGATTACTTGAAAAACCCGAGATTCCTATGTGGAAATGGGAACACATACCATGTACTTCATAACCAAATTACCTCGTACCTCTCGTGGTCATGATAGTATATGGGTGATCGTTGACCGATTGACTAAGTTGGCATATTTCATACTCATACGTGACACTTACAAAACATCAAAGTTGGCTCGTATATACATTGATGAAATTGTGAGTCGTCATGGGGGGACCTTTACATATCATATCCGAACGAGATGCTTGTTTCACTTGCACTTTCGGTCGTCTATGCAAGAACTCTTGGGTACTCAACTGGATCTAAGCACGGCTTACCATCCTTAAACGGACGGTCAAACCAAGCGAACCATCCAAACCTTGGAGGATTTACTGCGTCTTTGTGTCCTTGACTTTTGGTGGTGACTGGGATACGCATTTACCGCTCGTGGAATTTTTGTATAACAATAGTGACTGGGTTTTAGTAAGAGTGATATTCTTCCTGAGAATCGAATATGATAATCAAGTCAACGATTGAGTGGCGGAAACAAACAATCGAAGAACAATCACGCAAGAAAATTACTCATAAATTCTATTTGTATTGATATATGATAGTTGACAAATTACAGAGAATAATTACAACAAAATCCTCTTTCTATCAACCCTCTCCTCAGTACGAGGTAAACTATTCTATTTATAGACAAGACAAGATGCCTTTACAAAATGACTAAACTACCCCTGACCTATTACATCAGAAACGTCTAAGTCTTGATCCACATCTTGCTTGTTCATCCGCATTGACAAATGTGGATGAGATAACTTTGATCCGCATTTCCACTTGATCATCAGCATTAGTAAGTTGGTCATCCGCATTGGTTAATGCGGATGAACAAATACTTGTGCGTATTTGGTTGGTCATCCGCATTAGTCAATGCAGATGATCAAAGTCTTGTCCGCATATTCTTTTGTTCTTCCGCATTAGTCAATGCGGAAGAGTGTCTTGTTCAGCATAAGTATTGTGTCTTCCGCATTAGTCAATGCGAAAGAGTAAACACTTGTCCGCATCAGATTTTTGTCTTCTGCATTAACTAATGCGGAAGATAATACTTGTTATTTTTCTTGTATTTCTTCATCCGTATTGCATCTTGGACTTGTGGGATTCCAGCTAAACAATCATCAATTCACCCATTGAGTTGGCATGTATGATCTTTTCAGGGTGCAACAATACTCCCCCTAAGGATTATACAGCCTAGTTTTCCTCAATGTTTAGGAGGTGATTAATGTTGTGAAGATTCAGCTGGGTCTTCAGAAGGTAGTATGAATGCTGCTTTGGTAGGATACAGAATGGCCTTGATCATGTTTACAAAATCAGTTGCTTCGGGCATCCTGTCTCTACTCAGCACATGTATTTTCATTTTGCTCATGTTATAGATGGCTTCCATTGGTAAATTTTTCAGAGAAATTGGTTCCATATGGAGATTGTTGAAAGACCATCTCTATGAATCAATAAACTCCCTCCCACATCTACTTCAAGCTTAACAATGTTTCCAAGTTACAGTGGTGTTTTCTTCTTCTTTCTTTTATCTCTTTTAATCTTTATCTGTCATAGGCCAGTTTCAACAGCTTGATGCATTTCAAGAAGAAGTGCATGTCTTGTTCACCTAATTTTTTGTTTAGTTCCCTGAAGTGCCTGGTATAAATGTAGTGGATGTATGATTCATCAAGTAGTCTCATTTCATATCCATTGAAAAGTCTAATGTCAGCTCCTTCTTTTCCTCCCCACTTCCTTTCTATCACCAGCTCATATGTTTTCTCATCATAGTACACATTTGAGATAGGAATGGAAGAGTGAGTACCAGACACCACTTTCCTCTTTAAAGACTCAGTTGGTTTCATCTTCAACTCAGGGAATACTATTTCTTCTGCTTCCACCTTTTTCTTCTTTTCCAGGGGATTGACAAATGTTTTATCTTTTCTTAAGCAAATTGTCTTTAATGAATTGAAGTTGTTTGTCCTTCTGAACATCTTCAGTATATTCTCAAATTCATATCCCTTGAACATAGCTGCATGATTGATCAGTTCAAGTTGAGCTAGTTCCTTCAAATCATGAATCTCAAGGGCATTTACTAGAGCTGAGTACTCTGTGAAGAATTGTACTAGCCCTGAGATTCTCTTCACCATGAACATGTTCCAGGTGCTATCATATTTCCATGCTATTATCTTCTGATCTATCTTCCCTTTTGGAGTAGATACCCCTCTGATCAGTTCAGCAATGGTCAATCCTTCCTGTAGCTTCAACTGAGATGGTTCTGCAAACCATTCAGGATATTTGTGGAGTACCAGGGCAAGTAGTTCTTGATCTTTTATGTTCAGCAGCATGTCTTCAGCTGACATTCTGTTTCTTGGTTTGGTTTTTGTCAACTCTTCTTCTAGTTTCTTGAGTTTATCTTTCTTTTCATTGATTAATTATAGTGTGGCAGCCCTTAATGAATTTGTCTTCATGTTTGCAATCTTTCTTTTTGTGAATCCCTGACTTGAAAGGTATTCCTTCATTTCCTTATCAGACATGTTATAAGGATCAGGAAATAATGATTCATGGGATGATGTTGATTTCTTCATTTGGGAAAGCTTTTGAAGAGAACCCCTTCTTGGTAGTGGAACTTCATACCTTGTAGGTTTCTTCATAGATGAGTCTTTGAGTATTGGAGTATCCTTTGACATTGTCTTCTCATAGTCAGTGTCTATTGTAGGATCAAGCAATAACTTCACTTTCTCTTCCTCTTCTTTCATTTTCTCATAAGTCATTGCAAATACTTCATCAGGATTATAGCCTTGATTGATCAAGAACATGGCTTTAATCATCAGGTCATCAGTTTGAGCTTTGATTACCATTTCTTCTACTGACTGTTCCTTTTTATGAGGACTGTCCATGAGAACATCCTTTAACACTTCATCTTCGTCAGCAATTTCTCCTTCTTCTAAATCAATTGCTCTGGCCAACTTTTTCAACTGAGCTTCTGCCTGCTCATGTTCTTCCAAGAATTCAGCAATTGCTGTTTAACTTCTTGGGTCATCTTTTTGCTTCTTTAACGGTTCTTCTTCAATTATTGGCCTCTTGCCTTTAGCCTTTTCTGCCAAATACTTTCTCTTTCATGAGTAAATTTGAAGTTGTGGGCTAGAGGTTTTGGCTTGATCTTTTGGTTTAGGGACCCTTTCAGGTGTGCTTGGCTCTTGATCCTTCATTTCACTTTGTTCATGTGTAGTTTCTTCTTTCCTTTCTTGTTCATATCTTTCTCTTAGTTCCTCTTTTTGTTCTTCTGTCAATGATATGGTAGGGACAATTTGCAGAGACAATTCCTTTTCCAATGGCACTGGTGATTTAGGAATGAATACAAAAGGCTCTGCCTCAGTTCTTTGATTGTTAATGAATTCCTAAAAATCATCATCAATGCTGAATTGTTCAGAAGCAAAACTATCCAAAGCACTGAAGAGTTCTTCAAATTCACCTTTTTCTGAGTCTGAGTGGTCAGTGTTTCCAGAATACACTACCATGTCTAAGCTCTGGTCTTTAATCTCAGTTTCACTTTTATCATCCACTTGTTCTTCATTCTCATATCATCCTTCTCATCAGTTCTTTTAATCATCATTTCAAGCTCAGATATTCTTTTGTTCTTGCTTTCGATTTCTTTTTCCAGTTTCGAGATAATATCAGCTCGTTCCTCTATGATGTTTTCTTGTTCCTCCATGACAATAGTTTTTATTTCAAGAGTGTCTATATGACCACTCACTTCTTCTCTTGAGTGTTTTAGTGCAGCTTTTAGATTTTCAATCTCTTTGGCTTGTTCCATTCTTTCAACTGCATGTTTTTCTTTGAGATCTTTCAATTCTCCTCTTTCTCATCGAGTTCCACAATTCTATCATTTATAATTCCTGCTCTCCTGTTTAATGTTCTTTCCATCCTTTCTACTTTGAGTAACAACTCAGTTATCAATTCATCTTTTTCATCAGCCTATTGATGTTTGATTCAGCATAGCTCTCAGAAGGAGCAGCCTCAGAAGGTTCATTCATAGCTCTGGTTTGATCATGATGATCCTCTTCATCAGAAGATGATTTGGATGATTTGGATGCACTTGTTGATCCTTCTGGTTCAACAGGGTGATCAGTTGGTGATGATAATGGTTGGTAAGAAGGAATAGGAGATTGGTGTGGTGATATAGGAGATTGATGATGTGGTGTTGTTGGTGTAGGTTGAGTAATCATAGGTGGTGTTTGTTGTGGTGAAGGAAATGATGGTATTGGTGAAGGTAAAGGTGATGGTATTGGTGAAGGTGATGGTTGAGCTATTGGTTGTGGTATAGAGGATGGTATGGTTGTGGTATTGGTTGTGGAGGTGGTTGTGGAGGAGGTTGTGCTTGATCTGCTTGGTGTATTTGTTCAAACATCCAAGGAAGAAGGGGTGAAGGGGCACCACTGTAAAAGTTCCTTGGGTCCTTCTTTTTGATGTACTTGTAGGATCTTGCATCATAATGAGGAATATTAAGTACTGGTCCTTCATTAGCAATGTTATGAAATGTTTCATTGATTAGACATTGAATAAATCTGGGGTACATAAGAAATTTGTATCTCAACCCTTCTTGAATGTTTGAGATTAAGCCATTGAATACATATGCTGACATGTTGAATCTTCTGTTGGTGCAGAGAGCACAGATGGCAGAAGATGTGAGGACTGGAATGTCATTCCATCCTGTTTTCCTTTTAGATAGATAGTGTTGGAACATATGAATTAGGAATCTCCATGGCAGATCCACTAATCCTTTGACTATCTGTTTGGCTTCATAGCTCCCTTCATAACCAATTTCAGAGAAAAATGTGGTTATCTCCTTATCATCCAATTCAAGAGGATCATTTTCATTGTCATTGAATTGAAGACATCTTCTAACTGATTCTTCTGTGATCCTTAGTGTGTGTTCAGTGTTGATCTTGCCAATAAGAGTTTTCACTCCATTTTCTTCAACTACTTCAGCTGATTCCCAGAAAGACCGGATGGGATTCTCATAGATTGTAGGTCTTACTGTTATAGCATATGCTACCCTTGTGGTAGATAGGAATCTTATCATATCTCTGAGACCTTCTGCTTCAGGCACATCAGGGTTTAGATAACCGCTGACGTTATGGAGCTTGCTCCATGTGAGGTTTGCCATGTAATCTGCACAAGAGACATGTGTGTTAGTTCACAATTTTGACTTTAATTTTGACTTTAATTTTGACTTTGATTTGTTTCACACTTTTCTTTTTCACATTGCTCTGTTTTTCTCAGTAAACATGGTTGTCAAGGTTTTCAATATTCGTTGAATTCCTATCAGTTTACATGTTTATTGACATCGAAAATGTGTGTTACATCACTTAATGATTTAGATTTTGGTGTTCTTCAATAGTTTTCTGGATCATCGTTCGATTTAGGGTAGCCGTTCGAGACTTAGGTTTTGGTTTCAAAATCTGTTGAAGTTATACCTTATCTTCGAAATGACTGCTGTTCTGAATCGATGACAAGAATGTTAAACGATGAAACACAACAAAATCTTTGAATGTTTGTGATGATGATGATGAATGATAGTGGTGTACTGTAGTTTTACGCTCGTCTCACTATAAGTTCTCTCAAATTTGAAAAGTATTAAATGACCTGTTCAAATTCCTTTAAATAGTCAAATAATACAACTTGAAAAATTTTACAAGTTTACAAGCATATACAGTCAACACTGTAGCAGATGCTGAACGTTAATTTTTGATTTTGGTAATCCGCATTTGTGGTTGTAGCTAATGCGGAAGACAAACTTTTGACTTGACAGTCCGCATTTGACTACTTTTGGTCATTCGCATTTGTGACTGTAGCTAATGCGGAAGACTTAATTCTTGATTGACTGTCCGCATTATTTCTACTGTTACAAATGCGTTTGATTTTATTCTACCCGTATTTGTGCACTGTTGCAAATGCGGATGTTAAACTTGAAATTTTGGCTGTCCGCATTTGTGTATTGTTGCAAATGCGGAAGTTAAACTTGAAATTTTGGCTGTCCGCATTTGTGTACTGTTGCGAATGCGGAAGTTTAAACTTGACATTTTGGTTGTCCGCATTGGTTTACTGTTGCAAATGCGGAAGTTTAAACTTGACATTTTGGTTGTCCGCATTTGAGTTTTAGTAAATGCGGTAGAGCAAACTTCACATTTACACACTAATGCAGTAGAGTAAAATCATTGTCCGCATTAGTTGCAGTACAAATTATTGTTACCCGCATTAGTTATATGCATGGGTTACCTTCACCCGCATTAACTAATGCACTTACCTGCATTATCTTTTGAACTAAATCAAAAGTTAATGTGATTGAATTGATTATTCATCTTATGAAGAGGTGTCCTTTATTGATTTTTCTTATGAAGTTGGCTGTTGGAGTTGTAATTTTTGCTTCGATTGACTTGTATGTTACAACAAATACAAGTTTCCCAATTTTGATAGATCTTGGGCTTATCATGCTTCTAAGAATCTGCATAAACTGAGATATAATGGTTGACTTATTGCAACAACACCAACTAAAATTCCTTTTGTTTTGTTTTTCAAAATTGAGTTAATAAATAAAATTTTGAACTTACTCAAAAATTTTAAATTACCCCCCCTAAAGTTTATGTCCACATTTGGAGAGAAACTTTAAAGATTTTTAAAAGTTTTGAATAATTTTTTTTTATTTTTTTAATATTAATAATGAAGAGAAAAATCTCTCTGTTGGGATCATATCAATCTTACATTACACATGTGCATCCTTTATAATTAAATGGACATGATTATGAACTTGAAGATTGATGGTATGTTTGTCCTCTTAAGTTCATACCTGGTTGATATTTTGATGCAAATGACTTTTATCATGTTTTGGTTGATTTATTATTCAGTGTGTACCTCACACACATAAGCATGGAATGATCAACCCTCCTTATACAATGCATGGTAGAACTTTGTCACAACTTTTCTTACCAGGTTATTTAAGTTATGAAATCTCATATTCACTGATCCTCATTGGGATTCTTTTAATTTGATCCTTTCTCATGTTGATCCACATTGGGATTCTTTTCACTTCATTTTGAAAGGTGATCCATGATAGGATTCTTTTGATCATTCACTTGGAATGTATTATTTTGGTGATTCATCCAATTTTGGATGTGTTCCACATTGGGAATATTTTGGATCATGACATCTGCACTATGTGCAAGTTTCATCAGGTCTTTGCTCAGCAAAACAAAGATGAAACATGATATGGTGAAAGAGATTCATAAAGTATCATTACCTGGTGTGTTAAGTTACTACACACATGCATTCAGATAAGCCAATACATACCTATACTTAATGATGAGTGTTTCACAAATGAATATGTCTTTAATTCATCACTGCATGTATCTTTTCTTCCAAGTTGAACCTACCAACATATTTGGTAAGTCATTTCAGTCTTTTACATTTTGAAATTAAGCACAGTGAATGATATAACGACTGTAATTATATCATTTCCCATAATTCTTTTCTTCACATGACTTGATTTCTTTTTGTAGTTTTTCTGATGTTTTTTTATAAATATTTTTGATATTTTTTAAAGTTTTAATCAAGGTTAATCATGCCAATTGACTGAACCAAAAATTCAAACCTACTAGGTTTAAATGCCTTGGTAAACAAATCAGCTAATTGATTTTCTGTTGGTACTTGAATCAATTTGACTAAACCCTTTTCAGCACAGTCTCTCAAAAAATGATATATAATTTCAATATGTTTTGTTTTTGAGTGTTGAACTGGATTATTAGTTATAAAGACAGCAGCTGTGTTGTCAATAGAAATTGGTGTATGCAAAAAGTTAAAACCATAATCAAGCATCTGGTTTTGAATCCAGAGAACTTGAGAGCAACATGCTCAAGCAACAATATACTCAGCTTCGGCTGTGGACATAGACACATTTGTCTGCTTCTTGCATTGCAAGGATACTAGTCTGGGACCAAGAAATTGACAATCGCCAGAAGTGGATATTCTGTTGAAGTTGCATCCTCTATAATCACTGTCTGTGTAGGCATAGAGATTCAATTCTCCTTCCTTTGGATACCATAATCCGAGAGCTGGTTTGCCCTTCAGATATCTGAATATCCTCTTGACTGCGTTCACATGTGATTCTTTTGGATCAGCTTGATATCTAGCACACACACAAACACCAAACATAATGTCAGGCCTACTGGCTGTTAGATACATAAGTGAACCTATCATTGATCGATAGTGAGTTTGATCCATTGATTTGTCTTCAGGGTCAGGTCCAATCTTCACTTTAGTATCTACAGGAGTTCTGATAGACTGACAGTCAGCAAAGTGAAATTTCTTCAGCATGGTTTCTACATATTTTGATTGATTGATGAAGATTCCATCTGCTGTTTGCTGGACTTGCATTCCCAGAAAGAATGTGAGTTCCCCCATAGCACTCATTTGAAACTTTGAATGCATAAGATCTTCAAATTCTTTGCAGAGTTGTTTGTTTGTCGAGGCAAATATAATGTCATCCACGTAGATCTGGACTAACAACATGTCTTTTCCTCTTATTCTTCTGAAGAGAGTCTGATCAATCTTTCCTCTTTCATACCCATGTTCAAGAAGAAAGGATGATAGAGTCTCATACCACTTTCTTTGTAACATCTTGTATTTTTGGTTAACTAATAGTTAACCTCGTTTATTCTTGTAAGGACTATTAATGCTTTTCATGAAACTTGTGGGCTATTTGTGCTTATCTATTAGTTAGTCTTTAATCTTTAATGTAAAAAGATTATAGTTTATCTATTAAATTGATCATGATGATAAATAATAATAGTAATTAATAACTAATAATATAATAATAAAAATTTTAATAATAATAACAATATTAATAATAATAACAACAAAAAATTATAACAATAATAATAATTTGCAAAGAATTACTAAACTTAAAAATGTTAAAACTTAAAATTTATAAGGTTAGGGGTTTGTTTTGTCATTTTAGAAACCTTAAAAAAAATTTGCAAATAAAATATCAACTTTTAAACCTCAGGGACCATTTATGTAAATTTACAAAACTCAAACCCCCTCCCCTTTCTTTAACCCGTTTTTCCGGTGGTAAGTCCGGCCACCGGCGGCCGACTCTCCGGCCACCTTAAACCCTCGAATTTCGACATTTCCTTAACCCAAAACCGGTCCCAAACCTTTCTAGCACACGTTTCGAACCTGAAAGCATCAATTAAACGAAGTTAACATCGGTTACAAACCCCAATCGAATGGGTAACCGATGCCTTTAATCCTCTAGCCGTTTGAGCCTAAAACAACAATAACAACTCAATTAATTCAATCTGATCAAACTTCTATCTACCTCTAATCTAACTCAACCTCAATTTCACCTAAATCAACTCAATCATCGAATTTCATCATCATTCGACGTCGCGACCCATACTACACTTGAACACCATCATCTGGGTGTCTTAGACCGAAATTGATAAAGGGCTTAGAGTCGTGAACATTCTCAGAAGCTCCACGCGAAGTTAATTGGATTTTATTCATCATTTGAGCAACAATCAGATTCCACGTTGGTCGCGACTCATTCATCGTGGTGTTCGACTTCGAGTCATCTTTATTCGGGTAATTAAAAACATCTTTAGGGTCGTTTAAACATGGGGAATAAAAACCCCATGATCTTCAGTGTTAACAACAATGATTGGTTGTCAATTTTGGTTCAAACAAATTTAGGGTTCATGGGTTTGGGGGAAGTTCATAGGGGTTGTGTTCTTTAGATTTGAAAACCGGGTGATACCGCGGCTGTATGCCTTGGTTCACCGGTTAAGTCTTTCCGCGTCAAAATGGAGGTCTCGGTTTGAAACCCGGCCACCCCCATATTCTTTTAAAATGGCTTTTTCAGCCTTAATTCAATTTTAGAAAAATCCTAGTAAATAAAAAAAAATGTGTTTATAACCTTTAAATATTTTTAAGGCATCAAATAAATTTCGTTAACATTTCTAAAGTTTTAAATAATAAAAACCTTTGTAATAAAACGTTTTAAAGATTATTCATGGATATTTATATGGATTTTTTAAAAAAATATAATAACAAAATATTAGAGACCCGAACTTTCCCTTTAATCATTTAGCGTTTAAATCACGTTATTTTAAATGGAGATTTCTTGAAACATTATAAATTAATATATTTAAATGAGTTTTCTCTTCAAATAATAACTATTTATATAATTATGGACTTGAAACAATAAATCTTTATAATATTATTGGGCATTATATTAATTAAAGTTTTATCATGATAATTGTAGAAATTATGTATCTTATAATTTCACAAATTATTTACAAATATTAATCTTATAAAATGTATTAACTAAAGGTTTAGATTAATAATTGGTTATTAATCAAAATGTTATTTCAACTAATTTTAAAGCTTTATTTATATTGAAATTTATCAATATATATACTCAAATTCATTTCTAGAATACTTAAATATACATATATAGTTCTTTTAATTGAATCAAAACATAAATAATTACTTTATAAACTTGTTACTTATTAAAAACCCCCGTAATTCTATCAAACCTCTAATCCTTGTTAGTACGTTAACCTTATTATTAACCTTAAACTTGTAATACATATGTTAGGTGCCTTGTGATGGATACTTTGGATTATCTTTTAATCTTTTATATCATCTTGAAATGCATATATCAATGTGAGTATTTCCATACCCCTTTTGCTTATTTTCACACTTTGGGGTGAAACATGTTAACATATTATCATTGCACTTGTAAACTTATTTGAGACTTGTAAACCTATGGCAATTCATCTTGTAAAGTTGTGGTTAGTTGAACTTTTGTGGTTACCATGTTATGGCGTTATATGTACAATCATTAACTATTGCTAGCCCAGCGAAGTCATAGATCTATGGGTAAGACAAGCCTGCTTGGTTGATCCGAGTACACTTAGCTGATCGTATATACTTTTAACGTTTGAGACTTGTAAAACTTTTGTCGAGGTTTGATTGTTGCATTGTTCATAACATCCCTAATCACTTTATTCACTAACTTATGACTTGAATTGCCATCTTTTATATACTTATGTATTGAAAACTATGGAATGCTCACCAACATTTTTATGTTGACCCTTTTATTTTTTAACATGTTTCAGGAATACCTCAAGTATGTGTCTACTCTTTGAAGCTTATCACATCTAGGATTGGACCTAGAGATAAAATGGATGATCATGTTATTTGTAGCAATTGTACATGATGTATTCTTTGTTGAAACTTTTGCTTGTAATGTTGCAATTGAATCTTATGATTAATACATTTGGATTTAATAAATAACGTTATGTGGCTGTGAACAATCGTAACCCTCACATCTCGACGTTTCCGCCGTCAAGGTTGGGGTGTGACATATTGGTATCAGAGCCCATAACTATAGGGATTTAGGTTATTAGAAATGTTGACCTAGACTATAGTTGCATGAACCTTATAGAAAGATCCTTATACCTTTGTGCTTACATGTTGTTTGCATGCTACATAATGCTATGTCTTTTGTGCAACTTGATGCCTTAGCATAGGATTGCCATATGTATGCTTAAACTTAGTTACTTGTCTCCCTAAACTTAACTTTAACACTTTGATTCTCCCCGACAAATGAACTTCCTAAACCTATTCTTAACGACATGTGGAATCTACACTTAGCATCTGGGTTCAATTCCTTAAACTCTATGTCTAATCTATGAAAATCCCATCAAGATTTTGATTTCATAAACCAAAGAAATTTGTGTGACACATAGACACCTGTATTCTGGATTTCCTGGCAAAAGGCCTTCGGGCTAAGGCAAGCATATCGTATAAATCTCATTGCGAGACCAGTTATGCTTACCTGGGGATTTCGGGGATGAGTGATAAACTATGGTCAATATACACAAATCTCTAAGGCAAATGGGTCAATTTACCTTGACGTGTCAACGATTCCAAGTGGTAATGCATTACCAAATGGAACCATCCTCTTTGTATCTTAAAAATCTTTGATTTTTTTTGAACTGGTTTATCACCAAAGTTTCAATATCTTCTTATTTTTTTAACATATATAATGTTCCTGTTAATATTGAACCCATTCTACATTTCAACTCCTACATTTAAACATCGCTACACGTTGGGCGTTTCATGTATCTATTTCTATACCTTGACCAACGTGTGCATGACTCTTAATATATCCAAAGATATTGGGAATCTAAACCGAATGATCTTCAAAGATTTAAACCGTTACTTATGGTTCTCAAGTCTTCTTAAGGATGTGTCCCATAACTAAGAACATGAAATGCTGTAGGTGGAATTCCTACATCTCGGGATACTCTGTCTAGGCAAAGTGTAAATGGTGATTTGACTCAATCACTGAATCCATTTACTTGAATCGAAACCCTTGAGATGAGTGATCAATTATAAGTACGCCTGTCTTTAATAAGGCTATGGTTGACCTCATATCCGGAGAAGTCCATGTATTTCCTTTCGATTGTGAATCGAATGTTCACATCTCATTGAGGTCTTGAATAATTCCTGCCCTTGATTTCGTCTTCCCGATTGAAACCATCCAAGATCTGAACACCACAACAAATTCTGTTATCTCGAACTTTGATCCTAAGCTCGTAAGCATGATTTTCTCTTTTGTTACAGTGATGTAACTTGAAATTTCCTGAATTTCTAATTGATATTCTTTTTCTTTTCGCCGATATGTCAAAATTCATACCGTTTGCACCATGGGAGATGCAAGAGTTTGTAAGTCAACCTATAACTAAGAACATTTGTATCTCATAATGATTCTAACTCATCAAAACAGGGGTGATTCCCTTACTTTGATGATTCTCTATTCGTTTCGATAAATGGTTTCCAATCGCGTGGTTTATGAAATTTCATCCTCTGGATTGGGGTGATTACCTTATCTTGAGGATTGACTTCAATTCTTTCTTTGGAATGGCATTTCACAAATGACATGATCTCACCAAAATAGGATTGAAACCCATACTTTGGTGACAAATGTCAATCTTCGATTGTTTTCTTGCTATTATGAAATTCAATCATCAAGATAGGCGTGAATTCCATACCTTGATGATAATATCATCTTTATGAATTGTATTTGTTCAATGAGACGACTTCATCAAAGTAGGAGTGAATTCTGGATTTTGATGAAGAAGTTCATCTTGTTATATTTTGTTTTTGTAAAACTTCACCGTTAAGATAGGAGTGATGTCCCTTACCTTAATGGTGAGTTACCTCGTTTTATTTCTGTGGATCCTCAATAATGAGTTGGGATCGAGCTTTTTGATTGGTAAGTTAGAGGTCATACCTTGAGAAGACACCATCAAGTTAGGAGTGAAAACCACACCTTGATGACTATTCTCATTTCTTGATCTTCAACCTACCAAGTTTGTAATCAAGTGACGAGAAACATGTACTAACTAACAGGGTGAAACAATGTTAGTGTTTCGACCTATCAAGCCAAAGCATGATCTCTGAACTTGAAAGGAGACCCGATCGCTCTAGGTTGATGTTGATTCCAAGCTTGGAGCATTTAAATTCTTAAAATGATTTCTTTCTCTTTATCCTTATGTTTTGATTTGATCTAGCTATATCGAACCATTTATTCCCTACTTATCAACTTTCATTTTGAGATAACATCAACACATGATTGTGTGATGGTAGTCTTCTTAAACAATCTTTCTACTAAATAAAGACATTATCAACTTGTGGTTATGTCTTTCTAGTCATACGAATGTTCTCGACTGTACTTATGGGTTTGATGAACTACGTATGCAATCTATATTTGGAAATTCGTTACCTTGCAAAACATGGTTACAAATGCATGTCTTATTGTTTGCGTTACTCTTTGAATCACTTTTGAACCCTTAACCTTGGAAATCTTTAAAACTCTATCTTGGTTTTGACTAACGAGACTCGTTATTACTTACATTGTGACGTGGAGGTTCATAAACCTTCGTAACTTGTATTCATGGGTTTGGCATAAAGAAAAGACGTAACTTGGTATGTATCCAAGTGTCTTACCTTCACATATGACAAGACCTAACATTCGTGATCCTATGAATCTCCTGTTTAACTTTTCATTCACTAAGTGCCTCTTATCTTACCTGTCATGATGACAATTGGTGCATTATAGACCGATTGACTAAAATTCAATTTGATTATGTGGGATAACGGGTCGAGAAATTGACTTGTAGCGGTTTCAAATAGTCGTATATCGTGGTATGTCGGTAAATATCGATCGTTAATTTTAATGATCGATTCATTTTCCTGCTATTAGCAATGTTTCTAGTCATCGTTGTGAACTCATTCCAAAATCTTCGCATATCGTATTACTCTTAGACCGATGGTTGGTCAAGGGAGAAATACATATTCACAAGATATGCGTTAAAGATCGTTTCGTTATATATAGTGACACTTGGGATTCTTAAATCCCGACGGTTAACCTTTCTTATCATTGTTGGTCTTCTATTGATTTCAAGATATCACTTTACTACGAAATTACATTTTAAAAGTTGTGGCTTATAAATCTAATATACTACGGTAAATTGTCATCGTCTTCTAACGTTTCGTCTGCCAAATTTCAAAAAGTCTAGCATTTCACTGGAAGAGTACGAATTGGCATGCATGATAACAAGAATCTCGTAAGATTTCATAAAGTGAAACATCTCATCCGAAATCAAACGTCTATCACTGTCCATTAGTACACTTATCTTTCATCTTAAGTCTCTTGTTCGTTTAAGTTTCATTCTTAATTTCGGGATGAAATTCTTAAAAGTTGGGGAGACTGTAACATCTTGTATTTTTGGTTAACTAATAGTTAACCTCGTTTATTCTTGTAAGGACTATTAATGCTTTTCATGAAACTTGTAGGCTATTTGTGCTTATCTATTAGTTAGTCTTTAATTCTTTAATGTAAAAAGATTATAGTTTATCTATTAATTGATCATGATAATAAATAATAATAGTAATTAATAACTAATAATAATAATAATAATAAAAATTTTAATAATAATAACAATATTAATAATAATAACAACAAAAAATTATAACAATAATAATAATTTGCAAAAAATACTAAACTTAAAAATGTTAAAACTTAAAATTTATAAGGTTAGGGGTTTGTTTTGTCATTTTAGAAACCTTAAAAAAAATTTGCAAATAAAATATCAACTTTTAAACCTCAGGGACCATTTATGTAAATTTACAAAACTCAAACCCCCTCCCCTTTCTTTAACCCGTTTTTCCGTGGTAAGTCCGGCCACCGGCGGCCGACTCTCCGGCCACCTTAAACCCTCGAATTTCGACATTTCCTTAACCCAAAACCGGTCCCAAACCTTTCTAGCACACGTTTCGAACCTGAAAGCATCAATTAAACGAAGTTAAACATCGGTTACAAACCCCAATCGAATGGGTAACCGATGCCTTTAATCCTCTAGCCGTTTGAGCCTAAAACAACAATAACAACTCAATTAATTCAATCTGATCAAACTTCTATCTACCTCTAATCTAACTCAACCCTCAATTTCACCTAAATCAACTCAATCATCGAATTTCATCATCATTCGACGTCGCGACCCATACTACACTTGAACACCATCATCTGGGTGTCTTAGACCGAAATTGATAAAGGGCTTAGAGTCGTGAACATTCTCAGAAGCTCCACGCGAAGTTAATTGGATTTTATTCATCATTTGAGCAACAATCAGATTCCACGTTGGTCGCGACTCATTCATCGTGGTGTTCGACTTCGAGTCATCTTTATTCGGGTAATTAAAAACATCTTTAGGGTCGTTTAAACATGGGGAATAAAAGCCCCATGATCTTCAGTGTTAACAACAATGATTTGGTTGTCAATTTTGGTTCAAACAAATTTAGGGTTCATGGGTTTGGGGGAAGTTCATAGGGGTTGTGTTCTTTAGATTTGAAAACCGGGTGATACCGCGGCTGTATGCCTTGGTTCACCGGTTAAGTCTTTCCGCGTCAAAATGGAGGTCTCGGGTTTGAAACCCGGCCACCCCCATATTCTTTTAAAATGGCTTTTTCAGCCTTAATTCAATTTTAGAAAAATCCTAGTAAATAAAAAAAAATGTGTTTATAACCTTTAAATATTTTTAAGGCATCAAATAAATTTCGTTAACATTTCTAAAGTTTTAAATAATTAAAAACCTTTGTAATAAAACTTTTTAAAGATTATTCATGGATAATTTATATGGATTTTTTAAAAAAAGATAATAACAAAATATTAGAGACCCGAACTTTCCCTTTAATCATTTAGCGTTTAAATCACGTTATTTTAAATGGAGATTTCTTGAAACATTATAAATTAATATATTTAAATGAGTTTTCTCTTCAAATAATAACTATTTATATAATTATGGACTTGAAACAATAAATCTTTATAATATTATTGGGCATTATATTAATTAAAGTTTTATCATGATAATTGTAGAAATTATGTATCTTATAATTTCACAAATTATTTACAAATATTAATCTTATAAAATGTATTAACTAAAGGTTTAGATTAATAATTGGTTATTAATCAAAATGTTATTTCAACTAATTTTAAAGCTTTATTTATATTGAAATTTATCAATATATATACTCAAATTCATTTCTAGAATACTTAAATATACATATATAGTTCTTTTAATTGAATCAAAACATAAATAATTACTTTATAAACTTGTTACTTATTAAAAACCCCCGTAATTCTATCAAACCTCTAATCCTTGTTAGTACGTTAACCTTATTATTAACCTTAAACTTGTAATACATATGTTAGGTGCCTTGTGATGGATACTTTGGATTATCTTTTAATCTTTTATATCATCTTGAAATGCATATATCAATGTAAGTATTTCCATACCCCTTTTGCTTATTTTCACACTTTGGGGTGAAACATGTTAACATATTATCATTGCACTTGTAAACTTATTTGAGACTTGTAAACCTATGGCAATTCATCTTGTAAAGTTGTGGTTAGTTGAACTTTTGTGGTTACCATGTTATGGCGTTATATGTACAATCATTAACTATTGCTAGCCCAGCGAAGTCATAGATCTATGGGTAAGACAAGCCTGCTTGGTTGATCCGAGTACACTTAGCTGATCGTATATACTTTTAACGTTTGAGACTTGTAAAACTTTTGTCGAGGTTTGATTGTTGCATTGTTCATAACATCCCTAATCACTTTATTCACTAACTTATGACTTGAATTGCCATCTTTTATATACTTATGTATTGAAAACTATGGAATGCTCACCAACATTTTATGTTGACCCCTTTTATTTTTAACATGTTTCAGGAATACCTCAAGTATGTGTTCTACTCTTTGAAGCTTATCACATCTAGGATTGGACCTAGAGATAAAATGGATGATCATGTTATTTGTAGCAATTGTACATGATGTATTCTTTGTTGAAACTTTTGCTTGTAATGTTGCAATTGAATCTTATGATTAATACATTTGGATTTAATAAATAGCGTTATGTGGCTGTGAACAATCGTAACCCTCACATCTCGACGTTTCCGCTGTCAAGGTTGGGGTGTGACATTCTTGGAGCTTGATGAAGGCCATACAGAGCTTTGTCGAGCTTGTACACTCTATGAGGGAAATCTGGATCTTCAAAGCCAGGTGGTTGACTTACATAGACTTCTTCAGCAATCTTTCCATACAAGAAGGCACATTTTACATCCATTTGATAAACAGTAAATTCATGGACGCAGAATATGCGAGAAAGATTCTGATTGCTTCTAGTCTGGCAACAGGAGAAAACACCTCGTCGTAGTCAATTCCTTCTTCCTGAGTGTATCCCTGTGCCACTAGTCTTGCTTTATTTCTGATGACTATCCCTCTATCATCAGTCTTGTTCCTGTACAACCATCTGGTACCGATAGGGTATTGTCCTTCGGGAAGATCCACCAGCTGCCATACTTCTTGTTTCTTGAATTGGAGCAATTCTTCCTGCATTGCTTCAATCCAACTATTGTCTTGAAGCGCCTCTTTGATGTTTTTGGGTACTGTTTGACATAGAAAGCATGAGAACAAATAGATCTTTGCAATACTTGACTTGCTTCTTGTCACCCTCTCATTAATATCACCAATAATGGTTTCAACTAGATGATTCTTGTGTATTCTTGAGGTGGGAATGATGTCACCCGTAATAGTTACATCAAGATTGGAGACATTCAGTTCATTATGGTCAGAGGCACAATCATCTTGTATTGTTTTTGAATTATGAAGATTGTCAATTTCTGTTTCAGTAACTGCTACATCTTTAGCAGCACTGAGATTGCTTGCATCATTTGAAGTACCTTGAGTTTCTTCTAGATGAGACGCCTGTTTTTGATTTCTGATCTCATGTGACAAGTCATCTGAGAGAGATGGTATTAGGCTAGGACCTTCTTCAGAAGAAACACTAAGGTTTTGTGACAAGTGTCTGATTGGATCAGCTTGAAGAGGAACATCTTCATTCATATGTTCATCAGATGTAGGTGGGATCAATGGATAATTTTCTCTTCTTTCTACAGTTGATGAAGTATCACCTGAATGTATAGTTCCTGCATCAGACAAATGAAATTGGTTAAATGATTTAGTAAAGGTGTCAATATCAAACAACCAATCAGGACCATTTGTAGATTTGGGAAACGAATGTTCCTTGAATTGAACATTTGCAGATTCATCAATAATGTTCAATCTAGGATTGAACACTTTATAAGCCTTTGAGATGGAAGAATAATCTACAAAAAATCCTTCATCAGACTTAGATGAAAATTTTCCCAAATGATCACGGGTGTTTAATATTAAGACTGGACAACCAAATGATTTGAAGAATCCAATGAACGTTTTCCTTTGAAATATCAGTTCATAAGGTGTCATGTTACTTTCTTGAACAATCAGAGTTCGATTTTGCACAAAGCACGATGTGTTAACTGCTTCTGCCCAGAAGTTGATTGGCAGTTTAGCATTGGCTAGCATGGTTCTTGCGGCTTCAATCAGTGTTCTATTTCTCCTTTTAGCTACCCTATTTTGTTGAGGAGTTCTGGCTGCACTGAATTGATGAGCAATGCCTTTAGTTGCACAAAAGGAACTCATATTTTCATTTTTGAATTCTGTACCATTATCACTTCTTATGATTTTGACTTGAGATCAAGTTGATTTTCAATTTTAGTGATAAATTCTTGAATGATTTGGGATGCTTCATTTTATGAAGTAGGAAGAACACCCATGTGAATCGAGAAAAGTCATCAGTGATCACTAAACAATATTGTTTCTTTCCCATACTCATTACATGAGTTGGTCCAAAGAGATCCATGTGAAGTAACTTCAATGGAGTATTGTTAGTGTTCACCAGCTTGGTTTTGTGAGACGATTTGTTTGTGTTTTCCTTTGAGGCACGCTGAGCATTGATCAATAAATTGAATTCTTTTTGAGGAAGACCAATTACATGGTTTCCTTTGACTAACTTGTTCATATTTTTAAAGTTAGTGTGCCCAAACGTCTATGCCAAAGCTGTGACTCATCAAATGATGCTTTAGACAAGAGACATGTTTTCTTCCTAGGTGACGCAGAACACAGGTTTAAGACATAGGTATTATTCTTTCATGGAGTCTTTAAGACAACCCATTCTTCAGGAATCTGAAAACTAGGTTTTAGTATGTAGCAGTGAGTGTCGGTAAAGTGAGTTGAATAGTTTTTATCGCAGATCTGAGACACGCTTAGCAGGTGAAATTCAGTAATTCACTCTGTCAAAGCTTAGCATCCCATTTGTCACAGATCCTTCTCCTGTAATCCTGCCACCTTTTGAATCTCCACTGAATGCCACAGTAGTTCCTTGTATGTACTTGAAATCATAAAGGTGGGAATGATCTCCAGTCATGTGTCAGGAGTATCCACTGTCTACATACCATAGGCTATTAGACCTGTGTGGATGAACCTACAAACAAAAAACTAATTAGAATAAGGAACCCAAGCCATGATGGTCTTGGGTATCCCGTTCCTATTCATGATAGTCACCTCTTGGTATTTTCCTCTGAATGGTGATTTAGATGAAGGTGATTTGGGAGATTTTTGGTAATGAATGGGTCGAGTCATCTCATCTACATCTACTGAGGATTTAGATGAATAATGAAATCGTGGTGTTCTATTTCTTTGTAAAATTTAGCCCGAGTTTCATTATCAAAAGTTGATTTTTGCTTTGGAAGTCAAGTTTGTGTTTCATTATGAGATGATTTCTTTGACCTTTCCTTAAATCTTTGAGTTATTTCTGTCATATGTTGATGATCTAGAAATCCTAGATTGATTGTTATGAAGATGATGTTTGACAGAATGCATCACAGTAGATGTTTTTGAGATGGGCTTGTTTTGTGGAATTCTCAACCTTTCTGATTGAAGTAACAATCAGATGTATTGTGATTGTTCATGTCACAGATTGAACAATACTTGTTGAAATAGCAATTTTTGGTGGAGTGATTGTTCATATCACAGATAGAACAATTGATTAAAGAAGCATTTATCTGTCTTGTGATTGAACATGTCACAAATATCACAATACATTTGTTTGTTTCTTGAATCAGATTTTTCTTTGAGTGACTCAACTGATACTTTCTTTTGATGTGTCACTTTCTTTTCTTTAGGTGATGAGTCAGAATCAGCCCTTTTTGTAGATTGTTTCACAATACTACTCTTGTTCATTTGTCTGGGTTGTTTCTGTTTCTTAACCTACTTCTCACCTCTTTCTCAAACTGGTCAACATGTTCTTTATTACAGCTATCAAACCCAACTCCCTGCCTTAATTTGGATGACTGTGGGTCTGATGAAATTTTGTGTGTTGAACTCAGTTTTACAGTTGGTTTCTTTTTCAGTGAAACCTTTTCTGATTTGCTTGAATTTTGTGAAGATACAATCTCATTATCAGAACTACTCTCAGTAGTGGGTTTCACTGTTTTGACATATTTCTTTTTCCCTTGTAAAACAGATGGTATGAATTTTATAAAAGGTACAATTGCTTTTATAGAGCTTGATGGTTTCTTGACAATCACTGTCTTGTCAGAATACTCCTTGATTTTGATTGGGTGTCCTAACTTGATTTTGTCCTCATTGGTTTCAAAATAACATCAGGTTTGTTTTGAGGATTTGTCACTTGTTTCACTTCTGATTTATGTTCCACATTTTAGGTTCAATTGATTCAAAGAGTGATACAGAGTCAGGAATGACAGTGTAATTGTCATTGTATGGTGGAGGACATGAATTGTACCCAATCTCTGACATGTCCTTTGGATCCTTTTATGAATCCAGCATTTCTTGCAGCTTGACTGAAGACATTTGAAACTTTTCAAGTTTTACTTCAGTCATGGATTGTTGAGCTTTAGCTTGAGCTAACTTTTCAGTAAGTAGCTCATTTTCAGCTGCAAGATTGTATTTCTCACCATGCAATTTTTTATGTCAGAAATGAGAGATTTGATTTTGATTTCAAAACTTTTTAGTTCTCTTTTCATCATTTCTGACTTCACCTTTTCTTCTTTTATTTTATCTGCCAGTTTATGATTATGTTCTCTATACTCTTGTAATTCATTTATGCATTTCTCACTACAAAGGTTAGTTTTTACCTCAGTAGGCATTACAGATGGTCCATCATTGATATGAGCCATGAGAGCATGATTCTGAAATGGAGGCTTGACTTCCTCAGCATACACACTCCAGTCACATATCCCATCTTGTTTGATCACAAGGGCACTGGCAGAAGGCTGACTGCTTGCATGGGCTTGATTTGTCAGCTGTGGTTGATTCTGGTATGTTTGTTGATGATGAGAATGATGGTACTGCTATGATGGTTGGTTGGGTGATAGCTTGAATTGGGCTGTGAGGATGATTGACCAGGAGAGTTCCTTGAATGGTTGGTTCTTTTAGGAGCATTGCACTCTCTTGAGAAATGGCCAGTCATTCACAGTTGAAGCATTTTACCTTGGATTTGTCATATCCAAGCTTTGTGTTCTCATTCAGGCTAATTTTCTTCCTTTTCTGAAGAATTTCTTTGCTCTCATGGCAATCATTGCCATTTGCCACTGTAGATCCATCTCCTCAACATCATCAGATCTAATTCTTCTAAATCTTCTTGTATTAAATGGGCAGAAGTGAGTCTTCCCCCGAGATATGCTTCAAAACTTGCAACAAAGGCATTGTAGGTTGCCTTTTGCTCTTCTGATTTTAAGTATTCTGGAGAGATTGTAGGTGCAGTGGAGACTTTTGAAGCTTGTGCTAAAGTTGAATGGTCATTGAATGATGGAGATGCAATGAACCCAGTATTGTTCATTTGATCTCTTGATGAGATAAAGTCATCTTCCTCTGTGATGTAAGCATTTTCAACAGATTGTGATTCTGAAGGGAATTTGTAGGCTTCAATCACTCTTGGCCCACTCAGATTTCTGCTTCGTTCATCAAGTTCCAGAGCTTCAATCTTGGCTATCATAATGTCTAGAGTGGTACTCTCAAGATCAAGAGTATTTTTCAACATTGTGACATTTTGCTTCCAGCTTTCAGGCAGACTGTGAAGCATTTTCTTGTTGAGTTCTTTAATGTTGTATGACACTCCCATAATTCCAAGTCATTGACCAACTGTACAAATCTGTGCAGTTGTTTTGATATGGATTCTCCTTTGGTGTGATGGAAGGTTTCATACTGATTGACCAGCTTGTCTTTGTTAATTTTAGCAACTTCACTGCTACCTTCACACATAATTTTGAGAGCATCCCAAACAGCTTTAGCAGTTCCATATTTTTCCAATCTTTTCAGCACATCCATTTTGAGTGCTTGAGTCAAAATAGAGTATGCTTTAAGATCAATTTTGATTTTCTTATAATCATCTTCATCCAGAGTTAAGTCTTCAATTGGTATTCTAGCAGTCTTGTACAGTGCAGCTTGAGCTGTTGATAATGTAACAGGAATATGTGGACCCTTACATATTGAGATCCAAAAGTCAGGATCTACACCTGTGATATAATTTCTAAACCGTATTCTCCATTGTTTAAACTCAGATTTGTGTTTAAGCATGGGAGGTTTAGGTGTATGACCTAATTCAGAGTAACTGTTAGAATCCATGTTGATTTGTGTAAGTATAGATTTAGTGATTTTAAGATTGATTATGTTTGATGAGTCCAACTTGTTCAAGCAGTTCTATGTGGTTCAGAATAAGTGTTCTTGTTGTTTGACAGGAGTATTCTTGCTGTTTGCTAAGTAGAGATGATGATATCTACTACTAGCAACTTGATTATCAGATCAATCGAGTTCTATTCAGTCTGTGCGCAGATCTGAAAAGAATCGAGAGCCAAAGCTCTGATACCAATTGACTGGGTTTGGTAAGAGTGATATTCTTACTGAGAATCGAATATGATAATCAAGTCAACGATTGAGTGGCGGAAACAAACAATCGAAGAACAATCACGCAAGAAAATTACTCATAAATTCTGTTTGTATTGATATATGATAGTTGACAAATTACAGAGAATAATTACAACAAAATCCTCTTTCTATCAACCCTCTCTCAGTACGAGGTAAACTATTCTATTTATAGACAAGACAAGATGCCTTTACAAAATGACTAAACTACCCTGACCTATTACATCAGAAACGTCTAAGTCTTGATCCACATCTTTGCTTGTTCATCCGCATTGACAAATGTGGATGAGATAACTTTGATCCGCATTTCCACTTGATCATCAGCATTAGTAAGTTGGTCATCCGCATTGGTTAATGTGGATGAACAAATACTTTTGCGCATTTGGTTGGTCATCCGCATTTGTCGATGCGGATGATCAAAGTCTTGTCCGCATATTCTTTGTTCTTCCGCATTAGTCAATGCGGAAGAGTGTCTTGTTCAGCATAAGTATTGTGTCTTCCACATTAGTCAATGCGGAAGAGTAAACACTTGTCCGCATCAGATTTTTGTCTTCCGCATTAACTAATGCGGAAGATAATACTTGTTATTTTTCTTGTATTTCTTCATCCGCATTGCATCTTGGACTTGTGGGATTCCAGCTAAACAATCATCAATTCACCCATTGAGTTGGCACGTATGATCCTTTAAGGGTGCACACAAATATTACCACTTGAGTATCAAGATGGCACCTTTCGAAGTGCTTTATGGTCGTAAAGTCTTTCTTTGATTTGCTGGCTGACATTGGTTAAAATTTCATCACTGGTCCTGAGCTTATACAAGAAACTACTGATAAAGTCCATGATTCGCAATAACCTTGAAGTGGCGAGAAGTCGGCAAAAGAGTATGCCAATAAGCGACGCAAGCCATTGGAATTTCAAGTTGGGGATATGGTTCTTCTTAAGGTCTCACATGGAAGGGAGTTGTTCGCTTTAGAAAGAAGGTAAACTAGCTCCAAGATTTGTAGGAGCTTTCAAGATTCTTAAAAGGATCGGAAAGTGGCTTACAAACTAGAACTACCTTCCTGTAAGACCCCGTTCCTAGAGACCTCATAGTTGGTCATTCAAAGCATTAAATACATTAGACATAAATTAACGAGTGTAAGCAGCGGAATTATTTTACAAAAGCCATTCATTTCATTAAAAACACTGTTGCTGGGCAATACACTTTAGTTTAACCGAATACAAAAGAATTGTTTAATTGCATTACAAAACAAAAGCGATAACAACTATGAATGGATGCCAGTCTTTCCCCTACTGAGTAGTTTTACCCTCGTGCCATCCTCAGCAATGTTTACCTGCCAACTGAAAATGTATAAAAGTCAGCGTTGCTAAGTGAGTTCTAGTTTTATAATAAAACATACATTTCAATTGTTAAAATCGTTCATTACTTTCTTTCACAACCATACTATACTTTACATTCGTTCGTGATCATACATCATACGTACATACAGATAATATCATTATTATCATCCATTACATTCGTTAACTTTGTTCATTTTATACTTTCGTTCTTCCGAGTCTGTTGCGACAACAGGGTCACTCACCTCATTTACAATCCCAATGATGGCACGCTATCCGAGTTTGTTGCAACAATAGGGTTGCTCACCTCATTGCCAATCTCAATGATGGTACGCTATTTGAGTCTGTTGCAACAACAGGGTTGCTCACCTCATGGCAACTTCATGATAGCACGCCATCCGAGTCTGTTGCAACCACAGGGTTGCTCACCTCATAGGCAATCTTAACGATTGCACGCTATTCGAGTCTGTTGCAACAACAGGGTTGCTCACCTCATAGGCAATCTCAACGATTGCACGCTATCCGAGTCTGTTGCAACAACAGGGTTGCTCACCTCATATATGTGCTTGCAAGCCTTTCCTTCGTTCATTCATTATTCAATAATGCATGCATTCTTACTTCATGTTCCTCTTTTAATATCTTTCATTTTATGTTACATAATACTTCATTCATTCATTCATTAACATGACACGTAAAGCCATAAGAAAGATAAACATACATCATCTATTAGGATCAGTGATCTACGTTCGATTGATTAGAGAGTATAGCAGCGGAATTCTAACAATGAATTAGCTAATTCACAAGAATGAAAAGATATTCAATGAAGAACAAAAACGGTTATAGAAAGAGAGAATTCTGCAAATATATTTCATTCAATATTCGCTTTCGTGGTAACGGAATGTCACACTTACAATTAGGTCGACACCTCTTATATAAGAGATGTGACGTCTGCTGATGTCACTTGATAGTGACATCTAACAGAATTATTCCAACTGAAACACAACTACTGAAGATGTCAAAATAGCTGACATCTTCTACAAAAATACTAAGTGTTATCAGTTACTACAACTACTGAAAAACATAAAACTACTGATACTATAACGACTGAAGAACAAGCTCTTCAGTCATTTTACAAAACTACTGAAACTAAAAACATAAAACTACTGATATCACGACTACTGAAGAGTACTCTTCAGCTGTTGTGACAACTACTGAAACTTCAGTACTTGGTCTTCAGACTTGAACTTCAGACGTTTCATCAGCTGATGACTTCAGTAGATATCATCAGCTGATGTCTTCAGTCTTTGTCTTCAGACTTTGTACACCAGTTTTTGATCTTCAGCACTTGTAGACTCTTCAGCTGTTGTACTTCAGTACTTTGGTCTTCAGCTTCAGCACTTGTGTTCTTCAGCTGTTCAGCTTCAGCACTTGTGTTCTTCAGCTGTTCAGCTTCAGCACTTGTGTTCTTCAGCTGTTGAACTTCAGCACTTTAGTCTTCAGCTGTTGAAGTCTTCAGCACTTGATCTTTAGCTGTTGGAGTTTTCAGCACTTGTCGAACTGCTGATGAAGCCTTCAGCAGTTGTTGTGATATCATGTGGGACTTAGAGGTTTTCTGATCTTGGCTCATTGGTTCTTTTGGTCCAACAAACTCCCCCTGAACCAATGCAGCCAAAACCTCTAATTGATTTATTTTCCCACTTATTGTTGGCAAAATGGTTGGTCTTTTTCCTTCTTGATCAGTAGAGAAGATGACCCATATAAGCACTGGCCTGGGAAGAGATCTCAGAGATTGTTTGGCAAGGTATGAATGAACTCTATTTTGGGGAACTGGACACAGAGTTGTTATCCCATTCATGAGATCTACTTCCCTATTATGAGTCTGTACGACTCTCGAACATAGGCTTCAAGAGAACACCTGTTCCTCCTTGGAGAGTTCTTCTACTCCTCCTTCAAAGAAGAACTCTGGACCATAGTACTCAGATAAGTACTTCACAGTCCTGCCATTCTTCAAATCCACAGTAGTACCTCCCTAGACAAATTCATCAGGATGAGTGCCCTCAAGGAGTAACTGGAGCTCATTCTTCTTAATGTCTTCAAGCTTCTTATATAATAACCCATTTTTGATCATCTTGTTTTCCAGTAAGGCTTGAGGGGTCATTTTTGATTGATGAGCCTTCTTGAATTCATCGATTATTTCCCATGGTGAGACTACAATGGCCAACATGATTGTAAGTCTATTGTTTTTCTAACCTGGCCATTGTATCTATGTGGAATGGATCTTTTGTGGATTCTAGAACTCACCTTGGGGTCTGGCCATACTCTCACTCTCTCCTTCTGATACTAAAATGTGTGTCTGAGAGTGTACAGCCTCTGAGCATGCCCTTTCATGGCTTGTATAGATGATGACTGAGGAAATTCCTTGTCAACCATCTTCAGTAGTTGCTCATCGTGCTGCTTCTGCTGTTCTTCATCTTCTATTTTGACTCTAACCGTTTCCCTTTAAGAGTCAGGTGTGATCATGGGTTGACTCCTTGGGTTCTGGTAGCCTTAGAACAGCAGAGAGTGGCAGACTATCATCTTCATCCTCTTCTTCTTCATCTTCTTCTATCCTCAGCACCCTTCTCCTCCTTCTAGGTGCATCACTAGATGATGGTTGGTTGGTAAAGGAATTGGTTTTGAAGATTGAGGATGTTTGGATTTGGGCTTTGAGATTGGTTTGGAGATTTGAGGGGTAGGCTGTTTTTGAGTGAGTGATAGGGAAGGTTGTTCAAGCATTTTGGTTGTGAGTTTGGCCTTTGTAAGTCTTGCCATTTCAAACCTTTTTCCAGCCCCAGCCTCATCAAGTGCTTCAATGATAATCCCCTTATGAATTGCTCAGACAAACAGATTCTGGTGGCTATAGCCAGAATACTGTCTCTGGTCCATGAACGAATCTCCATCAAAGATCTTCCTAAGTATTTGGCAATGAATCGAATCATGATCTCCAATCTCTCTTTTTCCAGCACATCATATCCAGCCCATCTGGTTTGAATTTCCTCTACTTCCAACTTCCTGATCTCACTGTCTAATGTGGCTGTATCAAAGCCTTGCTTGAAGAGTTGCTCAATGATTTTGTCCATGAATCGGCTGTGTGTGTCATCTGCATCTTTTACCAGCTCTTCCAAGGATTTTTCTTCAGCATTAGTTTGATCACCAGCACTTTTCTTTCTTTTGTAAGTGATCAGTTGTTGTTGCTTTTCTTTTTCCAACTCCTGGGTTTTCTCTTGTGTCTTCTCATCCTCAGTTCTTTTTCTCTTATTTTCTTTCACTGCAGTACTCTCCCCCTTTTTGATGCATTGGTGGCAGGGGTTTGTACGCAGAAAGTTTCTTTTGCACAACATCATCAATGAGTGGTTGTAGACTTGAGGAGATCCTCTCATCAATGGCTTTATAAACAATGTCATTGATGATGGGAGTGATGAGAGGTAGGGATTGTTGGAATATAGCAACCATCTGCTCTGGGGGTTTTGTCCCGGAGAGATGGTGCCAAAAGCAGAAGCTGGAGGCTCAGTGATGTGAGAGGGTAAAGTGTTTGGGGAACCTTCAAATGAAGGTGCCATCTGTGGGTTGGTGGGGGCAGATGGACTTTCATCCTGAGACTTCTTGGCAAGCAGTTCTTGTAGTCTGCTTACCTCAGCCTCCAGGATGGTGTTGTGGGCTAGAACGTCATAGAAAAGCCCAGGTCATCATCAGCAGAAGCTGAATCACCTGACCTCCTGCTTGTAGCAGGATTTACATGCACTGGGTGTAGACCAGTTTTAGCATGTGCCCCTTTTTCTTGGAACTGGGGACTTCCAGCCTCAGGACAATGTCCTTCATCAGCTGTTGCCTCTAGTGAGGTCTTAGCAATGTTACCAGCCTCATTCTGATCATGTGCTGATGCAGAAGAGGTGGCAGCCTCACTAGATATTCTAATCTCCCTATCTACACCAGGAGATAGAATTGTAAACCCCGGTGCTGTGGGTTGTCAGAAACATGGTGATCCTCTTCCTCAATGTCTGTGGTTCTCCCCTTTGTTGGTGGTTTTTGGGGAGGAGGAGAGGCATGCAACTGAGTCAGCACGTGCAATAATTATGGTTGGACTTTGGGGGGCGGTTGCATGGGGAGAAGGGGTAGAAGTAGTGTGCACCTGGGGAGATGGTGCTCTTCAATGGCAATCTCCTCAAGTGAGGAAGATCCCAGATGTGTGGTACCCTTGTGTGGTGGCTGCAGGCTCCTTTTGAGAGGAATCCTGAGCAGCTATGGCTGGTAGAGTCTCTGATACTGCTGGGGGTTTAAGCAGCAAGTATATCCTGCGTTGGTGGTGCAGGAGCATCTTCAGGGGACTTATCTCCCTGAATAGCTGTTTTGGGGTGTGTTTTGGTTTAGTGGGGACTTTGGTTCTGATGGAGGAAGTTGTGGGTTCCTGTGCTTGGGTTTTAGCATTCGGGCAGCTTCTTTGAGTGTAAGGTCTGAGTTGTGCCTGGAGTATACCTCAGCCAAAACAGCTGGTGTAGAGACTCCAAGGCCAACAAGGCCATCAGATTTTAATTCATCCAAAATAATGGCCATCAAAAACTGGGATATAATGGCCATCAAAAACCTGGATATAATGGCCATCGGTTTGCCACAGGTTTCTGAGCCAAGTTCTTTATTTCTAGAAACACGATTTCAGAAAATTTAGCGGTGGTTGGTGTTCGAGAATAGAATACAATACCTGTTTCCATTGAGATGACATTTGATCCCAAGAAGATGTCTGGAGGCTAAGCAGACATTACCATGTGAAAAATGAGTTTCTTAGCGTCATGGAAATGTTTTTTTAGAACGGTTGTAGCCCGAAGATCACCTTCATACCCATGATTGATAAAGACATATCGGTTATGCCCTTTGGGTATGCAGTCATAGCGGTGGAGTCGTGTAAATGTAATGCCTGACGAATGATGTCGGCTGTAACGACCATGGTTCTGGTTGACAAGGGACCGAACAGAGATCTGGCCGGTAGACTCATCAGTATGAACAAGAGCATTTGACCAGAATTGACTGAGGGATTCAGGGTAGATGGTTGGATTCAAGAGAAATGCTGTGCGATATGGGGAATCCACCATTAAGTCAATGGCATTATCATATTTGTTCCAGAAAGCCGACTTTGTAAGGTAAGCACGCAGTAGTTATGTCGTGGTTTCAGACTCATGGTCGCCATGTTTGAGAGAGAGAAGTTCAGAAAATAACGGCTAATGAAACATTAGAGAAGAGGACAAGGTATTTATAGGGTAGGGGTGAGAAAATGACTGAAGGGTTTGGTATTAGTCATCAGTAGTTTTAAACCGACTGTTGACATGGTATTACCCTATCAGACGTTGAAACAGCTAAAGTCGTGGTTTTAGGTATCAGAGTTAGAAAACTACTGAAGACCATGGTTTTGACTTCAGATGATGATGAAACAACTGAGGACTTGGTGTTTGTCATCAGTAGTGTGAAAACTGAAGACAGTGGTTTTGTCATCAGTTGTTGTAAACAGCTGAAAACTTGGGTTAGTCATCAGTAGTTATAAAACTACTGAAGACTGGTTTTGCTTCAGTTGTTTAGAATGAAACAGCAGTTGTAGAAACAACTGAAGAGAAAGTTCTCTTCAGTAGTTTTCGTCAATTCATAGCCTTTCAGCTGTTTCATACTGTCCTCAACACTTACTCATCAGACTTTGCATCTGTTTTTCAGGTGTTTCATAGGACGTCAGTACTTATCTGTTTGTACTGGTTTCAGTAGTTGTAACTACATCAGTAGTTGTAACTACATCAGCAGTTTAGAACAGATAAAGTACTTCAGTACTTGTGAGGCATTTAGCCGTCAGTAGTTATAAAAACTACTGAAGGTGAAAGGACTCACCAGTACTTATATGTGACATGGTTACCAATGATCACCAGTACTTTTTACTGAAATCATCAATAGTTGTCACTTATTCTAGCTGTAGCATACCAAGCCTTAACACAAGGTTTTGGAAAGTAGAACTATCCAAGGCTTAGTAAAATATCTGCAAGCTCATCAGCACTAGGCACAAACTTAGGATCAATCAACCTTTTTCAAAACAATCCCGAATAAAGTGATGTCTGATCTCTATGTTTGGTCCTAGAGTGCTGGACTGGATTTTTGACAATACACAAAGCTGAAGCACTATCCATTAATAATGGAGTCTTAGTCTCTGTAATGCCATAATCCAGAAGTTGGTTCTGAAGCCAGAGTACTTGAGAAGTGCAACTTGCAGCAGCAATGTACTCGGCTTCAGCAGTTGATGTAGCAACAGATGTTTGTTTCTTACTCTGCCAAGAAATCAAAACAGTTGCCTAGGAATTGACAACCACCAGAAGTTGACTTCTAGTTAACTTGCACCTGCATAGTCACTATCTGAAAAAGCAACTAATTTGCAAGAGTGTCCAGTGGAATACCATAAACCCATAGATTGTGTACCTTGCAATATCTAAAGATTCTCTTGACTGCAATCAAATAAGACTCTTTAGGAGCAGCCTGAATCTAGCACAAACACATGTAGCAAACATATATCTGGTCTAGAAGCTGTTAAATACATCAAGGACCAATCATACATCTGTAAAGTGTTTCATCAACAGCTTTACCTTTCTGATCAGCATCCAGTTGTGTGTGTTGCACATGGGAGTAGAACAGGGCTTACAGTTTTGTAAATCAACTTATTCAAAGAGATCTTTTGTATATTTGACTGATGAATAAAGGTCCATCAGCCTTTTGTTTAATTTGCAACCCTAGAAAGAACTGTAATTCTCCCACTGCAGTCATTTCAAACCTCTTTTTCATTAATGTTGTAAAATCATCACACAACTGGGGATCAGAGGATGCAAAAATGATATCATCAACATAAATCTGAACAAGTAGCTTATGCTGATCCACCTTCTTAATAAACAAAGTTTTATCAATGGAGCCTCTAGTGAAATTATTCTTAAGAAGAAAAGTGGAAAGTGTCTCATACCAGGCTCTAGGAGCTTGCTTCAACCCATAAAGAGCCTTATCAAGTTTATACACCCATTCAGGATGTTTATTATCCTCAAAACCTGGTGGTTGACACACATAAACTTCTTCCTTTATTTTACCATATAAAAATGCACTTTTGACATCCATTTGAAAAACTTTAAGATTGTGGAATGCAGCATAGGCAAAAAACAATCTGATTGCCTCTAGTCTGGCTACAGGGGCAAAGGTTTCAGCATAGTCAATACCTTCTTCTTGTGAAAACCCTGTAAACTAGTCTAGCCTTGTTCTTAACAATAAGCCCATTTTCATCAGTTTTATTCCTAAACACCCATTTAGTGCCTATTGCACACTTACCTGGGGGAAGAGGAACCAGTTCCCACACTTGCTGTTTCTTGAACTGAAGTAACTCAAGCTGCATGGCTTCAACCCATCCATTGTCTCTCAAAGCAACATGGTAGTTCTTTGGCTCTAGCTCACTGATGAAGAGAGCATAGAAGCAGAAGTTAGACAATTGACTTCTTGTTGAAACACCAGCATTGATATCACCAATAATCTGAGACATTGGGTGATTCTTCAGTTCTTGATAAACAATGAGATCTGTGCAAGTGTTTGTAGGACCTTCAACAGTAGCAGATGTTGATGCAGACTCTTGAAACCAGGAATTAGATGGTAACTCAAAAGATGTAGAGGAATCAGAGATCTCATCAGCATTTGTTGTGGATGGAACTGTTGAAGCTACAGGAACATCAAATTTAGCAGACACAGGCAGTTGGTCACTAAACTTGAATAGGTGAGTATTGATATTATCATCATCATCATCAATACCACCAGGTGGAAGACATGTTGCAGAAGATGATTTATCCACAGGATCTGCAACAGCTGGAGGTTGATAAGGAACATATTGCAGTATGTCCAAATCAAAAAACTCCACAGGGTTTTGTGGAATCTTGTCCATAGGAGATTCATTAAACTTCACATGCAAAGTCTCTTCAACTATCTTTGTTCTGCAGTTGAAGACTCTGAATGCCTTGCAAGTAGATGAATAACCAACAAAATACCCTGCATCCACCTTAGGATCAAATTTTTGGAGTTGATCCTTTGTGTTGAGAATAAAACAGGGACACCCAAATGCTTTGAAAAATGAAATTAGAGGAGCCAAGTGATGGAGAACTTCATATGGAGTCTTCATCAACCTCTGATTTACTAAGACTGTATTCTGCACATAGCAAGCTGTGTTAACAGCTTCAGCCCAAAAGGTCAGTGGCAAAACGGAGTCAGCCAGCATGGACCTTGCAGCTTCAATTAGGGTCCTGTTCTTTCCCTCCACTACTCTATTTTGTTCTTGAGTCTTGGTATGCTAAACTGCCTTTTGATTCCCTTGAAAGATAGAAGTCATCAAGTGTATAGTTTCTGAACTCAGTTCCATTGTCACTCCTAATACACTTGACTGGAAGGGAATACTGCTTCTCAACATACAACACAAAGTAAATAATCTTCTGAGCAACCTCATCTTTGAATGTAGAAAGAAAGTCCATACAAATCTGGATAATCATCCACAATTACCAGACAGTATTTCTTCTTTGCCATGCTCATTACTCTCACAGGACCAAATAGATCCATATGCAGTAATTGCAAGCAGGCAGTGGACTTAGGCTCTTCAATAGGAGGGAATGAGACTTTGTGTTGTTTTCCTTTAAACAAGCAGTGCAGGTTTCATCACAGTGGAACTCCTTTATTGGTAAGCCTCTAACTAAACTATTGCGGATAAGCTGATTCATGTTTTTGAAATTAACATGACCCAGCCTTCTGTGCCACAGTTTAGATTCTTGAAAAGAGGCTTTGGAAAATAGGCAAGGATTGCCTCTGAGATCTATTTTCTTGGAAAGATCTAAGGCATACACTCTTCCTGTCCTGTTGGCTCTCAGGAGAGTGTGATCATCCAACACCTTATCAATCAAATGCAGAACTTTGGATGACAGAATCCTACAGTTCTGACTGGTGAAAAGAGCAACATGGCCTTTATCACACATTTGACTGACACTCAAGAGATTGTACTTGAGATTTTCCACATGATTAACATCATCAAACTTTATTTCTCCATTGGAGACAAAGCCATTGCCAATGATGTAACCCCTAGCATCACTGCCAAAAGAAACAACCCCTCTTTCCTTGAGAGTAGTCATGAAGAAGAGAGCTGTTCCCAGTCATGTGCATAGATCCCCTACTGTCTACATACCAGATGCTACTTTGGCATGTTGGAGAGCCTTGCAATAATAAACAATCAGTTAGTTTTGGAGACCCAAACCTTTTTGGTTTTGGATCTGGTCTCATCAACAGATGGTAAACTAACAGGTTTATTGGAAACAACAGCCTGAGAGGAAGAAGATGGTGAAGAAGAGGAATCCTTTGGCTTGGATCTCCTTTTCTGTGGTTTCAACATAGGAGCATCTAATTGGTTAACTCTTCCAATAGATGTTGAACCATCATAACCAGCTGTGTCTGATTTTGTGATAAAGCTTTCAGCTCATCAGACACATTGCCAGTGGAGTTTGATAAGTTCCTATGTTGCACCTTCTTCTTCTGAGCAATCTCAGCTGTTACCTGTTTAACCCCTTACTTTTTAGATTTCTTTGGGACTTTTGGTTACAGGATTTGATGTTGCTGATACAAATGTGGTCTCAAACTCAGTTTTCATTTTTACCATTTTCTCTTTAATTTCCTCTTTATGTTTGAGTTTGGAACCTCTTTTGTACCAGCAATCATCTGTAAGATGATTGAACAAACCACATACTTCACATGGTTTCTTCTTCATCTTAGGTTGATCATCAACTAAAGAGGGTGAAGCAACTGAAGACTTGCTCTTCAGTGCTTTGGAAGCATTATTTGCTTTCTTGACTTCCTCTTTAGTAGTCTTCAAACTCTTTCTACTGACAGTTTTCTTCTTTTCAGTACTGGCAGTAGTTGGAGTTTGAACTTCAGGTGTTAAATCGTGCTCTCTAGTCCTTTCAGGACTTTAGAATTAACTCCTGAGTTGATCAACTCATTTATCATGCGAGTGTCAGCAGTGGAACCATCAACATCAGTTGACAGGTTCTGAGAGGGCTTGGTGCTGACTTCTACTTCTGATTGTGCTGTATCAGAAAGTAGATCACATGATGAGATGGTTTGGTTATTACTCTCACCATCAGATTCTACCTCTGCTCTGGGAGTAAAATCTGTAGGTGGAGCAGTGTGATTGTAACCAATGCCAAACTTCACATTAGAAGCAGATTGCTTACTAAGAAGCATTTCAAAACCTTTGCATGATTGTACCCATCGATCACACTTACCTGGGTGACTGCAAGGTTTCCTTGAGATCTTTATACTTCTCTAGAAGTATCTCTTCCCTAGCCTTATCATCAGTTATTTGACATTTAAGTTTGTAAATCTCATCATTCTTATCATTAAGCACAGACTCAAATTCAGCTTTGCTTTTGGAAATTATTTGTTCTAGCTCAATGTTCTTGTTGATTAAAGCTACATTTGCTTCTCTAATAGATGCAAATGCTGCTATACATGTTTCAGAACACAATTTGGCTTTTGCCTCAGAGGATACCTGTGATACCTTTGGTGTAGAGGCATTAGTGGATGAAGTATCAGCAGAATCCAAAGCCATAAGAGCTAGATTTCCAAAGGGACTTTCACCACCATGTTGACCAGCACCTGAGAACAGTTGTTCATGACCAGACAAGTCATCTGGTAACTGCTCCAGTCAACAACTCCTGGGTTGAAGAAGCTGTGTTGTTGAGGTTGAGTTTGTTGATGAGATAGGGAAGGTTGTGGTTCAGGCAAGCTTGTGGTTGTTGTGCAATTGGAGCTTGAACAGGATTTGGTTGAGGCATATAATAGCAGGGATAAGGATATGACATTTGACCCTGGGGAACAAAGTATGCAGGAGACCTAGGATGTGAATGATGACCAGAACCAGCAGTATGTTGCCCTCTGTTTTGTGGACTAGTACTAGGAAAAGTCACAAAGGGTGCAGAAGAGTTAGATCCAGTTGATCTACACTCTCTTGCAAAGTGTCCCAGCCTTTGGCATTTGTGACACCTCAACTTACTCTTGTCAAAACCAACTTTGGTTTTGCCAGAGAGTCCAGGAAATTTCCTGCCAGTTCTCTTATAGAACTTCTGAGATCTGATATTAATCAATGCCATTTGACTCAGAATATCCATCTCTTCTAGATCATCATCAGTAATTCCTTTCAAATCATCCATGATGAAGCATAGATTGTCACTATTACTGCCAGAATGACTCTCAATACCAACAAATGCATGATCAGAACTATTTGAAGAGAAATCAATATGCTCATCATAATTGCTTTCAGATGCAGCATATTCTGACTCATGACCAACCAAGGCAGTATTCCCTGGCACAAAGTCATCAGTGAGCTTTCCTGATGAGGACAGTTTCCTTTTCTGCTCTATCTCTCTTTCAAATGTAAGCAGTTTCCCATGAAGTTGGGTGAGAGATAGGCTATCTAGATTTGCACTGGAACGTAAGACAATAGTGTATGTGTCCCATCTCTCAGGCAGTGATCTGAGGAACCTGTTATTCATCTGGCTATTGGTGTAATCCTGTTTCACCATTTTCAGCTCAGAGGTCAAGCAGGAAAAACGCTCAAACTGTTGAGTCAGTGTCTCACCCTTTCTATGAGAGAATGCCTCATATTATTGGGCAAGGATTTCTCTGTTGTTTGCTAAGACCTCATCTGTGCCACCGAATTGTTCCTTCAGGGCATTCCAGAGATCATGAGCAGTTTCATGATGCATAAGCCCTGAATAGATTTCATTAGGCAGTGCCATGGCCAGAATTCCATGGGCTTTAGCATCAATCTCAAACAGTTTCCAATTTTCATCAGAGTATTGTTCCTTCTTCTTCGGAACCATTTGATTGGTTTCCGGATTTTTCACCATAGGCTTATGTGGTCCATGTACCACATATGTCCAACAACCTGAACTGTTAACAGACAGGTGATGAAGCATTCTTCGTTGCCATATGTTATACTCGGTCCTAACCAGCATCGAAGGCTTGGTTGAGGAACCGGTATTGTGAGGATCATTAGAAGGAGTAGTCATCTCAGATTCAATCAAATTCAATTAAGCTAAAATAGATTTAGAACAAAACACAACACCAATTGAACCAAGAGAGATCTCGAAATAAATGAACGAAAGCGCGAAATCAATAATCTATAACCAGTTCTTGCGAATATGCTAATTCAATCAAACATAGATATCAATTAGCAGTTTCAATGATCAATTGTTAGATCGATCAATGATTAACCTGCTCTGATACCACTTGTTAGGATCAGTGATCTACGTTCGATTGATTAGAGAGTATAGCAGCGGAATTCTAACAATGAATTAGCTAATTCACAAGAATGAAAAGATATTCAATGAAGAACAAAAACGGTTATAGAAAGAGAGAATTCTACAAATATATTTCATTCAATATTCGCTTTCGTGGTAACGGAATGTCACACTTACAATTAGGTCGACACCTCTTATATAAGAGATGTGACGTCTGCTGATGTCACTTGATAGTGACATCTAACAGAATTATTCCAACTGAAACACAACTACTGAAGATGTCAAAACAGCTGACATCTTCTACAAAAATACTAAGTGTTATCAGTTACTAAACTACTAAAAACATAAAACTACTGATACTATAACGACTGAAGAACAAGATCTTCAGTCGTTTTACAAAACTACTGAAACTAAAAACATAAAACTACTGATATCACAACTACTGAAGAAGTACTCTTCAGCTGTTGTGACAAACTACTAAAACTTCAGTACTTGGTCTTCAGACTTGAACTTCAGACGTTTCATCAGCTGATGACTTCAGTAGATATCATCAGCTGATGTCTTCAGTCTTTTTCTTCAGACTTTGTACACCAATTGTTGATCTTCAGCACTTGTAGACTCTTCAGCTGTTGTACTTCAGTACTTTGGTCTTCAGCTTCAGCACTTGTGTTCTTCAGCTATTCAGCTTCAGCACTTGTGTTCTTTAGCTGTTCAGCTTCAGCACTTGTGTTCTTCAGCTGTTGAACTTCAGCACTTTAGTCTTCAGCTGTTGAAGTCTTCAGCACTTGATCTTTAGCTGTTGGAGTTTTCAGCACTTGTCGAACTGCTAATGAAGCCTTCAGCAGTTGTTGTGATATCATGTGGGACTTAGAGGTTTTCTGATCTTGGCTCATTGGTTCTTTTGGTCCAACATCATCATAAGGAACATATCATACAATCATGCATAATCATCAAACATCATCAATTACACATCATCATGCCTAATCACCCATCTTACATCACATCATACATCACCCATCACAATAGTTATGACTTCAAAAGGTCAACTTACATAGCCCTCGAGAACCTCCCAAGTCAAAGCCTACATTACACTTTTTCCCCAAAAATCAGAAAATATTCTAAGTCCTTAGGCGCATGGGCACTATGCAGGCGCATGGGGAACACTTAGGCGCATGGGCAACTTTCAGGCACATGGGCACTATGCAGGCGCATGGGTAACTTTCAGGCGCATGGGCACTATGCAGGTGCATGGGTGCCTAGGCGCATCGTAATCCTGGATGTCTATTCACTTAGTCAATTCCAGCCTAATTCTAGGTGCACGGGCACTATTTGGGCGCATGGGAACACTTAGGCTGTTATTCTATTGGGGGCATGGGCCACTGTTTAGGGGCATGGGCCACTGTTTAGGCGCATGGGCAGACTGTAACACACTTAAAAATCATAACTCAGTTCCCAATCATCATCTATGGTGTTCTAAGCTTAAATCATACATCCTACTCTTAGAAACACAACCATAACATCAGCATACACAACACAGCCCTGTGAAGTCGGTTGGATCGATAAACATCCGAGTATGTTCTTGACGGAAGGATAAACAACATCAAACAAAAATTCAAACAATAATACGAACTATAATTGAACGGTTTCATTGATAAAACCTTACGATTACAAGCTCGTTACAACATAAGAATCAAGACTCTTGGCAAGGGAAGATCGAGCATGATCTCCCCTCTCATCCGACAGCCCTAGGCTCCCGGGCAGACTCCCTCTTAGATCCTTAATCTCTCTACACATTGAAACTGGTATATATAGGCCTCGGCCATATTAAATGCGACTGGGCCATTCGTGCGATTGGACCATGTGTATGGTTCAATCGTACGACTAGACCATGCATATGGTTCAATCGTGCGACTGGACCATTCTTATGGTCCAGTCTTACGAATGCCCCAATCGCATCTCTCAGTCGCACGACTGGTCCATTAGCATGGCTTAGTCGTACGACTGAGTCTTATTCGTATATGCTCCTACGAATGATCCAGTTTCATGTGTTTACAACATATTAGGTGTATAACATTAAGCCTAGACTATTCGACAAGCGGCAGACACACTATATATGACTATATATGCTCCAACAAATTGCCCCTGGACGTTGCTTGCGAATAGTATATAACACCTCTTACAATCTTCAGTCAAACTTTGCTCTGGTTGCCAATAGAATCAAACGAAAACCATATTAGCCAACATTGCCGATCTGTCAGGTTACACACATCCCCGAAAATAAATTTAGCACAATAGCTTTCGTTTACTTTGCAGAACACCATCATAGCAGCAAGATCCCCATATGACTGATTTTTCCAGATAATGACATGAACAGTTTTCCATTGCTTCAATCTTCACACAGACTAACTTGATTAATATTAACCCCTGCAGAAATTCCCCCTCACGTTCAGCATATCCCAATATATAAACATTGTGCTCTCTTTGCGTCTTCATACGATGTATGGGCAAAAGGTTGAAGGTTCCAATCCACAGCTGACAATATCAAACAAATCAGCATGCATGTAGATTCATCATCAGAAACCTGCTCACATCATCACTTTCTGATTGCGTCTTCAATTTCTCTATACATGGATTCCCCCTAAGAATGAGATTCCTCTCTGTGCGGATAGATATAACTTGATTGGCCCACAAATAGTCAGATGCTCTTGACTACCCCACAAAATCAGCACCGACTGCTGACATCTTCTCTTCTCTCTTTCGTGTTCCAATTACATTCACCTATTCTGGAAGTCCGACGAATAATGGGGTATACATCGAACTTATTTGACAAAAGAACCTCAGGGTGAATATGCTTCGCCCATCCTCAAATCTATGCAAGAAGCTGGGGTGAATATGCTTCGCCCATCCTCAAATCTATGCAAGAAGTTGTTCCAGACTCTTTTTTTTGATCTGGAACAAATGCGGACGAGTCAATGAGGATGGCTCATTTGTGCGATTGAACATATGACTGGTCCAGTAGCACGACTGAACATACGACTGGTCCAGTCGTACGAATGGTCCATTCGCATGGTCCAGTCGTACGAATGGTTCATTCGCATGGCCCAGTTGCATGGCCCAGTCACATGGCCCAGTCGCATGAACTGGTCTGCACGTAGATTTTCAGATCTGCAGCCGCCAGGGCTGCCCAAAACCCTAATCTTACAAATTTTACATGAAACGAACCAACATAGACATCATAAGATTCGCAGGGGTGATTGGAACGTGGTTTCGAGTTCGATTTTAACATAGAAGCTACACACGTAACCAGATCTGAGCAAACCATGAAGAACACGAAGTGGATTTAACATCAAGATTTGAAATTTGATCCAGAAATCAAAAGCTCGGGTTCCTGTAATGATTGTTAGATCATTCAAGCAGTAACCTGGCTCTGATACCAATTATGAAGTCGGCTAGATTGATAAACATCCGAGTATGTTCTTGACGGAAGGATAAACAACATCAAACCAAAAGTCAAACAATAATACAAACTATAATTGAATGGTTTCATTGATAAAACCTAACAATTACAAGCTCGTTACAATATAAGAATCAAGACTCTTAGCAAGAGGAAGATCGAGCATGATCTCCCCTCTCATCCGGTAGCCCTAGGCTCCCGGGCAGACTCCTTCTCAGATCCTTAATCTCTCTACAAATTGAAACTGGTATATATAGGCCTCAGCCCATATTAGATGCGATTGGGCCCATTTGTGCAATTGGACCATGCGTATGGTTCAATCGTAGGACTAGACCATGCGTATGGTTCAATCGTGCGACTGGACCATTCTTATGGTTTAGTCTTACAAATGCCCCAATCCCATCTCACAGTCGCATGACTAGTCCATTAGCATGGCTCAGTCGTACGATTGAATCTCATTCGTATATGCTCCTACGAATGACCCAATTTCATGTGTTTACAACATATCAGGTGTATAACATTAAGCCTAGACTATTCGACAAGCGGCAGACACACTATATATGACTATATATGCTCCAACAAGCTCAAAATCGAACCCCACCCGTAAACCCACACAAATACACATACGGGTATACATACATAAACATTGTAAAAATTGTTTAAATACATTTTCAGCCCCAAAGAGTTTAAAACAAGTAAGAAACCGGGGTCTAGAAAATCACCTGGTGCAACTTTGGGCGTATCTTCCTTCTAACCCATATGCAAATGAGTTCAAACACCTAAAAACCCACAACACACACACACGAACACACACAAGCACATAAGCATACACCTGAGACCAAAACCCAACACAAACACTTAAAAATCCATGAATTCTTACCTTGAATTCAGTCTCTTTTTCTTCTTCTCCTTCAAACCGTAGCTTTTGCTCTCTCTCTCTCTCTCTCTCTCTCTCTCTCTCTCTCTTTCTATCTGAAGTAAAAAGGTGATGAGAAGTGAGGGTGGGTGACCATGCCCACCTTTACATCAACTTTTGTACTTTTATCCTTCTATTACATTTTAACCCTCAACTTGGGTTTAATTGCAATACCTTCGTTTATTCTTCATTTCTTATCTTCCTTTTTAAAAAAATAACCGGTGTTACAAGTCCACCCCCTTATTTAGGTTTCGTCCCCGAAACCTGTTATTCCTTGAACATATGAGGATAATGCTGCCTCATCTCCTCCTCGGTCTCCCGTGTAGATTCGGATCCCTCCTGTGGTTTCACTGTACACGCATAAGAGGAACTGCTTTATTTCTTAGCCTCTTCTCTTTTCTATCGATGATCACCACTGGTTGCTCCACATAATTGAGCCTTTCGTCTACTTTAATATCCTCCAGTGGAACAATCATGTCTTCATCAGCTAAGCATTTTCTCACATGGGATACATGGAATGTCGGGTGAATTCCACTTAACTCATCTGGTAACTCCAATCTATAGGCCACCTCTCCTACTCGAGCAATGATTTGGAAAGGTCCTACATATCTCGGGCTTAGCTTACCTCGTTTTCTGAATCGGATGATACCCTTCCAAGGTGAGACCTTCAACATAACCCGGTCACCCACCTGGAACTCAATCGGTCTGCGTCGTTTATCGGCATACGACTTCTGTCTATCTTTAGCTGCCTTCATGAAGGCTTTAATTTTCTTAAGCTTCTCAGTCGTAGCCTCGATTACCTCGATGCTCCCCAATTCCTTCTGACCAATATCACCTAAACAAACAGGTGTTCTGCATCTCCTACCATATAGCATCTCATACGGTGGCATGCCAATGCTGGCATGATAGCTGTTGTTGTATGAAAATTAAGCTAACGGTAAGTGGTCATCCCAACTTCCCCCAAAATCAATCACACATGCCCGAAGCATGTCTTCCAATGTCTGAATGGTCCTTTCTGACTGACCATCCGTTTGGGGATGATAAGTCGTGCTAATATGTAACCTCGTCCCCATGGCATCGTGGAATTTCTTCCAGAATTTGGATGGAAACCGGGTGTCACGGTCGGATACAATGGACACCGACACACCATGACGAGTTACAATTTCCTTGATGAATAGATCCGCCAACCTCTCAATGTCTCGCGGATCGGTAGGAAGTGAGCACTCTTCGTCAGACGGTTAACAATCACCCATATGGCATCGTATCCTTTAAGAGTACGCGACAGCTTCATAATGAAATCCATGGTGATGTGCTCCCACTTCCATTCCGGTATATCCAAAGGTTGGATCTTACCATACGGCTTTTGATGCTCGGCCTTCACCTGTAAGCAAGTAAGGCACTTACTCACATACTCCACTACATCGCGCTTCATACCCGGCCACCATAATTCTTCTTCATGTCTTGGTACATCTTGGTGGCACCAGGATGAATGGAGTATCGAGTCTTGTGAAACTTATCCATTATCTTCACCTGCAGATCCCCGAAACGAGGAATCCACACACGATCGAATCGGTTCTAACACCGAGTGTGTTGTCACCAATTCTCTAACCAGACCTCTCATTCTTTCCGAGTTAAGATGATCTTCTTTTAGTGCCTCATCTTGAAACTCCTTGACTTGCTTCATCACATCAGAGGTCCTGATTAGTTGATAAGCTTTCACCCGAATCGGCTTGGGCCTCTCTTTCCGACTAAGGGAATCAGCCACTACGTTAGCCTTGCCCGGATGGTAATGGATTTCATAATCATAGTCTTTTATAAGCTCCAACCATCGTCTCTGTCTCATGTTTAGGTCCTTCTGCTCAAAGAAGTACTTCAAGCTTTTGTGGTCCGTGAATATGGTGCACTTTGTCCCGTAGAGATAGTGCCTCCAAATCTTTAATGCAAAGACCACGGCTGCTAGCTCCAAGTCATGAGTAGGGTAATTGGCCTCATGAACTTTCAACTGTCGGGATGCATACTTTTCCTCTCTGCATTAACACACACCCCAACCCCGAATAAGAAGCATCAGAATAAACCACCAGATCTTCACTTCCATTGGGTAATGACAGAACAGGAGCTTGAGTCAACCTCTCCTTCAGTTCTTCGAACGCCTTCTCTTGAGCCTGACCCCATATAAACTTTACGTATTTCGGGTAAACTTAGTTAGTGGAGAAGCAATCTTGGAGAAGTCTTGGATAAATCTTCTATTGTAGCCCACCAAACCCAAGAAGTTACGAATCTCGGATGGCGTCTTCGGTGACTTCCATTGCATAACCGCCTCCACCTTTGTCGGGTCCACCATAGTCCCGTCAGGATTCACCACATGACCCAAGAATTGGACCTCGCGCAACCAGAACGCGCACTTGGAGAATTTAGCATACAACTTCTCCCTCCTTAACGTCTCCAACACCTCCCGAATGTGACCGGCATGTTCATTCTCGCTCTTCGAATAAATCAGGATATCATCAATAAACATAATCACTGATTTATCCAACACGTCCTACACACCGGTTCATCAGATCCATAAAAGCAGCTGGCGCATTGGTCAAACCAAAAGGCATGACAAGAAACTCATAGTGACCATATCGCGTGCGAAAAGCTATCTTAGGAATATCCTGGCTCCTTTACTTTCAACTGATGGTAGCCAGATCGAAGGTCTATCCTTGAAAACCAACTGGCACCCTGAAGTTGATCGAACAAATCATCTATTCTCGGTAAGGGATATCAGTTCTTCATTGTCAACTTATTCAGCTCGCGGTAGTCAATGCACATCCTCATACTACTGTCTTTCTTCCTTACAAACAGGACCGGAGCACCCCAAGGAGAGATACTTGGTCTAATAAACCCCTTATCAAGCAGCTCTTGCAACTGTTCCATCAACTCTTTCATTTCCATCGGAGCTAACCGATACGGTGCCTTTGCAACGGGTTAGGCACCCGGTATCAAGTCAATCTGGAACTCAATCTCACGGTCCGGTGGCACACCTGGTAAGTCCTCTGGAAACACATCCGGAAAATCACACACAACCGGTATATCAGACAGCTGTGGTGTTGGTGCATCCACATCCTTTATGTAGGCCAAGTAGGCATTACATCCACGCCTCATGCACTTTCCCGCCACCGCCATCGAAATCACTTTCGGGATACTCGTGACTCGATCACCATAAACCGTCACCTTATTCCCGTCAGGCGCTGTCAATCGGATCATCTTCTTGCGACACACAATATTCGCTTCGTAGTCCGCCAACCAATCCATTCCTAGGACTCCATCAAAACCGCCTAAGATCATCACGAATGGTCTAACAGGGAAATTATAACCATCTAGTTCTATATCACAACCTTCTATCACCTCAGAATTCTTACCTTGAATTCAGTCTCTTTTTCTTCTTCTCCTTCAAACCGTAGCTTCTGATCTCTCTCTCTCTTTCTATCTGAAGTAAAAAGGTGATGAGAAGTGAGGGTGGGCGGCCATGCCCACCTTTACATCAACTTTTGTACTTTTATCCTTCTTTTAAATTTTTAACCCCTCAACTTGGGTTTAATTGCAATACCTTCTTTTATTCTTCATTTCTTATCTTCCTTTTTTTAAAAATAACCGGGTGTTAAACTTCCAACCTTAGTGGAATTCATCCTGTTTTCCATGTCTCAAATTTGAGGAAGTGTTTGGCTGACGAAAGTCTGCATGTCCCGTTGGATGACATCCAGATCGACGAGTCATTACATTTTGTTGAGAAACCCGTTGAAGTCATGGATCACATTAAGAAGAAGACTAGAATCACTACTACCCCAATCGTCAAGGTTCGTTTGGAGAATAAGCGTGAACCTAAATTTACTTGGGATCGTGAGGAACATATGAAGAAGAAGTACCTGTATTGTTCGTATAGTTTCATTTTAATATCAGGACGGAATTCTTATGAGTTGAGGAGACTGTAACATATCGTATTTTTCATTAACTAAAAGTTAGCGTCGTTATATTCTTGTAAGGACCGTTGTTGTCAATTATGAAACTTATGGGTTACTTATGCGTATTTCTTAGGTTGTATTTAATTCTTTAATTTGGAAGTGTATAATTTAATTATTAAATTAACATAATAATAATAATAATAATATTACTAATAATAATTATAAGAATAATAACACAACAACAACAACAACAATAATAATAATAATAATATAATTTATAAAAATATTTAAACTTAAAAATGTTTAAAACTTAAAGCAATTAAGTTAGGGGGCTTGCTTGTCATTTTATAAACTTTAAAAGAAAGTTTGATGCATAAAATAATAACAAACTAAACACCAAGAGCCAACTGTGTAACATTCAAGTTACAACCCAACCCCCGCCCACTTAACCCGTAATTCCGGCCAAGGGAACCGCCCTGTCACACCCCCGCTAAGAACGGAAACACGGGGATGTAACGAGACGGGAATCGTCATAACACATGGTAAGCGATAGAGATGAAATAATAATAATGATGACAAGCGTGTCATGACGACACCCGACAACAAGGGGACTTGTGTCGTGTTTAGTTAGTATTCACGATAACATAGCCATAAGCATAAACATGATATAAAATAAACATAGATAATAACATTGTATGCAATTCCCACAACCCGGGAACAAGTTACAAAGTGTAATGTTGTTTGAAACAGATACAACAATTGTTTTCAAAATGACAAGTTTAGCCCGGAATTGCATCCTAGGGTCTCCACTAAGGCAGCACACCTAGAACCTCAGCTAGCATTATCACCTGAAAAGATATGCTCAAAATGGTTAACAAAATTATTGGTGAGCTCGCAGGTTTAAAAGTAATTAGTAATTGATGCTATATAAAGTTGTTGCAGAATATCGTGCATACAGTTATAAGTAAGCAAAATCACATGACAAGAGCTTTACAACAAAACCTAACGACATACACAAAGAATCTTGTCGGAATATATTCACCCAAGGCCCGTTCCTGGCTTTTGTTGGTACTAACTAGTATACCAACACGAGGGTGGGGGTGTCAACCCAGTAGTACTACCAATACCTATCCGTCGGTTCCCACACTGGAATTAAATGGTTGTAAGAAAGAACCACAAAGCAGACTCAAGCATGTATCAGATAAGTACCACAAAACAGTAGCACGTTGATTCCAAGTATGTAAATGTATGTATGTTGTACAGCATGGAAAATGGGCGAGCATACTTTTCCCCCATGTTTGTAAATGTTTGTAAAGTAGTATAAGCATAAAAAGGGGCCACGAGACTCACATGTTAAGTGGTAAGTATGAATGATCAAGATTCCCAACAGTTGAATGCAATGAACAGTCAAACACCTATTGATGGTTATTGTTAAGCATTAATGACGTGTATAAGCATATAGTAATGTTTGGTCAGTTCGGGTTGTATCGGTTCGATCGTGGGTAGCACACACACAAGCGGACACACGTATCAGATCTTTGTAGATCCAAGTACTAAGAGTAGTCGTCATTGCTTATGACATCCGTATAAAGATCTCATTGTTATGAAAAATAGCACTTGTTAAGTATTTGTAGTTCCAAATGGGTTGTCGATACTTGTAAAATGTTAGGTTGATTTCAATTGAAATAGTATGTGCATGTTGATAGCCTTGAGTTTAATCTTTGTGGTCAAGCAATGACACTTTTACTGATGTTACCTTATCATCATCACACGTTCAAGAGGAAATTTACACTCAACATCATCAGTCACACAACAGGACCAGACGCTCGACTCAATACTCCATTCGTACAAATCAACCTTCAATCGTACGAATCAGCTTCATTGGCATGATTGAACCCTCATTCGTATGACTAGCATTCAGTCATACCACACAACACCCAATCACACGACTTAACCTCCATACGCACGAATCAACCTTCATTCGTACGAATCAGCTTCATTCGTATGACTGAACCTTCATTCGTACGATTGGCCTTCAGTCGTGCGATACACACCACAGTCGCATGCATTCATTCATCCGCATTGACTCAATTGCACACACATTCATCCGCATTAACTCAATTCATGACATCCCTAGTCGCACGATTCAGTCGCCCGAAAGACACAGTCGCACGACTCACCCAGTCACGGCTCAGTCGCATGACAGACCCAGTCGCCTGAACTGCAGGTTCGCGACTGCAGAAGTGCAGAGCAGCCTTCGGCTGCCCCAAGCACAGGTTTTAACATCAAGAACTTCCAGAATCACAACAAACAAACACACACGAACGAGAAGCACACGCAGAAAGTCATCACACACACCCACACGACCTCTTGTGTTCGAGTTGACCCGAACACCCGAACCCTAGAAATGGACAGTAGTAAAACGAGCAATAAATGGACAACCAAGGTCGTCTACCTGCAAGGATGGAGTAGACTAGGTTGTAGGTGAAGTCTAGACGACGAAAACGTGACCAAACGGGGCGTTTTTGGTGCTAAGATGAAGATGTGAAGTGGAGAGAAGAAGATGATGAAGAAGAAATGGAGAGGATGAAGAAATGGCTGGGAATGGGGTTTTTATACCCATCCCAGGTTTGCAAAATGTCAATTTTAGTCCCCGCACTTAGCCCCCGAGTTTCCAAAGTTTGCTTGGTTGAAAACGACTTTAAAATGTCGTGATATTAATGTTAAAAGCTCTTTTTATGGTAATTGATGGCTTAAAATGGTTTTATTAATGACAATGGTTATAATTAAAAATGATATTTGGTGATAATGGTGATGAAATTATAAAATGGTTTATGCTTAGCACAAGTTCACGGAGGAAGTACAGGCACAAGGGTAATAAAGCAAACATGATTCCTTAAAACAGGAGTTCATGAAGAAGAGGAAGAATAACTAAAATAATTCTATGGTTAATTATGTCGTTCGACGGACCTTAAGGTGACGGATGTCACAGTATCCCCCAGTTGAGAGAATTTCGTCCCGAAATTCAGCTGGAGTTAGGTCCAAGAGTGTCATCCACGAATAGGTGTGGGTATTTGAGTTTCATTTGATCTTCCCGTTCCCATGTAAACTCTGGCCCGCTTTGAATTCCACCTTACACGAACAATTGGTATTCTACTGCGCTTCAACTGTTTGACCTTACGATCCATGATCTCAAGGTTCCTCAATAAAATGAAGCTTTTCGTCGATTTTGATATCCTCAATTGGTACGTGAAGTGATTCGTCAGCCAAACACTTCTTGAGGTTTGACACATGGAAAGTATCATGCACACCATTGAGTTCTTGTGGTAACCTTAATCGGTAAGCCACTGGCCAATTCTTTCTGTAATCTCGAATGGCTAACTTCCCTTTCTTTCCAAACCAAACAACTCCTTTCCAAGGAGAGACTTTGAGTAACACTTGGTCCCCAATGTTGAATTTTAGAGGCTTCCAACGATTGAAGGTATAGCTCTTTTGGCGATCTCTAGCGGCTTTCAGTCTATCTTTGATTTGGAAGATCTTGTCGGTTGTTTCCTGAATGATCTCTGGGCCTGTTAACTGACTTTCACCAATCTCGGCCCAACAAACAGGTGATCTACACTTCCTTCCGTAGAACGCTTCGAACGGAGCACACCCAATGCTGGTATGGTAGCTGTTATTGTAAGAGAACTCAATCAATGGAAAATAAGTGTCCCAACTACCACCAAAGTCGATTACACATGCTCTCAGCATGTCTTCCAGTGTTTGTATGGTTCGTTCACTTTGGCCATCTGTTTGAGGGTGATAGGCGGTACTCATGTCTAATCGAGTGCCCATCGCTTTCTGTAGTGTCTGCCAAAATCGCGAAGTGAATCGGCCATCACAGTCGGATATGATTGACACCAACACTCCGTGTCTTGTCACGACCTCTTTTATGTACATCTCACCAACTTGTCCATTTTTACTCTTCTCGGATTGGCAAGAAATGTGCTGATTTCGTCATTCGATCCACTACGACCCATATCGAGTCATGCCCGTTGCTCGCTCGAGGGAGTTTGGTAATGAAATCCATGGCTATGTTCTCCATTTCCATTCGGGAATCTCAGGTTGCTGTAACAATCCCGATGGTTTCTGATGTTCAGCTTTAACTTTCGAGCATGTCAAGCATCTGCTGACGTACGTGGCAATGTCTTTCTTCATGCCTGGCCACCAGTACAGATCTTTGAGATCGTGGTACATCTTGTCTGCGCCAGGATGAATAGAATATCGCGTCTTGTGTGCTTCATCCATGACCAAGGTACGTACACCTCCCCACTTGGGTACCCATATACGGTCCACGAAGTACTGTACACCATCGTCCTTGCACATCAGTTGTTTATCCAACCCTCGGAATTCTTCTCCGCGAGGTTTTCTTCTTTCAACGCCTCACTTTGTGCAATTTGGATCTGAGCTTTCAAATTGTTTGAATGGTCAATCCCAAAGCTAGCTCAGCGCGAAGTGGTTTCACACGTTCTTTGTGGCTTAGAGTATCAGCCACCACGTAGCTTTCCCGGATGATACCGGATTTCACAATCGTAGTCACTAAGAAGCGTACCCAGCGTCGCTGTCGCATATTGAGTTCCTTGATCCAGAATATGTGAAGGCTTTTATGATATGTGTAGATGATGCATTTGGTTCCATACAGGTAATGCCTCCATATTTTGAGTGCGAATACTACAGCGCCCAACTCAAGATCATGAGTTGTGTAGTTCTTTTGGTGCACCTTAAGTTGTCGCGAAGCGTAGGCAATCACCTTATCTTTCTGCATTAGTACACATCCCAACCTTGATGCGAAGCATCACAGTATACCACAAAATCGTCAGTTCCGTCTGGGAGGGACAATATTGGGGCATTACACAGCTTATTTTTCAGTGTTTGGAACACTTGTTCCTGTGCCTGTCCCCAATCAAACTTCTTGTCTTTCTGAGTAACAATGTCAACGGTGAGCGATCTTTGAAAAGTTTGCAATGAAACGACGATAGTATCGGCAATCCTAAGAATTGCCAAATCTCTGAAGGTGTCTGGGGCGCATCCCATTTCTTCACCGCTTCGATCTTTTCGGGATCTACATGAATCCCTCCTTGTTAACCACATGACCCAAAAACTTCACCTCTCGCAGCCAGAATTCACACTTCGAGAACTTGGCGAAAATTTTCTCTTCCCTTAATAGTTCCAGTATTGCCCAAAGGTGTTCTTCATGATCCTCTTTCGTTCGGGAGTAGACAAGTATATCGTCTATGAATACGATCACAAACTTATCCAAATAAGGTTTACACACCCGATTCATTAGGTCCATGAACACAGCTGGTGCGTTAGTTAATCCGAACAGCATGACCAAGAACTCATAGTGCCCATAACGAGTTCTAAACGCTGTCTTCGGTATGTCCTCCACGAAAACCCTTAGTTGATGATATCCAAACGAAGGTCGATCTTGGAAAAATACGAAGCTCCTTGTAACTGTCGTCGATCCTAGGGAGAGGATACCGATTCTTCACGGTTAATTTGTTCAACTCATGGTAGTCGATGCACATACGGAACGACCCATCTTCTTCTTGACAAACAACACCGGTGCTCCCCAAGGCGAGTGACTCGGCCGAAAAAAACCCTTCTCCAGTAGTTCCTGTAAATGGCTAGATAACTCTTGCATTTCAGATGGTGCCAATCGATACGGTGTCTTTGCTACCGGTGTAGCTCCAGGAACCAACTCAATACGAAATTCCACCTGCCGTGGAGGAGGCAAACCAGCCAAGTCATCAGTAAATACATTTGGGTAATCTCGCACTACAAGGATATCTGCCAATTTCTGCTCCTCTTCTTTCTTTTCCACCACATGAGCCAGAAAAGTGTAGCACTGTTTTTGTAAACTCCGGCGTGCTTTCATGCAGGAAATAAGCTTTAAGTTTCTCCCCGGTCTTTCTCCTTGAATTCTGAGTACTCCTCCGTCTGACATAGGGATTCACACTACCTGTCCCGACAGACAATCTCGGCTCCGTGTTTCGACAACCAATCCATTCCCACAGTCACGTCGAAACTTCCTAACTCAAAGGGTATCAAGTCTATATCGAAGGCTGGTTCTCCAATATTATCGAGTACTTTCTAATAATCTCGTCAGCCTGAACAACCTACCATTGGCCATTTCTACAGAGTAGCTAGTTTCTAGCCTATAGGACTCAAATCAAGCAATTGCACAAACTCAGAAGATATAAAGCTACTGTTTGCTCCAGTGTCAAATAGTACAGATGCAAAGTGATTATTGAGTAAGTGTGTACCCGTGACAACATTTGGGTCCTGACGGGCATCATTGGCTCCAATGACAAAAGCGCGTCCCCGAGCCGCATTCCCTTGGTTTGCCGGGCCTTGATTTCCAGCTATAGCCATCGTCTGATGCTGGTTGTTCCCTTGTTGGCCCGGTGCCCGATTCAATTTGGGGCACATGTTCCTGTAGTGATCAGGGCTTCCACACTCGTAACAGCCCCTGGCATTCCTAGCGGGGTTAACCGCATTGACTGGTGCGACCATATTCGGCGATGTTCTGCAGTCTCTTGCTAAATGCCCGGGGCGTCTACAGTTCGCGCACACCCGGCACGGTATAGCTGGGGGATGATGAAAGTTGCACCTATCGCATCTGGGGTGCGGACCCATATACTCTCGCCTACCTGGGTCACGGCCACAAAATTTCTGGTTGTCTTGGCCCTTTTCTCGAATTTCTCGGCACTCGACCGACTCGTTTCCCCAACATCTTTCCTTTTCTCTGCTCCCCTGCCCAATACCCCTGTTCTCACCATCTCATCAGTTAGAGCGCCAGCCTTCAGAATTGCGCTCTGAATAGTAGGAGGAGTAGCTACGGTTACCATTGCCCGGATTTGAGGCGCAAGTCCCCAAATATACCTCTATCCTTTTTTATTCCGGGGTTACCAGATGCGGAACCAATCTTGCTAGCTTGTGAAAACGATCGGTGTAAGCTGCGTGCCCAACCCCCACTATAGCATGATTCCAGAACTCATGCTCAAGTTTTTGCATCTCGTTGAGAGGACAGTACTCCTCGGTGATTAGGGCTTTGAACTCATCCCACGACATTTGCATCGCCGATTCTCTTCCCCTAGCCTGAATCTGAGTGTTCCACCACGTTAGTGCCTTGCCCTGTAGTGAGCACGTGGCATACTTAATCCTTTGACTGTCGAGGCATTCGCTGATGTCGATCACGGCCTCCATCTTTTCAAGCCAGCTGGTCAGGGTTGTGGCTCCAGCTTTGCCATCAAACTCTCTTGGTTTGCAAGCCACAAATTCCTTGTATGAACAACCCTTGTCTAGCATTCACAACCCTGGTCTCATTACAATTCCAGTTTCATTACCGGCTGTACCACCATTCCCGGTCTCCTGATTGCTTTCGTTCCCAGCCGGGTTCCCGTTATCCTCATTATCATTTCCATCGTCCCCGTGGGGGTGAGAATTCTGAAGAGCATCGCTCACTTGGGCCACGATAGTTGGAATCAGTGTGGCCAGCTGTTGAGCGATTAAGGCTACCATATCAGCATTTCCCGTTCCCGGAGTGACATTGGTAGGACCATCACTTGTTCTTGGTGCTCTACCTCTGCCTCTGCCTCTACCTCTGCCTCTTGGGGCTTCACTTCCGCCACTGTTGCTGCGGGTAACTCTTCGAGGCGGCATGTTCTAATCATAAGAATAGTAAACGCATAAGTTTTAACCATTGCAGGGCACATTATCCATGTCACATTAAGGCCTAACTTTCCAAGTTAATACCATACTTATGGTTGTCACACATTGCATACAAATCGTGTAATTCTCACACCATGTATAAGTAATGTCCAAACAGTAGTCCATCATAATAATGGCATATCCATGCATGAAATCAAGTTTAGTCTAGCGGAGGTTACCTATTTCCTCCTCTCTTGAGGTCTCAGACATAACCTCGTTGGGGTAAATCCCAGTGTCTAAGGTCAAACGCAATAGCATGATCTATGACGATCTCTTCGGGTTAAATACCTGGATTGATAAAACAACTCGGTGCGCAGAGGGAAACGGAAGATCCAATATAAGCATCCCGTAAAGAGTGAGCACAAGGGCTCCCTCACAGGGTGAAAAGATCACGAAACAGATAGATAAACGAATCAAGAAAAGAGGAACACATACACGAGATATAAAATGCACACAACCTAGCATGCAAATTTACATGAAGGTTCCTAGGTTATAGTCTAGGTCAAGTGTGTTGCCTAATTCTCTATAACCAATGGCTCTGATACCAATCTGTCACACCCCCGCTAAGAGCGGAAACATGGGGATGTAACGAGACGGGAATCGTCATAACACATGGTAAGCGATAGAGATGCAATAATAATAATGATGACAAGCGTGTCATGACGACACCCGACAACAAGGGGACTTGTGTCGTGTTTAGTCAGTATTCACGACAACATAGCCATAAGCATAAACATGATATAAGATAAACATAGATAATAACATTGTATGCAATTCCCATAACCCGGGAACAAGTTACAAAGTGTAATGTTGTTTGAAACAGATACAACAATTGTTTTCAAAATGACAAGTTTAGCCCGGAAATGCATCCTAGGGTCTCCACTAAGGCAGCACACCTAGAACCTCAGCTAGCATGATCACCTGAAAAGATATGCTCAAAATGGTCAACAAAATTGTTGGTGATCTCGCAGGTTTAAAAGTAAATAAGTAATTGATGCTGTATAAAGTTATTGCAGAATACCATGCATACAGTTATAAGTAAGCAAAATCCATGACAAGAGCTTTACAACCAAACCTAACGACGTACACAAAGAATCTTTTCAGAATATATTCACCCAAGGCCCGTTCCTGGCTTTTGTTGGTACTAACTAGTATACCAATACGAGGGTGGGGGTGTCAACCCAGTAGTACTACCAATACCTATCCGTCGGTTCCCACATTGGAATTAAATGGTTGTAAGAAAGAACCACAAAGCAGACTCAAGCATGTATCAGATAAGTACCCATAAAACAGTAGCACGTTGATTCCAAGTATGTAATTATATGTATGTTGTACAACATAGAAAACGGGCGAGCATCCTTTTCCTCCATGTTTGTAAATGTTTGTAAAGTAGTATAAGCAGAAAAAAGGGCCACGAGACTCACATGTTAAGTGGTAAGTATGAATGATCAAGATTCCCAACAGTTGAATGCGATGAATAGTCAAACACCTATTGACGGTTATTGTTAAGCATTAATGACGTGTATAAAGCATATAGTAATGTTTGGTTGGTTCGGGTTGTATCGGTTCGGTCGTGGGTAGCACACACACAAGCGGACACACGTATCAGATCTTATGTAGATCCAAGTACAAAGAGTAGTCGTCATTGCTTTTGACATCCGTATAAAGATCTCATTGTTATGAAAGATAGCACTTGTTAAGTATTTGTAGTTCCAAATGGGTTGTCAATACTTGTAAAATGTTAGGTTGATTTCAATTGAAATAGTATGTACATGTTGATAGCGTTGACTTTAATCTTTGTGGTCAAGCAATGACACTTTTACTGATGTTACCTTATCATCATCAGACGTTCAAGAGGAAATTCACACTCAACATCATTAGTCACATAACAGGACCAGACGCTCGACTCAACACTCCATTCGTACGAATCAACCTTTAATCGTACGAATCAGCTTCATTGGCACGATTTAACCCTCATTTGTACGACTGTCATTCAGTCGTACCACACAACACCCAATCACACGACTTAACCTCCATACGCACGAATCAACCTTCATTCGTACGAATCAGCTTCATTCGTACGACTGAACCTTCATTCGTACGATTGGCCTTCAGTCGTGCGATACACGCACAGTCGCATGCATTCATTCATTCGCATTGACTCAATCGCACACACATTCATCCGCATTGACTCAATCGCATGACATCCCTAGTCGCACGATTCAGTCGCCCGAAAAACACAATCGCACGACTCAGTCGCACGACTCACCTAGTCGCACGGCTCAGTCGCATGACAGACCCAGTCGCCTGAACTGCAGGTTCGCGACTGAAGAAGTGCAGAGCAGCCTTGGCTGCCCCAAGCACGGGTTTTACACATCAAGAACTTCCAGAATCACACAACAAACACACACGAACGAGAAGCACACGCAGAAAGTCATCACACGCACCCACACGACCTCTTGTGTTCGAGTTGACCCGAACACCCAAACCCTAGAAATGGACAGCAATAAAACGAGCAAGAAATGGACGACAATAAAACGAGCAAGAAATGGACAACCAAGGTCATCTACCTGCAAGGATGGAGTAGACTAGGTTGTAGGTGAAGTCTAGACGACGAAAACGTGACCAAACGGGGCGTTTTTGGTGCTAAGATGAAGATGTGAAGTGGAGAAGAAGATGATGAAGAAGAAATGGAGAGGATGAAGAAATGGCTGGGAATGTGGTTTTTATACCCATTCCAGGTTTGCAAAATGTCAATTTTAGTCCCTGCACTTAGCCCCTGAGTTTCCAAAGTTTGCTTCGGTTGAAAACGACTTTAAAATGTTCATGATATTAATGTTAAAAACGTGTTTTATGGTAATTGATGGCTTAAAATGGTTTTATTAATGATAATGGTTATAATTAAAAAGGATATATTTGGTGATAATGGTGATGAAATTTATAAAAGGTTTATGCTTAGCACACGTTCACGGAGGAAGTATAGGCACAAGGGTAATAAAGCAAACATGATTCCTTAAAACAAAAGTTCATGAAGAAGAGGAAGAATAACTAAAATAATTTTATGGTTAATTATGTCGTTCGACGGACCTTAAGGTGACGGATGTCACACGACCATACTCCGGCTGAGCTCCGTCAACCCCAAAACCGTTCCCAAATCATTCTAGTAACTGTTTCGAACTCGAATACAAACTTAATTTTGTTTAATTGTCAGTTGCACACACCATTCGATTGAATAACCGAAATACCTTTAATCCCATAGTCATTTGAGCAGGAAACCCTAAGAATAATCTAATTAAATGAACCTAAACAATCATCTAAATACTCCTAATCGATTACTGCTTCCAATTGCACCTGAAACACACAAAAACTTCACATTCGATTCTCTCCTATACCGTGATCTGCAAGCTATTGAAACCCACCCTCCAAACAATTTGAACTGGAACTGATAAGGGGTTTTGAGTCTAAATCATCATTCGAAACTATCCACAAGTTTAATTTGCTTATCATTGTCAATTTCTCATCAATCATGCACCCTTTGACCGCGGCTTGTTCTTTATTTGTTCTTATCATCATTTCAAAGCAAACCGGGTAATTGAACACATCTAATCACTAATGGGGAACAAAAGCCTTATGATTATTAACATTTACAGAATCGAATTGACTTTCAATCGGGATCAAATCGTTCTACGGTTTATTTGGATTTGGGGGTTTCTTGATGTTTATGTTTTTAAGAATTAAGGACCATGATACACCATGACCACGGCTTTGGTTCACCGGTTACTCACTCACATCCCCACTTTGAGGTTTTGGGTTCAAACCCGGGCACCCTCAAACATTTTTTAAAAGCTTTTCAGCTTTAAATAAATTATAGAAACTTTTTAATAAATATAAATATGTGGTTTTTTGTAAAATTTAAATATTTTTAAAGACACCAAATAATTTTCTGTAATTTTTTTCTAAATTTAAATAATTAAAAATATTTTTAATAAAATATTTTACAAAGGTTATTCTTGGATTATTTCTATTAAAATGGATTTTAAATAATAATTAGTGAATTATTATTGGTCCAAATGTTATCTTTAAATTATCATCGTTTAAATCATGATTATTTCAAATGTTTATTCAATTTTATATTTAGACTTATTAAGTATTATAAATGATTTAATTTCATTTTTCTTTTTATTAAAATACATATATAGTATATTTTTTATTACACTATTTAACGTACTTACAAAAAAATCCCCAAATTCCACTTGAAACCCTAGTTCTTGTTAAATCGTTAAACTTATTATTAAACTTAAATTTTGTAAATATATATACATTTAGGTACCTTGTGAAGAATTTCGCTGGAACATCGACTATTATTTTTACTAAATACTCTTGTTTCGTCATGTGAGTTTTCATGCCCATTTTTATATTATTTCACACCTTTTGGGGGTGAAACATGTTAACATTATCAACTTACACTTGTAATATTTTGATACTTGTAATCACATGCAATTCATCTTTACCTTTTTGTCATGGTTATTGGTATTATTGTGAGTGTTATATAACATACATTATATGTTGACAATCATTAACTATTGCTAGTTTGGCGACGTTATAGATCTATGCGTCTAACAAGCCTATTTGGTGTTAAATTCGATATTATTGTCGGCTCCTAATGACGTACGCTTGTTCATCATGGGAACCAAGTACACTTAGCTAATCGTTATAAACTTGCAAACTTATTCTTGGTCAATGTTTGATTGTAGCTATATGTGTTCAATAAACTTGCATAATTCATAACCATTGACATGAATTACTACTTGTAAATCTTTTTATATATTTATGTATACTTAACCCATAGAAACTCACTAACTTTTATAGTTGACTTTTTATTTTTAACATGTTTCAGGAAATGTTCAAGTTTGATGATCTCTTGAAGTGTGCTCACATCTAGGATTTGGACATAGAAATAAATGAATAATTTAAATTGAATGTTTATCTTATGTTATGTTTTATTCTTGTTTGAGACTTATGGTTGTAATTTGCATTTTAAAACTTATGATAATAATATTTTTATTTAATGGTAGCGTTATGTGGTTGTTAACAATATTAACGCTCACATCTCGACAATTCCGCCGTTAAGATTGGGGTGTGATACAAACTGGTTTTGACCAACTTTAACCAAACCGGTTTAGATTTAAATCGAAGCCGGTTTCTAAAGAAAACCGATTTGTACACTACTATTTGAAACCTCCCTTTATTTTTGTCACAAGTGAGATTTAAAACCAATACCTCTATTTGTTTTTATAAGATATTAAATAATTTATTTTAACCATTTAAACTAAAAATTATTACTATCACTTTATTAGTTACAATACTTTCTTTATTATTATAACTAGTTTTTTTCCCGCGCTATGCGGCCGGATTTTTGTCCTTCTTTCCGTGGTACGTGGCAAAAAGCCAACAATCGAATATCGATATTTGAACTATTAAAGTATATTGTTTGTGAATAAAAATTCGAATTCTAGATTGAAGTCATGTTTAAATTCTAGAAGCCATGTTCTTCTATTATTTTTGAAGTTTATGTTGATATATGTTAGTAGTAACACGTAGCTTTATGAGAATACCTCGACTCCATTATAGGAACATTATAATATAATTTTTATATTTCATTCTCATTAGTCATTACAATATGTACTAGAACCATTTCTGAAAAGAGTGTTTAAAAGTTTAACTTTCTAATTAATAAACAATTAATAACGACAAATACTAAACATTAATTGATACGAACTAAAGCCCTACATAAGCAAGTGAGGGTTTGGGGAAACTTTTTCTTTAATCACAAAATTTTGTATTTTTATTATTACATTATATCAAATTACATCATCTTTAGGTTTGAATCAAGAACTTCTATTTTAAAAGACAGAGCCTTTACCAAATAAACTAATCTCACATTGATGAAAGGTTGTTAAAACTACCCAAAAACAAATTAATATTGGGGAACAACCCAAATATTAAATTCACGAATTAACCCCTAGAAAAAGAAAGGAACCATCCTAATGAAAACAAGTGGTTGTATCACATGTATCTAAATTTGTATGGTTAGCTATAGTAAACTTTCTTACAACCGAAAGTTGGTATTTAATATGTATATATATATGTGTATATATATATATATAAAGATATATATAGATATATACACGTATATATATACGTATATGTATACGTATGTACACACACACACCACACACACACACACACACACAACACACACACACACACATATATATATATATATATATATTGTGACAACTCATCCAAAACTCACTCGATTTCGATTTCTGTGTGCCAATGCAGTAGACCAGTGATGGAACACTCTCACCATGTAACGCAATTTTCGGGACGAAAATTCTTTCAACATGGGGATAATGTGACATCCGGTAAATTTCCGTTACCAAACTCCGTTAGTTCCGTTAAGTCTTGTATACACGTGTCGTGAGCACACACTAGTTATCGTTTAACGTTGGTGACATAATAATAATGGGTAATGTTAATTTGGTGTGAATCTAATTGATTATGTGATTATTGGGTTATGTTTATGTGTTTACACGTTTTTAAAAGGTTAACTAGAAAATTAATCGCGTAACGCAGAAACGTGCCTATTTATTCGTATGTCTTGTGTTTTTATAAAGATAAGATATATAATGATTTTCATAAGTTTATATCTTTATATTATGAAGTTAAAAACACTTTACAAAGAGTTTAAAGCTTAGTTTTTATAAAATACAAATTACAAGGGTTAAAAGGGTAAATGTGTAAATTAAAATTAAATAAAACAAATCCCAAACCCTAATCCCACCCATTCGGCCGCAACACTCCCCTAAAGACCCTCACCATTGCGAAATCAGCCAAGAACAAGCAAGGGAACACGAAATTGATTCGATTTCAAGGATTACAACACATAGGAAGCATCAATTTCAAGCAATACACGTTTAAAGGTTAGGTTTTTCAAGTTTTTGTGAGTTGTTCATGGTGGCCGAACCTTGGTGCGAAATTGACCCTCATTAGGTCGAATTGGATGTTGTTTGATGATGTTAGTATGTTAGTTAGATTGTATACATGTTAGTTAACGTCGATTATGCAAGAATTATATGTTTTTAGTGGATTGATCATGAACTTTGGTTGTATGCAAACCCTAATTCGAAAATGGCTTGATTATGTGAAGTTGATGATTGTTTGATGAATGTATGATGATTAATAGGTTGTATGGATGTTAGGATACATTGATTTTGCAAGAAATTGGTGAATTGGAATTGGTGTTCATAGGTTACTAATAATAGTAACTTTATTTGCATGTAATGTTGAACTATGGATGATATGATGTTATGGATGTGTTCATGGTGATAATTAGATGTTAGATTGTTGTTGTGATCATTGGAAATTCAAGAACACATGTTATAGTTCATACATTACTAAAGATAGTAACTTTTTAGGTTATGAATTGATGAGTTATGATGTTTGAATGTTGTTGATCATGCTTAGATGATGATATGAGTTTGAATTGGTATGTTATTGATAAATCCATGAGTATATTGGGTATTTGATAGATTTTGGGATGTGCTTTCCCAAAAGGGAAACTTTATTTATGCAAAATGTGAAAGATGGTAGTTTGAACATATTTGGGATGTTAGGAGCATGTTAGTATGATCATGGATGAATTCTAATGTGGTAGAATATGATAATTTGGTTGTATGTGATGTTGGGATAATCATGAATGATATATGGACATTTATGATCATGTATGATTTGGATGGTGTTTAGTAGTAGGACATCATGTTTGGGACTGGTAATTGATTGTTGGAATGTTGTTGAATGCAATGCATATGGATAATGAATATGGTTATGATCATCATACACGCGTGTGAATCTGAGGCCCCTACTTAGTAGGATTGGCAGGGTTTAGGATGTGAAGTCGTGAGTGGCTTCACATGGCATGTGGTGAATGGTTGATCTTTGTGTGACATGTTAGTTGTGTTATAACTAGTGATATGTTAATGTTCTAGATTCGCATGACCTGTATGATACTTGGTTTTATGATGATCTAAGTGTTACAACTGGATGATATAGCATACGTATGATCTGTTTGAATCATAATAATGTATGATACATGTGTATGATTACTTGAATGGTTTACAACACATAAAGGCACCAACGGGTCAAACGGGTCAACTAGGTTAAACATGTCTGTTTTGTTTGAAATCTTGAGTCTTTGGTTGTAGTGTACTTAGGGTTTCACATGTTCTTTGATTACACGTACTCATGCACTTATATGATTTAGGTAACCTCTAAAGGTTGTCTGTCTATTCTGTTTGCCAAGTCAAACCCTAGTTATCTATACACATATCAGGTGAGTTCATGCCCCACTCTTTATTTAATCTCTTTTGGGGGAGATAGCATACTGGTAAATCACAAACGCTCTACATATTCAAGTTGTGTATAATATTATATAGTGTTGATATCATGGAAAAGTCCTCACACTTTCGAATTGTTAATATTGAATAGCGGGAAAATTTGGGTAGTACTACTGGGTCTGACGAGCCCCACCTGTGTGACTCGAGGTCAACCGGGTGCAATTTGTCCTATGAACATTGTCACGACCTGTTAAGTCGTGGCAGGAGGCAACCACGTAACACAGTCAGCTTCAATTGCGAAATCACTATGAAATAACATTTACTGTTAACGGACTAGCTATGTGTTACAATGCACTACTTTTATATCGCTATTATTAAACTGTTTATGTTTGAATATCTTTTGAACTCACCAACCATTGTGTTGACATTTTTAGTATGCTATTCTCAGGTCATTAGCTTGCTTGCCATAGGAGCACTGCATGGTTCACTACATTCTAGGACACGATCTTCAAGACAATTTTAGTATTTTAATAATTATGGTTTACTCTTTTGGGTTGGCATCTGTTTTGCCATAGTTATACTTTCATTGCCTTGGGTTGTTTTCAAAACACTTTCGCATTGTTTAAAGTTTGTATTTTGGTTGATTTTGTTTAAATTATGGCATATAGAGTCGTTCTGAGTAACTATTGACTGTGATCCTGGTTTGTTCACACGCCTCGCGGTAAAACTCCGCAAGTGGATTTTGAGGGTGTGACATATATATATATATATATATATATATATATATATATATTATATATATATATATATATATATATATATATATACATACATACATACATATATATATATATACATACATATATATATATATATATATATATATATATATATATATATAAAGTAAATTCATAATCTATGTTTGTTAAATTGCTTACCTTTTTTTCTTTGGATATCTAGCAGTTTATCCTACTACTCTAATAAAAGGATAACTAGATTTGCAACATGTCACTCTTTAAATACATCTAATGCCACATGTCATCTTGATATTTAATAATAAATAATTTTCGCGTCTAAAATAATTGAATCTACCATTGTTGTATTAAAATTTTTAAATACACATTCGGTTTCCAAAATTATCAAGATATAAATTAAAACCTTTCTATTTTAAACTAAAAAACATATATCTATTACTTTTATTTTTACCAAACTCTATTGGTTAATTTTGTAAAGTTATCTTCTTATCAAATCTTTATATTTTGAAAGACAAAATAAGTTATAATTCTAAAATAAATATTTACTTTTAGATTGTATGGTACCACTTAAAGTCACACCAATTATAATGTTTTATGTTTTTTTATATAGAAACTACTATTAGTAAAATCAAAGAATTGGTTTTAGAAATTAAAATAAAATACTATTAAAGAGGTATTAAATTATACATCAATATTTTCAATTGTCTTTTATTTCATTACCGTCTCTTTTTCTTTTTTTCTTTTTATTGTGACCATCAACAAAATTATTATTTTCCAAAATTTAAGATGTTTTTAACTAATTTTTTAAATGTGTTCTTATTTCATTAAAAATCTTTTATTTTATAAGTGGTTTCTTTAATTTATTAGATAATGTTTTATTTTATATTTCTTTTTATCCAATTTATTATAATATTTGATAAAAGTATATCTCTTTAATCAAGTCTATTAAGATATAGAGTAGTCATTTTTAATGTGGAACTTAGAGGTTCTTTTGATTGAAATTTGCATTGTCCATGTTTAATTGTATTATCATATTAGCATAAGTTAATAGTAAATTCAACTAAATATTTGCATGATTATATGCTATAGTTAATACGAAGAGGCATCACGGACCTTTCTTTTTATGAGGTTCTTTATTTAGTAAATTTTCATACAGTTTTACTTACACCATCATATTTTACGTTTTTATCATTTACAATTGCTTGAGATGAGACGGATCAATATTTTACTTTTTTAGTTGTCACATTAGGTTATTTAATTAGAATTTAAAACTTATGTACATATCAATAGTTTTCTCATACAAAACTTTGATTAAATTTGATATCATTATTTATTACTTATATTTTTACCCATACATAATTTAATCGTATATTTTAAAATATCGTTTTATAATTAATAAAATTTTATTTTATTTTCTATTTTATTTTTTCAACCCGTGTAATACACGAGTTTACTAAATCTAGTTTGAAAATATAAAAATACACCGACGATTAAAAGAATTCTTTACAAACCTCGCACACAATCATGACTAAAGTTATAACAATATATCTAGACCATTTAGTTATATCAAGATCATGATGAGTATTCATAAGGCCGTCCCTAAGGGTGCATCTGGTGGTAACCGCCAAGGGCCCAAGCTTTCAAGGGTCTATGTTCTTTTTTACTTTTTGTCGTTTTGATAGCGCATGTTGATTAAGATATTATAAAAAATATCAACTAATTGGTAATATTATCTCTTAAGCTGGTATCAAAAAAGATACATAGAAGAGATAACTGTATCCTAAAAGATACACAGAAGAGAGAACTGTATCCTATTTGATCTGATTATACTACCACTATAATAAAAAAATAATTACTTTTTCTTAATCATTTTAATTTCTTTTGATGATAACAGTGCTTCTAAACAAATTATAATGATGTTTTTAAACGTAGCATATACAAATGTTTTATATGGGTTTTTTAGCTTTTAGTTTAAACTAGTAATTAGACCCCCGCGTTGTGATACAACCATTAAAAAAACTAATGCTGAAACGCTATCGTAAACCATTAAACTAAACGAAATGTTCTATGGCAATCAAGCTTGTAAATTTATCTCATTGCCTTGCATCCTATAAAACTTTTAGATACTTTTGATTGAACTCATTGAATCCATAAAGTATCATGGTTCTCAAATCAAGTCCAAAAGCATATTATAAACAGTAGGCTTTACAATAAAAAATAGGAATATGTTTGTTCAAGTTTTCATGCTCAACTGTATCCAAATACATCATCATAACCCATACATTGAAACTGTCTAAATTATTCAATAATAAACTCCAAGATGTAATCACAACTCAGATGAGCCAAGGCAGATCATCATAGCCACAATAGCGAAAAAACATGGGTTTATATCAATTACTAATGAAGCAACCATCAATCGAAAAAAAATCCAGCCACGTCACCGATGAGCCAAGGTTTGTTATCGAGGATAGAAGCATAACCAAACTCACCATCACACCACAGAGCCAAGAACCTCTTAGTTGAAAGTTGAGCTCAACATCAACATCATTGGGCGTAGAATAGAAAATCCAAGATATTCAGCAAAAAATAAAAACAAAAATTTCTCCAACCATTATATATACCATTACTATACAATGTTGTTAATAAAGATCAAATTACCTCTTAGATGAACACGTTATTTATAATACCCATTGTGCATGACCATGAAGTAGGATCTTCGCTTTTTTCTATTAACAACCAACTAATAAAGTCCGGCTACCTACGGTAACCCAATGGCAAAAGGCGACCCCATACGCCCACGATTGTAGACAACGCCAAGTAGCCCAAGCCTACCAATACCAATCCGGGGAAAACCGACACCCGAAGGCCTATTGTTGTAAAACTTGGCCCACCAACAGCACATTGTTGCCGGCAGGACTTAAACTCACCACCTTCTATAGGGGAAGTAGTGAGGCTATCACTTTACAAATGGTTTGGTAAGTAGGATCTTTACTAACCAATGGAACATGAGTATATCAGCTAGGGAAAAGAGAAGTAGAATATATAGTTAATACCTTCACCTATAATGATTGTAGAGCATGTCCAAAATGCCCTGGTCTTGTCCACTCAAGTGTGAGTAGCGTGTAGTTAACCTGCACATGATCAAAGTACCTATATAGACCTTAGTTCACAATCCGTTACTTAAACAGTAAAAAACACAAACATAAAAAACAATAGCACAGACGTAATCATCTGAGCAATTAGCAACAAAAACAAAAAAACGCTATGATGTAGCAGTTAGCATGTTTGCTTTACACGCAAAGAGGCCCGTTTTGACCCGAACCAAAATAACCCTTTTATGATTGACCCGTTCTGACCCGAACCCTCCATTTATAATGTAAAAAAACATACAATTTGGATGACGTATTCGTATGTTAAATCATTTCGTTTATAAATCCACAAAATTTATTCACATATCCTGCAAGAAGATTAAAACCTTGAAATCTAGATTTTATGTTAATATAATGTACTAATCTTTTGATGTTGATTCATGTTTGAAGAAGATTATATGAATCTTTTCCCTTCCTTTGTTATTGATTGATGCATACACATCAATGTCTTCAAAATCACTAATTCTTGCCTAAAAGGTTAGGCATTTTCTTACCTAACAGCTAAAACATCGGATAATGAGGAAATAATAAATACGAGTCAAAAGCTCAAACAAATTTGTGCAACCTTTCATAGTTGATAAGAGAAAAAATATTCTTTAAAACAATTCACATAATTTTTTAGATTTGTTTTCCGTAATTAACACGGCGAAAATAGATTTTTTTCATTCAATAAGATCAAGAGAAAAAATATTCTTTAAAACAAGTTAATCTAGAAAAAGAAAAATGCAACTATATAGATCAACAAAGTAAAACTGTAAGTAATAGTATTATCATCACAGTAGGAACACATCAACCCTAGCCACCGCTGGAAACATGAGTACCACCATAGTTAGGCTCAAATGTGGCTGTCAGAATGCCATAGCTGCAACCGGTTGGACCTTTTGACGGAACCAAGATAAGAACTTCTATTTTACCTTCTCACGTCAGCAACTAAGAGCGACGGACGTCGGCCATCAAAGTAATGAAGAGATACTCAATCTAAGCATCAAGTACAACACTTTTACAGCATATACCACTTGCTAAGCATAAGCTACTATACTCTTATGCACAAACCAGTTGATAATTAGTATATATTAAATTTGTCCGAAAGAATTGCGTAAGTCGACACACAAATGTTACTAATTTGCCTCTATTTAATATGTTGTAGTTACTAATTCGCCCCTATTTAATAAGTTTTTCCAATTAATAAACTATTTAATGCATATGAAATTATTTATTTTACTACAATAAGTATTATCTTATTTATAATATTTTAAATTAATATATGTATATTTACATTACTATATATATAAATATAAAAAACAAATTAAGTATTATCTTATCTAGGTACATAAATACATAATTACTAAATATTTATATAGTTATAATATGGTGGTGATAGATTTGGTTTTATCTTGTACAACATTTAAGATGCACAATTGGATAATATCCTCAAAATTTAAGAAATTTATCTATAAAGCCTTTTTGAAGAATGCAAAACTCTAAGACGGATCATGTCTTGTTCAAATCATAATCAGAGCTTATATAGATGCATTTCATACAATTGGGAATTTACAATTTTGTTTGTAAGCTAACTTAAAAAAATGTTGTATACCATATCGGTTGTGTGAAAAAGTAAAAAGTGGAGTTATGTTAGAAAAATGAGTCGTCTTTCATGTGCATGCATTCTTATATACGATCAAACATAAAAATAAATTGATAAAGTATTTTTGATTTTTTGAACTAGGTGTACCGATAGTTCTCGGTTAAACTGGATGAACCGATTGATCTAGTCTGATTTTTAAATCATTGGTTAGCATAATAAGAGAAAGTTACCAAAGATACAAAGTCTTATAAATTTTTATACCTCCACCCCACCGCCTAGGTCTCACACATTAGTATGGTGTATATACATAAACATATAGATACAAAGAGAGACTACTAAGTTTTGCACCCGTTGCATTCGAGTGACTTCCAAGTACTCTAAACATATTGATTTCACTTTGTACATTATCCCACCTTTTATATATAAACCAACTAGGTTATTTTATTTGTATTACAAGTATTGAATAAATAAAAAATTAAATAATTAGTAATAAAAATTTATGCCATATAAAATCATACTTGGAGATAAAAATGATTATAGTTATGTATAAATAACACCTTTAAGTACATAAACAATAATGTATTGTTCTTAAACTTTTGTTTTATAAAAATGTGATTTTTAAATATTTTATTTTAAGAAAAATGATTTTTTGAAAAAAGTTCATTGCATTGTATTTTGTATATTATAATTTTTTTGTTTTTAAAAGGCGTGTTTTTAATAAAATAGGTTTTTAATTTATTAAATTATGCATTTTTAATTTGAAAATGGTATGAGTAATGTTTTTAGTATTCAATATTATCATTAATAGTATAGAAAAATGAGAAAATTAGTATGATGAGGTTTATAATTTTTTCAAGATTATTTTAGTTTTTTATAGATATATAGATAGGCTAAAACTTGATTAATTAAATGGATTATAGTTAGTAATAAACATGAAGAGTTACGGTATAACTTTTAATATAAAATGTGAGATTAATATTATATACGTAATAGGTTAAGAAATAAATAAATTATACTATTTTTTAACTCTCATATCTTTTAAACATTCATTTTAAGAAGTTTTATATAAAATTTAACCTTTTTTATAATAAATTGCTTTTTTAAAATTTTTGTTTGTAATTTTTCTGGTTGTTTTTAAAAAATTTATCTTTTTATAATTAAATAAAATATTTAAATTATCTTGTTTAAAAAGGATTAGTGTTTTAGAATATTTCATATTATATAAAGTTTTTTTATTTATTTAGCGATTTCTAATGTCTTTAGTTTGATTTAAAAAATCTAGATAAGAGAGAGAAATATAACAATTAATAATTCATTTTTAATAAAAGATAAAATTTATATAAGTATTTAAATTACTATAATATTTATTTAAAGAAAAAAATCGATATGTGAATATCTAAAATAATGACTTGTAACAAAGAAAAGCGGGTAAAAAAACAAAAGCAAAACAAACATTATTTTATTATTTTCTTTAGTAACTTCCTATTGAGTTACAAAGTTTACCGGAAACCCTATTAATTTAAAGAAGTATGAAATCTTATTTTAATAAGGGGCGTATTATAAAAACACCCTTGAAGATATCTTGATACCCTCCTTATGGTTCGTAAGGACTCTTACGGGTCGTAAGGACGGCTATACATCATATCAGACATTCAATTATTTCACGGCCTGTAATATGTTTACGGGCCGTGAGAAAAAGTTAACGACCCGTGAAATGTTTCACGGGCCGTAATGTTTGTCGATTTTTTTTACTTTTTGACGCGATGTAATATTCCTTGATTACGATGTAATTTTGTATTTATTACATTATTTGACGCGATGTAATATTCCTCGATTACTGTGTAATTTTGTATTTATTACATTATTTGATACGATGTAATATTACTCAATAATTATTTGAGTACACTTAATATTCTTTATAAAACACTATATAAATTGTTAGATTTTAATTCATTTCATATCGATAAATTCAATGTTTGTATACATTTTATTAACGATGTCAATTTGGGATAACAATTATTTATTTGGTTCCGATTCTAACTATTACCCCGTCGAGGGTTATAGTTATTATGGTGATGATGGTGATAACTTTGGTGTACAATACGGTGATAATGTTGGAAGTTTCGGCGGTAACTACGGCGATGATAACGGCGGCAACAACGGTGATGATGACGACAATGGAGGTGATAGTAGCGGAGATGAGTATGGTGATGGTTATGAAAAAAAGGTTATACGACACGAATCAGGTTATTACATAATTCATATATTTTGTAAGTTATTTGATATTAAATAATTATTAAGTTTTGTTATTTGATAATAAATAATTATATTATTTAGAATTATTAGGTTTTTTCATCTCGTGAGAATTGGTTGATTGGATTAGTAATATAAGTCATGAATATGGATATGTTGTTGAAACGAAAAGGTCGAAAAAAACATAAGTGGGTTGGTAGTTAAAATATGGTTAAAATGTGATCACGATGGAGTATACAAATGAGCACCCACTCTTAGAAATACTGGCATCAAAAAAACAAATTGGCAATTTGAATTATAGTGAAAATACCAAATAAAAAAATATGGGTGGATCCTAGTTTTTGTAGATGATTCTCATAATCATGAAGCCGATGAACACATCGAGGGGCATGCATACGCAATAAGATTCACTGAAAAAGAGATTTGCATGGTAAAGCAACTTAAAAAACTTACAAAACTTACAAAGCAAAATATTGATTCTTGAAACAGTTTAGACACACTAAGAGAGTAAAATCCTAAAAACGTGTCAGCCTTAAGAACGATATATAATGCCCGCACGAAAATAAAAAATTCTAGCAAAATCGGCGAAACTCTGATACATGTGTTTTTTAATATACTACAACAAAATAAATATATTTACACCCCTCACACACATGAAGCCACAAATACCGTAGACGGGGTTTTTATACATCCCACATCTCTCACATTATGGCGGGCCTACCCCCTTGTGTTGATGATAGACACAACGTATAAAACGAACGTCTACAAAATGTCATTTGTCCAAATGGTTGGTGTGACATCAATACTGAAATCGTTTTTTATTGTTCATGCATTCATCGATCTTGAACGTCAAATTAATTTTAGATGGGTTTTAAAGAAATTAAAAGAAACTTTAGAGCAAAAGTGTATAGAACCCCGTGTTATGCTTACCGATAAAGACCTTGTTTTGTTGAAAGCGTGTGAACAAGTATTTCCAAATGTCGTGAGACTACTTTGTAGATGGCATATATCGGAAAATATTATTAAACATTGCAAGACGAATTTTTCAAATGATGTATAGGGTGCTTTTGAGCATTTGTGGTCGGTATTAATTAACTTTGTCACGCTTGACATATTTGAGTATAATTTTGACCACCTTTATCGAAAATTGGTGCCAAAATATTCAAGTAAGTTTTATATTGTTATTGTTGTTATTATTAATATTATTTTTTATCATTTCAATAATATAATTTTATTTTAATTATGAGTTTTGATGTACTTGAAACATAACTGGTTGGACCCTTATAAAGAGAGGTTTGTGACTGCATGTATTGATAGAGATCGTAACTTCGGTCAACACACGACGAACCGAGTGGAGAGCCAACATTCCTTTCTGAAAAGTTACCTAAAAAAACTAACAACATTATGGATAGATTTATTCCATATATCAATAATATTTTAGTTACACATGTCGCTATCAAATAAATTTTTACCAAAAGTAAAATCATGCTTATGGTTCAACACAATCATAAAGTGCTTGAATACTTACGAGGTAAAGTTTTTATTGAGGTTTTGTATCTTTCGGTTGGCTAGATCAAAATAATTCATCATCTAATGACATTTAACACATCGTGTGGGTGTCATCTTTTACGAGTTGTGGTCTTCCATGTGCGTGTAGATTAAATCATTATATTCAAACAGGTAAATTATTTTGTTATTTAAGATTCTATTGTTTATGTTTTATTATTTTACCATAAATATTATATTTTGTTACTCGTTATTTAGGTCAAAATATATCACTCGATGACATTGATATTTTTTGGAGAAAGCTTGATTTTTTACTTGCGTATATTGTACGGGAGGAGAAAATAAATGTACAAAAATAAATGGAGATGGTGACAAAATATTTACTTCTTCAACGAGAAAGAGTGAAAAGATCTGTAGTGGGTATGATAAAATCACTCATAAATCCAGCGAAAATAGATCAAAAAACTCTGAAAGTGCAAACGAATACACGCGGTCGTCCCAAAAAAGATAAGCAACAAGATGTGATATTAAACCCTTCCAGACATATTTCGTACGTGCAAGAACAAGAAAATATTCAACTTCCTCCAAGATATTCAAGTTCAGTGATGATGACTAATCAATGGTCATTTCAACACTGTCAATCAATGTCTTCAAAAACAGGAGGCAAAGATATGTCATCCCAACAAACTTCAAAGTTTTCATATACCCTAGGGGACGAAGAAAAAAACAACTATTACCGCTTACGTGATTCTATTCCACCTGTGTTCTACCCGTACATTTCGGGTGTAGATGATGTATATGCGGACGGTAATTGTGGTTTTCGAGTTGTAGCAGTTGGATTGAGATATGATGAAAATCAATGGCGTTTTATTCGTACCGAACTTATAGCGGAGCCGGATGAAAATGCAAAATGGTACGATGATATGTTTCACAATATCAAGCGTCTAAGAAATTCATTGGACTGGAACGGTATAGGTGCAACTCCACTTAGACATTGGATGACAGGGCCACCCACAGCGATCTTAGTTTCTAACAGGTTTCGTGTAGTTGTAATATTAATTACAATCGATAATAGTGCAACTTATTTTCCATTCTGGTCGTCTCCTCACGATATCGCTATCCACCAAATGATTGCAATTGTCTTTGTAAATGTGAATCATTTTATTAGGCTACGATTAGCAGGTGACTATCTAATGTCTTTACCAAGTGGATACTGGAAATTTTTTAAAACAACAAATGCTAATGATTGGGAGCTTATATACAAGACACAAATTCAAAAATATGATGAGTCGAGAAAGGACAAAGAGCCTAAACATATTAATTTGTTATAATTTGTATTATTGTGATGATTTTTGTATTATTGTTGTAATAGTTGGATTTTAATATAACATACAATTTGTAATTTTATAATTGCTAACTATGTAACTATAAAATACAATTTGTAATTATCAAACAAAGGAAATTAATATTACATATTATTTTTACATCAAATCATAAAGAAACACAATTTTTACATCATAATATAAATAAAATACATCAAAATTACTATTCCGGAGGTGGCTCATCCGCGGCGTCCTCAGCTGTCTCCTCACCCTCAGCTGTCTCCTCACCCTCAGCTGCCTCCTCACCATCTACCGGCTGCCTATCAAAAAGGACAATCTCCGGCCAAGGTGAAGGAATAATCCCTTGCGATGCAGCCCATGTGCTACGGAGCTCCATCAGCCACAAGTGCATAGTGTGCATCTCACGCAGCAAATGGACACACTCATGCATCAGCTGCATGGACTCCGCCATATACTCCCCGATAGGTGTAATCTGCCGGATAATGGCCCTCGGTGACAGTGGCACGTGCTGTGGAGGGCCCTACTGACGCCCTCCGGGCTGCTGCTACTGTTGCTAGGGCTCCTCTGCCTCCTCCTCAGCACCCTCAACGGGAGGGTGGAATATCGTCTGACCGCCATAGGTTGACGTCAAAAGTGGCGGCAATACCCATGGCCAGCACAGTCTGGCGGCCTAATATCCGCGGCGGGGCGTCACTCATCTGCAGCGCAAGTAGCGCATCGGTGTATATCCCCAAACGGGAGGCAATGATGGTGATATACGCCCCGCAACTATAGGATCCATCTGTAAACAGTAATTTAAGAAAAAAATATATTAATCCGTAACAATTAATAATTAAAAAAATAAGCTAAATGATATATTACCTTCCCCGTAACAACAAAAAGTAGATAAGCCCCCATAAAAAAAATATATCCGTTAGCTTTCAAAGCCCGTGACACACTTCACAGCCCGTGACACACTTCACAGCCCGTGAAGATACCCAAAAAATAAAAAAAAATATTTTTTAACTATAAATACTAACATATTTGCAAACAAAAAATACACTTAAACATCAAAACCTTAACATATTTACAAAAAATATGATTTCGACAGGTTCTAAATCAAGTTCACAATCAGTTACATCACAACATCAAAATCCTGGGAATGACGAAGAATAGGTCACTTTAGCAAGATCTTGTCTAGAAAATGTGGTTACTATCTGTTCAATTTATTGGAACCATATATCAAAGCGTTTTCATCAAATTCTAGAACGTGATAAATATCGAACCACTAAGGAACTTAGAAGCAGATGGTTTGATTTGAGGAGAAAGATACCGATATTTCACTCAATATACAATAACATTTACGATAACTGAAACACTTTATGGAATGAAGCAGACATTATGGAAAGGGCTCAAGAACAATACAAGCGAAGAATCGGAACAACTTTTGATCATGTTGCTGTTTGGAACTTTTATAAAAGTCAACAAGATTAAAGATTGTATTTTGAGTTACTGTTATGTTGTTTATTAGATTGTCCGAATATTATTATTAATAAACAAATAAAAATATTATTTATTAAACAATTACATTGTTCGTCTTGAATACAATTCATCTATCGTAAATCGTCGGAATCTAAAGCAAGCATCTTGTAAATTTTTTCATGTCACTCTAAAAGTATATTTTGAACCGGTCTATGTAATAACATACAAATAACAACTCCTGAATCTCAACCAATATAACCTGCACTTAAAGGCCAAACAATTTCATCGGACACTAACAATTCTTCAATTTCTTCTTGCCCATATTGCTGCCAATAATGTATACGTCCAAGAAAATAAAAGAAATACAATTCAAATTGTACAATAATCGCCGGAACATTACGATAAATGTACCACGAATCATCACACGTATTTGGACGACCTTCATAAGGAAATAATATATGAACTTGAAGTGACTCCATAGAAATTTAAAAAGATACCAATTTTCATCATCATTAGTGATCGGTACATACACCTGTAAAAAATGATATCACAATTTATAGATTTTTTATAAAACTTAATCACAACTATAACACGAAAACAATATATCGTATCAACTTCCCATAACACAGGATATAGATCTCTACCCTCGTCTGCATATTCGTTACCATCAACGGATCCCATGTATATTAAGTTAAACCAGTCAAATGAAAGAATCGTCCAACGATCATTACCCGACAACTCTTCTGTTCTACTTATTTCTTTAAATCGCCAGATTATCAGTTTATTTGTCCACGCTCGAATATGCTATAAATAACAATAAAATATATATTAAAACAATTATTTTAGGGTAAAACAAATTCTAATTTAAAATCTTACATCTGAACACAAAGCTGTGTTTCCAAGAATCCCTTGCCAATATGGTAAGTGGAGATCCACAACACCCATGTAATATACCCTACATAATTCAGCATCTCCGTTTCATAAAAACTGCATAATATTCCAAGACCAATTTCTATCATTCCGCCAGTTATGGTTATCAATTGGTTCCAGAATACTTTCAACAACTACACTGAGTTAGAAACAACTTTATACACACGTTTTCTATTATTTCTCCGATCTGACATTTTACTTATCTCGATCAATATTGTTTCATAAAAAAACTGAAACGTATCTATATATATGCAGGACCAGTGAAGGGGGGTCACTTACAACACAATACAACAAAGAGGAGATTTACCAAACTTAATCAAATAGTAAACTGGATTAACCACAAGTGAGACACAAAGAACACAAGTAATATATGAGACATAACAAGAGAACATGAGTGTATGGTTTTCAAGAATGCAGTATATTGTTTTCTCTATGTTCTATTACAAGTGTTACAAAGCATATTGGAAAGATACAAGAACATGAGATACTTATACTACATCCTATAGCCGGCTATACTTTGAAAGCCAGCTGGATACAGTTGACTAGACACAAACAAAATCAATTGTAGAGTCAAAGGTAGATTGCCTTTTGACTAGTGACTATGACATGCCATAGCTCATATCCTTATCTATTACAAAAAGGATAAAGTACATGAAGTAGAAAGTTATAGACTCAAGACCTCAATGTACAGTTACCAAAAGCGTGGACCTTTTCACCAACTCATGTAAGTTGGTGACCTTACAGAGATGCAGCGGAAAGGTGTCCAGCTTTATGGAAAAGTACATCAGATAAAGCATGGTCAAAAGTCTTTGGAAGAAATTGTCTTCATAAGTTGAAGCTTCGAAAGACTTTGTCTCTGAGGCTTCAGAAGACTTCATATTTAGCTTTGGAAGACATTGGTCTTGGCTTCGGAAGATTTCACACTTAGAGTATTTCAGTTGCATGTGTGAAACTTCCTAAGCATTCTTTTTCAATGCACTTGTGCAACATGCATGATAGACTTTGGATGTTTGAGTTGCATCAGCCTCTTCATTAATCTTTACAAACTCCCCCTAGGCTAATGGTACCAAAACACTTAGTAGACTTCAGATATCAACAGTCCTCATTAAGATGATCACCATTCTTTTCTTCATAAGGTGATCAGGATCCTTCAGACTGTCAAAATGTCTTCTCATATCAAAGAGATCATACAGAGGCAACTGAAACATATCTTTCCATGTGTAAATGTCTTTAGTGCCTTGATCTCTAATGACATGCCATCTTTCTGGATTTGTGGTGTATGTCCAAGAGAAGATGGGTCTTCCTGATGCTAGAGGAGCTGTTTGAATTAGAGTTGATGTAGCATCCTCTGGCTGCATATCCTCAAGATGTTCTGACTCATCCTGGGGTTTAGAAGAAGGTGCAGTCTTCTTCTTCTTTGGCTTTGGTTTAGAAGCCATCCTTTTCATTCTTTTTATAGGTTTTAACTGAAAAGACTGGCCTGCAGTACCAGATTGATCTTTACTGTCTTTCTCAATTGGGAATTCCTCTCTCTCAGGCTTAGAAGGAGAGGGAGGTTGACCCTGCTATGGATCAGAAGATGAAGCTTGTTGAGTTTCAGCAGGAGGTCCAGGTTGTGTTGTCTCTGGTTGTTCAACCTTAATCTCCACTTCAGATGGGGCTTGACTTAGAGTGGAGTGTAAGTCAATGAGCTCTCCACTTTTGATCTTCTGCTTGATCACCCTAATATGCTCATCCATAGTGGATAGAGACATGGGGCCAAGTCTCCTTCCGGAGAATCCATATAGCTTCAAGAAGCTTATCATCCTCTGCCTGTCAGCAGACTTCTTCATGCTCTTTTGGATGATGGCTCTTGATTTTGCAGCTTCTTCCCTTAGCTTTTTCGTAGTTGTCTTTCTGTCCTTGATTATCTCAAGTTCAAGTTGTTTTAAGTACTCAAACTCAACATAGTCAAAGGACAAGGGAAGAAGTGCTTCTGCCTGATAAAGGCCCGTGGCACTCAAGTAGTTGATCATCCTGATTCTTTCTTCTTCTTTATCTACTTGAGGTTCTTGTTAAACCACATCCTCTTATGCAGGACTTTCTTGAACTGGGGAGAGGGTAGGCACATGTTTGTACAATCTTTTATTTCTTCTTTCTTCTTTTATTTGTACTAGAAGCTATGCATCTTTTGCCTCCTTCTTCTCCCTTGACCTTTCCATATCAACTAGTTCATTCAACTCATCTAAGAGGAGAGAAATGACACTGTCTATGTCATAGTTCCTTGTCTGTAGATAATTTATCCTGACTGCCCTTAACTCATCATTTTGAGTATCTGGTCTGGGGGCAGCCCTTATAGTAGACTACATGAGTCTTGAAGACTCACCAGAGGAACTTTCTCCCCTCAGCCTCTTTTTCCTCTCTCTCTCTCTCTCCTCCTCAATCTCCTCAGATGTCATCTTTCTTTTCCCTTTATCAGTCAAAGACCTTTGTGACTTAGGGTGGAGAGAAGTTTGGCCTTCATTGCTTGATGCAGCTTCTGAGCTCTGGCCAGAGAGAGGTTGAGAAGCACCTTCACCGGTTCTACCACTGGGCCTTCAGTCAAGGTTTCCCCTATGAAACTAATCTTAGGGTCTGCCTCAACATCCAGTTGATCGATGGCATTACCTGATTGCCTGATTCTCCTTCTGAAGCTGAACTCTACAGTGATCCTGTCTTGGATTCTTTGAGCCAACCTATCAGCTTGTCTTGATTTGTTTGGATTGACAAGTGGCATGTTGACTAGATCAAGACCTTCATAGTGGTTCAAAGTCTTAAAATTAAAGACTTCTTGCTGCCCTTGAACTCTTATGATGATTAGGGCTTTCCTGTTGCTGCCATACATCCACCCAATGATGTGATTGGAAGATGGTGAAGATGACATAACCCTTCGTATCCATCCTCAAACAGACTCTATATGAAGGAGTCTGTGTAGTCCACATCAATGTGAATTTGAGGAGGTTGTTGAGGATGCACATTTGCAAGTGAGGATGGTAAGTCCTCATTGTCCACTCTCTCTGAAGAACTCCCAGGTTCTATAGCTGTAATGACTTTCTCCCCCTTTTTGGTAGCATCACCCACTTGCATAGGTGAGCTGGAAGATAGGTCAATCACATCCACAGGCTCTTGTGTTCCTGGTTGAGCTCTTCTTAAGGGTCTCCCAGCTAGTTTTTCCTTAAGATATGGAATCTCAAGTTGCTGATCATTGATCCTGTTGTGTAAGGTAGTCACCTGAGATTCAAGGTGACTGACCTTTGAGACTAAATAAGTGCATGTTTTAGACAGTTTGTGCACCTTTAGTCTTAGATTCCCCTCATCTTCATCAGAAGAATCACTAGGGGATGAGATAATTGACCAAAGTTCTCTCTCTCACCACCAGCTTCAGGTTCTTGGCTACTGGATTTCCTCTGCTCATTGACAGTCTCAGTTGAGATGACAGTGGGCTGAGTTGCCATGGTTTAGGTCTTAATGATGTAATCATTTTCAGAAGTAAGAGCCTCTTCCATATGGACATCCTGAACAGGTTCAAAAGTGTCCACCTCAGTAGTAGGTGACTGATGTAGGATAGATGTAGGAGACTCAGGAGCATTCATCTCTATTTGAGTAGGGGTAAAGAAGAGAGACTCATTATACTCACTGAAACCTAGATCTTCATCAGTATAGAAATCAAGGTTAGTAATTGGTTGGTTGAGATCTACAGGCTAGGGATGGTAACTGTCCCCTGAAGGTTGATCACTTAAGTGTTGAGACTCAGAGTGATGGCTTAAGGCAGTTGGGCTAATGAGCTCATCAGGCTGAGCATGAGGAACATCAGCACTGATCCTTGAAGAGATGGGAGTGGTCTGCTTCTCAGGAGAAATAGGAGCTTTAGTGTCCACTTTTGCCTGTAAGTGTGAGTGTGTAGGGACCTCCACAGACTGAATAGTCTGAGCAGGGGTTTGTTTGGATTTTCTTTGGTAAGTGAGGGTAATTTGAGGCTGTGTGGGTGGTTGGGATGTAGCAGGTGTGGGTTCAACACTAGCTTGTGCTGCTAGGTTGTCACCTTGAGCAATGAGCTCTAACATTTTTGGGACTAGGGTTGTTTCTACCCCAGAGAAGCCAACAGTGGGCTTTCTTAGTATTTTAAAGATGTCCGACTTCATCTGTCCCAGTTTAAGAATGTTACATGTTTCCCTTAACTGTGAGCCCAGTTCATAGTTAAGAATGTACTGAACATATCTAGGAAACATGTAATATTCTAAGGAGTCTAAGTTAGCAAGCAAGTTGGTATAAACAAACTGAGAATACCTGAACTTGACCACTTGAACCCTTCCATGGATGATGAAGGAGAGATCCTTAGGAATCGGGTCCCATCCACCATGCTTGTTTGATAAGCTGTGGATGACCACATGGAGCAGGAATCTCCACTGGGATGAGACCTTCCCTTTCCTAAAGGTCTTTACAGAGAAATCTCCATCATATCCCATCTCCTCAAAGGAATGATTAACAGCTTCCTTTGGGAAGAACACCTCACCTTCTTTATCATCCAGCTGAAGATGCCTGTTGATGATGGCCGGAGTGATGAAGATTGTTCTCCCCTGCACTGTGTAGACAGTGCCTTCTCCACGTCCATTATGAACTCTTGGCAGGTCTTCCAAAATCAAGCAGTTGATACTCATAGAGAGGAGGATCAATGTTTAGGGAGGTGAAGTAGTTGGACAAAGCTAAGAATCGAAAAACCTCTGAGAAATGAGGATCTTTCTCAGAGCTTAACTAAGCAACCTGATTATGTTGCTTGTGTAGCTGCATGGTAAAGTTGGGATTATTTCTGTGAGCGAGATTGGCCATTGTGAGGTAGCTTAAAGATGAGAAAGAAGGAAAAAAATTTTAGAGAGAAATTTGGGTTTTAGGTATGGAGAAAGAACAAATGATAGAAAGAGGGGGAAACCTTTGTTTTATATGTGAGATGGATTTCAGATAAAGTTTAATAAAAGAGGATAAACCTTGAAATCCGGAAGTTGATCCCACCTCTGAAAAAGTAGTTTACTTTTGCTCAAAAGTAGTTTTCTTGGAAATTAAAAAGCTTCCGAAGGTAAATGTTTTTGGAAGTTTTAATTAAAAAGCTTCCGAAGCTAAAATGACTTCGGAAGAGTTTCTTGAGATTTTTGAGAATTTTGTTTCGGAAGAGAAATTAAAACTTGGTTGCTTTGTATATGAAACAACAAAGCTTCCGAGAGTTAATTTTGCTTCAGAAGAAAATAGTCCTTGAAAATGAATAAGTGTCTCAGACAAGTATTTAAGCTTCAGAAGATAGATTAAAAATCTCTTCTAAATGTAAATTTCTTAGACAGTTATTTATTTTGAAGGCATGATTTGCTTCCAAAGTTAAAAGCATAACTTCCGAAGGATAAAAAATTATAAAAAAACTAAGGAAAGTCTTCAAAAAGATAATTTTATCCAGAGAAAACATGAGCTTATGAAAGTCATGAACTAGTCAAATTAGGACACACATATTTTAAGAAATAATAAGAATTAGTTTTAAGAAAAACTTACTCAAAGTTGATCATCCCAATAGTTGATATTAGATATTTAAATCTCTATTCATCAAAAGCCTTTGTAAACAGATCAGCATATTGTTCATCTGTGTGAACTTTGACTAGTTTAATTAATCCTTTTTCATGGTTATCTCTTATTAAATGATGCCTGATATTGATGTGTTTGGTCCTTGAGTGCTGCACAGGATTCTCTGTGATTGAGATAGCACTGTTGTTGTCTATATGAATGGGAGTCTCTTTGAAGTTTAACCCATAGTCCAGCATCTGATTCTGAATCCAAAGCACTTGAGCACAACAGCTTGCAGCAGCAGCATATATTCAACTTCAACAGTAGATGCAGAGACACATGATTGTTTCTTGCATTGCCATGAGACAACCCTTCCACCAAGGAACTGAAATCCCCCTAATGTAGACTTTGCAGTCATGTTGCAACCACCATAATCACTATCTGTATAAGCATACAGATTAAAGTCAGGATTCTTTGGGTACCATAAACCAAGTGTTGAGGCACCTTTGAGGTATCTAAGAATCCTCTTGACAGTAATGAGGTGAGACATCTTAGGGTTGGCTTGATATCTTGCACAAATACATGTAGCAAACAATATCAGGCCCGCTAGTAGTAAGATACATAAGAGACCCAATCATAGTCCTGTATAAGTGTTTATCACACACACTCCCCCTTAAGGTTAGGTCCAAGGGAGTGGTTTCTGGCTATGGGTTTCTTGGCAATCTTACAATCAGTCATGTTGAATCTCTTGAGTATGTCCTGACATATTTTGACTGACTTATGAAGATGCCATCTTCACCTTGCTTCACTTGAATTCCCAGAAAGAAATTGAGTTCCCCCATGGCACTCATTTCAAATCTACCTTTGTGAATCCAAGGATCGCTAACAGGAATTATCAATGTTGGTTGATGGCAAGCCAACGTTTGCGGAATCAACGTTAATTTGGTTTAATTGTTTGTAATAACTTTAATTATCAATAAACATTCAAGAACACACTAACAGAAACACAATTAATGAATAATATGTATTTCATTAAAATCTATTAATGATTACAAAATAATGAATGAATGATATCAAAGTTTGTTATGATGTGACGACTGCTAGGGTTTGGTTGAGAGACGGTGATTGTCGTATTGCTATTGTTGTTGCTTGTTCAATCAATCATCTAAAACAACCATCCTTGAATCGAAACCTAGGATCCATATATATAGACAATGATGTTTCTATTATAGGAACACCGGATCTCTTGGGATTTGATTTGTGTCAGTTAAGGAATCATCGGATTTCTTGGGATTCGCATAACTGCCTTGTTGACTGGTTGACTTGTAACACTTGCATTATAAAGTGTTTGGACTCCGCAGGAATAGTGTCTTCCGTAGGAGTTTGTTCTTCCGTAGAAGTCTTGCTCTTCCGTAGAAAACTTGTACTTCCGAAGCAAACTTGTTCCAGTTCTGGTTGTTCATCCGTAGAAGATCTTTGGATGTAATGTTACTTGTATGCAACATATCTACGGAAGAAAAAAATGTTTATCCGTATATGTTTCTTACACTTGGTCAATTTCATAAATTGACCAAGACTAATGTTTGTACCTGCAATTATCCATAACACACATATATGGGTTAGCATATATATTTAATGCATGCATAATATATGACAATTACAAATATTTATTACAAGAATTGATTAAAGTTCTAAGCCTATACAATTGATCTAGACCTATAAGTCCTAGATCTAACAATACTCCCCCTTAGGCTTAGATCCTTGTAATCAATCCTTCAAGACAGAAAGCTCATTGACTCTGGCAATGATCTTGTTGTAGAAGTAAGACATAGCAGTCTTTTGATCATCATACTTGTAGTTAATCTTCATCTTGCTGAACTTCTTCAGAGTCTCAAAGCTTATCCCCAGAACGTCTTCCTCCGTAGTGAGTGTGTCTAACACATTGTTGTTATTCACCACTTCTAGCTCATCTTGCTCTGAAATTCTGAGTTCCGTGAATTCATCAAAAGTTGTTTCCTTCAGCAGTCCAGCATTGAATCTTCTTCTTTTGTCGGCTTTGGCATGTAATTTGTCAATTACTTGTATCACATGGACATGCAGGAACAAATCATTTTGTGCTTTTTCATCAGCCAGCTTGGGAAAGAATTTGTCATTAAGGTACGAGGTGTAGCTGGGATGAAGTAATTTGATTTCCACAGGATCAAAGATCCTGATCCGGTCAGCTTTCTTATTTTCAGCATTTCTTAGCAGGACCACTCCTTTGTTTTCTTAACATAACCCCATTCAGTTATAGGGTATGTGAATTGAGTCCCTTTAATGCATTTGATTGCTGCTGTAGTTCTGTTTCTGTAGCCAACCCTCTTCAAGAATTCATCATTTATAGATTCTGAGGCATTAGACTTGTATCTTTTAAGCCCTTTGATTCTCTTCTAATGCTCTGCATCTTCTCTTTTAGCTTCTCTAAGGACATCATCTTTAAATTTAGTCTTGAGCTTTCCCACTAGAGTTGAGAAGTCCCTTCCTCTACGGTGAATTGGATGATTGCAGATGATCAGACTCTGAAGATCTTTGATGTCATTATCTGGCAGACTCACCACTGAAAATACATCATAGAAGTATTCAACTCTTCCAGATGTTCTTTTAATAATAGCACAATCCCAGTCTGGATCATATTTCCAGGCCATGATCCTGTTCTCTTCCACGGAACTGGGAGCTATGAGGTGGTCTATTAGTTGTATCATAGTGGATTTCTGTTCAGTTATCTCCCTCACTGTAGTGCCAAGTGGCCATACTTTGCCTGATATTACTTCTCTTGGCTCTCTGATCAATTTGTCATTCCCTTTGTGTTGATCTTCAGGTTCAACTATTATAGTTTCAGCAGGAAGTTTGCTTTGTTTCTCATAAGATGGATGTGGAGCTTCAGTTCTGAATTTTACTCCAGTATCCAGCTCAACTTTCATCACATGCTCCATCATCCTTCTAAGTTTTCCTACTGACCTTCCCTTAAGCTCATGTGGTTTGTAGTTATGGCCTTGTAACCAGCAAGTCATGTTGTATTTACTCAGCTTAGCTGTGTCATAATGTTCCGACTCCTTTATCTTCTGGATGGATTGAAAGGTGCTGAAGGCTTCATAGTCACAATTTGGTATCATAAAGCATGCAAGCTCAAACTCTTTCAACAGATTCTTCATCTCAGTCAGGTTTAGCCTTTCAACCATGTCATAAGGGAAACCATGGTTTATGGGTGTCATGAACATGGTTGATTCAGACCTCTCTTCTAATATGTATTTTGTAGACAGAAGATCATCATCCTTTGAGACTTTCTGATCAGTTGGAGTCTTCCTTGATCAGCTCTTTCCACTCTTCATCACTGTCACCATCCTGGTGAAAGATAGACTTCACAGTAGATAAATTTACTAAAGGTGTGTTCAGGATTTTGTTTCTTGGAAGAACTTTCATCAGTTGTCATCTTCTTCTCTATAGCACCAAGATATTTTCTCTTCCTTGAATATTGAGTTAGCTCTTTTGATGCCTTAGCAGATTGTTTTGTTTGATCAGTTAAAACATCAGCATTTGACTCTAATGCATAGATCTTCATTTTGAGCTGCTTAATCTCTCTTCTTTTCTTTTTATCACATTTGATTGAGCAGAAATAAAGTTATTTGCTTGTTCAAGCTTCATCATCACCCTATCTTTTTCTTCCTTTTCAGCTTCACCTGACTCTTTAAGCTCAGACTCCTGATCAAGCAGAGCATCAATGAATTCATTGTTGTATTGAGCATCCTCTCTTAGCCTTTTTATTCTAGCTGCTTGTTTTATAAGCTCTTCATCCGTTTCTCTGATCACTTCCTTCAACTCCTATATTCTTTGCTTTCTTTTATTTGATTTCAGCACCAGCTTGTTGTACTCAGCAACCAGATAACTCTTGCTGACAGGGATATCAGCATCACTTAGATCCTCTTCATTGTATGCTATCACATCAACATGGTTTGCTTCTTCTTCTCCTTCCTGATGTTGAGAAGCAATCTCATCATCTTTTACTTCTTTCTGGGCTTCACCTGCTGAGCTTGAACTGATTTCAATAGCTTGAACTTTTGGTTCTTGATATGATTGTTGTTGTTGATGATGATCAGTGACTGGAGTGACTGGTTCGGTTTTATTTAAAAGTACAGGGGATTCAGTGTTGGATAATGACAGTTTGACTGTACTTGCTTGAGACGCTAACTCTGTCTCCCTAGTGAAGATGCTCTCAGTGGCTGAACTTTCTAGATTTGTATTTTTTGATAAAGTTGCATTTGAAGCTGATTTGGTGATGGAGGGTGGATTGGAGAGATTGGCTCTGTGTTTTGGCTGTTTGGTGATTGTGGTTGGGATGTTTGTTGTTGATTGGTGATTGATGATGGATGGGAGAGATTGGCTCTGTGTTTTGGCTGTTTAGTGATTTTGGTACGGATGATTGAGATTGATGATGTATGGGTGATACAACAGGTGAATGAGTGTCTTGCAATGAATTGGCTGGAGAATCCTCTTGTTAAACATCCCACACAAGCTCTTGAGGAATATCAGCTGTTGCATTATTTTTAAAAGACAAGATATAAAGAATGAAAGAAAGAAAAGCTATAAGGTCCAAGTGGAGGGACTAAAAGTGTCCAAAAGGACAAAACTTTGATAAAGTTGGTGTAAAGGTGGGCATGGCCGCCCACCCTCGCTTCACATCAACATATCTTCGGTTTTAAGGAGAGAGAGAGTAGGAGAGAACTCTCGGCTTGTGGAAGAAGAAGAAGAAGAAGTGAACGAATTCAAGGTAAGAATTCATGGTTTTTATGTGTTTATGGCGGGTTTTATCCCGGTTATGTGTTTCTGTGCTTATGTGTTTGTGAATGTGCTTGGGTGTGTGTGTTTGGAGTTGTTTTTAGGTGCTTGAACTCATAGCAAGCGGGTAAAAAGGAAAAACACCGAAATTGCACCAGGTGAGTTCTAGACCCTGGTTTTTACTTGTTTTAAACTATCTTTGGGGCTAAAAATGTATGAAAATGGTTTTTATAAAGTTCATGTATGTTTACCCGTAAGCATTGTGTATGTTGTATGTTGATTTTTGAACTGCTTATAGGTTATTCATATTTAGAATAACCATGTTAAGCTTAGAACAGATGGGTAAAATTTTTGGGTTGAATACATACTAGGAACATGATATACCGAAGGTTCATACGCCTGAAAATACCATAGAATGATTTAAGTGTAATCCATGCGCCTGAACAGTAGCCCATGCGCCTAAGATTACCTTAGAAATATTTAAGTACAACCCATGCGCCTGAACAGTGGCCCATGCGCCTAGAAATATTAGCCGGACGACTAAGTGTAGGGCCATGCGCCCAAGTGGCTCATGCGCCTAAGTGTCCATGCGTCCGAATTATCCATGCTCTAAGTGTTCATACGCACAAATAGTGCCCGAGTGCCTGAATAGTTCATGCGGCTAAAGTGAAAATGTTTCAAGTGTTGGCTGATGCACCTACATAGTGATGAAACGCCCGAAAAGGGCTCATGCGCACAAATAGTTCCCATGCGCCTAAGCACTTAGAAATTTTACAGAATTTTCAGGGAATCTGTGCTTTAGGTTTCGACCGAGGTTGACTAAGGGCTTATTAATGATGATGTTTCATGCATGATATGATTACTTATGATTGTTCCTTATTATTGTTATTGCTATTATTATTACTTATAGTATGTGACTTTACGTGGTATAAAGAAAAGAAGAGGAACATTAATGAAAATTTTAACAAGTCTTGCAAGCTTACAGGAGGTACAAGACCGTGTTGTCGTTAGCTCAACTGTGCTACGTTAGCTACCCTATTATGCACACAGGGTCAATCAATTGAGATTGGCAGGACCTTTGCAGCGTGTCCTGGGTGATTGGTTGGCCTTGTACATAGTACACAGAACCTGTTCGAGGGATACAGTTGACCCTTTCGAGGGATAAAGTTGACCCTTTCGAGGGATACAGTTGACCCTTTCGAGGGATACAGTTGACCCTTTCGAGGGATACAGTTGACCCTTTCGAGAGATATAGTTGACCCTTTCGGGGGATATAGCTGACCCTTTCAAGGATACAGTTGACCCTTTCAGGGATACAGTTGACCCTTTCAAGGGATACAGTTGACCCTTTCGAGGGATATAGATGGCCCATCACCCTTTTTCCATCGCGCATATAGTTGGGGTATTGCTCATTAGTCCATACAGAAAGTGAACATAAGATAAAAGTTACAAAAACAGACAAGGCATACAGTAAAGAGAACGAACAATACTTGTTCATATAGTTGACGTGTGCTCGCATATACAGTACAGAGTTGTATTTTACAGAAAAGAGTATTTTCATATACAACATATAGAAAGTATTTTATTACTTTAAAACTAGAGCTCACTCAGCAACGCTGACTTTTATAAACTTTCAGTTGGCAGGTAATTATTACTGAGGATGGCACGAGGGTGAAGCCACTCGGCAGGAAAGACTGACATCCATTCGTATTTTATGTTGCTATGTTTTGTAATGCAGTAAAACAATTCTTTTTTAATCAGTTAAACAATGATGTATTGCTAACAATAGCGGTTTAAATGAAATGAATGGGTTTTGATAAAGTATTTCTGCTGCTTAAGTTTGTATAATTATATTGTTTAATGTTTTAACTACTGTGATTGACCAACTGTGATGTTTCCGGGAACGGGGCCTTACATTGCATCAATCACATGTGCAAACATGTCCATGCCATCTCCTTCATATTTTCCAGAAATTTTGTTCAGTACTGATCTGCCAGGTGTGTGCTTGAACAAAAACACCACCATCTATAGTAGTTCCAGGCAGATCAGCATTAATGATCAACTGCAGAGAAACCTTGGAAACATATACATCTTATCAGCCTTCTGCACTTTGATATGATCACTTAAGCAGTTGAAGATGTATTTTGAATAATGCAGGTTCTTCCCTCAAAAACACCAATAATCCCAGAGGAAATGTGCCTTGAGAATCTGTCAAGACCAGATTTTCTGTTTGACATGCACTTAAGGTAAGTGTGACAAAGAAATCTGTACGGCTTGCAAAGTCTTCCTTTCTTGATTTCTCCTTTGTCGAAATCACCATCATATCCCATCAGAAGAAATACTTTCTCTATGTAGTCATCTTCGAACACATCAGGGTGACCAGCTTCGACTTCTCCCAACTCAAGAACCCTTCTTATTGTATGTTCATCGACTCTTAGTCGTCGATTCTTCACAGTAGCCATAATAACTTCACCATCTTCGTCTATGCGTGCAGAGTTCCAGAAATCAATGATATGTGATTGATAAATCACAGGCTCTGCTGATAAGGCATAGAACAGCCTCGATCTTCTTAGATATCTGATAATTTCTTGACATACTTCTGAAACAGGATCATCAGGGTTCAAGAAGGCACAAACATTGTGTTTTCTCGCAAATCGTTTATCCATCTGTTCATAAGAAAAGATTTCGTTAGAATCACATTATTCACATGAGAATACGAACAGTTAAGAGATAAAACACGAATCAAGCAGTTCATTACAACATGTTTTACCTGAAGAACAACAGATTAGTGACACAGATATATGTTTGTTTAATGTTTTGATGTGGTAAAATTTTAAATGCTATGGAGGAGGGAAAAGTTTGTTGAGAGTGAGTTTTTCTAGGTCTGAAAAGTGAGCTGAAAAAGCGAATAATAAATTTGAGAAGTCAGACCTCATCATTTATACTCTCAGACATATTAATTTTATCTCATTAATTAAATAGGACCCACAACGTATTCTTCTGTAGAACATCTACAGATCAACACCATCTGCTGATGAAGTGTAACCTACATTTTCACAGTTTACCAAACTGTAAAATTAAATTACATTGTTGATCTTTGTTCATCCGTTTTACCAATCTACGGATAAACATTTAAGTTTTCCACATTGTAGCTTCTGCTAATGCTTAAGATGGCACTGTAGCTTCTACTAATGCTTGAGATATCACTGTAGCTTCTGTTGATGCTTAAGATAGCACAATGCAGAAAAATATTATTGTTTGTATGGTCCAAGTCCATTGGTTAGAACCATTTATTACTTTAGGACCTTGTTGGCTTTGTATACATGGCAATCTAGCACGAGAAAGTTCAAAAAGATTTTAATAAAATTATCATGTATCCAGTAGCTAAGATGATGCTCAGATTCCAATTCCTTCATATTGATGATGAGATAGACAATGCTGCTGATTGAGAAACTTAACTTCATGTATTCTACTCCCCCTAAATTTGTGATTAATGGTGAAATTAAGCATTTATCATAAATTTCTTTAAGAGGAATAACATGATTTGTAACTGTATGATGATGTTCAGACATATATACACATATGATGGGATCATACTATAATACTAAGCCTCTTCCTGATGAGTATTTTGTTGAATTGATACCTGAACAAAGTTCTGATTGCAAGTATATTATCACTTAAATCCATACAAGAGCTCATGTATCAACTGGCATGCTGATTATCATGTTTTCATGTTGATTTGGAAATAACTGCTATGGGCTTCACATTCAATTACAAAGATTTTGTCCTCCCTTTGCAAGTCAAATCATCACTTTTTCACACTTAAGAACTATGTACTTGAAGTTATAACATCTATCTTGAGATGCATTTGACATCTCATTAATGCAATGATGTAAAAGCTCAAGATAATATACAATTGATCACATAGGATTCTTTTGAGAGCTTAGATATGATCATCATCAGGTCACCAGGTCTTTACTCACGTAAAACAGAGGTGCCTTTAACCCAGGTCTTTGTTTACATAAAATAGAGGGATGATGAGGATCATGATCTATTCACCGTTTGTAACTGAATTTCAGTATAGTGGTCATACACCCAAGTCTTTGTTTACACAAAACAGAGGGAGTATGATTTGCAAAGATAGCTATTATAAAGTGTTTGTACATAATGTGTTTAGATGAGTGATTTAGTCACATCAGAAAAAGACTCACCTTGTATTCTCAAAATAAAGTTTCCCACAAACAATCACTTTAGCATTATGTTTGGCATGCACTCAGTTTAGTTTCCACTCAAGATGAATCTACTCACATATCAAGAAACTTGCTGAGATTTATTATTTATTCATGAATTCAGAAATAAGCAAAGCTATAGTGTACTATCATTTCTCATGCATATGTCATGCTTAAGTATCATGACACACAATATTTTGTTTGTTTAATTTGATTAATCTAAGTTAATCATGCCTAGAGATTCAACCAGAAAGTTAAATCTGACTGAGTCAAAGGCTTTAGTGAATAAATCAGCAAGCTAATTTGTTGTATCCACTTTGACTAACTTAATCAAACCCTTTTCTGAGCAATCTCTCAGAAAATGATATCTTATCTTAATATGTTTTGTTTTACTATGTTGCATAGGATTAGCAGTTATAAACATAGCAGCAGAATTGTCTATATAAATTGAAGTTAGAAAGAAGTTGTAACCATAGTCAAGCAATTGGTTTTGCAACCAAAGAACTTGAGAGCAACCAGCTGAAGTAGCTATGTACTCAGCCTCAGCTGTGGATACAGAAACATTGGTTTGTTTCTTGCACTGCCATGACACTAGCCTGGTCCAATGAACTGACATCCACCGGTTGTTGATTTTCTGTTACTGTTACTTCCACCATAGTCACTGTCTGAGTGTGAGTAGAGTGTAAAGTCTCCATCCTTCGGATACCAAAGACCAAGTCCTGGTTTTCCTTTGAGATATCTGAAAATTCTTTTTACAGCATTGAGATAAGACTCCTTGGGATCATATTGGTACCTAGCACATACACACACAGCAAACATAATATTAGGCCTACTGGTAGTTAAATACATAAGTGAACCTATCATTGATCTATATAATTTTTGATCAATAGATTTTCCAGAAGGATCAGGAATAATCTTATCAATTGTTGATGCTGGTGTTTTGCATGAGGATACTTCAGCAAGATTGTATTTCTTCAGAATTTGATGTATGTATTTTCTTGATTGATGAAGATCCCATTGGATTTTTGATGAACTTGAAGGCCAAGAAAGAAGGTTAATTCACCCATTGAACTCATCTGAAATTCAGATTTCATCAGCTATTCAAAATCTTCACACAATCTCTTATAGTTGAACCAATATAATGTCATCAACATATATTTGAACTACTAAGAGATCTTCATGTTCTTGTTTGAGAAAGAGTGTCTGGTCCATAGTTCCTCTTTTGTAGCCATGCTTGAGCAAGAAAGATGATAGTGTTTCATACCATTTTCTTGGTGCTTGATAAAGACCATAAAAGGCTTTATCTAGTTTGTATACCTATGGGGATAATGAGGATCTTCAAAACCAGGGGTTGTGACACATAAACCTCCTCATCAATCTTCCCATATAAGAATGCACACTTGACATCCATCTGATACACAGTGAACTTCTTATATGATGCATAAGCGAGAAACACTCTTATTGCCTCAATTCTTGCAACTAGTGCAAAAACTTCATCATAGTCTATTCCTTCTTCTTGAGTGTATCCTTGCACAATCAACCTTGCTTTGTTTCTAACAATAATCCCTCTGTCATCTAGTTTGTTTTTGTATAGCCATCTAGTTCCAATAGGATGTTGACCTTCAGGCAGATCAACTAGAGACCATACCTTTTGCTTTCTGAACTGTTGAAGCTCTTCTTACATAGCTTCAATCGAACTATTGTCTTTTAAAGCAGCAGTGCTGTTTGGAGGGACCACTTGAGAAAGAAAACAACTGAAGAGACAAAGGTTGGCAGTACCACTTTGGCTCCTTGTAGTTCTTTTTGCTGGATTTCTAATGATGTTGTTGATTGGATGAGTCTTATGGATTCTCATTGAAGGTGTTGATTCAACTGGTATAGATGATCCTAGATTAGTCATTTCCATTGCCTCACACTGATCCAACTCAGGCAGAGAGTTTAAGAAATAGTCAAAATGTTGAACATGAGTTGAAGGATCATGAGAGTCTTCTGTATGTGCTGCAGGAGCATCTCCAGTCTTGGTTTGCTATTCTGTAGGAACTTCTCCGGATACATTTTGTTCATCCGTAGGAACTTCTCCAGAAGCATTTTGCTCTTCTGTAGGAACTTCTCCGGATACATTTTGTTCATCTGTAAGAACTTCTCCGGAAGCATTTTGCTCGTCCGTAGGAACTTCCCCGGAAGCATGTTGCTCTTCCGTAGGAACTTCTCCGGATGATAAGTAAGGACATGAATCTTTTCCAATGTTTGTTGAATTCACTTGAGAGCCTGGTTCTGTTGAAGGGACAGCATTCACATCTCCGGATGTACCATGTTCATTTCCAGATGTAGTATCTACTGCTACTGATGTGTTTTCACCTGAGGATGGGGGTATCCTTGGAGGATCAGCAGATAAGGTTACTTCAGTCATATCAGGTGGAACAAATGGATAAGATACTACATCAGATCCTGCATTATTCTAATGATCATAGTTAAATGATTTAGAGAAAGCATCTATGTCAAACAACCATGACGAACCTTTACCTGACTTTGTAAATACAGTTTCATCAAAAGATACATTAGGAGTCTCTTCCATAATATATTTGTGGAACATAAACCCTATATGATTTGGAAGTTGAAGAGCATCAACAAAGAAACCATTATATGCTTTTTCTGAAAATTTTCCTAGTGACTATTTTATGTTCAAAACAGTTACATGACATCCAAAGACTTTAAGATATCCTATGTATGGTTTTCTTTTAAATAAGAGCTCATAAGGAGTTTTGTTATGTTCTTTGACAATTAATGTTAGTTTTGAATATTGCATGCAGTATTCACAGCCTCAGCCCAAAAAGTGATGGGCAAATATGAATCAGCTAGCATTGTTCTGGCTGCTTCAATGAGAGTTCTATTTTTTCTTTTAGCAACTCCATTTTGTTGTGGAGTTCTTGGTGCACTAAATGCCTTGCAATACCTTTGTTCCTACAAAAGGAATCCAGTTCAAAATTCACAAATTCAGTACTATTGTCACTCCTAAAAATTTTGACTTTTGTATCAAGTTGATTCTCAATCTTGATCACAAATTCTATTAATATTTCTGATGTTTCACTCTTTTGTTTTAAGAAAAAGACCCATGTGAATCTTGTGAAATCATCAACTATTACCAAACAATATTGCCTTTTTCCAATGCTCATCACATTGGTAGGACCAAACAGATCCATGTGAAGCAATTTGAGTGGTGTAGTATTACTATTGATAATTTTAGATTTATGTGACACTCTATGTTGTTTTCCTTTGTAACAAGAAGAACAGTGAGTTGAACAATGAAACTCTTTGTTTGGCAATCCAATGACGAGGTCATTTTTCACCAATTGATTCATGTTCTTCATGTTAGAATGGACAAGCCTTCTATGCCATAATTGAGACAAATCTTCTGATAGTTTAGATATAAGGCATGTTTCATGTTTTGTGAGAGAAGTGTTGTTCATATCCAAAACATAATTGTTTCCTTTTCTTGATGCTTTGAGGAGGATCCATTCTTCTGGAACAATAAATCCTGGCTTAAGAATGTAACATTAGTATTATAAAATAATGTGATATAATTTTGATCACAAATTTGAGACACACTAAGTAAATTATATTGTAAATTTTCATAGTAATTTACTTTCTCAAGCTTAAGTACACTATTTGTTATCATCCCTTCACCAACAATTTTACCTCCCATTTTATCCCCACCAATGCCACATAAGAAGCATTTTTATGTTTGAAATCATGGAGAAGTGAACAGTTTCCTGTCATATGCGTGGAACAACCGCTGTCAACATACCACTTGTTGTCAGCTCTCCAATATTGTTCCCGCATTCAGAAATAAATCAGTTAGAAGTGACAACCCAAGTCTGAGTGATCTTGGGTTTGTCACCCGTGTCTAAAATTTTTACTCCTTCATGACTTAATCCTGAAGTTTCAGTATTAATTTCATATCTAGTTGATTCATTTTGATTTGATGATGGTGAGGATGATTCTGTTGAAGCTGATGTAGAAGCTTTGGAGTCTTCTTTCTTAGTTGATTCTTCCTTCACCTTATCTTTCTTTGGTTGATATTTTGATTTAGAAGATGAACCTACACTTTTGAAGGTTTTATCATCTTTTGCTTTTGATTGAGACACATGTGATCCCTTTTCAAAATGATCAAAGAAATTATCACTGATGATTGACTTCTTCTCAGCCAAGTCTATCTTTTTGTGAGGTGTTTTTGATTGGATTGATGTTGTTTTCTTCACGGATTTAGCATCTTCAGAATATTTCTGCTTTGGGTTTGACTTTTGCTTTTGATTTACCTTCTTTTGCTTTGAATCATCTTGACTTTCAGCAGATTGAGAGTCTGATTCTGTCAAATCAGTTTTTGACTTCTTTGTGCTTTTGCTTTTGTTCTTTTTGTTAAAATAGCATCGTGAGTTGAATGATTATTTTTGTTGCAAATAGCACAGAATTTGTTGAAGTAACACTTTGAAGTCATATGATTGTTCATATTGCATATGGAACAATAACTACTGAAGTAGCAGTCTTCTATATTGTGATTTGTCATATCACACCACTTGCAATACATTTCTTCAGATTCCTCTTCATGCTCATCTTTTTTCTTTTTCTTGTTCAGTTTGGGAGCTTTTGTTTCCTTTTTTGAAGAGCTTGATTTGTTCTTGCTGTTCCTTGAAACATCAGCAATTGAATCTTTCTTGTCCTTTGATGACTTTTGTTGCTTCAGATTCAACATCTTTTGTTTGTTAACAGCTACTCTTTTGGTACCTCATCCATAGATTCGGCTTTCTTCTTCAGCAGAAGTTCTACGGATTCAGCAGACTTTGCTTTCCGCAGATCTTCTACTGAAGAATTTTTCTTTTGTTTAGTTGATATTTGTTTCTTCTTACCTTTATCTGCATGGGATAAAAGTACTTCTTCAGTTGATCCGCAACTATCAACTTCTTTTTGAAGATTCAGTTCTTGAAGTCCTTCATTGAGTTCAGCAATCCTCTTGCAGATAGTCTTCAACATGTTTCTCTGCTTTGGAGGATATTGTAGCTTTGATTCTTCAAGTACTCTTGGAATACCAGTTTTAATGTGAACATTCTTACCAATGGTCAGTTGATCAACATTAGGTTCATCAGAATGATCCAAGTCATCACAATTATCATAATCAAATTCTGAATTATTTTGATATAAAGATTCTGATTTAGAGGATTCAGTTTCACTCACCTCAGCTTTATTGTTAATGTAGATTTGAGTTGATTCTGTTTCAAACTTGGTGCTAGGCACAAAATGATTTGATAGTGTAATGTTCTGTAGTTTTTATTTATTTTTTATTGTAATCATCCTCTTTCTTCAATTCTTGTAATGTCAAGACTTGATCATAGTGAAAATATTTATTTTATATTATTCTTGTTCATTATATGCTTGTTTAACAATTAAACAATTACGAATACGCATTTTAATGCAAAACCAAGCAATTTATCGAGACTTATTTTTTTGGATAATTATTTATAAGGTTTCTTTTATGGTTCATACGTTAAAATACCCAAAATATATTTAATCATTAGTTTATGATTCAAATTGATAAATAACATAAGTTGAAGGGTTAAATTTGAAACTATTGAATTTACTTCCACTCATCTCCCCAACTACTTTCATTAATGTCCAACCATAATTTTTATCTATAAATACTAACTCAAATCACTCTCTAATCACTTTCATCACTCTAAACTCTCTCAATACATCCAAGAACTTCATCTTTTTTGCAAGAAATATTCAAGAACAACTTGTGAGTTTTTATTTATTTATTTATTTTCTTTCTTACTTTATTCTTCATTTTCTCTACCACTTGTAATAACCTCTAGGACATAACCATTTAGTCACCAAGGTGACACAAGTATGGTAACCCCCATTTTGAGGTCCAACTACCATAGGTAAGTCTACCAGGATAAATGAGATGATAGAGGGTTGTCACGTAGAATTAGAAGGTCACAAGTTTCATGTTAGACCATTCGTGATGACCTTTGGCGGGTTTGATGTACTCCTAGGAATGGATTAGTTGGCGGACTACGAGGCGAATATTGTGTGTCGCAAGAAGATGATTCGACTGACAGTGCCTGACGGGGAAAGTTGGAAATATTATACTTGATTCTTTAATACATGTTTTCTTGTTTTATTTTTAAACCTTTTACATACTAAACCAAGTCACCAACAACTTCAATGTTAGAAGGCTTGTGTTGATGTTATATTCCTAAAATTTTAAGATTTTTACACTCCATTCTTTCATCTTTACAAAACACTAAGTGAATAACAAATCAAGAAGTGGATGAAACCAAACCGAGCCTCCAACCAATGTTGAAAGGCTTGTGTTATGGTTTGAAATGGTGATGTTGAACCTTGGTTCTACAACTAATTTATCCACCATACCTCACTTAAACACTTAGTCAAACTAGTTAGTTTACTTTAGTACTTTCATTTATATACTCATAACCATCCGAATCACCCTTATGTGGAGATTGTGTGCAATGGTGACAATCTTGAGGTTTGTGGATATCCCTACCTCTAATACATGACTTATATGAATATAAAACTTGAGGTTTGTGGATTACCCTACCTCTAATGCATGACTTATATTTATATCAACATAATACTTATTCAAAACCAAACCATATATCAATCAACCATGGTTGAATATTATGTGTTAAGGTAGACATTATACTAATCTTATGATTCCTTTTTTGTACTTCCAATGAGTGACTAAACTCATAAAGAACACACACATACATGGTGTCCAAATAAGTCCTAAGTAGTATATACTTTCATGTACTCTCGTATTTGTAATTTTTATATACTTTCCAATTGCTAAATCTCAACCTTGAATCCTAAACTTACACACTTTCATTTACCTTTTAGGGACTTTGGTGAATCATTTAAACTCCATCATCTATTCTTGTGGATTCTAATCGCCAAACCGTGAGTCATACTTTCACCCCTTTTGTTTTAACACTATTTGTTTGCAACATGTTCAATTATCAAATACACTCAATCATTCATTCAATCAAAATTATTCTAAAACAATTCATACAAACATGCTTACTTGTTATACTATTTGTGAATACATTCTAGAATATATTATCTTGCAGCAATCTAACCTCCCTTAACATGTATAGCGCTATAGGACTAGCACATCCGCCCTATTATGATGGGTCTATGTTAGTTATTCAATATTTACGGTCTTGGTCATTTCTAATGCTAAGATTACGCTAGTGGACACTTTGTTTTGATATCGGCTTTGCATGCTAGCAATGTACAGACTTTAGTATACTTTACTCATGTTGAATTGAGATTTTTTCACTATGATACTATGTATTCAAACTTTATGCTCACCAACATATTCATATGTTGACCTATATTTTATACATGTTGCAGAAAATGCTTAAAGCTTTATCAAGAACTCATTAGGTGGACTTAGAAACACACCAAATCTACTATTTTGTTATGCTTGTTTTAGACTTGTATTTCTCAAAATTTTTGTATGTTATTTTGAAGCATTGTAATGTCTTGTTGATTAATGGAAATAAAATTTAATCTTAATTTATTGTCACTTTATTCTATGATGTCTTTGAACAATCTATCACTTCTCGCGCCCCGATGTTTCCACCATCGGTTGGGGTGTGACAGACTGGTATTAGAGCCATAGTTATAGGGAATTAGGAAAATTCCATGTTTTAACCTAGACTATGACTAAGGACTCCCATTAGTAATGCTTATGATTTTTTGATTATCATATTTTTATGCAAAATAAAAAAGAAAAGAAACCCTCAAATCTATCTAATCTTGCTCCTCATCTTATTCTCGGCCAAAAGAAATACACCCTTCCTAAGTTGTAATCATGCAATGACGATACGAAGACACTCGTATTTTACAAATGAACGACCTCACCAAAATAGTTGAATCCCTTACTTTGGTGATGTCTTTCAATCCACCATTCTTGTTTTTATGAAATTAAACCATTAAGATAGGGTGATTTCCTTACCTTGATGCCAATTTCACTTATCTCATTCTTGTGGACCCTTACCAACGAGTTAGGATTAACTCCTTCCTTTGATGGATAAGTACCAACCAACGTTTAGGGACGACACCGCCAAGTAAGGAGTGATATCCATATCTTGGTGACTAGTTCCATTCTTTGATTTTCAATCTCACCAAAGCCTTGAGATTTTGATTGACAATGGACATGTATAACTGGAAGAGCGAATACCGTTACCCAACTTGTCGGCGAGAGTATTCCAACCCATTAAGCCAATCATGATTCCGAACTCAAAAGAAGTCTTGAACACTTTGGATTAGTCTTAGTTCCAAAACGGAACATTCCAAGCCTTAATCGAATTTCTTTTATGTTTGTATTTATTTTATACATTTATGTTTTATCCTTTTTTCCTCTTGCCAAGATCGAATCATCGACTCGCATTAATCTCTCGACCTCAGACGCTAATAATCAAGAACCAACAAAAACTTAAAAGCTTTCATTATTGTTTAGCTAATTCTTTTGAGTGGTTATATGATTATTATGAGACCGATTGAAACCTACTTGCTTAGGTGTTATGTTATAATGCTCTAATATACAAAAATTATTTTAAACACTATTGATTAAGTCTCATCATTCTCTTTACCTACATTGTATATGTCTTCCAAATCCCATAGAAGCTCCAAGCAAAGTTGCAATAAAAAATGGTCGCTTTCATGGCTAAGCAATGGCTCGAGTTATTCCCGATATTGTTAAACAAATCAATGCCACCCCTAGCCCAAACACTTCATTTGAATCCTGAAACCCTAGTCCCAAAACCTCAGCCTTTTCCTATAAGCACTTCAAGTAATGTGGCCCCGAACCTTTCACGGGTGAAGAGGGTGCCTCCAAGATGCTTGAATGATTCGATGGCATTGAGTCACTTTCATCAATAGTGAATGTCCCGACGAGCTTCGGACTCGTAGTGCCACCGGTGTCTTCACATCAAGAGCACTTGAATGGTGGAAAAGTGAAAAGAGTACTCATGGAAATGAGGTCGCATTCGCCTTACCATGGGAAGAAGTGAAGCAACTCATGAAAAATGAGTTTTGTCCTCCTCACAAAATGCAAAGTCTTGAAGAGGAATTTTGGAACCTCAAACAAGTTGGAGGTGACAATTTGACTTACACCATTCGCTTTAAACAACTTAGTATCCTTGTCCCTCACTTGGTCAACTGTAACACCCGGTTATTTTTAAAAGACAAGAAATAAAGAATAAAAGAAAGAAAGGCTATTCAATCCAAGTGGAGTGACTAAAAGTGTAAAAAGGACAAAAATCTTTGAAAAGTTGGTGTAAAGGTGGGCATGGCCGCCCACCCTCACTTCACATCAACATGTTCTTCGGTTTTAGAGAGAGAAAGACAAGAGGAGAGCAGAAACTCTCGGCTTGTAGAAGAAGAAGACGAAGTGAACGAATTCAAGGTAAGAATTCGTGGTTTTTACATGTTTATGATGGGTTTTATCCCGGTTATGCGTCTATGTGCTTACGTGTTGTGATTGTGCTCGTGTGTGTGTTGTGGTGTTGTTTCTAGGTGTTTTGAACTCATAGCAAGCGGGTAAAAGGAAGAGCACCCAAGTTGCACCAGGTGAGTTCTAGACCCCGGTTCTTACTTGTTTTAAACTATCTTTGGGGCTGAAAATGTATTAAAACGTTTTTGCAAAGCTTATGTATGTTACCCCGCATGTATTGTGCTTGTTAAATGTTAAATTCTTGAATGTTTATAGGTTGTTCATGCTTAGAATAGTCATGTTAAGCTTAGAACAGATGGGTTTGATGAATGGGTATGAAAACATGCTAAGAACAATTTACACAGAAGGTTCATACATCTGAAAGTGCCTTAGAAAGATTTAAGTGTAGTCCATGCGCCTAAACAGTAGCCCACGCGCCTAAGATTACCTTAGAAATGTTTAAGTATAGTCCATGCGCCTGAACAGTGGCCCATGCGCCTAGAAATGTTGGCCGGACGATAAGTGTAGAGCCATGCGCCCTAATAGTGCCCATGCGCCCAAGTGGCTCATGCGCCTAAGTATCCATGCGTCTGAAATACTCGTGCATCTAAGTGTTCATACGCACAAATAGTATCCATGCGCCTGAATAGTTCATGTTCCTGAGTGATAAAATGATTAAGTGTTGGCTGATGCGCCTGCATATTTGTAAACACCCAAACAGGCTCATGCGCCTAAATAGTTCCCATGCGCCTAAAACTTAGAAATTTTACAGTTTTCTAGAGTCTGTGCTTTAGTGTTTTGACCAGAGTTGACTAGGTCTTAGTAATGATGATGTTCCATGCATGTTATGATTACATATGATGTTCCTTATTACTTATTATTATTGTTACTATTTTACTTATAGTATGTGACTTTACGTGGCATGTTATTATCATAACGTTAGTATCTAGTAATAATAAAGCGAAAGTGCGATAAAGAAAAAAAGAGGAACATTAATGAAAATGTTAACAAGTCTTGCAAGCTCATAGGAGGGACACGACCGTGTTGTCGTTAGCTCAATTGTGTTACGGGTTAGCTACCCTATTGTGCACACAGGGCCAATCAATTGAGATTGGCATGACCTTTTGGGTGATTGGGTCGGCCTTGTACACAGTACACAGAACCCTTTCGGGGGATACAGTTGACCCTTTCGAGGGATGTAGATGGCCCATCACCCGTTTTCCATCGCGTATATAGTTGGGGTATTGCTCATTGGTCCCCATAGACAGTGAAAGATAAATATAAAAGAATGCAATATAAACAAGGCATACAGTTAGAGATAAAGTATTACCTGATTGTATAGTTAATGCGATAAAGAGATGAAGTTTTCATGAACAGAGTATTTTCATATGTATACCTACAGAAAGTATTTTATTACTTATAAAACTAGAGCTCACTCAGCAACACTGACTTTTATACATTTTCAGTTGGTAGGTAATTATTTCTAAGGATGGCACGAGGGTGAAGCTACTCTGCAGGGAAAGACTGACATCCATTCGTACTTTATGTTGTTGTTGTTTTGTAATACAGTCTAACAATTCTTTTGTAACCAGTTAAATAGTGATGTATTGCTCAACCACAATGGTTTAAATGAAATGAATGGTTTTTGATAAACTAATTCCGCTACTTAAAATTGCATAGTTATAATGTTTAATGTTTTTTATTGTTGTGAATGACCGACTGTGAGGTTTCCCGGGAACGGGGCCTTGCAAGTTGGTATCAAAGCCAAAGTTTAAGAGAATTGGTTAAATAAACTTTTAAAACCTAAACTTAAACTGAAAATGGGACAAATGGAGGATGTCAGCCCGAGTAACTACGTGCCATCAGTTATGTCTTTTCTTAATGTCCACCCGTATTATGTGCGCATGCTATTTGATTATGTGCTCTTAGTATTTAGATACTGATTAAGTTAGGAGAGGAGATGCCTGGGGTATGAAGAGTAAAGTAAGTGGCTAATCACAACTGGCCACTGTAATTAGGGACTTACTATACTTGACATAAACTAAGTATTACCTTGAATGACCGTGTTAGTGTTTGAATCTTATAGTGTGCTTATAGAGGATGGCTGGCGGTAGATCTTCAAAAGCCTCTTGTGGTAGAGGTCACGGTGCTGCTCCGCGACCCAAAAGAGGGAGACCCAAGTAGAGAAGGTGGTTCATGAAGAACCAAGACCCCTCATCCGGAGGGTGGCGACGAGAGCGCCAATCTGAGAGCCTCAGTAAAGGAGGCTATGGTGGAAGAGGTTCACCAGGTCATGCAGACGATTCTACCGTCTGTGGTGACCGAAGTGATCAAGGCCGTAAGGATGGGGAAAGAAAGGAGAGGACGGTCCTCGGGAGGACGAGAACAACCAGAGCCGGAAACGGTTCTCTCTAATGATGAGAACGAGGAAGAAGAAGAGCCTGCGCCAGAGGCGACCCGAGGCTGTAACTATGGGGCGTTTATGAGATGCAAGCCCCCTACTTTCGATGGAATGGCACTGCTGCAGCTGCTCCTGTTGGTGAGGGAAATGGAGGTTGTCCTCGATATCAGTGAGTGCATGAAGATCAGAAGGTGAAATTTGCTACCCACTCTCTTGTGGACTCGGCTTTGTGATGGTGGGACAACATTGTCCAAGCCGAGGTAGCAGGGCCATGGGAGATAAGATGGCCTAAACTGAAGAATTAGTGATTGGGGAATTCTGTCCTCCAGAGTGATGGACAAGGTGGAAAGGGATTCCTGCAACTGGAGGCGGAAAAATGACACACAGCAGTACACCCTAATTCAATGAAATGGCGCGGCTGGTGCCCGATCAAGTGACACCACTGTCACGAAAGATTAAGAGATACATCCAAGGGCTGCCTATCCGTAGGCATGATCGTTGCCCAGCCGAGCACTTTTAGGTCGGCGGTTGATCTGGCTGGTAGATTATATGATGAGCGCGAGGTGGTGGTCGTGGCTGAGGTGAAGAAAACGAGTGGGGATGGAAGGAACTGGAATGGGAAACGTTTGGATGTGGTGAGTCACCCAAACAATAAGGTGGCGAAGGTAGGTGACCGACGTGTGGTCACAGCTGTTGTAGGAGGAAGAATGTGGTAATGTGGAAGGGAGCATGCTGGAGAGTGCAGGATGGGGATGAATGTATGCTTCAGGTGTGGTCAGCCTGGTCATATTGCCAGAGACTGTAAGAAGCCGAGGGTGAGAGCTCGGAAGCAGGAAAAGAAGCCGAAAGAAGGAGGGCAGAGGCAAGTGCTAGAGCATACACTATGACCCGGGAGGAAGCCAGAGCTGATCCCGATGTTGTGTCAGGTATGTTTCTAGTAAACCAAACTTGTGCCTCTATATTGTTTGATTCTGATGCTAGTAGGAGTTTTATTTCTTCTACTTTATTGCTAAGTTTCCTGTTAGTAGCAGAAAGGTCAGTGCATCATTCGATGTAGAACTGCTATTGGTAAGTCCACTAGAATTACTGATGTGATAGAGGACTGTACCATAGAACTAAAAGGTCATAGGTTTGCTGCTAGGTTACATGTGATACCCCTAGGTGGATTTGATGTAGTACTAGGGATGGACTGGTTAGCAACCTATGAAACAAAATCGTATGTCGCAAGAAGATGATTCGATTAGTTGCGTCCGATGGGAGTTTGGTTACGATTTATGGAGATCGCGTCACGACGATTCCGAAAGTGATTTCTATGGGGCGGCGGGAAAGTGCATGAGGCGTGGATGTAGTGCCTACTTGGCCTATGTAAAGGATGTGGACGCGCCAACACTGCAACTATCTGACGTACCAGTTGTGTGTGACTTTCCGGATGTATTCCCGGAAGACTTACCCGGCGTGCCACCGGATCGCGAGATTGAGTTCCAAATTGACTTGGTACCCGGTGCTCAACCCATTGCCAAAGCACCGTATCGATTAGCTCTCACAGAAATGAAAGAACTCATGGAACAGTTGCAAGAGCTGCTCGATAAGGGATTCATTAGACCGATATCTCTCCCTGGGGTGCTCCGTCCTTTTGTGAAGAAGAAAGACGGTAGTATGAGGATGTGCACCGTGAGCTAACAAGTTGATAGTGAAGAACCGATACACCCTACCAAGGATAGATGATCTGTTTGATCAGCTCCAGGTGCCAGTTGGTTTTCGAGGATAGATCTTCGATCTGGTTACCATCAACTGAAGTGAAGGAGCAGGATATCCCTAAAACAGCTTTTTGCACCGCTACGGTCACTATGAATTCCTTGTTATGTCATTTGGTCTGACCAATGCGCCAGCCGCTTTTATGGATTTGAATCGAGTGTGTCGCCAATGTTGGATAAATCGTGATTATGTTTATTAATGATATCCTGATTTACTCAAGAGCAAGGAGGAGCACCGATCACATTCGGAGGTGTTAGAGACCTTAAGAAGGGAAGGTTGTATGCCAAATTCTCCAAATGCGCGTTTTGGTTACGCGAAGTTCAATTCTTAGGTCACGTGATAAATCCAGAGGGGATTATGGTAGACCCTGCTAAGTTGAGGCTGTGATGCAATGGAAGTCTCCGAGGACACTATTTGAGATTCGTAGTTTCTTGGGGTTGGCGGGTTATATATCGAAGATTCATTCAGACTTTTCCAAGATCGCTCTCCCCTGGCCAAGTTGACCCAAAGGATGTAAAGTTTATGTGGTCAAGCTCAAGAATAGCGTTCGAGGAGTTAATGGTGAGGTTGACTCAAGCTCCTGTCTTGTCATTACCCGAAGGAACGAGGATTTGGTGGTATATTCTGATGCTTCTTACTTGGGGTTGGGGTGTGTATTAATGCAAATAGGGAAGGTTATAGCCTATGCATCCCGACAGTTGAAAGTTCATGAGGTTAACTACCCTACTCATGACCTGGAGCTAGCAGTCGTGGTCTTTGCACTAAAGATTTGGAGGCACTATCTGTACAAGACGAAGTGCACCATTTTCACAGACCACAAGAGCTTGAAGTACTTCTTCGAGCAAAAAGATCTGAACATGAGGCAGGGTTGATGGTTGGAGCTTATAAAAGATTATGATTGCGAGATCTACTATCATCCGGCAAAGCCAACGTGGTGGCTGATGCTCTTAGCCGAAAGGAGAGGCCCGAGCCGATTCGGGTGAAAGCATACCAACTGATCATGACCTCTGATGTAATAAGCAAGTTAAGGAGTTTCAAGATGAGGAATTAGGAGAAGATCATCTAAACTCTGAAAGAATGAGAGGTCTGGTTGGGTAATTGGGTGAAAACACACTTGGTGTTAAAACTCGATTTGGACGGGTGTGGATTCCTTGTTTCAGGATCTACGTGTGAGGATTATGGATGAAGCTCACAAGACTCGATACTCCATTCATCCTGGTGCCACAAAGATGTATCAAGATATGAGAAAAATTATTGGTGGCCAGGTATGAAGCGTGACGTGGTGGAGTATGTGAGTAAGTGCCTTACCTGCCTATAGGTGAAGGCGAAACACCAGAAGCCGTATGGGAAGATCCAACCTTTGGATATACCGGAATGGAAGTGGAGGCACATCACCATGGATTTCATTACAAAGCTACCACGTACTCCGAAGGGGTACGATGCCATATGGGTGATTGTTGACCGTTGACGAAGAGTGCTCACTTCCTACCGATCCGCGAGACATATTCATCCGGAGGTTGGCTGACCTGTTCATCAAGGAGATTGTAACTCGTCATGGTGTACCGGTGTCCATTGTGTCTGATCGTGACACCCGTTTACATCTAAATTCTGGAAGAAATTCCATGATTCTATGGGGACGAGGTTACATATTAGCACGGCTTATCATCCCCAAACTGATGGTCAGTCAGAAAGGACCATTCAGACATTGGAGGACATGCTTCGGGCATGTGTAATCGATTTTGGTGGAAGTTGGGACGACCACTTACCGTTACCGGATTCTCATATAACAACAGCTATCATGCCAGCATTGGTATGCCACCATATGAGATGCTATACGGTAGGAGATGCAGAACACCTATTTGTTAGGGTGACATTGGTCAGAAAGATTTAGGAAGCATTGAGGTAATCTAGGCTATGACTGAGAAGCTTGAGAGGATCAAAGCCTTCATGAAGGCAGCTAAAGATAGACAGAATTCGTATGCCGATAAACGACGTAGACCAACTGAGTTCCAGGTGGGTGACCAGGTTATGTTGAAGGTCTCACCTTGGAAGGGTATCATCAAATTCAGGAAGCGGGGCAAGTTGAGCCCAAGATATATAGGCCCTTTCTGAATCATTGCTCGAGTAGGAGAGGTGGCCTATAGATTGGAGTTGCCGGATGAGTAAGAATTCACCCGACGTTCCATGTATCTCATTTGAGAAGTGCTTAGCCGATGAAGACATGATTGTTCCACTGGAGGACATTGAAGTTGATGAAAGGCTCAATTATGTGGAGCAACCAGTGGCAATCATCGATCGTAAAGAGAAGAGGCTGAGAAATAAAGTGGTTCCTCTTGTGCGTGTACAGTGGAAGCACAGGAAGGGATCCGAATCTATGTGGGAAACTAAGGAGGAGATGAGGCAACATTATCCTCGTTTGTTGAGGAATAACAGGTTTTGGGGACGAAACCTATATAAGGGGGTGGACTTGTAACACCCGGTTATTTTTAAAAGACAAGAAATAAAGAATAAAAGAAAGAAAGGCAATTCAGTCCAAGTGGAGGGACTAAAAGTGTAAAAAGGACAAAAATCTTTGAAAAGTTGGTGTAAAGGTGGGCATGGCCGCCCACTCTCACTTCACCTCAACATCTTCTTCGGTTTTAGAGAGAGAAGAGACAAGAGAGAGCAGAAACTCTCGACTTGTAGAAGAAGAAGAAGAAGTGAACGAATTCAAGGTAAGAATTCATGGTTTTTACATGTTTATGATGGGTTTTATCCCGGTTATTCGTCTATGTGCTTACGTGTTGTGATTGTGCTCGTGTTGTGTTTTGGTGTTGTTTCTAGGTGTTTTGAACTCATAACAAGCGGGTAAAAGGAAGAGACCCCAGTTGCACCAGGTGAGTTCTAGACCCCGGTTCTTACTTGTTTTAAACTATCTTTGGGGCTGAAAATGTATAAAACGTTTTTGCAAAGCTTATGTATGTTACCCGCATGTATTGTGCTTTTTAAATGTTAAATTCTTGAATGTTTATAGGTTGTTCATGCTTAGAATAGTCATGTTAAGCTTAGAACAGATGGGTTTGATGAATGGGTATGAAAACATGCTAAGAACAAGTTACACAGAAGGTTCATGCGTTGAAAGTGCCTTAGAAAGATTTAAGTGTAGTCCATGCGCCTAAACAGTAGCCCATGCACCTAAGATTACCTTAGAAATGTTTAAGTATAGCCCATGCGCCTGAACAATGGCCCATGCGCCTAGAAATTTTGGTCGGACGATAAGTGTAGGGCCATGCGCCCCAATAGTGCCCATGCGCCCAAGTGGCTCATGCGCCTAAGTGTCCATGCGTCTGAAATACTCGTGCGTCTAAGTGTTCATACGCACAAATAGTACCCATGCGCCTGAATAGTTCATGTTCCTGAGTGATAAAATGATTAAGTGTTGGCTGATGCGCCTGCATAGTTGTAAAACGCCCAAACAGGGCTCATGCGCCTAAATAGTTTCCAAGCGCCTAACACTTAGGAAATTTTACAGAGTTTTCTAGGAGTCTGTGCTTTAGGGTTTTGACCAGAGTTGACTAGGGCTTAGTAATGATGATGTTTCATGCATGTTATGATTACATATGATTCCTTATTACTTATTATTATTATTACTATTATTACTTATAGTATGTGACTTTACGTGGCATGTTATTATCGTAACGTAAAGTATCTAGTAAAAATAAAGCGAAAGAGCAATAAAGAAAAAAAGAGGAAAATTAATGAAAATGTTAACAAGTCTTGCAAGCTCATAGGAGGGACACGACCATGTTGTCGTTAGCTCAACTGTGCTGCGGGTTAGCTACCCTATTGTACAGACAGGGCCAATCAATTGAGATTGGCAGGACCCTTGTAGCGTACCCTGGGTGATTGGGTCGGCCTTGTACACAGTACACAAAACCCTTTCGGGGGATACAGTTGACCCTTTCGAGGGATATAGATGGCCCATCACCGTTTTCCATCGCGCATATAGTTGGGGTATTGCTCATTGGTCCCCATAGACAGTGAAAGATAAATATAAAAGAATGCATTGTAAACAAGGCATACAGTAAAGAGATAAAGTATTACCTGATTGTATAGTTAATGCGTGCTCACGTATAAAGAGATGAAGTTTTCATGAACAGAGTATTTTCATATGTATACCTACAGAAGTATTTTACTTATAAAACTAGAGCTCACTCAACAACGCTGAATTTTATACATTATCAGTTGGAAGGTAATTATTGCTAAGGATGGCACGAGGGTGAAGCTACTCGGCAGGGAAAGACTGACATCCATTCGTACTTTAGTGCTGTTGTGTTTGTAATACAGTAAAACAATTCTTTTGTAACCAGTGAAATAGTGCTGTATTGCTCAACCATAGTGGTTTAAATGAAATGAATGGTTTTTGATAAACTAATTCCGCTGCTTAAGATTGCATAGTTATAATGTTTAATGTTTTTAATTGCTGTGAATGACCGACTGTGAGGTTTTTGATAAACTAATTCCGGAGTGCCATAAGACCATCTTGCATATGATGACAACCGTTCAGGGTCTTCCGTGTTCTTCCTCGAGTTCATCCAATTGATGTCTCAGGTTGTACACCTCTTGTTGTAGTGTATAGACATCACCTGTGAGTCGCCTTACTCGATGCTGTTCAGTATCCAGTGCAGCCATTAGTGCAGCAATCAGTTGCTCGTTGGACTGCGCCGTTCGTGGGAGTGAAGGCATGGGTTGATTGGCATTGTTCCTAGTCCTTGGCTTTGGGACAGGTACGCGATCCCTAAACATGATATGGTCAACAAACCTAGGATAGGAACGCCAGTCTCGCGAGGGTCACGCTTCATCAATGCAAATGGTTGATCCCAGTCAATCTCCTCTCAGGGATAAGCCAGTCCAGGCCAATCGAATCCATCATTAGGTACAGTGCAGAGGTGGGGATTCAGGCGTGTAGGTGATTCGGGTCTTTTACCCGGAGCTCTCGAAGACGATGCCATGCTGCAGAGAGTGTGACGTGTATGCCAATGAGTATATAGTAGATGAGAATAAGGCACAGGTAACTAATTAACTGTGTGCGGTTATAGTCTAGTGTGTATGCAACCTAGTTCCCTATACCAATGGCTCTGATACAATCTGTCACACCCTCAAAATCCACATGCGGAGTTTTTACTGCGAAGCGTGTGAACAAACAGGATCACAGTCAATAGTTACTCAGAACGACTCTATATACCATAATTTAAATGAAATTAATCCAAAGTAAATAAATAAAGAGTGCGGAAGCGTTTTGAAATAACCCAAGTAATAAAAGTATATTGTGGCAAAACACATGCCAATCCAAAAGAGTAATCAATAACTATTAAAATGGTAAATTGTCTTGAAGACCGTGTCATAGAATGTAGTGACCATGTAGTGCTCCTATGGCAAGCAAGCTAATGACCTGAAAATAGCATACTAAAAATGTCAACACAATGGTTGGTGAGTTCAAGAGATATTCAAATATAAACAGTTTAATAATAGAGATGTACAAGTAGCGTATTGTAACAGATAGCTAGTCCATTAACAATAAAATTATTCATAGTGATTTCGCAATTGAGCTAATTGTGTTACGTTGTTGCCTCCTGCCACAACTTAACAGGTCGTGACAATGTTCATTAGGACAACTTGCACCCGGTTGACCTCGAGTCACACAGGTGGGGCTCGTCAGACCTAGTAGTACTACCCAAATTTCCCCGCTAATCAGTATTAACAATTCGAAAGTGTGAGGACTTTTCCCATGATATCAACACTATATAATATTGTACACAACTTAAATACATACAGCGTTTGTGATTTACCAGTATGCTATCTCTCCCAAAGAGAGTAATAAAATTGGGGCATGAACTCACCTGATATGCGTTTAGATACACAGGGTTTGACTTGTCAAACAGAATAGACAGACAACCTTCAGAGGTTACCTAGATCATATAAGTGCATGAGTACGTGTAATCAAAGAACATGTGAAACCCTAAGTACACTACAACCAAGGACTCAAGATTTCAAAAAAAACAGACAATGTTTGACCTAGTTGACCTGTTTGACCCATTGGTGACTTTATGTGTTGTAAACATTCAAGTAATCATACACATCTGTTATGCATTGTTAACATTCAAATAGATCATATGTATGCTATATCATCCAGGTGTAACACTTAGATCATCATTCAACCAAGTATCATACAAGTCATGCGAATCTAGCACATTAACATACCACTAGTTATACACAACTAACATGTCACACAGAGATCAAAACTCACTATATGCCATGTGAAGCCACTCACGACTTCACATCCTAAACCTGCCAATCCTACTAAGTAGGGGCCTCAGATTCGTATGCTGTATGATGATCATAACCATATTCATTATCCATATGCATTGCATTCAACAACATTCCACCAATCAATACCATCCCAAACATGATGTCCTACTACTAAACAACATCCAAATCATACTGATCATAAATGTCCAAATATCAGTCATGATTACCCGGCATTACATACAACCAAATTACCATGTTCTACCACATTAGAATCTATCCATGATCATACTACATGTTCCTACATCCCAAACATGTTCAAGCTATCATTTTTCAGACTTTAGACAAATAAAGTTTCCCTTTGGGAAAGTACATCCCCACACACTATCAACCATCTAATGTATTCATGAATTCATCATAATTATAACCATTTCAAGCTCCATACACATATCTAGACATGATCAGCAACACCTAAACACCATAATCTAACAATCTTCATAAACAAAAGTTTCTACTTTTGGCAAGCTATGAACAACAACATCAAATTAAAGATTTCTAGCATTCATACAACAATATAGCATCTAATCATCATCATGAATTCATCATAACATCATACCATCCATAATTCAACATTACATGCAAAATAAAGTTACTATTCTTAGTAACCTATGAACAATGCATCAAAATCCCAACTTTCTTGCATAATCAATGTATTCTAACATTCATACAACCTATTAATCATCAAACATCATCAAACAATCATCCATCATGCATAATCATAGCATTTTCGAATTAGGGTTTGCTTCATATCCAAAGTTCATGATCAATCCACTAAACACATAAATTTCATGCATAATCGACGTTAACTAACATATATTCAATCTAGCTAACATACTAACATCACCAACAACATCAAATTCGACCTCATGAAGGTCAATTTCGCAACCAAGATTCGGCCGCCATGAACAACTCACAAAAACTTGAAAACCCTAACCTTTAAACGTGTAATTGCTTGAAATTGATGCTTCCTATGTGTTGTAATCCTTGAAATCGAATCAAATTGGTGCTTTCTAACTTGTTCTTGATCAAATTCACAAAAGGAGGGTGTTTGGGAGTGTTTGCGGCCGAAGGGTGGGTGGATTAGGGTTTGGGTTTGTTTTGTTTAGTTTAATTTACACATTTACCCTTTTAACCCTGTAATTTGTATTTTATAAAAACTAAGCTTTAAACTCTTTATAAAGTGTTTTTAACTTCATAATATAAAGATATAAACTTATGAAATCATTATATATCTTATCTTTATAAAACACAAGGCATACGAATAAATAGGCACGTTTCCGCCGCGTTACGCGATTAATTTTCTAATTAACCTTTAAAAATGTAAACACATAGACATACCCAATACTCACATAATCACTTAGATTCACACTAAATTAACATTATGCATTATTATTAGGTCACCAACGTTAAACGACACTAGTGTGTGCTCACGACGTAACGGAACTAACTGAGTTTGGTACGGAAATTTACCGGATGTCACACCCTTAACATGTATAGCGCTATAGGACTAGCACATCCCCCTATTATGATGGGTCTATGTTAAGTTTTCAATATTTACGGTCTTCGCATTTTAATGCTAAGATTACTCTAGTGGACACGTTGGTTTGATTATCGGCTTTGCATGCTAGCAATGTACAACTTTAGTATACTTACTCATGTTGAATTGAGATTTGTTCACTATGATACATGTATTCAAACTTGTATGCTCACTAACATATTCATATGTTGACCTATATTTTATACATGTTGCAGGAAATGCTTGAAGCTTTATCAAGAAACTCAATTAGGTGGACTTAAAACACACCAAATCTACTATTTTGTTATGCTTGTTTTAGACTTGTATTTCTCAAAATTTTGTATGTTTATTTGAAGCATTGTATGTCTTGTTGATTAATGGAAATGAAATTTAATCTTAATTTATTATCGCGTTCAGTTCTGTGATGTCTTTGAACAATCTATCACTTCTCGCGCCCTGATGGTGCCATCGGTTGGGGTGTGACAGACAGGGTGTTGGTCATGTGTTGTAGGTAAGATGTGTAATTATCATTCATAGGTGGTGCAACAGCATTAAACCCAACCCAGACTTTTTCTTTGATTTAATATGAGAACTTAGTAATTTCTCATATTGCTGAGATGATAATTGAAACTTCTAAAGTTTCACTTCAGTTGAAGCATGATCAGCCAGGATTTTGTTAAGGAAGTGGTCAGATGCTCAACTTGGGCTTTTAGGCTATAGTTTTTAGAAACAAATTTTTCTAATCCTTTGGCAAAGAGTTAATTGGATTTGATACAATTTATGTTCTCTAACATGGGATTCATTCAAATCATAGTTTCTTTTACTTTGTCAGCCAACTATTGAGCATGGACTCTATAACGTTCAACTTCCTCAACACATAGTGATAAACACAACCTTTCTTTTACCTCTCTGGCCATTGGAGGAACTTTGTGTTCCATATGAGCCATAAATGCTTGATTCTCTTCCAAGACTTCTTTTTCATACATACTCTAGTCACACGTTCCATCTTGAAGTATGATCAGCCCTGACTCTTTTGAATTGCTTGGTCCAGCTAATTCATTGGTAGCTGGTGGGTAAACCCCGTGTTATACTTACCGATAAAGACCTTGTTTTGTTGAAAGTGTGTGAACAAGTATTTCCAAATGTCGTGAGACTACTTTGTAGATGGCATATATCGGAAAATATTATTAAACATTGCAAGACGAGTTTTTCAAATGATGTATAGGGCACTTTTGAGCATTTGTGGTCGGTATTAATTAACTTTGTCACGCTTGATATATTCGAGTACAATTTTGACCACCTTTATCGAATATTGGTGCCAAATATTCAAGTAAGTTTATATGTTATTGTTGTTATTATTAATATTATTTTTATAAGTTCAATATATAATAATTATTTTAATTATGAGTTTTGATGTACCTGAAACATACTGGTTGGACCCTTATAAAGAGAGGTTTGTGACTGCATGTTGATTGAGAGATCGTAACTTCGGTCAACACATGACGAACCGAATGGAGAGCCAACATTCCTTTCTGAAAAGTTTACCTAAAAAACTAACAACATTATGGATATTTATTTCATATATCAATAATATTTTAGTTACACTGTCGCTATCAAATAAAGTTTTACCAAAAGTAAAATCATGCTTATGGTTCAACACAATCATAAAGCGCTTGAATACTTACGAGGTAAGTTTCTATTGTGGTTTTGGATCTTTTGGTTAGCGAGATCAAAATAATTCATCATCTAATGACATTTAACGCATCGTGTGGGTGTCATCTTTTTACGAGTTGTGGTTGTCATCTTTTTACGAATTGTGGTCTTCCATGTGCGTGTAGATTAAATCATTACATTCAAATAGGTAAAATATTTTGTTATTTAAGATTCTATTGTTTATGTTTTATATTATTACCATAAATATTATATTTTGTTACTCATTATTTAGGTCAAAATATATCACTCGATGACATTGATATTTTTTGGAGAAAGCTTGATTTTTCACCAGCATATATCGTACGGGACGGAAAATAAATGTACGAAAATGAATGGAGATGGTGACAAAATATTCACTTCTTCAACCAGAAAGAGTGAAAAGATCTGTAGTGGGTATGATAAAATCACTCATAAATCTAAGCGAAAATAGATCAAAAAACTCTGAAAGTACAAACGAATATACGCGGTCGTCCCAAAAAATAAGCAACAAGATGTGATATTAAACCCTTCCAGACATATTTCGTACGTGCAAGAACGAGAAAATATTCAACTTCTGTAAGGCCCCGGTCCGGAAACCTCACAGTTGGTCAATCATAGCAATTAAAACATTAAATATTACAATTAAACAAGCTTAAGCAGCGGAAATAATTTTCAAAAGCCATTCACATTCATTTAAAACACTATGTTAAGCAATACATCATCATTGACTGTTACAAAAGACTTGCTTATATGCATTACAAAACAACAGCGACATAAAATACAAATGGATGTCAGTCTTTTCCTACCAAGTAGCTTCACCCTCGTGCCATCCTCAGTAATAATTACCTGCCAACTAAAAATGTATAAAAGTCAGCGTACTGAGTGAGCTCTAGTTTTATAAGTAATAAAATACTCTCTATATTTTGTATAAGAAAATACTCTTTTCTGTAAAATACAATGTTGTACTATATATGCGAGCACGCATCAACTATATGAACAAATATTGTTCGTTCTCTTTACTGTAGGCCTTGTCTGTTCTATAAACTTTTAACTTTATGTTTCCCTTTCTGTATGGACCAGTGAGCAATACCCCAACTATATGCGCGATGGAAACGAGTGATGGGCCATCTATATCCCTCGAAAGGGTCAATTGTATCCCTCGAAAGGGTCAACTATATCCCCCGAAAGGGTCAACTATATCCCCCAAAAGGGTCAACTGTATCCCTCGAAAGGTCAATTGTATCCCTCGAAAGGGTTCTGTGAACTATGTACAAGGCAAACCCAATCACACCCAGGACACGCTGCAAAGGGCACGTTGCAAAGGTCTTGCCAATCTCAATTGATTGGCCCTGTGTGCATAATAGGGTAGCTAACCCGCAGCACAGTTGAGCTAACGACAACATGGTCGTGTACCTCTTGTAAGCTTGCAAGACTTTTAACATTTTCATTAATGTTTCTCTTCTTTCTTTATTGATCTTTCACTTTATTATACGATATACTTTACGTTACGATAATAACATACCACATAAAGTCACATACTATAAGTAATAATAATAATAGCAATAACAATAATAAGGAACAATCATAATCAATCATATCATGAATGAAACAACATCATTAATAAGCCCTTAGTCAACCTCGGTCAAAACCCTAAGGCACCGACTCCCAGAAAAATTCTGTAAAAATTTCTAAGTCTTAGGCGCATGGGAACTATTTGGGCGCATGAGCCCTGTTCGGGCGTTTCATCACTATGTTGGCGCATCAGCCAACACTTACGCATTTTCACTTTAGGCGCATGACTATTCAGGCGCATGGGCACTATTTGTGCGTACGAACACTTAGACGCATGAGTAATTCAGGCGCATGGACACTTAGGCGCATGAGCCACTTGGGCGCATGGGCACTATTTGGGGTGCATGGCCCTACGCTTAGTCATCCAGCTAACATTTCTAGGCGCATGGGCCACTGTTCACGCGCATGGGCTGTACTTAATCATTTCTAATGCAATCTTAGGCGCATGGGCTACTGTTTGGGCACATGGATTACACTTAGTTCTTTCTAAGGCATTTTCAGACGCATGAGCCTTATCTAGGCGCATCGACCTTCTGTTCGTCATGTTTCCAGTATGTTTTCAACCCATCATAAAATCCATCTGTTCTAAGCTTAATGTGGCTATTCTAAACATGAATAACCTATAAGCATTCAAGAATCACATTCATTCATGCACAATACATCGGGCATACATACTCAAACATTTGAAAATCTTTTACATACATTTCACACCAAAGATGTTTGAAAACAAGTAAAAACCGGGGCCTAGAACTCACCTGTGTGCAACTTTGGTGTTCTTCCTTTTTACCCGCTTGATATGAGTTCAAAACACCTAGAAACAACATCCAAAGACACACACACACGAGCACAAACACAACCCATAAGCATACAAACACATAACCGGGACAAAACCCGTCATAATATGCAAAAACCACGATTCTTACCTTGAATTCGATTTCTTCTTTTTCTTCTTTCAAACCCGAAGTTCTGCTCTCTTCTCTCTCGAATCCGATTGAAAATGGTGATGTGAAGTGAGGGTGGACGGCCATGCCCACCTTTACACCAAATTTTCAAAGTTTTGTCCTTTTGGACACTTTTAGTCCCTCCACTTGGACTGAATTACCTTTCTTTCTTTTATTCTTTATTTCTTTGTCTTTTAAAAATATAACCAGGTGTTACAACTTCCTCCAAGATATTCAAGTTCAGTGATGATGACTAATCAATGGTCATTTCAACACTGTTAATCAATGTCTTCAAAAATAGGAGGCAAAGATATGTCATCCCAACAAACTTCAAAGTTTTCATATACCCTAGGGGACGAAGAAAAAAACAACTATTACCGCTTACGTGATTCTATTCCATCTGTGTTCTACCCGTACATTTCGGGAGCAGATGATGTATATGCGGACGGTAATTGTGGTTTTCGAGTTGTAGCATTGATTGAGATATGATGAAAATCAATGGCGTTTTATTCGTACCGAACTCATAGTGGAGCCGGATGAAAATGCAAATGGTACGATGAATATGTTTCACAATATCAAGCGTCTAAGAAATTTATTGGACTAGAACGGTATAGGTGCAGCTCCACTTAGACATTGGATGACAGTGCCACCCACAGCGATCTTAGTTTCTAACAGGTTTCGTGTAGTTGTAATATTAATTACAATCAATAATAGTGCAACTTATTTTCCATTCTGGTCGTCTCCTCACGATATCGCTATCCACAAATGATTGCAATTGTCTTTGTAAATGTGAATCATTTTATTAGGCTATGATTAGCAGGTGACTATCTAATGCCTTTACCAAGAGGATACTGGAAAATTTTTAAAACAACAAATGCTAATGATTAGGAGCTATATACAAGACACAAATTCAAAAATATGATGAGTCGAGAAAGGACAAAGAGCCTAAACATTTAATTTGTTATAAGTTGTATTATTGTAATGATTTTTGTATTATTATTGTAATAGTCTTTTTAATATAACATACAATTTGTAATTTCATAATTGCTAACTATGTAACTATGAAATACAATTTGTAATTATCAAATAAAGGACATTAATATTACGTACTATTTTTACATCAAATCATAAAGAAATACAATTTTTATATCATAACATAAATAAAATACATCAAATTAACTATTCCGGAGGTGGCTCATCCGCGACGTCCTCAGCTGCCTCCTCACCCTCAGCTGCCTCCTCACCCTCAGCTGCCTCCTCACCATCTACCGGCTGCCTATCAAAAAGGACAATCTCCGGCCAAGGCGAAGGAATAATCCCTGCAATGTAGCCCATGTGCTACCGCGCTCCATCAGCCACAAATGCATAGTGTGCATCTCACACAGCAAATGGACAGACTCACGCATCAGTTGCATGGACTCCGCCATGTACTCCCCGGTAGGTGTAATCTGCCGGATAATGGCCCTCGGCGACAGTGGCACCTACTGTGGAGGGCCCTACTGACGCCCTCCGGGCTGTTGCTGCTGTTGCTAGGGCTCCTCCGCCTCCTCCTAAGCACCCTCAATGGGAGGGTGGAATATCGTCTGACCGCCGTCAGCAGACCATCATAGGTTGACGTCAAAAGTAGTGGCAATACCGATGGCTAGCACAGTCTGGCGGCCTAATATCCGTGGCGGGGCGTCACTCGTCTGCAGCGCAAGTAGCGCATCGGTGTATATCCCTAAACGGGAGGCAATGACGGTGATATACGCCCCGCAAACTATAGGATCCATCTGTAAACAGTAATTTAAGAAAAAATATATATTAATTCGTAACAATTAATAATTAAACAATAATTAAAAAATAAGCTAAATGATATATTACCTTCCCCATAACAACAAAAAAGTAGATAAGCCCCCATAAAAAAATATATCCGTTAGCTTTCACAGCCCGTGACACACTTCACGGCCCGTGAAGATACCCAAAAAAATAAAAATAAAAATTTAACTATAAATACTAACATTTGCAAACAAAAAATACACTTAAACATCAAAATCTTAACATATTTACAAAAAATATGATTTTGACAGGTTCTAAATTAAGTTCACAATCGGTTACATCACAACATCAAAATCCTTGGAATGACGAAGAATAGGTCACTTTAGCAAGATCTTGTCTAGAAAATGTGGTTACTATCTGTTCAATTTATTAGAACCATATATCAAAGCGTTTTCATCAAATTCTTGAACGTGATAAATATCGAACCACTAAGGAACTTAGCAGCAGATGGTTCGATTTGAGGAGAAAGATACCGATATTTCACTCAATATACAATAACATTTACGATAACTGAAACACTTTATGGAATGAAGCAGACATCATGGAAAGGGCTCAAGAACAATACAAGCGAAGAATCGGAACAACTTTTGATCATGTTGCCGTTTGGAACTTTTATAAAAAGTCAACAAGATTAAAGATTGTATTTTGAGTTACTGTTATGTTATTTATTAGATTGTCCGAATATTATTATTAATAAACAAATGAAAATATTATTTATTAAATAATTACATTGCTCGTCTTGAACACAGTTCATCTATTGTAAATCGTCGGAATCTAAGGCAAGCATCTTGTAAATTTTTTTCATGTCACTCTAAAAATCTATTTTGAACCAGTCTATGTAATAACATACAAATTAACTCCTGAATCTCAACCATATAACCTGCACTTAAAGGCCAGACAATTTCATCAGACACTAACAATTCTTCAATTTCTTCTTGCCCATATTGCTGCCAATAATGTATACATCCAAAAATAAAAGAAATACAATTCAAATTGTACAATAATCGCCCGGACATTATGATAAATGCACCACACAATCACACACGTATTTGGACGACCTTCATAAGGAAATAATATATGAACTTGAAGTGACTCCATAGAAATTTAAAAGATATCAATTTTCATCATCATTAGTGATCGGTACATACACCTGTAAAAAATAATATCACAATTTATAGATTTTTTATAAAACTTAATCACAACTATAACACGAAAACAATATTATCGTATCAGCTTCCCATAACACAGGATATAGATCTCTACCCTCGTCTACATATTCGTTACCCATCACGGATCCTATGTATATTAAGTTAAACCACTCAAATGGAAGAATCGTTCAACGATCATTACCCGACAACTCTTCTGTTCTACTTATTTCTTTAAATCGCCAGATTATCAGTTTATTTGTCCACGCTCGAATATGCTATAAACAACAAAAATATATATATATTAAAACAATTATTTTAGGGTAAAACAAATTCTAATTTAAAATCTTACATCTGAACACAAAGCTGTGTTTCCAAGAATCCCTCGCCAAAATAGTAAGTGGAGATCCACAACACCCATGTAATATACCCTACATAATTCAGCATCTCCATTTCATAAAAACTGCATAATATTCCGAGACCAATTTCTATCATTTCGCCAGTTATGGTTATCAATTGGTTCCAGAATACTTTCAACAACTACACGTGAGTTAGAAACAACTTCATACGCACATTTTCTATTATTTCTCTGATCTGACATTTTACTTATCTCGATCAATATTGTTTCATAAAAAACTGAAACGTATCTATATATATATGCAGGACCAGTGAAGGGGGGTCACTTACAACACAATACAACAAAGAGGAGATTTACCAAACTTAATCAAACAGTAACTGGATTAACCACAAGTGAGACACTAAGAACACAAGTAATATATGAGACAGAACAAGAGAACATGAGTGTATGGTTTTCAAGAATGCAGTATATTGTTTTCTCTATGTTCTATTACAAGTGTTACAAAGCATATTGGAAAGATACAAGAACATGAGATACTTATACTACATCCTACAGCCGGCTATACTTTGAAAGCCAGCTGGATACAATTGACTAGACACAAACAAAATCAATTGTAGAGTCAAAAGGTAGATTGCCTTTTGACTAGTGACTATGACATGCCATAGCTCATATCCTTATCTATTACAAAAAGGATAAAGTACATGAAGTAGAAAGTTATAGACTCAAGACCTCAATGTACAGTTACCAAAAGCGTGGACCTTTTCACCAACTCATGTAAGTTGGTGACCTTACAGAGATGCAGCGGAAAGGTGTCCAGCTTTATGGAAAAGTACATCAGATAAAGCATGGTCAAAAGTCTTTGGAAGAAATTTGTCTTCATAAGTTGAAGCTTCGAAAGACTTTGTCTCTGAGGCTTCAGAAGACTTCATATTTAGCTTTGGAAGACATTGGTCTTGGCTTCGGAAGATTTCACACTTAGAGTATTTCAGTTGCATGTGTGAAACTTCCTAAGCATTCTTTTTCAATGCACTTGTGCAACATGCATGATAGACTTTGGATGTTTGAGTTGCATCAGCCTCTTCATTAATCTTACAAACTCCCCCTAGGCTAATGGTACCAAAACACTTAGTAGACTTCAGATATCAACAGTCCTCATTAAGATGATCACCATTCTTTTCTTCATAAGGTGATCAGGATCCTTCAGACTGTCAAAATGTCTTCTCATATCAAAGAGATCATGCAGAGGCAACTGAAACATATCTTTCCATGTGTAAATGTCTTTAGTGCCTTGATCTCTAATGACATGCCATCTTTCTGGATTTGTGGTGTATGTCCAAGAGAAGATGGGTCTTCCTGATGCTAGAGGAGCTGTTTGAATTAGAGTTGATGTAGCATCCTCTGGCTGCATATCCTCAAGATGTTCTGACTCATCCTGGGGTTTAGAAGAAGGTGCAGTCTTCTTCTTCTTTGGCTTTGGTTTAGAAGCCATCCTTTTCATTCTTTTTATAGGTTTTAACTGAAAAGACTGGCCTGCAGTACCAGATTGATCTTTACTGTCTTTCTCAATTGGGAATTCCTCTCTCTCAGGCTTAGAAGGAGAGGGAGGTTGACCCTGCTGTGGATCAGAAGATGAAGCTTGTTGAGTTTCAGCAGGAGGTCCAGGTTGTGTTGTCTCTGGTTGTTCAACCTTAATCTCCACTTCAGATGGGGCTTGACTTAGAGTGGAGTGTAAGTCAATGAGCTCTCCACTTTTGATCTTCTGCTTGATCACCCTAATATGCTCATCCATAGTGGATAGAGACATGGGGCCAAGTCTCCTTCCGGAGAATCCATATAGCTTCAAGAAGCTTATCATCCTCTGCCTGTCAGCAGACTTCTTCATGCTCTTTTGGATGATGGCTCTTGATTTTGCAGCTTCTTCCCTTAGCTTTTTCGTAGTTGTCTTTCTGTCCTTGATTATCTCAAGTTCAAGTTGTTTTAAGTACTCAAACTCAACATAGTCAAAGGACAAGGGAAGAAGTGCTTCTGCCTGATAAAGGCCGTGGCACTCAAGTAGTGATCATCCTGATTCTTTCTTCTTCTTTATCTACTTGAGGTTCTTGTTAACCACATCCTCTTATGCAGGACTTTCTTGAACTGGGGAGAGGGTAGGCACATGTTTGTACAATCTTTTATTTCTTCTTTCTTCTTTTATTTGTACTAGAAGCTATGCATCTTTTGCCTCCTTCTTCTCCCTTGACCTTTCCATATCAACTAGTTCATTCAACTCATCTAAGAGGAGAGAAATGACACTGTCTATGTCATAGTTCCTTGTCTGTAGATAATTTATCCTGACTGCCCTTAACTCATCATTTTGAGTATCTGGTCTGGGGGCAGCCCTTATAGTAGACTACATGAGTCTTGAAGACTCACCAGAGGAACTTTCTCCCCTCAGCCTCTTTTTCCTCTCTCTCTCTCTCTCCTCCTCAATCTCCTCAGATGTCATCTTTCTTTTCCCTTTATCAGTCAAAGACCTTTGTGACTTAGGGTGGAGAGAAGTTTGGCCTTCATTGCTTGATGCAGCTTCTGAGCTCTGGCCAGAGAGAGGTTGAGAAGCACCTTCACCGGTTCTACCACTGGGCCTTCAGTCAAGGTTTCCCCTATGAACTAATCTTAGGGTCTGCCTCAACATCCAGTTGATCGATGGCATTACCTGATTGCCTGATTCTCCTTCTGAAGCTGAACTCTACAGTGATCCTGTCTTGGATTCTTTGAGCCAACCTATCAGCTTGTCTTGATTTGTTTGGATTGACAAGTGGCATGTTGACTAGATCAAGACCTTCATAGTGGTTCAAAGTCTTAAAATTAAAGACTTCTTGCTGCCCTTGAACTCTTATGATGATTAGGGCTTTCCTGTTGCTGCCATACATCCACCCAATGATGTGATTGGAAGATGGTGAAGATGACATAACCCTTCGTATCCCATCCTCAAACAGACTCTATATGAAGGAGTCTGTGTAGTCCACATCAATGTGAATTGAGGAGGTTGTTGAGATGCACATTTGCAAGTGAGGATGGTAAGTCCTCATTGTCCACTCTCTCTGAAGAACTCCCAGGTTCTATAGCTGTAATGACTTTCTCCCCCTTTTTGGTAGCATCACCCACTTGCATAGGTGAGCTGGAAGATAGGTCAATCACATCCACAGGCTCTTGTGTTCCTGGTTGAGCTCTTCTTAAGGGTCTCCCAGCTAGTTTTTCCTTAAGATATGGAATCTCAAGTTGCTGATCATTGATCCTGTTGTGTAAGGTAGTCACCTGAGATTCAAGGTGACTGACCTTTGAGACTAAATAAGTGCATGTTTTAGACAGTTTGTGCACCTTTAGTCTTAGATTCCCCTCATCTTCATCAGAAGAATCACTAGGGGATGAGATAATTGACCAAAGTTCTCTCTCTCACCACCAGCTTCAGGTTCTTGGCTACTGGATTTCCTCTGCTCATTGACAGTCTCAGTTGAGATGACAGTGGGCTGAGTTGCCATGGTTTAGGTCTTAATGATGTAATCATTTTCAGAAGTAAGAGCCTCTTCCATATGGACATCCTGAACAGGTTCAAAAGTGTCCACCTCAGTAGTAGGTGACTGATGTAGGATAGATGTAGGAGACTCAGGAGCATTCATCTCTATTTGAGTAGGGGTAAAGAAGAGAGACTCATTATACTCACTGAAACCTAGATCTTCATCAGTATAGAAATCAAGGTTAGTAATTGGTTGGTTGAGATCTACAGGCTAGGGATGGTAACTGTCCCCTGAAGGTTGATCACTTAAGTGTTGAGACTCAGAGTGATGGCTTAAGGCAGTTGGGCTAATGAGCTCATCAGGCTGAGCATGAGGAACATCAGCACTGATCCTTGAAGAGATGGGAGTGGTCTGCTTCTCAGGAGAAATAGGAGCTTTAGTGTCCACTTTTGCCTGTAAGTGTGAGTGTGTAGGGACCTCCACAGACTGAATAGTCTGAGCAGGGGTTTGTTTGGATTTTCTTTGGTAAGTGAGGGTAATTTGAGGCTGTGTGGGTGGTTGGGATGTAGCAGGTGTGGGTTCAACACTAGCTTGTGCTGCTAGGTTGTCACCTTGAGCAATGAGCTCTAACATTTTTGGGACTAGGGTTGTTTCTACCCCAGAGAAGCCAACAGTGGGCTTTCTTAGTATTTTAAAGATGTCCGACTTCATCTGTCCCAGTTTAAGAATGTTACATGTTTCCCTTAACTGTGAGCCCAGTTCATAGTTAAGAATGTACTGAACATATCTAGGAAACATGTAATATTCTAAGGAGTCTAAGTTAGCAAGCAAGTTGGTATAAACAAACTGAGAATACCTGAACTTGACCACTTGAACCCTTCCATGGATGATGAAGGAGAGATCCTTAGGAATCGGGTCCCATCCACCATGCTTGTTTGATAAGCTGTGGATGACCACATGGAGCAGGAATCTCCACTGGGATGAGACCTTCCCTTTCCTAAAGGTCTTTACAGAGAAATCTCCATCATATCCCATCTCCTCAAAGGAATGATTAACAGCTTCCTTTGGGAAGAACACCTCACCTTCTTTATCATCCAGCTGAAGATGCCTGTTGATGATGGCCGGAGTGATGAAGATTGTTCTCCCCTGCACTGTGTAGACAGTGCCTTCTCCACGTCCATTATGAACTCTTGGCAGGTCTTCCAAAAATCAAGCAGTTGATACTCATAGAGAGGAGGATCAATGTTTAGGGAGGTGAAGTAGTTGGACAAAGCTAAGAATCGAAAAACCTCTGAGAAATGAGGATCTTTCTCAGAGCTTAACTAAGCAACCTGATTATGTTGCTTGTGTAGCTGCATGGTAAAGTTGGGATTATTTCTGTGAGCGAGATTGGCCATTGTGAGGTAGCTTAAGATGAAGAAAGAAGGAAGAAAGAAATTTCAGAGAGAAATTTGGGTTTTAGGTATGGAGAAAGAACAGATGATAGAAAGAGGGGGAAACCGTTGGTTTTATATGTGAGAGGGATTTCAAATAAAGTTTAATGAAAGAGGATAAACTTTGAAATCCAGAAGTCGGTCCCACCTCTGAAAAAGTAGTTACTTTTGCTCAAAAAGTAGTTTTCTTGGAAATTAAAAAGCTTCCGAAGGTAAATTATTTTCGGAACTTTTAATTAAAAAGCTTCCAAAGCTAAAATGACTTCGGAAGAGTTTCCTGAGATTTTTGAGAATTTTGTTTCAGAAGAGAAATTAAAACTTGGTTGCTTTGTATATGAAACAACAAAGCTTTCGAGAGTTAATTTTGCTTCGAAAAAAATAGTCCTTGAAAATGAATAAGTGTCTGAGATAAGTATTTAAGCTTCGGAAGATAGATTAAAATCTCTTCCGAAGGTAAATTTCTTAGACAGTTATTTATTTTGAAGGCATGATTTGCTTCCGAAGTTAAAAGCATAACTTCCGAAGGATAAAAAATTATCAAAAAACTAAGGAAAGTCTTCAGAAAGATAATATTATCCAGAGAAAACATGAGCATATGAAAGTCATGAACTAGACAACTTAGGACACACATATTTTAAGAAATAATAAGAATTAGTTTTAAGAAAAACTTACTCAAAGTTGATCATCCCAATAGTTGATATTAGATATTTAAATCTCTATTCATCAAAAGCCTTTGTAAACAGATCAGCATATTGTTCATCTGTGTCAACTTTGACTAGTTAATTAATCCCTTTTCATGGTTATCTCTTATTAAATGATACCTGATATTGATGTGTTTGGTTCTTGAGTGTTACACAGGATTCTCTGTGATTGAGATAGCACTGTTGTTGTCTATATGAATGGGAGTCTCCTTGAAGTTTAACCCATAGTCCAGCATCTGATTCTGAATCCAAAGCACTTGAGCACAGCAACTTGCAGCAGCAATGTATTCAACTTCAGCAGTTGATGTAGAGACACAGGATTGTTTCTTGCATTGCCATGAGACAACCCTTCCACCAAGGAACTGACATCCCCCTAATGTAGACTTTGCAGTCATGTTGCAACCACCATAATCACTATCTGTATAAGCATACAGATTAAAGTCAGGATTCTTTGGGTACCATAAACCAAGTGTTGAGGCACCTTTGAGGTATCTAAGAATCCTCTTGACAGTAATGAGGTGAGACATCTTAGAATTGGCTTGATATCTTGCACAAATATATGTAGCAAACATAATATCAGGCCTGCTAGCAGTAAGATACATAAGAGACCCAATCATAGCCCTGTATAAGTGTTTATCACACACTCCCCCTCAAGGTTAGGTCCAAGAGAGTGGTTTCTGGCTATGGGTTTCTTAGCAATCTTACAATCAGTCATGTTGAATCTCTTGAGTATGTCCTAAACATACTTTGACTGACTTATGAAGATGCCATCTTCAACTTGCTTCACTTGAATTCCCAGAAAGAAATTGAGTTCCCCCATGGCACTCATTTCAATCTACCTTTGTGAATCCAAGGATCGCTAACAGGAATTATCAGTATCGGTTGATGGCAAGTCAACGTTTGTGGAATCAATGTTAATTTGGTTTAATTGTTTGTAATAACTTTAATTATCAATAAATATTCAAGAACACACTAACAGAAACATAATTAATGAATAATATGTATTTCATTAAAATATATTAATGATTACAAAATAATGAATGAATGATATCAAATTTTGTTATGATGTGACGGTTGCTAGGTTTGGTTGAGAAACGGTGATTGTCGTATTTTTATTATTGTTGCTTGTTCAATCAATCGTCTAAAACAGCCATCCTTGAATCGAAACCTAGGATCCATATATATAGACAATGATGTTTATGTTATAGGAAACACCGGATCTCTTGGGATTTGATTTGTGTCAGTTAAGGAATCCTCGGATTTCTTGGGATTCGCATAACTGCCTTGTTGACTGGTTGACTTGTAACACTTGCATTATACAAGTGTTTGGACTCCGCAGGAATAGTGTCTTCCGTAGGAGTTTGTTCTTCCGTAGAAGTCTTGCTCTTCCGTAGAAAACTTGAACTTCCGAAGCAAACTTGTTCCAGTTCTGGTTGTTCATCTGCAGAAGATCTTTGGATGTAATGTTACTTGTATGAAACATATCTACGGAAGAACAAAATGTTCATCCGTAGATGTTTCTTACACTTGGTTGATTTCATAAATTGACCAAGACTAATGTTTGTACTTGCAATTATCCATAAAACACATATATGGGTTAGCATATATAATTAATGCATGCATAATAAATGACAATTACAAATATTTATTACAAGAATTGATTAATGTTCTAAGCCTATATAAATTGATCTAGACCTATAAGTCCTAGATCTAACAACCTTTCATCAGCTTCTCAAAGTCTTTGTAGAGCTTTGGATTAGTTGAACCAAAGATGATGTCATCCACATACACTTGAACTAGTAGAATGTCATTTCCCTGTCCTTTGATGAAGAGAGTTTCATATATAGTACCTCTCATGTATCCATGTTTACAAAGATACTCAGACGGTGTCTCATAGCACTTCCTGAGTGCCTGATGCAGCCCATAAAGAGCTTTATCAAGCTTGCAGACATAATCAAGATGATCAGGATCTACAAAACCAGGTGGCTGTTTGACATATACTTCTTCATCAATCACTCCATACAGAAAGGCACACTTCACATCAAGCTAAAAGACCTTAAAGTTCTTAGATGCAGCAAATGTCAGGAATATCCTAACAACTTCTAATCTTGCTACTGGAGCAAAGACATTAGTGTAGTCAATCCCTTCTTCTTGTGTGTACCCTTGAACAACTAGTCTAGCTTTGTTCTTGATGATAATGCCTCTATCATCTTTCTTATTCCTAAACACCCATTTATTTCCAATGGTAGTCTTCCTATATATGAATAAGGTTAGGCAAAATTAATTTATAAATAAATTCTATTATTTGTTATTAATTATTTGACTAACCCTATATATATTATGTGTTTATATGTATATATATGTTGCACGTATGCATGGTTGCATGCATGCACAACTTTTTACGTAGGCATGTATCCATATTCATAAGTCATGGATACCAAACACAATATGATCTAATGTTGCAACTTAGTAACATTAAATTGTTCGCCAAATGATACAAAAACACAACCCAAACAAACACCCCAATACAAGTTAACATCAAAGAAACTTACATCAAAACAAAACTAAGTAAAGTTTGTACACCCAAATCTCAAACCTAAGCACCATTTAGGATTAGGTCTCAGTTTATTAGCACCATAAACTACTCGATTAATAATTTAAAACATTGGTTAATCTTGTAATGATTGCATGATGACTCCTTGGCTCCTTTGTTCGACACCTAGACACCACACTTACTTCTTTGTATGACACATATTGGACCTAAGACTAGCTTACTCATCTCAGATAATAGAGGCTTCATGATTAGTGGCATTAATAGCTTCAGCCGAGACTTCCATAAGACCACCTCTCGGCCATTGCACAAGCCACACACATACCATCCAAACCAACAAACACTCTCGGCCACCACCATCATAACCGAACAACACAACCATCTCCACCTCCGTTCCTCACCTCACAAACATCTCACACAACCCGTATATCACCACCATCTCCCACACCCTCTACACTCACGGTTCCTTCTATCAAACACATACTAACCGCAACTTGAATACTCAACATCTCTTACCCCGGTTCAAGGGAAAAAGAAACCTTGGAAGCTCAAGACACCCACACAAGTTGGAGAACCGAAGAAGAAGCTACTATCAACTATCATTACCCTCTCCTTCTGTCAAAATCAAGGTTTCACTCCTTAAAACATAACTAATTAAGATTACAAAGGCTATGTATGTGTTTAAATAAACACATATAACTAACCCTTATGATTTAACATTCAAAAATCTTCATGAATCTTGTAAATATACTAACTTTATTTTTGAACAGCAGTAAGAAAGATTTTATAACCTAAATAAAATAAATAAATAAAGATAACTAAAAATATATATAAAAAGAAATTATCGATTAAGGATTAAAATTCTATGAGCAACTTGTTAAATTCAGTTTATTATGTACTTGACTATGATTGTGGGAAAAACATTGAAAATATGTTTAGCATATTAAGAAATATAGTTCTGCAAATTTTGATGTCATTTCTATAAGTAAAATAATTTATATAAATTATTTAAGTATTTGAAAGAAAAATTTATGCCGGAAGAACTGAACCTGGAAAGTAGTTAAGAAAATTATATGTTGACTCTTATGATTTATGAGATTTACAGAAAATGTTTCGTGACCTAATTCGAAGTTATGAATTTTCAAAGTTTCTGTAATATGAAAATTGGGAAAAATACTTTGACTTTGAGATAAATTATGAGAAAATTACAGAAAATCTAAGAATTTGAATAGAATAGCCTGTATGAAAACAGAAATTTTTTAGACGTATTCTTATATTTTTACTAAATATTAGTAAAATAATAAAAATCATAAAAATTGACTCTGCTATGATTAGGATTTGGAAAAATTATTGAGAATTGAAAAACATTATGCCAAGTATTCTGATCTAGTTTGAGAATTTTTAGAAACCCGAAGGTATTTTTAAAAATTTATTAGAATATTCCAAAATTTATATAAAATAAACTGTAATGAATTAAAATATGAAATATGAGCATGTTATGCTTGATTTTCTTAACTATTTATTATAATAATTTTATGATATGTATGAAGTGCTGAAAATTTTAAGAAAATATTTATGTTTCCTAAACTATGAATATTTTGTTTATAGGTGATTTTTTGGAATAAAGGTGAGATTCATATACCATTTTGATTTTTATAAAATTTTGGGAGAGAAAGCATACTATTGATTTTATGATTGATGCGAATTTTGAGTTATACTGTCATTTATCTTACAACCATTAATTCGGATGTGGAACCGTTGGATAATATAGGTAGCGCTACTTAGGAAATAATTTACTGCACTAACAGTATGAGTGTTGTGATGTTATATTATTTGATTTATGAATTATGTTATGACAGTATGGATGATCTGATTATTAAGTAAGATTTAGTTGTATATGATGCATTAATAATATTTTGTTTAAGATAAACCTGTAAACTTACCAACTTTATGTTGACTATTTTGAGTATGTTTTTACAGGAAAATTATCATGAGTAACAACATTATGTTTTCTTTTGATGTTTACAATGGCTGGGGAGAAGTCATGGGAAAAGTCTGTGTTAATCTAACTGTTAACATGTATGATCTCAGTATATCGATGGATGCGTACTTCCATCGTTACTAAAGATGTAGCAGTTAGATAATATGTTTATAATAGGATTATATTAGATTAAATTTTGACTATTATAACTTGATGTAATCCTAACTATAATATTATCTTATGAATTTAGTTATTATATTGTTCTGCTGTGCTATCTGATAAGCTCTATTAATCAATGAGATATGTACAAACAAGTCACTCCCAAATTAGCATCTCATGCTTCCGTCGGGATGTGATATTTGGCTTCGGAAGATATTGGTCTTGGCTTCGGAAGATTTCACACTTAGAGTATTTCAGTTGCATGTGTGAAACTTCCTAAGCATTCTTCTTCAATGCACTTGTGCAGCATATAGGATAGACTTTGAATGTTTGAGTTGCATCAGCCTTTTCATTAATCTCTACAATATATATCAGTGAATATAGAATATTACATCAAATCAAATAATTGATACACATTTTACGAGAATAATACGTCACGTCAAATAATTATAAAAAACAAATAATAATGAAAACCGATAAATTATTAAAAAAACAAAAAATGCATCCACAACCTTCACAACCGTGAAGATGTTCACAAGCCGTGATTTACTTCTTTCACGGCCCGCGAATGCTCTCACGGTTCTTGTTTTATAGCCCATGAGGCGTTTCACGGTTATGACTGGTTAATTCAAATTTTAAATTATATATACCCTTTCATGACCTGTAAAAATCTTCACGGGCTATAAAGAAAAGTCAAAGGTGTTCCTATATCAAGGTGTACTTTAACCCTCACCTTTGTAATAATCTTTCCAAGAAAAGACCAAAGATTCCTCATAGACAACGACCTTCATTTCTTTTTATTTCACACAACATGCATCTATCTTTACATTACTAGTCATATCAACTCTCAAAGCCACGTCACATTATTAGATGTAACAAAAGTTGATCAAGTTCATGTATTTTATCTGTTACAATTGAAGTGGACAACAACTTTGCAACAAACTAAAAAATGATAATGCTCGGAATTAATCGATGATCTTGGAACCTTTGTTTATTGGAATAGATGGTCTTGAAACATTAATCATCTATCGCATATAATTATGGATTTCTCATTATTGTTGGTGGCAATTAACTTTCATATGTGTGCTAATGCGGTGTGAAAGAAGATTTCACATTTGTGTTGTTAGATGAGGTGTCTTAATTTGAATGATTGCAGATTATTTTCAAAACCATGTCACGTTAATAGTTATAACACAAATTGGTCAAATTCATGTACTTATCTATTACAATTAAAGTAGACAGCATCTTTTCAAAAAATGACAGTGCTTAATGGGAATTAAACATCAAACATCGACCTTTAGCTAGTGACTTATTCAAACAAAATTTACTGGTAGAACTACAACCTCCAAACTCATTATCATATTCTTGTATATATGTTCTAAGAGCCTTAGAAATACATGTTGCACATTTATAATCTTCTATTATACTATACTAGCGAATTAGACCCGCGCTTTGCCGTGGTATTATTTAACGTATACGTTAATGTCGTAATGATGTTTTTTGGGTTATAAAAGTTGAAATATTTAATATGATGATTTATACATTATTACTAATCACCCCAAAAAACACTACATGCAAAACACCAATAAAAATTGTAATATAAAAATATATATACCTCAAAACAAATAAGAAAAATAAGAAATACATGTATGGTGACTTTATTATAATTAACAAACTATATTGTAAATTGGTTAAAAGAAATTTTAACATAACTCAAAAGTTTATACATAAAACTTAAAAAATGTTAGTAAATGTAAATTTATCATAACTCGAAGACTTATGTATAAAATAAAAAAATTATGTTGATTAACTATAAAATTTAACATAACTCAAAATTTTAAGTATAAAATAAAAAATATAAAATAAGCAGGTATCAATTTGAAGAGGAGAGAGAGAGAGAAAGAGAGTGTGTTATGGTTAATTTTTAAAAATAATCCTTAAAAAATTTATATAAAAATTTAAGAAAAAACAAAATATGTTTTTTATTAGTTTGAAGAAATTTTTTTATTGTGATAACATTAAGTAAAAATCTTAACACAGAATTCTCATAATCTTTTCTATTTATTATATATAGTGAAAGTGATATGGTAGGTTGTATCTAGTTTTTATCCGACATACCTTAAACACTAATGTATTTGGGTATTATTATGATAACTATATGGTTATTTAGTGATTATATATTTAAGTACTTAATTAAAAGAATACTTAAAACAAATAGTATTAAGTTATAAAAATATAAATAATAAATGTATGTTTTTCAATATTAAAATTAAATTATTATAAAAAAGATAATACTTAAAATAAATATATTAAATAACATATTAGTTAGAATAAATTTATTAAATATAGTTGTACTTTGTGCTTAAAAAGTTATATTAGGTGTATTAAATTTTGAGTAGTATTACAAATGTGTTATCCTCAAATACTTTATATATTAGTATAAATAATATAGATATTGATTACTATTATCATCATAAGTATAAAAATATTTAATACTTATATAGTTAAGTAATCAAATAATATACTACTTATTTATAAATTGTATAATAATATAATAATAATTACTATTACTATTATTATTATTATTAATACTATTACTATTATTATTACTATTATTATTATTATTATTATTATTATAAAAATATTAGTACTTATATAGTTATGTATTCAATAAGATAATACTAAATTTAAATGTTTATTTAAAGTATTATAAATAATAAAATATGTAATGTTGTGAATTAAATAATCTTATATTATTAAATAATGTATTAATAATATAAATTAATTAGTGTATTAACTAGAAGAAGTATATTAAATGAGGGGCAAAATAGGAATTATTGCATAAAACATTTGTACATAATGTTTAAGAGTTTGTATTTGGTGTCTTAATTTTTATGAAATTATATTTATGCCATATCTTTATACTTTATATAGTAGCATAGATGTATATAGATATTTTTGTCATTGCTCCCTTGTGAATTGTGATACTTATAAGGCTAATCCAGTAATTGTCATAAAAAATGATTTGTGTAATAGAAGACTTATAAGTGCGCAATATGTATTACTAAATAATTTGTTTTAAGTTACAACATGAAGATTTATAAGTGTGCAAAGATTTATGAGTGTGCAACATGAATTGGAGTATTTGGATGACACCAAATGGATGTAAAATAACGAACTTAAAACATGATTTGTCTTAAGTTACAAGACTCTTAAAATATGAATGAACAACACTGGCGTGTAACATATGTTAAGGAGCGGCTTACTCGACTTGTAGATCGAAAGTCCGTTATCTCGAGCACTGATTTTAAGGGTTTTCTTTTTAATATTGTGTATTTGATTAATTTCATTTTGTTTTTAGAAAAATACATGAATTATGGACTTAAATGATTCACACGTTTAATTAGTTGTTTGATTTTAGTTATATTATGCCAAGTTTGATTTCTTGAATTTTGACAATACTTGTCAATTCATAAATATATCAATTTAACATGTATTTTTCTTTCATGTATTCATCTCATTACTAGAAAAGTTTGAGTGTTTGACCAACGAAAGTGTAGCAATCACCAACTAATTAGTTAGAATATAAAAACAGAAACAAAATGTAAATTTTCTAAATCCGTCTTTGAAAAAATCTTTGGAAACATTGAAACAAAAACATGCTCATCAGAATCTGTCGATAATTACCAATCGATTATAAAGATTAATTTTCAAATAATAAGTGTCCTAGTCGGTTTAATTGGTTTTGTTTGGGAAAATTATGATGGGCTCGTGGGCATGCCATCAATGCTCAGTTCGAAAAGTTCATTACATAAACCTTGAGGCATCTCTAATTTCACATTCTATGTTCTCGTTCTTTATGTGCTAGTAATGTTTGGCGATATCATCAACATGTCAGGCATCATCTAATGTTTCTTGGAATCTATGATCTCGACACTTACTTTGGTAGAAGTGGTGGTCTTGGAGCATAAAGCTAACACATGATAATTGACTACTCAACATTGTTGGTGACAACTTTTATGTGTGTTCATACTTTGTGAAAATGAATTTCAAATGTGCGTTGTTGGAATAGGTGGTCTTAAGTTAATATCTTCTATATACTTACATGAATGCTTGTAGATCATGTTTGGATTATAAAGGACTAATGGTTGTGGACCATGTTAGTATTATAAGGACTAATGCTTGTAGATCATATTAGGATTATAAAGGACTAATGCTTGTAAATCATATTAATATTATAAATAACTAATGCTTCTGAGTGCTAAAGTTGCTACTGATGAGAAGTTTGCTACTGAAATACAAGTATTGATATCGAAGGCTAGAGTTAGAATTGAAAGTATGTAAACTAAAGTTGTCTTTCTATTAAGAAACAAGTTACTACTAAATAATTTGTTACTTCTAAGTAACTATTGACGCCCAAAGAGTTTGGTCATATTAATATGATTTTAGAGATTGTAATTGTGTTATAAGTTTTCCTTATGTTCATGTAATTAATTGTTTTTACTCAATTCATGATCGAGTCGTGGTTGTGCGGAGTTAGAAGATGTTCCTCATCAATCGTTTTGTAACAACTATAGTCTAAGTGATACAACCACCAAGTAGTTAATGGTTGTTCATTTCTTATTGTAATCAGTATTATAAAATAAGTGTATGAGAGTTGTACGAGTTAATAATAAAATAAATACATATAAGAGTATAAAATAAATTATTTGTCTTTATTTGTTTTACATTTCAATTCTATCAAATGGTAAATGAGTTAAATAAAACAATTCTATTGCATTAACAAATAATTTATGTAGTTTTTGTACAATTACCACTCAATCAATGCTAACAACGGGTATCAAAGTATTGTTTTTGAATTGATGATTTAACATTCATCAACTAAAGTTTGTTGATTGTTTTTTATTCAAACACATCAATCGGAAGTTGAAACCACATAAAATGATTCGTCAAACAAGCATTCAAGGTTAGGTATGAGTTTTCTTTACGGAACACACAGGATGAAGTTTTTTCTAGTCGTCTATGATAAAGCTTTTTTGTAGATGACAATAGAGCACTAGTACCCAAGGATCCATCTTGGTACCCGAATAAGGACAAGAAGAAGATAGATACAGACGAGAAAGCTTTAAGGATGCTAGCACTGACCCTTCTAAATGATGTCTAGCAGGTCTACTACATTATGAGAGTACAAATGAAGTATCCAAAATGCTATCAAATCCATTTAAAGGAACCTTACAAGTTTTAGAGAACAAGGCAAATCTTTTTGTGCAACGATAGGAGATGTTTGCTCATATACATGGTGAGGCCATGACCTAACATTATAAGAGGCTCACTTACCTTCTAAGTGAACTCAAAACATCAAAGATTGGATATAAAAATGGTCACTTTTAAGTATTTTATAAGAGCGTTGTCCGATTAATAGAAGTTATACAAGGTGGTGATCATGAAGATACTAAAATAACTTGCTTTCAAAGTGAGATATGTGCTAGCTCTATTGTCTATATACATATCTTGAAGTGTCATGGTGTTGCAGGCATGAGAAAGAGATGTCATATTAGTGTGTGATAGAAGAAACCAAGTTCATAAAGAATTCACAAAAATCTAAAAACATACAAGGTATATAGTTATAGATCGGGAGGAGGCCAACTTTATCTATGTGAACAAGTGAGACCTTGTATGCTTTTGGTGAATCTACTACAATATTGATCTTGATGAATGGGAATGTCAAGTGGGTAATAAGGTAGTTAATCAGATAAATGGAAGGCTACATATGACACTTGATCGTGGTTAGATCATAAACAGAGCTGCTATAGTTGTTCCTAACTTATAGGCGATCTTGGTGGGCTTCGAACTATGGTTAGTAATCCAATAATCTTATCAAACATCATTGATGGATTGTTCGAGATAATACAATATAATATAAGCTTTAATGTTAGTGATACCATATAGTTATATGAAGGAGGGTAAGATGGTTTTTCACCTGCCATGTTAATAGACTGGGTGAAAACTTTTCTTTCGTTCATTTTGTTGTTTAACAAATACTAACAAAAAATATGGGAAAAATGTGAAAAACAAAAATTTGATAACTCACTAAGTTAAAGTTGTTCATTTCAACGACTCAATGAATGTGGGATAGTGAGCAAGGCGATCAACAATGCGTTTGACTCAAAACTATTTTAGAAACACAACTATGGTGTTGATGTCGTTAGAAAGGACATGAAACATCTGATTTCAACAATAAAATGAGTAATTGTGGAGTCTCTAATGATGACCCATAGGACCTCTAGCTGGAGTGAAATTTCTCGAGGTTTGCTCAGGAATGAGAGAATAAAACCCGATTGATTGGTTATGTTGTGACAATGGGAGTGACATAAGGCCGATTTAAGGAATGTGAAAAAAGAGAGGATTGAGTGGACTCAATAGTGATGTTAAAAAATGATAGACTTAAAGAAGGATAGTGATGAAGCTATTTGGTTCTCATACTATTAAACGTTTGTGTATTATCTATCATAAAACAAAGAAATATAGTGATGTATATAAACACTTATGGCATCATAAAAAACATCCCTAATTAGCTTAAATATACAACATCAATTAGTTTCAAACCTTCTTCAATTCCATAAGAAAGCCACATCGATCCATCATGTGGCCTTGCAATTCTACCTGCAATATGGCATACAAAATGGGATTACTTCATTAAGCTAAAAATTGCACCAAGACATGTATTTATATACTCTCTCAACTTTTGTGCACAAAGCTATATTTGTCACATAAGTTATATTGAACATTAGAAACTTTATTCCATCCTACTTTATTCATTGAGTAAAGAAAACAGTATTCATATTCTAACCATAACCTTAACCAATTAAAAAGTTATTACATGTACACAAAGATTAAATACAATAATATAATCTTGATGTGAAACTCAAACTAAAAGATCATGTACGGACAAAGACCGAAAGATAAACTGATAAAATGCTTCTTACATCAAACCAACCAATCACAACTCGACAGGTGTAATAGGCATTGAAAGTTGGTGACAACAACAGAAACCCACGCGCTCATTACATGGTAGTATTCCACATCACGCGCTTCAATGCGAGTGGGCATAACTCATTTCTTGATGGTTGCTTGTGTTCCTCAAATAGGTTAAAAAGCAAGAACCTTTGAAGGTTGAACTAAACACAACACACCCCCAATCTTGATCCTCAAACATCAATCTTGATTCTTGGACCCTAAAATCACAAAAATCCCACCTACCCATCTCCATTTCTGTGTTTTTCTCAATCTTTTTCTCTAAATCTTTAACCAATTTGGAGTGTGATCATCTGTTTTGGTTCGCAGAATTCGTTGGAATTGTATAATCTCTGATAAAGTTTGGATTTTTATCATCTGGGTGTATCAAGATTTTGGATGAGATAAAGAGTAGGGAACTAAGGATCAAGAAAAGGTGAAAGTTGAAAGGGAAGGTGTGAATATTATTATTATTATTATGGGTAGGGGAAGAGTGGAGTTGAAGAGGATAGAGAACAAGATAAACAGGCAGGTGACTTTTGCTAAAAGAAGAAATGGGCTCTTGAAGAAAGCTTATGAGCTCTCTGTTCTTTGTGATGCTGAGGTTGCTCTCATCATCTTCTCTAATCGTGGAAAGCTCTATGAGTTCTGTAGCACCTCCAAGTACTTTCTCTTTCTAGATCTCCCTCTCTCTCTCTCTCTCTCTCTCTCTCTCTCTTCTCTCTCTCTCTATATATATATATATATATATATATTATATATATATATATATATGTGTGTGTGTGTGTGTGTGTGTGTGTTGGTGTTTACTTTTGTTTTTGCAGGATTTGGGATATGGGTTAACTATCTTTAGTTTGTTGATTTGATGATTGGTTAAACTAGGTGTTTGTGTTTGAGCTTAAGAGTTTTGCTCATGTAGGTTAGATTTTGGCTTTTGATCTGTTAGTTTATGATCCAAATCTTCTGATGTCAGATTAAAAGTTAATAAATTAGAGTGCAAATGTGTGAAGAAAGTGGATCCAAGAAGAAAGATTTGTCTTTTGTTCTAATTGAGTCCAATTTTGAGTGATCTAGACATCTAGTAATTATAACTAGGTTGAACTTATCTTTGTTGCATGATTCTTGCTAACATGAAGGAAACCCTTCTTGGGTTTCTTGAAAATTGTGACCGACACGTCCTAATGTCTGCTGATTTGGGTGTAGGATTTAGTTTTTGAAACTGCAAGTTTTGTCTTTTGATTGATCAATCTTGAAGATTCAGACTCTAAGACCCCTACTTTTAACTAATTGTTTCAGGACTTTAATTAAATTGGCTCTAATTTCAAAGATGCATAAATTGTTAAACTACCATTTACATTTGGAGATGATCATATTTTACCGAACCTGATATGAATGAAACAGATCTTTTTAGTAGATGATTCATGAATATAGAACATGATATCTAGTAACCATATTTGTTTTTCTACATATCTATTATAAAAATGATATATTATGCTGCTTAAATTCCAAATTTATGTGCCAATAGGGTTTCTATGAGCTCCATACATTCAAGTAAATCACAATATGCTCCATAAACCCGACGGATCAACAAGTTTTACTAGACGTTTAATCACACTCTCTGAAACGTAGCCCAAATGAAAATTGGAACTATATTAGATATTTTAACCAGATTATACTAACCAATTTGTAATGTGTAGAATTGATTCAAATCTAGAACCTAAATCTTAGAAGAATCACTTACATTACAGGAGTTAGTAGTCTTCTTTTTCTGTGCCCCTTTCTTTATGGGGATCCCACCAACTTCTATCTTGTCTCTTCATAAACTACCACCATATAGCAGTTTTCAATAAATACATTGGGTTCTAGACAAACATTATACCGAGGATAATAGGTCTAAACTCATATTTTGAGGTGTGGTATCATAGGACTTCAATAAAACTAATGAAGGTTTTTTGTATAATTCTCACATGGAAATAAAATATAGAGAAGTTTTGGGTTGAGCCATGGTGTTTTCTCATCTATGATGAGTTTTTTTCTGATAGTGTCTAATGTTCGGGACTGATAGAGACGGACTGATGTACGTTCTTTCTTCCGGGGACGTGTCAACCTAGTGTCCTAAAGTTTCATACTTGAGTAATTGAGATGATCAAGTGGGCCACTGGCATGACAGTTATCCAATTAACCATTAAAAAAGATTTAGTTTCCTCGTGAAAGTAAAACTAGGTAAAATTATCCTTGTGTGGTTTGTACAGTCTTGTTAGAATGAAAGGTTTTATATTTATATGGGTATACAGATGTGTAAAATGTGTAGTTAGTTTTAAGTTTAAAGCATAAGCACATATACATAATGTGCACAATGTATAGTGGAGAGAAAGAAAAACGATTACACGATTATGTAATCGTAAATTATCAGAATTAAAACATTAGTAGTATATGTACGTGTTTGTGTGGTTTTTATGGTTCTTTATTTAAAACTGGTTATGTATAATTAATAGATGGAAATAGTATGTAAAAATGATAATCATCGACTATAAAGAAAAAGGAAAAGGTTACTTCTTTATTTTTGGGTGTAAGAATATGTCATAAAAATATATAGAACCAACTGATTTTAATACTACACAAAAGTCACAAAGCTGCATCAGTTAGATATAAATTATATCTCAAGAAAAACAATGTCCAGTGGCTTATAATTTGTACAAGTTTGTTTATCATTGACTGGTTTATACTTCCTTTGGTCTAAACCCTTACAAATTTCAGAAAATTCTGTATTGCATGTAAATTAACAAAATTGTAAAAACTAAATTATAAATGTAACCGTGATGTGCATTATTTGTATCTAACTAATTTCATGCTTTTTCTAGTTTGTTTTTTTAACAAAACACCTAGAAAAAGAGACCAATAAAAAAATAGTAAAAGGAAGGTTGTAATACAATAGTTTATCATTAATGTAATAAGTTTACTTAAGAGATTAATCAAGTAATGCTATTGGATAATCACTATGAGATTCCTGCTTTAATGAAGACACCACAAGATGTTCACTTGATAAGAAATCATGTTTCTACCTCCAAGCTAGATTATCTTTTATCTGCATTAAGCAAGTATTAGTACATTCTATATATAAGTTAAAGTCCCTCATGATCGGAGAATGAAAAGGCACACACGAATGTTGGGACCTATTCGTGACCTAGCTGATAGGTATAGGGTCACGCGTACAAAAGTTTCAAAACTTTATTTGTAGTAGCATATATGACTATTGTACATATTAAATATGTTGTCAAGTGGGAAGCCGAATCTTGATCCATTCGGCTTCATTTCTAGTACCTTCAAGAGCAAGAAACTTAAGATTTTGTAACTTAGAGACATTTGTTTATCAATGCTAGGAGACTAGACCCTCTTATGTGATTATTAGAACAAGTCATGGTCCATGGGTGTCAATCAAGATTTCTTGTTATAAAGAACTCTTCTAGGATCTTGTGTTTGTGCTTATATCACTTGTAAGTTTTCTTAATTACTCAAATCTTGATGATGATGATTCAAATTAATGAGCCAAACAAACAGCTCAACAACCAATAATTCATCTTATTCTTCTACATGAAATCAACTAACTTTGTTATCAAAAAACGTTAATTGAACTTAAGAAAACTTAAAAACATATCTCAGCATGCTCAAGATGCTTGAAAGATACCATAACTGCACTTATGGTTCAATGGAAATCGATAGATCAACCACCAACACCGAGGTAGCTTCTTGTTTCTACATAATTTCATCTTTCAAAGTCTTCTCAACTAGTATTGTTAAAAGTTAAAATATTTTCTTTATTTAGCAAAACAGCTACAAGGAGTACATGAAACTGAAAGCCAAATATGAGTCTCTACAACAGTACCAAAGGCAAGATTCATAAGACACTTTCATTGACATTAAGGCTCTCTAATGAGGCATAACTAATGTGATTTTTACCTATATAACAGGCAAATTTTTGGGGAGGATCTCGACCCGTTGAGTCTCAAGGAACTTGAGCAACTAGAGCGACAACTAGACTCTACTTTGAGGCAAATTCGATCCATAAGGGTGAGAATATGTAATGTTTTCTTTTTATTATGTATAGCAAGATTAGGGATTCTTGTTGATCGCGTTTATTGCAGACACAATCGATGTTGGATCAGCTTTCTGAACTTCAGGTTAAGGTAACCTTTATGCTCTCATTGAGTTTTATGTACTCTTGGATATGATTTGTTACATCTCATAGTTGATGAAATAACAGGAAAAGATGTGGATAGAAGCTAATAAAGATTTGCAGATTAAGGTAACAACATCAATATCGCACATTTGCTTAGAATTAAATCACATCCAACACAAAGATATTGTGGAAAACAATCTTAAAGATTACTTTTTTAATGCATTATTCAACAAATATCTCTTGTTTTAGCAGCTGGAAGAAGTTTATGCAGGAAATCAAGCAGGACAACCATGGGCAGCTGCACTTGAAACTGGATGTTCATATGAACAACATCATCATAATCATCATCATCATCAATCTCAGGAGTTCTTCCAGCCATTGGATTGCAACCCGAATTTGCAAATCGGGTAAACCTGTTGGTTATTTCGTCGGTCAAATCTTAAATTCTCATTGCATCAAATCTTTAAATGTGATCAAGAACTAAATTGGATTTGACTGACTAAATTCACAGGTATAACACAGTGGGTTCAGACCAGTTAACAACAACAACAAATGGGCAGAATTTGAGTGGATTAGTCCCTGGATGGATGCTTTGACTTTGACATGGTCAACCTTGTCGATTTTTGGTGATATAAGTCTACAAGATTATGAATTTGAATAAAATTTCCTTCTGAATTTGGGGATTTGTTCATAAAACTTGTAAGAACCTACATTATAAACTCTACAAAAACAATCTGTCTGTTAAGTTGAATCTTATCGAGATGGTGGATAATCATAGTGTTTTGTGCTTTAAGTTTGACTTTTTCAAGAATTAAAGTCAACATCTTTTGGCTTTTTAACAAGTATGGAAGAAGAATAAAATGTCAAAAACTTGATGGGTAACATTTTCTGCTTCTTGGCAGAGAAAGTACAAGAGAGTATTGTACTAAGATTAAGAATAAAATGTCAAAATTTTGATGTGTAACATATGCTTTAGAGTTTAGATATGCAGGTTGATTTGAATTTTGTTGTTGGAGTTGTACCTCTTCACTTCATCCTGCCTTTGTGTAGTGACGGACCTAGATTTTTATTAACCGAGACTGTTTTTTTGATACTTGAACATATCATAATTACCTCGTCTTATGGAAGTTTTATTTTTTGCCTGGAAATTATGGAAGTTTTTATATTTACTGGAACCGCTATATGTTAATTTGACAAGTTAATTCATCAGTTTTGGGGCTGCAAACTAGCCTAACGAATGTAAACAAATGCTTGTTCGTGTTCATTTGTTAAAGTTATAGAAATGAACTTCTTTATTAACTGTTTATGAACATTTACGGAATGAATTTCTTGTTCGTGTTCGTTCACTAACGAATTAACATATTAATGAATTGTTCATGAACACTTACCGAATATAATGAATGTGATAATGGCAAACAAACACAAATAAACGTGCATGAACATAAACATATACAACGTTAAAAATTTTATTTGAAAAGAAAATCCGCATTTTCATCACAAACATTACGAATAATCCATATAAAAATTAAATTACTAAACATAATAGTTCAAACATACTTAACATATTTATCGTAAACATATATATTATTAAAAAGTTATGTGAAGATTTAACACATACTGAAATGGTGAATAGGAGATGTTAACAAATATAAACGAACATAATACCAACATGAACGTACAGATCATCGAATGTTCACGAACATAAATGAACGAACGCAGACTCTGTTCATATTTGTTCGTTTAACTAAACGAACAAAATTTTCTTGTATGTATTTGTACCTTTATTAAACGAACGAACATAAACAAACTTCCAGTCAAACAATTCATAAGCTATTCGCTGAACGTTCGATTCGTATATAATGCTAATCATTTCCTATTTTTGGAGTCATATTTCAGGCAAAATTACTATCTCGTTCAAATTAATCTCATAATCAATTAAATTAGCACTAGTATTTTCATTCATAACACATTTGATGGTTACTATAATGAGTCTAAGCAATAACCAGTTTTTATAATATACTTACGACATAATTTTTTTTTCTCAAGTCATCGCTGAATGAGCAACTTTTTCATCGATGATTTATTACTAAATATTCATAACACATTTAGCTGCTTCTAAACATAATTATAAGCATCTACAGTCATGCAAATTGCAAACAACCGAGAGCGGTATAAGCTTTTCAAATAGGGGTGTGAAGACCGAACCCAAGCTCGCTTAGGCTCGAATTAGGTTTGTTTTTTAGAAAGCTCGAGCTCAAGTTGAGCTTATTTGTAGTTTTAGTTCTAAATCTCGAACTCTACTCGCTTATTGTTAGATTATTAATTTTTATTTTTTTATGATTAATGTTATATTTATTTATAATCATACTTATTATCAATAATCTTATATATATTATTTAATTTATTTAATAATAATTTATATAATAATATAATTTATGTAAATATATATATTTATATATAGGGCGGGGTTATTGTTTAAAAGAAGAAAAAACCTAAAAAGGGTGAGAATTATTATTATTATTATCCAATTATCTTAAATCCAAAAGCTAACAAAATCTTGTGGTGTAATGATAAATAATTGAAACTTTAAATGATAAGTCGTATTTTACTCTTAACCATGTTTTCAAGTTTTATTTTTTTAAATATTTGTAACTTTTACATACAACCTTATTTATTTTTTTAAATCACCATAAAAACATGGGTTTTTTAATATTTAAAACGCTTAAAATTTTGATACATAAAAAATGAAGTTTTTTTTCATGTTTATTCAACTCATTTTGTAATATTCGTCAGCTTATTATGTAATATCAGTTTGTTGTGTAATATACGTCAAACCATTGAGTCCAATATTGACCGTTTTATTATGTATTGTGTTTTAAAAAAATGATGAATTTCAAATAATATAATGCTAAAATGTAATTTTTTTAGTTTTTCTAGTTTATTGTGTCTATTGCTAATCATTGAGTCTAATGCTAGTCATTATTTTATCCATTGTGTCTAATATTAACTATTGTGTTTATTAAAATGGTGATTTTCAAATAACACAATGCCGAAAATGTAAAAAATTACGTTTTTTTAGGTTCATTGTGTTATCCTGATCAGGTCATAGTGTAATCCTTGTCAAGTAGCTAATTATGTTTATTGTTAATTATCAAGTCCAGTGTTGGTTAGTATGTTAACCATTGTGTCTAATGTTAACTATTGTGTTATGCATTGTGCTTTTTAAAATGATAATTTTTAAATAACAAAATGCTAAAAATGTAATTTTTATGTTTTTTTAGTTTATCATGTCATCCTGATCATGTCATTGTGTCATACTCGTCAAGCAAATTATTGTGACTAGTGTTAATCATCATGTCTAGTTTTAGTAATTGTGTTACTTATTGTGTCTAATGTTGACTATTATGTTAAGCATTATGTTTTTTAAAATGATGATTTTTGAATAACACAATAATACAATATATAACCTTATTTATGTTTCAAGTTTATTGTGTAATGCTTATCAGATAATTATGTAATACTCATCAATTCAAAATATTACACAATGACCTAACAAAATTAGACAATGAGTTAAAAATTTTGTTTTTTAATATAAACACTATAAACGTTTCAAGGATAAAAAATGCTCGTTTTTATGGTGTATTTTTTTAAATAATATTATATGTAATGGCTATAAATGTTTAAAAAGAAGGGCGAACCTTGAGAAAGGAAAACATTACAAATTTATCCCCAACCTAATATTGATCAAAAAGACACGTGTCAAGATCTTAGTCCTAATTACATTTTTTAGTTTTAGAAAACTTTATATTTGAACCATTTTCTTATATATTATATGTAAATATAAAATTATATTAACAAATATCTCGTTTTGGGTCGCGAGCCGGCTTGAGCTCAATATTTGAAACTCGGGCTGGAGCTCGTTTAGTAACGAGCCATAATGTTAGTGGGCTCAAGCTCGTTTAAGCACGATTAAATTCGAGCTTTTTTAATCGATCTCAAGTAGCTTGCGAGTCGGCTTGATTCGTTTACACTCAAATTTTCAAAATTTACCTATTACAGCCTATGGTTAATAGTTTTTAAAGATCACCAAGATACAAAGCATCTGTGCATATATAACACAAGAATGTATAATTATCAAATACAACAATACCATAACATTTTCTGTAAAAACGCTAATTTAGTTATTCTGTGTTTCTGTAAAAACGTGTTTATACAACAATAGTAATACGCTTTTATAAAAACATTTATTTACTGTTGCTTAGAATTAATACTTTGTAATAACATTTTTTTTATTTTACACATTTATTTTATTTTATGTTTAGAAAAAGATGAATCTTGTGTAAAATAAAAAAATGTTTTATATTAGAACATACATGGAAATAACCATTACAAACAAAGTTATAATTGACTATTTCTATCTTCCAAGCTTCTGGCTATACTTTTAACTATTAAGTAAGTAATCTTTCAAAAAAAACAAATAAGCATAAAAGTTCATATAGTCTCAAGACTCAAAAAATAAAAATAAATAAAAGAAAACATTTTAAGAAATTATCATGATTGAACTACAACTAGAAATTAAGCCTGCGCGATACGAATCGTTTGCGAAATTCGTTACACGCGTTGCGGAAGTGATATTAATGTGTCTATTAATTTGTAAGACAGTTTTAAAAATTTAATATAATGAGAATCATGTCCTTTTCCATTTTTATAACAGTATTATATATAGTAGTAAATTTATGTTTTAACTAAAAAAAATAGTGGCTCAACTACAAAATACGAATTAGAAAGGGCCGATGGGATCCAACAAGGCAATACGCCAACTATCTGGGCCCGACTTGACCCACAGAAGAAAGCAAGCCCAGCACAAACATTGAATTCTCTTTGGCCCAACGGCATGACACATTACTATTAACTTAAAAAGAAAGGTCAATATAATACGTTTTGACATTGGTTTTGTTCGTAAAAGAGTCGATCTGTATAATATGTTTTCATTTACTATATGTTTTAACGTAAATTTACTTCAGAAACGGTCGCAGCGATTGTAAGTCTATATTTCAACATTAGTTTTGTTTGAAAAAAGTTTGGTTAAAAATTAAATGTTTTTATTTAATGGTATAAATCTGAGATACTCTACGTATTGACATAAATTTAATGGTATAAATCTGAGGCACCCTACATATCTGTCTCGTTCAGAGGTGGATCAACATCTTTTTGTGAGAACAATTTTTTTCTAATATTTGTTTGGGTGTCGTTATATAATAACTTTTTTCGATCCGGTCCTGATCGGGTTGGATCATAATGAAAAATTAAGAGATTTTATTCTAAAGTCTATATAGAACATAGTTTTAAAATTTTGAAGTATGTAGAGTCTCAAATTATAGTCCATGGTCCCTAATTTCTAATCAAATAACAATCTAAATAGCAAAAGTAGCAATATAAATCAATAATCTTACCAAAGTCCGGCAGCCGGAAGTAATGGTCGGAATTGGGTTTTAAAATTTAATTGGGTCTATCTCAAATACTGGGTTTAAAAATTAACTGGGCTACGTCTAAATTGGGTTTAAAACCTAAAACATTAATGTGTGAAAATTAAAAGGTAGTGGAGAATATTGCAAAATTTTATGAGGAACAATAGGTATTTTAACTTATACAGAACACCATGTAGGGGTACTTAGCTAGAAACTCATGCAATTCAACACAATTTGCACATACGATTTTCAAATATTTAGCTAGAAACTCATGAAACTCATGTTACACCACCTTAGTATTAATAAAGGCCCCGGTTTGACATTTAACTAAAAAGAAACATGTAAGTATCAACAACCAATCAAGTCTTTTTTATCTTTTATTTAAGTTATGATTTCAGTGTATAATATATATTTTTGGTAGTTTTTATTAAGTATGTAGATACCAGAAGTAGAATTAAAAGTCAAAACCCATACCCCACATTGTAGATATAAAAAGTTCTTTTGAAATTCACTTATTAATTAGTATGTATTAATGTGAATATAGAAATCACAATATACATGTTATTTATCTATTTAAAAACCAACGAAAGAAAAAAAACAATAATTTTTGGATTCTAAGCCATCGATTTGGAAATCCATGCTTCTAGCGAGGGTTAGATTGATGAGATTTATGACACGTAGATGGTGAGTATCACCATCATTGTTGCGCCACCACACCGCACCCCTCTACTCTCGTCGATCACCCTCCAATAACGAACCAAGTCTAAGTCTAATTTCATTTCCATGATGACGAAAACAAAGTGCCATGGTATACGATGGTGGTTGTCTGGTGTGTTGTCGGAATCATCTTCTTATGTAAGAGAAGAAGACCGGTAAAAATGAGTGGGTGAAATTGTCAAGGATGACAAATAGGAAAGGAATGCACAAGGTGGTGGTATGGTTGGACGGGTGGGCTAGGTGGCGATGTGGTGGTGGCAGGCTGGTTGGTGATGTGTTGGTGGCAGGGCTAGTTGGCGATGTGTTGGTAGCAGGACTAGTTGGCAATGTGGTAGTGGCGGGGCTAGTTGGCGATGTGGTAGTGGTATGGCTAGCTGGAGATGTGATAATGGTAAGGTTGTGATGATTGTTTTGAAAGTGAGTTCATCAAATTTTTTTGTTTTTTTTTAATTTTTTTAATACCAATGGGTAGTTTGGTTATATTTTTTCAAAGTTAACCGACATCCACTTCAGTGATGATTGTTTTGGTTATTTTTTTCAGTTAACGATGTGTTTGTTTTTTATATATTTTTTCAAAGTTAACCGACATCCACTTCAATCATCATCTTTGTTATGTTTTTGTAAAGTTTTGAATTATCCTTATATTTTAAAGAGTTAAAAACTGAAAGTAAAATCAATATATACTACAAGGAACGTCTATACAATTAAGTCTTAATTAGATTTAAAATGACACATCTCATCACAACCTCACACGAAAACGATATTCCTTCTAATTCCACCTCCTGTCACTTTTATGATATAAGTAAATAGCGTTTATTTCACTATTTTGATCATTTCTTTTAAATTATCATTATTTCTTATTAATAAAAAAATTATTTAAATGGGTTTCTATAAGATGGATAAAATATTTGTATATACATATTGAGACACATATTTAACTTTAAGTATTTACTGATCAAAATTATATTATGGATATGCATTTAAAATTTAATGGGAAATGGTTCACCACTTGTGTTGCGCGAATAACTCTACCACGAATTTGTGAATACGAAAACATACTATAAGGGTTACCACCATAAGTAGGACGCCAACCAACTCAACTTTTAACTATGATCTCAATTCTTTCAAACGAATTGTAATTTCAATGTAGCCTTTATAATCGGATTGATAGGATGTAACGCCTATTGTCAAGTGTCGGCTTACGATTGGTGTTGTTCAACTTTGATAGGTACAAACTCTTCCAATGTTGATCCTAATGTACACTTTCTATCGATTGCTATCCTCAGCATAAGCCAAGCCTTCACTTACTTATTCGTAGACTTTTCTGGAATCTCCATCTTCTCGTCGCACTTGTCAGTCCACCTTTCAAGAATATCTTGAATAATAGATCCCTACATACCGTCCGTCACACCCTGGGAATAGGATTCACCCGAATAATCAAACCAATGATCACCCATGACTTCTGTGTACCACTAGTGCCACAAAGGCTTTTGATGGCCTTATTGCTAATCATTGAGTCTAATGCCGGTCATTACTTTATCCATTGTGTCTAATATTAATTATTGTGTTTATTAAAATGGTGATTTTCAAATAACACAATGTCGAAAATGTAATTTTTTTACGTTTTTTCAGGTTCATTGTATTATTCTGATCGGGTTATAGTGTAATCCCTGTCAAGTAGCTAATTATATTTATTGCTAATTATCAAGTCCAGTGATTGTTATTATGTTAACCATTGTGTTTAATGTTAACTATTGTGTTATGCATTTTGTTTTTTAAAATGATGATTTTTAAATAACAAAATGCTAAAAATATGATTTTTTATGTTTTTTAAGTTTATTATGTAATCCTGATCATGTTATTGTGTAATACTCGTCAAGCAAATCAATGTGACTATTGTTAATATCATGTCTAGTTTTAGTAATGTGTTATTCATATGTCTAATGTTGACTATTACGTTAGGCATTATGTTTTTATTAAAATGATTATTTTTTAATAACACAATAATAAGAAATATAACCTTATTTATGTTTCAAGTTCATTGTGTAATACTTATTAATAATTATGTAATACTTATCAATTCAAAATATTACACAATGATCTAACAAAATTAGACAATGAGTTAAAAAAACTTTGTTTTTTTAATATAAACACTATAAGCGTTTTAAGGATAAAAATGCTCGTTTTTATGGTGTATTTTTTAAAAAAAATAATGTCGTATGTAAAGGCTATGAATATTTAAAAAGTAGGTGAAACTTGATGTAACACCCGAATATTTACTATTTTGAAGCCGGTGGAGAAAGAAAAGAAAAATAAAGTCCAAAAGTCGGGGACCAAACTCGCCAACAAAGAAAAGTTGGAAAATGTGGTGATATATGTAGGGAGAGGGCAGCCCACTCTCCCCACACTCACATTTCAGCTTACAAAGAGAAGAATAGAGAGAAAGAAGGGAAAAAGAGGAAAAAGTGTTGGTTCGGGTCGGTTCGGGTCGCCAAAATCGTCGTGAAGCAAGCCAAATCGAAGCTCTTGTCGTTGTGCTCGTTTAGGTGAGTTCTAGGACCCCTCTTTTACATGTTTTTGAATGATTTTGGGGCTGGAACACATCTGAAAACCCTTTTTTCGCGTTTTTGGGTGAAAACCCGTATGTATGCGTGTATGTATGCGTAGGACCCGTTTGGGGCTTGATTTCTTGCTTGGTTATGCTTGAATAATGTTATGGTATGCATCCCTAAGATTTAGGATGGTCGATTTAGGCTTAAAATGGGTTTAGATGAGTTTGGAGGCCGAAAACCCTCGGCTGCAGTCGGGTTGAACTGCATTCTGCATCAGTTAGGGCTAGGCGACCGATTGGAGGCCGAATGGAGGCCATACGGCCGATTAGGGTGCGATTGGGATTCATTCGCACGACTGGAGGGCCAGTCGCATGGGGTCATGCGACTGAAGGTTCATTCGCACGACTGAAGGTCCAGTCGCATAGGTGTTCATCCGCATTGTCCATTCGCACGACTGGATGTTCATTCGCATAGGTGTTCATCCGTATTAGTTCAATCGCATGATGTTCAGTCGCATGGAGGCCATGCGACTGAAGGGTGTCCATACGCCCGAATAGGGTTGTTGAACCCGAGGAAGGTGTAGAATGACTTCTGACTTTCGGGGGAAGGTGCAGATGTAAGTTTTGATGTAAAGGTTCCCATAAGGGTTTTTAAGATGACGATCGAGGTCTTAGAAAGCATGTTGGGCATGATGATGATGATGATGTTGCATGTTTAGGCTTGTTATGTATGTATGATGTTGCCCTGTATGATGTGATGTTGATGCATGTTAATGTTCCTTAGTGTGATGTATAATATATTTCCTATGGCTTTACCTGTTATGATGAATGAACGAAGTATTATGTAACGTAAAGTAAAAGATAAAGAAAGAGGAACATGATGAATGAATGCATGTATTAATGAACGAATGAAACGTCTTGCACACATCGGATACCGGGTCCTTCTTAGTGATTGACCCTGAATGTAGAACCTCTACCGCTCACCCCTAGTACTGTGGCATCCGTTTAGCTGTTCATTTGTTGACTTCGGCCCAGTAGCTAAGACTGATGGTTACTCCTAGTACCGTGGCATACGTTTAGCTGTTCATTTGTTGACTTCGGCCCGGTAGCTACGACTAACCGGGGTGTAGCACATGGTATTGGTATGGATGATGTCTGATGCGCAAGTAAGGTAATGAAAGAACGAATGAATGAATGAAGAAGATAATAATGATATTATCTATGTGTACGTATGATGTGTGATCATGTAAAAGTAACGAACGGTTTTATATGAAAGTAAAGTATGTTTTATTTATAAAACTAAAACTCACTCAGCAACGCTGATTTTGATGTGTCTCCAGTTGGCAGGTAATGATTGCTGAGGATGGCACGGGCGACTACTCAGCTCTTTTGGGATGGCATTCTTTTGATTAATGTTTTTGCATTGTAATGCGAACAAACTATTTTTGTAATGAATGTTGTATTAGTTTGCAAAAGCATTTACATGGAAATGAAAGTTTGTTTTAGTTTTCCGCTGCGATTTATTAAATACAAATGTAATTATATGTTTTATGTGCGATGAGAACCCAGCTGTAAGCGTTCCGGGAACGGGGCCTTACACTTGAGAAAGTAAAACATTACAAATTTATCCCCAACCTAATATTGATCAAAAAGACACGTGTCGAGATCTTAGTCCCAATTATATTTTTTAGTTTTAGAAAACTTTATATTTGAACCATTATCTTATATATTATATCTGTATAAATATAAAATTATATTAACAAATATCTCATTTTGGCTCGCAAGCCAGCTTGAGCTCGATATCTTAAACTCGGGTTGGAGCTCGTTTAGTGACGAGCCATAATATATATATATATATATATAATATATATATATATATAATATATATATATATATATATATATATATATACGCACACATATTATATATATACATATATATATATATATAATATATGTATGTATATATATTTATATGTATATGTATATGTATATGTATATGTATATGTATATTATATGTATATGTATATGTATATGTATAGTATATGTATATGTATATGTATATGTATATGTATATGTATATTTATGTATATGTATATGTTATGTATATGTATATGTATATGTATATGTATATGTATATGTATATGTTATGTATATGTATATGTATATGTACATGTACATGTACATGTACATGTACATGTTATGTACATGTACATGTACATGTATATGTATGTATGTATGTATGTATGTATGTATGTATGTATGTATGTATGTATGTATGTATATATGTGTGTGTGTGTGATAGAGTTATCTTGAATACTAATGACTCACATTGATTGTTAAAGTTCTCACAAAAAATTGAGTTCTCATTTGAACACTCCACCGTACATACACATACACATACGCATACGCATACGCATACGCATACGCATACGCATACGCATACGCAGGCGCGCGCGGGGAAAACGCACGCCCATACCCATGCCCATACCCACGCCCACGCCCACGCACACGCCCACGCACACGCCCACGCACACGCCCACGCACACGCACACGCACACGCACACGCACACGCACACGCACAGACACTAGAACATACGCATATACATATATATATATATATATATATATATATATATATATATATATATATATAATATATATATATATATATTGGTTGAGTTATGAAAACAACAATTTTTGTTACTAAGACACCCTCTGCTTGTTTTTATCTCTCTTATGTATCTATATGTATGTATATAGAGAGAGAAATAATGAAAATAATTTAAGTGTACCAATAACATGCCCCATATATATAAAGAACCTTATGTTAAACCCTAGCAACTCGTGGGATGATGAGACGACCACACATATCACACACGCATCACCTACTTGTAGCTCATGTATAAAACACAACAAAGTCACTATTCATTTGGTTGCAATTAATAATAGAGTAATTGTGGTGCAATGTACTTTAATTAGTGCTACTATATTTAAATAAGGGGTATGTTATTAACACACCTAATTTCATTTATACTCTTTATATCTTTCTATACATACATATTACAATGATAAAGATAAAGACAATAGGATGTCTCAATAACATAAATGGGTGTTTGTATGATCTACCCTTAAATAATCCATGTTTTGGGACCATAATTTAACATGTACATACAAAACAACTTTAAGATTTGTTATCGTACTTAAATAACTATTATTCTCATACTTAATCATCCAAGAACAAGGGTCTTAGTAGGGGACCATAACTGCATACCCAAAAAAATAACATTTTTAACAAAACTTATAAATATAAACTTAAAAAGACAAAAAAAAGTCAAATTAAATATTGTAAAGTGTTAATCTTTCATCATTAAGCCTATTATATGATGCTAAAAAGTTTATATTCAATAAGAGGCTTGCTTAATCAAATGGGTAAAATAATTGGTTCGAGAAAACCGACTTAAAAAAAGACACTACATGTATGTTTTTTAAATAAACTATATTTTATATTCTTACAAGGAGGAAGGGGACAAAAGTGGTCCATAATCTATCAGTTATAAAAGCGTTATGTTTTAAAAAATAAATTTATCTATTTTATATTCTTGTGAAAAATATTTTTGAGTTTGTGAGTCTTTTTTGAAGTTTACTATGTTTTTAAACTTAAATTATTTATTGTGTGATGCACTGATACAAAGTAGTATGATAAGCAAAACTAATAAAGCACTATAGATAACTTTTTTTAAAAAAGTTAAATAAAGATTTTTATTTCATAAAATGACATTTATATGTCATAGGATAGACCAAGTCTTACATGACGTGTGAACCTTTATTAATGTTAGCAAGCTATTAGAGGAGTGTTCACAAACACATGTTATAATACAACTATGCATGTTGTAGCATCCATCAGAATAGATTAGAGAATATCAACACAAGAACTTGCTCATATTTATGTGTTCACTACAAGACCTTTTGGGTACTAGGACTTTCGCATCAACAATATAACAAGACATGTGATCACATGTTGTGTTTAAGAATTTATGACCAATCAAAGGTTGTGGCCATGACAGTCTCCACGATAGAGAATGTGAAAGTGCTTAAAAATGTCTCATTATGAAGACTTGTGCTAGTGGAAACTATGTTTTTTAATGTTCATTCATGTGGTATAGAAATGTCTTAATATGCAAGACAAGTAAAATAAAGTAAAAAATTCTACAATGACAGCATGCATCGGTTGACCATTGTTCTTGTTTTTATTTTCATAACTCTTAGAATAAATAGGAGACATGCCTTGATTTTAGGCTGAATGACGATGACATGTCATTACGCTAGCGTCAAATATGACCTAAATCGAGAAACCGCACTCCTGTCTCATTATGCTTCCACACTTTTTTCATCTTTAACACTTCAAATCTCTATTCCAAGTGTTTGGAACCTTCAAGCCTTTATTTCAAGTTTGGACCCTTAAAATCTTCATTTCATTTTCTCTAACCATCATACTAGGCTATTGATGTAAGAACTTTGCTTATTATTTAAGACATTAGTGTTTTTAAGTGTAGAGTTCTTGACATTGTAACTAGCTATCTCTTCGTGCACCTTTGGTCGTAAAAGATTATAACTAACAGCCACTCTCATAACCTTAATTATAAGTAATAATCTCTTTCATCATATGTATGTTCTTAAGTATGAGATTGAAGGTGAGTTTATTATTACGATGAAAACCATTAGGTGGTTGAAAATATTTAATTATAAGACTTTATTCCAAATATTTGGAACCTTCAAGCCATTATTTCTAAATGTTTGGACCTTTAAAGCCTTCATTTTACCCTTTCTGACTGTCATATTAGGCTATTGATGTAAGAAATTTGCTTATTATTTAAGACTTTAGTATGTTTAAGGTACTACTTGTTTTTTATACAATAAAATATCTGCAGGTACTACTTGTGTTTTTATACAATAAAATATCTGCAGTCTACGGATCACATCTGCAGACATCTGTAGGAGAAGAGGTGGACTAAACATTTGCAGTTTATAACAAAAAGAGTGGTTGTTTTTAAACGTTTGTAGATTGCTAAAATCAACTGAAGGTGGTATACGTCTAAGTGTTTGGACCCTTAAAACCTTTATTTCATCTTCTCTAACCATCATACTAGGCTATTGATGTAATAAATTTGCTTAGTGTTTAAAACTTTAGTGTTAAACCTTCATTTCATCTTATCTAACCATCATACTAGGCTATTGATGTAAGAAATTCACTTAGTATTTAAGCCTTTAGTGTTTTTAAGTGTAGAGTTCTTGACATTGTAACTAGCCATTTCTCTATGCACCTTTGGTTGTAGAAGATTGTAACTAACAACCACTCTTGTAACTTTAATTATAGGTAATAATCTTTTTCATCATATGAATGTTTTTAAGTATGAGATTGTAGGTGAGTTTATTGTTATAATGAAAACCATTAGGTGGCTGAAAATCTTTAATTACAAGAATCTATTTCAAATGTTTGGAACCTTCAAGCCTTTATTTCTAAGTGTTTGGACCCTCAAAGCCTTCATTTCACTTTCTCAAACCGTCATATTAGGCTATTGATGTAAGAAATTTGCTTATTATTTAAGACTTTAGTGTTTTTAAGATACTTTTTGTTTTTTACGCAAAAAAAATATTTGCAGTCTGCAAACCATATCTACAGACATCTATATAAGATGGGGTGGACCAAACCTCTACAATCTATAACAAGAAGAGTATATGTTTTTAACGTCCGCAGAATGCTAAAATCAAATAAAGGTGGTATACGGTGGTGCTGGACGGTAGTGCTGGTGGGTGGTGGTGGAGAAGGGTGGGTGGTGGTGGTGGACAATGGATGGAGGTGGACGGTGGTGGAAAATGGATGGAGGTGGACGGTGGTGGTGGTGGTGGAGGACGATGGTGGTGGACATGGGTGGTGGTGTGTGATGGTGTTTAATACTATGCAGACTTTAGAAGATTTTAAAAATGATTGTGTCAAGTCTGCACCATGCAAACCTTGCGCAACTTTTTTTAGTAGAGTGTCATTTAAAAAACAAACACTCTACATACTTCAACGTCTGCGCGTGCTCTACACGACCCATATAAAAAAGGTTAGGAAGAGTTTTTTTGAAAACACAAACACCCCTTAAGTGTTTAGAGTTCTTGACATTGTAACTTGCAATTTCTTCAAACACCTTAAGTTGTAGGAGATTGTAAAATATATAAATAAAGAACATGTAGATGAAGAAAATGTACACAGTTATATTTCAATTGTAGTTTGATGTATTCCCTAAAAATTCTATCAAAATTGATGCATATTAAAGTATTCTACAAATGAATGGATAGTTCAACTTTGATTTTTCAAGAGTAGCATTGCCGAAAGAAAAACATGTTAGCGCATTATGCGGCTAAGAAGAAACTAAGAAATATTGGATTACAATATGACTATATCTATGCTTCCATTAATAATTAGGCTTTATTTTAAAAGGAGAATATCGTTATGTAAAATTGTTTTATTTGTAACGAGAGAAGATGAGCTAATAAAAATACAAAGTGTATTGTACGTGGGTTGAAGTAGTCCAAATGAGAGATTCATCAACCAAAATTATATTCAAGATGTGTGTGACACTATCATGGATTATCAACAATTACCTTGCTCAAAGAGGCATGTTTCGATGGAGTGGTCATGATTATAAATCATTTCCTACTTGTATTGTAAATACACCCTCGTGTCCGATAACAAATAAGATAGCTTTCATTGGTCACAAAGATTATTAATTAGCAGCATAAATAGAGGGACGACTTATTGTTTAATGGAAAAAAGGAGACGATATCTTCCTAGACGATTGAGTAATGCATAAACATTAAAACAACTAAAAAAGTCTCCATTGGTCATGTTTCAAGTAAATATCCTACGCATGAAAGTGTGAAAAGAAAGTATTTTACATCAGAGATGAATTGGACCAAACAGAGTATTTTCTTTAAGATGGATTATTAGTCTTCCATGCATCCTTTTAAAACACAATCCTAATATTATGCATACGGATAAAAATATGTGTTAGAGCTTGTTGGGTATTTTGCTGATAAATAAAAAATCAAAAGACACAATGCAAGACAAAACTTGAAAAAAATAGATATTTGGCCTAATCTATGCATAACAAAGAAAAAACAAGGCCAACCAACCACAAGACTCTTTCATACCCCACTGATGGAGAAAGTTTTTATGAGCTCATTAGTTGAGTGATATTACCTAATGATTATGAATGAAATTTCAAAAATAATTACTTTCTAACTATTCAAATATAATAATGTTAATATGCTATGATTATCACATCCTTATGCAATGATTGCAACCAATAGAGGTCCTAGTAGGTCTATTAACATATGTCAACGATGATAGGAAATATCCGGGACATGCGAAACAATTTCAAGGACTCTAAACCTATCGCATATGTAGCAATGCAAATAATCAATTGAATACACATATATAACACATGAAGTCAGATGATAAATGGGTATATCTGGCATGATAATTCCTAATCGGAGGGGCTCCATATATTGAGCATCTCACATGATAATTTCTAATTATTAGGATAATTACATATTCTAAAATATATAGATTTTTAGGTGTTTCATTAGGAAACACGTAAATATGTCACTTCATAACACGGGTGGCCCAATAGTGTGATGAGGTAAAACAAGGGCTTGAGACACCGAAAATATAGGGTCCTAATTTTTATATATAATACACATTTATATTATATAAAATAATACAGAACCAAGTTTAAAACGCTTTTGGGTTGTTTTTGGTTTTAATATATATCAGCTGAATTGAGAAACAACAATACAACTATACCAAATAATCGAGAACTAGGGCAAGATTGATGGAATCATATGCTTAGGAAGTGCAATCGTCGACTTTGGAAGTGGAAATATGCAATCGTCCATTGGAATATGATATTCCTTCTGTAATCTAATATTTAGCATCCGTGAAGATTGTTGCCCTATTAGTAATAGGCTACCACAAATTTTGATTATGTCTCTCGTTTTATCTTCCTTTTTCTTGCTCTATTACATCATTACAATCTTACATTAGTGTTCATCTATGTTTCTTGACCGTTCTTTATTAGTTTTTCATATATTCTTCTTGTTAGTTTCTTAAATCTTGACCATATGTCTGTTAACTAATAAATATACTTTTAATTTGTACGAGTGCTTGATTAGTGCAATACTACTGCTAAGTGTTGAACGTGTGCGCTTCAACATAAGTTCATTGAATAAATTATTGTTGATTTTGGTCCCATTTACTGGTGCTATTTAGGAGATTGCAAGATAGTTACTAAGCCATTGTGTGCAACAATCGTCTAAGCATAGACAGTAAATATGTTGCTTGATGATCATCCTGCTTTTGCAAGCCATAGTTTGTATGCAATCTATCCCCCAGAAGCGAAAAATATTATAGAACAATAATTAAGTTTAATTTTTTTTAGTTTGATCGTTTGTCCATATTTTTTCTAAACTAGACCGTTAAACCATCAAATCGAGTCATCATTTAATATTCTTATGTCAAAAAAGTAATGGAGGAGAAGACACGGGCATAGGAATTTTAAATATATATAATTATATTAAAAAATAAAAAATATTAATTATATTAAAAACTTTTAGGAAAAATCTAAAATTCATATCACCATTCCATATCAGAATAAAAAAAAGAAAAAATTATTTTTTAATTGAAACAAAAGAAAAACATGCTATAAACATGTTAAAGCTTATAAATTAATTAAATATAAAAACGAATGAACTAATTAAAACACTTTTTAAACTTGAGTTATTTAATCAAAACACTTTTAATATTGATTATTTTATAAGTTTATCCCATATTAGATAACATACATTTATTAGTGATTTAAATAATAAGAAATATTTTTTTTTCTCAAACTATATCATATGTACTACATTACTGGACTGTAATATTTACATAAACTTTATTACATTTTTTTTGCTTATTTCTTGCTTCAATTTATCAACTAACAAACTGACTACACATATACTTCAAATGTGTTAATCTCGGATTTCCAGCAGAAGTATTCACCCCTGAAACCAATAATTGTTATAATGAAGAACCAAGAGTTTTTTTAGTAAGATGGTGTTGTTATAAATTCTATTTACCAAAAGGGGTGTTTTCAAAATTATTTACCAAAATGGGTACTATTTACATCTTTCTTTTCTCACTCATAATCTTATTGGATAAAAGAAGTTACTTTAATTTAATGATGTTATTTAAGAGGGTTAAAAATAAAATGTTTCAAAAAACCAATTTTTTTGACCTGCCATTTTAAAAAAAAAAGTTGCTTTTAAATGTTTTTAGTTCTTCATAAATATTTTTTAAAACTTTTTTTTAAATACAATAAAATAATGTTAATATTTGAGACGTACAAATATATTTTTAATATTCTACGGTTCTTTTATAAACATTATGTGATGTTTGTACTCTTTTTTTCAATTGCTTATAAAATCTGTGAAAAAATTACAAATATTGTGTCGTTTAATATTTGAACATATTTAAATGAATGTGTGAGAAAAATAAATATCTAATAAATTTCACGTAACAATAGTAGATAAAATGAATGTTATCGTCTTAAATATTGATCTTTGTTTTTTTATATTTAAAATATCTTAAGAAAATATTTGTAAAGAACTTAAAATATTTTATTTTAAAAGAAAACTTTAATTTTAAACTGCAGGTCCAAAAAAAAGATTTGGGTTTATAAAAAACTTTTTTCTTTAACCCTTCTAAAACATATTATTTAACTAAAACTAAAACTTTTTTTGTCCAATAATATTATGAATGAGAAAATGAGAGCTTTTAATAAAAACTCATTTTGGTAAATACTTTAAAAACACCCATTTTGATAAATAAAATTTGTAAGAACATTAGTTTAGAAAAAAAACTCAAAGAACCAATGACTAACAAAAGCATAATGTTTTGCTTCGGTGTGGGTTTTCATTTTTTTCTAGTCGGTTATACGGTATATTTAGTCCTACCCGAAAACTGCTCACCTGAGTTCACTTAATAGAACTAACCCCAAAATTTCTCTCTTTGCAAAAAATACCCTCAAATTTCACCTTATTTTATGCCTCAAAAAAAGATTGAGCCGCCGTGTTATAGGTAGAGTTTATTATTAACAAACGTGATTCTTTCACACTTGAACATAGTCATGTTTGGATGCATATATTCTATATATGCACATTGTACGTAGTTATCGAATAGTATTCTTTAGTTACTTTAGCCTAGACTATATAATATATAGAACGATATCCCCACATTCTTAGAAAATCAGATTTTTTTATCTATTATATTATACGTTTAATACTCATTGTGGATTGAAGAATTAAATATTGATTCTCTTAAGGAACTTTAAAAAGTTTTCTAATGAAAAATATAGAAGATGTTGATGTTAATGGGTTAAGCATTTGATTCTAAGTATATATTTATGCGCAAGTTGGGCACCAATGTTGTTGAGATAAGTTGTAGGTTATTTGGTTTTCGATCCGTATAGCCTTTTAAAGTGCAATATATCATATGCAATAACAAACCTCCAATTACTTGATATGAAAAACGGATACATTTCAAGTCTTATATATGCAACTCGAACTCTAGCTAGTGAGTAAATTTATGTATATCTTTGATTAAACAAATAATATATAATATGTTTCAGTTAATTATATATGATATATAATATGTTCTATAAATATATGTTATAATTATCCATCTTATTTATATAAGGGAATGTTACTCTTCAAAGTGTAAAAAATGTCAGAAGTATACAAAGTGGCTAGGGCGTGATAAGTGTATTTTGAGAGACGGGTAATCGTCCGCGTCATAATTACGCATATAAGTTGCATAATTACGAAAGTTATATTTATCATTACGCAATTCGTATTCATAATTACGCAAGTAAATATTTTTTAAAGTTATATAATAATTACGCAAGTTATACTTATAATCACTCAAGTTATATAATAATTATGCAAGTTTTTTTCATAATCACATAGTTATTAGTCACACAAGTTATATACACAACACATAGTCATTTCTTCACATACAATCATTTATAACAATCTTTTTTATAATATAAGATACATACCCATATTAAAAAGGAAAATCTAGTGTGAATAGTCTAAGAATAACATAACTTATATGTGCATGTCAACCAACATCTACCGGATATATATCAATAAAAGAATATTATTTTATTCACAGTTTTATTATAAATTTATTTACCTGAAACGGTGCTATGCCGATATAACCCACTACATAAAGACAAATAATTATACTATTTTATATCTTTACATAAACATCTAAGTACAAAACTTGTATAAATTTTAAGCGTTGAAAAATGTAATTATTTGTACTTTCTCACTTTGTAAATTAGCTGCAACGTACCCGCCCTCTCATACGCATTTATTTAGAAAAATTAAGTGCAGACTGCAGGTAACTTAATTGACATATATAAAAACATTTTATTATTCACCCGTTGATATTTTTCTTAACTTAATTAATTAGTATTCAAGTCTCACGCGTTACGATAGAGACGTAAAGCCGTGTTAAGTAGCGTTAATATCACACCGTTGGTAGCGACCACCAACACCACTAAAACTAGTAAAACAAAAGAAATAAAACCAAATGAAAATAAATGTAAAAACATTAAAATATGCACGTGTGTTATGGTATGTTAATTAGTATGTAATTAGAATTATATAAAAAATCTATTATCTAATTCTAAATTTCTTTTTTTATTTTATATATATATATATATATATATATATATATATATTGTTATTTCAGTTTGTAAATCTTTCTCAAAATTCAGTATAAGTATATAAATTTACTTTTTTTTATAGCCCAAAAGTGAACCCAATTGGTATAAGCTGAAAGAATCTGATTAGATATTTTATGATTTTTTTAAACAACCACATGTCTACATGATGAAAGCAGGAAACGTCAAGTCGATCACATCAGCTAAGGTATTTGACTTAAAATGACTTATTTGTTTTTTGAACAACAAATGTACTACCCTGCTTCGAATGATAGATGTTTATTTTCCAGTCGGGATCGCACCCGCAATCCCCACAGAAGAAAACTCATTGCTGAGAAAATCCTTTACTCAACTCTAAGTATTTTACTCAACTCTAAGTATTTTGCTCAAAGTAAAACTTAAACTTATGACCTCTCATTATTTACATGTCATGAATATCTCATCTTAACTAATTAATCTAAGAATCATTGGTTAAAATAACTTATCTATCCTTTACCTTTTTAAAAGAAGGGATGTTTAGATGTCATGATACTTAGTAGGGGATTCACAACCTATTTACTAAATTTATATAAATATATTTCATATATTATATGCTATAGTTATAAGTGGTTGTTATATTTTAAGTGTTTGTAAGTGGAATAGAAAGAAATAATAATAATAATAATATAAAAAGTATTATATAGTTTATAAAAAAAAAATTTAATGATTTTTAGTGTAATTATATAGATAATAATATGGACCGGATGTGAATACTCTTAAAGCATACTAGGTAGTCAAATAAGAACACTACTACCTTGATCCTGATAAGTATTCTCAAACCTCAACTAGTTGAAGTTCCACTAAAATCATCAATGCCACATTCTTTGTTTTTTGAGTTAATCCTTATTTTCCTTCCTAGTTTTTTAAATTGTCTCAACTTGAGTATCAACATTTATTTTGTCTTCATTATTGGCCTGAGTTTTGCGAATCATTTTTATTTTTGACATTTTAACTAACGGTGTTAATATTTTCTGTTAGATTTAAAAAAAACAAAATACCCCTAAAGGTTATTAAAAAATTCACCATATCACTTTTCAATTCTTTCTCCACACCATCGCCACCACACTCCATACCACCACCACCACACAACACCACAACCACACACCACCGTTGTCACACTCCACCGCACCTCACACCAATGCACTACACACCATCGCGACCACACACCACCGACACCACATACCACCGCTGCCACACACCACCACACCACACACCACTGCCATCATGCATCACCGCACCACACACCTCCGCCACCACACACCACTACCATCACACATGATCACCTCCGTCTACAACTAAAACCATCATAAAAACCTAGATCTATATGGTTTGAGTAAGAAGATGATGATGAATATTTGAAGATCTATCAAGCCACCGATTAGTCTGCTTTGCAAATCGCATAATCGTCGCCTTTAACACTCTTATCTCAACCTCAATTCGCTTTTCGTTCATGAAACACTCCTCCACACCTCCATTAACAACCTCCACCAACAGATCTGACACACGAGAAGCGCTTTTGATCGCCCCTTCTTCGATTTCTCTGCAAAATTGAATAATCAAACAACTAACAACCGAATTTTGCAAAACGATAAACTTCATCAGAATGAACGTTAGGGATTCTATATCTCTATCAACCTGTGTGTTCATGGAGGCGTATAGTTGTGTTTTGGTGATCGTTGAGTACCAATCTATCACACTCCAACCTTGACGGCGGAAACATCGAGATGTGAGGGTTAAGATTGTTCATAACCACATAACGCTATAATTAAAAGTAAATATTAAAATTATAAGTTTCAAAAGGAAATACAAACATAAGTATTAAACGTGAAATAAGTTCAAACATAAATCAAAACATAACATAACATAACATTTTAAATTATTAAACTAGGTCCAAGTCCTAGTTTTATTGCAAGCTTCAAAGTCCACTTTAAACTTGGGGATTTCCTGAAACATAATAAAAATAAAAGGTCAACTATAAATAGTTGGTGAGTTTCCAAGGTTTTCATACATAATATGATAAATTTACAAGTAGCAATTCATGTCATAGGTCATAAGCAATTAAGGTTATAGAACACGTATCGTTACAACCAACATCGACTTGATTACAAGTATAAAAGATTGGCTAAGTGTATTTGGTTCCCATGATGAACAAGCATACGTCATCAGGAGTCGGCAATACCTCGACTTTAGCACCAAATAGGCTTGTCAGGCCCAAAGATCTAAGACGTCGCCAGGCTAGCAATAGTTAATGATTGTAAACAAACTATGTATCTCATATAAACACTTACAACACACAAATAACCATGACAATATAAAGATGAATTGCAAGTGCTTTACAAGTCTAAACGTTTACAAGTGTGTTATGTATAAGTATCATGGTTCACCATAAAATAATGTGAAAAATATAAAAAATGGGCAAGGAAACTCACATGTTAAAATAAGTGCAAGAATGGAGATTAATAAGAATAATAACAAGTGTCGTTCCAAGATGTATCGTCACAAGACACCTAAATATATATGTTTACAAGATTAAAGCTTTACAATAAGTTTAATGAATTAACAAGGACTAGGAATCAACTTGATGTTTGGGGTTTTGTTGATTATATTGCCAAATAAGAACTCAATTATATTCTCGTGGGAACGATTTTATTTATATGTTATATAAATATATGGATTAAGAAATAAATTTTATAATAATTTTGTAACGTTTATAAAGTTTAGATAAATTTTATAATTAAACACAATGAACACAAATTAAACAATAATTAAAGGCAATGATTGAAATAATAGTTCGTGTAAATTAAACTAGTATTTAAAGTCTAAATTTTTATAAAAATATTCTAACTATATTATTAACTTTAGGATATTAAATAAAAATATAAAGGTATTTTTATAAATAAATTACAGAAAAATGATTAAATAGTTTTAAAAGAAACAAAGTTTATGAAATGATTTTTCATAATTTTTAAAAATTTTTAACATTAAATTTGAAGGCCAAAAAGGCCTAAAAGTATACTTGAGGTTCCCCGGATTCGAACCGGGGACCTCTTGTTTAGAGGTCATGTGTTTTACCAGTAAACCAAAGGCCTTAGCCGCGTTTAGATTAGGTTCTTAATCCTTAAAAACACCAACACAAGATCCCACCCAATTCTCATGAACCCTAGAATTGTTTACCCCCAAATCGAAGATCAAAACAACATTGTGAACCCAATTAAGTTTGGGGCTTTTGTTCCCCTCATCAAACCGAGTTCATTGATGTATTAACTTACCCGATTGATATCGAATTGGCAACGAACACTCGAACAATAGTCGCGGCTATACAAGAACCGATTCCAGTGGCAAACGTTGATAATAACTCAATTAATTTTGTGGATAGCTTCGTGTGATATTCTTGACGCAAAGCCCTATGTCAATTTCAACAATTGAAGCTCGGAAGATGATGAACCCATTAGTTGCAGGTCTCGGTGTTTATGGTGATTGAACTCAATGATTGTGTGTGTTTCAGGTGCAATTGATAGTTGTAATCGATTAGGAATAGGTAGATGATTGTGTAGTTCATTTAATTAGATTATTATTAGAGATTTAATGCCCGAACGGCTATGGAATTAAAGGTATCGGTTATACGATCGTTTGAGGTTTGTAACCGGTGTTTTAACACAATTTTAGTTCATGATTAAAGTTCGAATCGTCTCCATGAACCGGTTAGGAGCGTTTGGGGTTCGTTTTTACGCGTTTTAATGGTTCTTGGACCTCGCTGGCGCCGCGCCGGAGCTTCGCCGGCCGGCGGCCGGAAAATCGGGGAGAGAGAAAGGGTTTTGGGTTGGGTTTTAAATAGTTACACAAATGGTCCCTCTAGTTTATTATTTAACATTTTATGTATAAACCTATTAATGAAAGTTTCTAATTTTGCAATTAAACCCCCAACTCAATTAAATTTTATGTTTTAAACATTAGTAAGTTTTAATAACCCTCATAGATTATTGTTATACGTAATCTTATTATTACTAATGTTATCATCATTATTATTGACATAAGCTTGATTATTATTGTTGCTATAATAATAATTACAATTATTCTTGTTAACATTGTTATCATTACTAGTATTACCGTTATTAGTTATATTATTATTCTTTATTATAACTTATTAGTATTGTTATTATTATTATTATTGTCATAATTGTTAACTTTCATACGTTACATACTAATAACAACTAAGAGAAAAATAAACATAAATCACCTACAATTTCCAAAATTTACAACCATGACCTTTTTAAGAATAAACGAAGTTAACTTTTAATTAACAAAAATACGAGATGTTACACCGGAGGATGGTTGAACGGCTGGCTAATTATTCTCTGATATTTAAATTAGTGGAGAGAGATCTGACGATGTGGTGGCGGTTATGTGTGATGGTGGTGGTGTGAGGCGCGGGGTGTGTGGCACAATGGTGTGTGGCGCGATGGTGTGAGGCAAGGTGGTGTATGTCGACGGCGGTGTGTGGTGGTGGTGGTGGTGTGTGGTGCTATGGAGAAAGAAGAAAGAGAGAGTGTGTGAGAAGAAGTGAAAGGTGAGGTGGTCATATTTTTTTACAACCCTAAGGGGTATTTTGGTCTTTTTAACATTCACTTAACAGAAATTTTAACCCTGTTAGTTAAAATGAAGAAAATAGAAACAATTTACAAAACTCAGGCTAATAATAGAGACAAAATAAACGTTAGTACTCAAGTGTAGACAATTTGTAAAACCCAGGAACAAAAACCGAAATTAACTCTCGGTTTTTTATTAAAACAATAACGAAAAAATACAAACTAGATCTCATAATTGGTTTTTAACTAAACAGTTTAATTCTAACTATATTTCATGTTTGATAATGGTTGGCAGATGCAATCTATCATATATTGAGTATGTTTATCAAATAAATCTAGCATAGAGACATAAAAGATTGGATTATACCAAAAATGAAAAATATATTTGTTACTTTTGAAAACCTCAAAAGTAACTTATGTATTTTTTATAACTTTTTTCAATACATTCAATACTTAGTATTTCTAGAGGCTAGAACTAAGTTAGTTTTGATCCCTGAATTTTAATAAAAATAACTATTTTGTTTTAAAAGGTTAAAAATATCAGTTTAACTCTAAAAGTTTTATAAATTGATTCATTTTTACTCCAAAAATTTATTAATTGCTTCAACTTGAATTCAACGTAATAAAATTTTTGAATTGAAATCGAAACAACTTCTAAACCTTATGAAAATAATTAATTGATGTTCTAGTTCTTTTGAAGAAAAATAATAACTTTTATAAAACCTTAAATAATAAAATTAAAATTTACTCCAAAGTATAAATGTGATTAAACATTGCATTCCGAATACTAAGAAACAAAAAAAGGTGGAAGTGACCGTCAGGCGGTCCATAAATGAATGCCCACATCGACTGCCACTTTGGCATACTACACCTTTAGTTTCTTTTTTCTTTTTTGTGTTGTGATTATAAATAATACCTCTCACACCCTTTTGTCTTATATGTTTTGCTCAAAACATTATCTAATGATTTTTTAATGCATCTCTTTAATTACATCATATACAAACATCATTAATTTGAAGAGAGAAAAACGAGAACAAAGATAAAAAACAAACAAACAAAAAGAAAAGGTTGTGCTTTAAGTTTCACACATCTTATTCTTTCAGTTGTATTGTATTTAAGTGGTTGTTAGTCATTTTCATTACTTGAGATTTGTAAGAAGCGTCACTATAAGTATTAATGATTTACTAAGTATTAATGTTTTCTGAAAAAGGTAATAAGTACCTCTTGAAAATTAGCGAGAACGGGATGATCATTTTCTTTGTACGATGAGACGTGTTAAGTGATCACTTTCTTTGTAAAGTGATAACAATATGATTAATTCATTTATAAAGTGAGACGTATAAGGTTACGACTTTCTTTATAAACTAAGAACAAGATGATTATCTTTTTTATAAAGTGAAACGTTGGTGTACTTGTGATCTCTTCCATTAAATTGATAATCAAGCGGAGCAAACTATCGATTGAACATTAGGGAGAAGACTTAGAGTGGATTAGTTAACTTTCACCTAACATTTATAAACTCTTTACATTTTATTTATATTGCGTGTTGGTTAATCAATAGGAGTTTAGTTTCAAACACAATTGTTTAATCAAGAAAAATTAAAGACAGCATAGTCACCTCCCATCTAGTTATATATTTCTATAAAATGAATCGAAACAAAATGGACATCTATAGTATTTTGTATGTAATGTAACGCTAGAAGTGATGAATATAAAATAACAAGATCTTTATATATACTTAAAATAATTTACGAAAGAAATAAATGAGTATGAGTTGAAATTCCTATTGAAACGGAAAGTTATAAGACGAAAAGATAATATACTCAAAATTGTAACATATATTCGATATAAAGTTGCCTTTTATGTGACCGTGTAAATTGAACAACTAAATCAAACGATATAAGTTCAAATTATAGGCATAAACATACAAATATTCTCGTGGTAGATGCAGTGATTTTTTATTTTCTTATTAATCTGGTTGTCAAGACTTGATAAAAAAACAAATTAAATAACTAGTCTTAGCTACATTTATTGTGTAAGGGTAAATAGGATCGTTTCTGAAGTTGATTTAGTGAAAAGTGTTTAACAAACAAACTCGATGACCTTAAAGACACAAACTTTGCACTTAAAAAATTATAACTTAATTTTAAGAACACAAATGCAAAAATCAACGAACTTTTAAATGAATTTACTAAATAATAGACAGATAATCATTTATGGGTTTTCACTTTTCACGCAAATTTTAAACTATGGTTTGTAAGAACTTTGCGTCAAGGTTTTTTAACTTTTGATTAAAATGAGAATAAAAGAACATGCTTATAGGATTCTTTCGTTCACAAAATTATCAATTTACCAATATCAAATTATCTACTAATCTTAATGAGTTCACAATGTAAAAAACCAAAAAAGTGATAAGAAAACACACAACTTTATGTATTAAACAAACTTTTTAAATCAACAAAAACTTAGTTGCATTCAATAATTCAATATTCATAACAAACCATAAAAATGTACCAATAATCTCTTCAAACAGGAAGGATTCACCCGAATGTGATTTCAAAACGAACTAGCCACAGATCAACATGATTGGATCTTTAATATCTAATTTAGATGAAGAACAATGATAAATGGTAAGGAAATGAAAGGCTTGAAAACACCCGAAATTAGCCTGCAATCTTCACTTTTTGTTTAGGGGAAGTTGTTTTTTAATGGGATAGGATTGGTTTATATAAACTTGAAAATTCATAAAATCCTGACTTGTTAAGCCTCCGGCATACGATACACCCCTACTCGGCATATCATACACCGCCAGATGATTCCATACACCTAACTGTTTGTTCTTTTGTCAAATACACCACTCTATACACTACTGATATACCCTTAACGTATGATACACCGCCTCATACCACGCCAGTGTATGATACGCCCAAACCCAACATATCATACGTCGGGTCTCTTTCTTGTTCTTATTTTTTTCTTCTTTTAATATTTACATCTTTAGTCCTTTTACTTTTGTGTTTTGCTTCTTTTGTCTTAGACTATGCTCCTTTAAGCATCATACACTTATGAATTAAACATAACAAAATCAACTTGTTCCATAATAATCATGATGTAAAATCAAACATTTAAATCAATTAACCACTATAATATTTACATGTGATAATTTATTAGTCTGGAATTAGAAAAAAGATAGCTTATATAGGTGTTGTGGTTCACTTGATGATAAAGTTTACATAAAACTTCATGAAGAATTTTTAATTTGTTAAACTTGTATAAAGTAGGTCCTTGAGAGCAATATGATTCTTATAAACTTCAAGATAGATTTAACTTGATAAGCTCGTATAGAGATCGACAAAATTCAAATTTCAAGCGAAAGGTTGTTTTTAAAATTTATGTCTTAGACCAAACGTATCAATCATTTATATACATAATAAATATATACATATACATATATATATGTATATATATACACACACACATATATATATATATATAAAAAGGATGGATTAAATGAAAGTCATGTTTATAATTATAAATTATGAAAACTATCATTTCCCAATCACATAATTTATAATTGATTTAACTTTTTAATTGTTTAAAGTATATTTAAGTAAAATTCAACCTTATTTTCCAAAGTCATTATATATTTTTTCATATAAACTTCAAGGAACGTCGATGATGACAAACGACTTACGTATACGTAACTTGTAAGAGCTATGTGTACGTAACTCTTAATTGTACACTTCGTAACAAGTATTTTTATATACATAACCCATACATGTATGTAACACTTAGTTGTACACATTGTAACATATACTTACGTATACGTAACCCCTAGTTTTCATGGTTTTTATTTATAATATGGTTTTTAAGGGATCCCTCCCCTACACACACGCATAACATTTAGAAAGTTTATATATATATATATATATATATATATATATATATATATATATATATATATATAATATATAGGTGTATATATATGTGTGTATATGTATATAGGAGAGAGATCAAATGAGAACTTTTTTTGGGTAAAAACTTTAAGAACCAATCTCAACTATTAGTTTTCAATAGAAAAATTATAATTAACAAAAAACATATTTAAAAAATTTATAAATCAAAAAATAATATAAAAATAAAAAAACACAAAAATGTTTCACTATTTCATAAAAAATAAAAAAATCTCGTTTTTTACGAAATTCGTTTTACACATGTGTAAATCCAGTATTACACATGTATATAACCATATTTATACATATGTAAACAACGGATGGATGAGTTTTAAAAAAAAAGTATATCAGTATAGTAAGCGTTGGAAAGATAAAAGTACTAAATTTTATGGTGAAATGTTTTTGAAAAAATGATATCGTGAGAAAAGTTATGAACGTTTTTTAAAAAAGAAAAGAAAGACATGTGATTTGCATTTGATAAAAATAAGTAACTCAAATTGGTTTTTAAAGTTCTAACAAAAAATGTGGTTCTCAATATAACCCTACCCTATATATATACATATATATATATGTATGTATGTAAGTATATTTATATGTATATATATATGTATCTATATATATATATACACTAGGTTAGTGACCCGTGTACTTAAAATGACACATAAGTAAATAAATTACTGTAATATGTATATATGATATATACATATATAGACATATATATATATATATATGATGTCAAAAACATAAATTAGAATAAGAATCTTTTCTTTATATAATGATATCAAAAAATTACGACGTACCACAATAGAAACAAATGAATAAAAAATATAAACTAATGAATAAATTTAGTAAAATTTTAAAAAGTATGTAACGATAATATGTAACTAAGACAATGAAAATTAAAATTAAAAACTAATTGTTCATTAAGATGTAAATACTTATTTATGTAATGATATTTAAAATAATAAAAGACGAGTAAAAGTCGTAGAAATGAAATGGTGTTAAAAACATATAATATCAAAAATATGAATAATGTCATGAATTTTAAAACTAATTAAGAGAAAAATATTATTTTAAAAGAAAATATGACAGAAACTTTATTTTAATAAAAAACTGTTAATATAATTAATGACTCGATGATTATTTGTTAACATAAATAACAATTCTTTTAAAAAAATGTCAAACAATTTATAGTAATAATTTATCATAAATATAATATTTATTGTAATTGATATGAGTTAGTAGTTCCAAATTTATAGTAACTAAAGATTAAAAGATGTAACGGCATGTAGCAATTGACATGTGACACTTAGGTGGACGTACTAGAAAGACGTCAAATGTACCCATAGTTAGTCTTCTATTATAAGTTATAGATATATACATATATATGTATATATATTTATATATATATATACATGTATATATCTATATACATGTGTATATATATAATATATATATATATATACACACACATGTATATATATATAGTATATATGTATATATGTATATATATATGTATATATGTATATATACATATATATATATATACATGTATATATATATAGTATATATGTATATATATACATATATATACACACATATATATATACATATATACATCTATATATATACATACATATATATATACACATATATATACATATATACATCTATATATATACATACATATATATATATATATATAATATATATATATTATATATATATATCTATATATATATATATATATATATGCGCCAATACTGAGTCGACTTTAAAGTATTCATCTTGCTTGGAACCGTCGTTGTGTATGGGAAAGAGGGCTTCTACCTATGCTTGGTTGGGAAAAGAGTGTTCTTTATTATTTTAACGCCTACCATATTGATATATATTTTTTAACAAAATATCATCCACCGTTTATTTACACATGTGTAAATCTAGTTATACACATATGTAATACCGGATTTACACATTGCAAATTTGGTATTACACGTATATAAAACGAGTTTCGTAAAAAATGAGATTTTTTAATTTTTTATGAAAGAGGGAAATGAGAGAAATATTTTTTTTTATTTTTTTGTTATTCTTCATTTGATAATTTTTTTATTATGTTTTTGCTAAGTATCATATTGTCATTAAACACTAGAGGCTCACATTGTTTATTTGAGTTCTCATAAAAAAATAAGTTCTCGTTTAAACCATCCTCTATATAGAGGTTGGTTCCTGTAAAAAGTTTATGTTGACTAAAAAGTCGAAGAAGTAATATTAGTCTTTTATTTCATAAATCAATGGTTATAAATTTTTGAGAAAAAAGTGTTTTAAAGGGTATTATGGGAAAATCCACTTTTGTTGATTTTTTCCAAAATCCCTCATTTTATTTAAACGTTAGTAACTTTTTTATACGACATTATATTTTAAATTAAATTGCACCATAAAATTAAGCGTCACTTTCTCTTTAATTCAAGTATAGTATTGCCATATTTTTTAAACAAAAAAACAACCCAGTCACAAAATTGTGTTGTTTTACATTTAAACACAATATTATGTGATGTTTTACGGCAAGACACACTTTTTTGTAGTTTTATGGGAAGACAACTGGTTTTGTGCTATTTTAGGTAAAAACAAAATGTTGTATGTTGTTATATATTAAAACATCACATATAACTATTATGAAATTGTACTGTTTTATGATACGACGGTGCTATTTTATGTTGTTCACAAGTAAGAAAACACTTAATGTGTTATTTTACGATAAGATATCACGTCTTGTGTTTTTGTTGTTCAGTTAGAAGAACATATAAACAACATACATTTATTTGTTTTTTATAGTATAATAAAAAGTTAAGATAATACGTCATGCTATGTGTTGTTTGACTCTAATTCAACAACTTTTTTGATTATATAACGTAAAACGATACGATTTGTGTTGATTTAACTTAAAAGAAATACTGTAAGACAACACACTATGTGTTGATTAAACGTAAAACAACACGCTCTATGTTGATTCAACGTAAAACAACATGCTCTGTGTTGATTCAACGTAAAGCAACACCCTCTGTGCTGGTTCAACATAAAGCAACACGCTCTATGCTGATTCAACGTAAGCAGCAGGCTCTATGCTGAGTCAACGTAAAGCAGCAGGCTCTGTACTGAGTCAACGTAAAGCAACACGCTCTGTATTGATTCAATGTAAAGCAACATGCTTTGTGCTTATTCAACGTAAAGCAGGATGCTTTGTGCTGATTTAACGTAAAACAACACACTCTGTGCTGATTCAACATAAAATAACACGTTGTGTTTGTAAGGCCCCGTACCCGGGCACCTCACAGTTGGTCATTCATTGCACTTAAAACATTATAAAATGTACATTAATTTTGCAGTAGAATTTGAACCATTCATTAATAACTAAAAACATGTCATTTACAACATTTGTTTTCATCTCAAAATACAAGACATGTCAAAATACGGATGCCAGCCTCAAAATGCTCACAGTAGCTTATGCATTCATGCCTGCAACTCCTCAGCATCAACATATACCTGCCAACTATCATGCATACAAAAGTCAGCGACGCTGAGTGAGTACTTGTTTTATAATAAAACATATTTTTCTCTGTTAAAACCATTCTTTACTTTATTTCAAAACTTACTATACTTTACATCCGTTCGTGATCATGCATCATACGTACATACAGATAATATCATTATTATCTTCATCGTTACGTTCATTAACTTTGCTCATTCAACGTATTACATTATCGTTCACTTCCCTTTCTCGATCCGATCAGACTTTACCCTCTTCGTGGCACTCAGCCACGATTACTGAGGTCGAATGACGAGGATTCTATTCTGTACATTATTACGATAATTCATTTACGTTCATTCTTACGTTCGTTCTTTCATACATGATCTTTCGTTCATTACTCTTTATTACTCGAATCTTGTCTCTTGCAATATCTCATGTCCGAAGACTGATGCTGTGCCGGGGTCTGCTCACAAACCCCCTACTCATGTCCGAAGGCTGACACAGCACCATGATACGCGACAAAGATCCCATATGAGTCAATCACAGGGATTGAACTCCATCCGAGTCTGTTGTAACACAAAGTCGCTCACCTCATTATCTCGTCTCATGCAATATCCCCGACTCATGTCCAAAGACTGATACTGTGCCGGGGCCTGACAAACAAACCTCTGACTCATGTCCGAAGACTGACACAGTACCGGGATACGCGACACGGATCTCATCATCCGTCACTTTCGTCATATGCAATACTCCCGACTCATGTCCGAAGACTGATACTGTGTCGGGGCCTGCTCACAAACCCCCGACTCATGTCCGAAGACTGACACAGTACCGGAGTACGCAATCTGTATCCTGTCTCATGCATTACCTTCGACTCATGTCCGAAGACTGATACTGTGCTGGGGCCTGACAAACAAACCCCCGACTCATGTCTGAAGACTGACACAATACCGGGATACGCGACAAGGACCTCTTTCGAGTCTGTTGCAACACAGAGTCGCTCACCTCCTACATATGCTTGCAAGCCTTTCTATACTTCTCTTTTATTCATTCATTTATTCATGCATGCATTCATTCATTATGTTTCTCTTTTTATTATCTTCCACTTTACGTTACATAATACTTTCTTTACATTTATAAAGTTCAACGCAAAGCCAAGGGAAGACATACATACATAATAAGGAACACACATAAACATACACCATCACCATACAGGCAACATCAAACATGCATAACACACATCAAACAAGCCATCACATCATAACCAGGCCTATCTCCCCATTATACCCCTTAAAATCCACTTAGAAAACCTCAAGTCCAAAGTGGGCACATGGGTCCTTCCAGGCGCATGAACATAAAAATTCTAAGTATAAAACAGTCTGGGCGCATGGGCACTGTTTAGGCGTTTCTGCCCTGTTCAGGCGCATCACCAACACTTAGCCGTTTCAAGCACTTAGGCGCATGGGCACTGTTTAGGCGCATGGCCAATACTTAGCCGTTTCTTTCACTGGGACGCATGGGCACTGTTTGGGCGCATTATACTTAACCTTTTCATCACTTGGGCGCATGGGCACTATTTGGGCGCATGGGCACTATTTGGGCGCATGGCCACACTTGGGCGCATGGCCAATACTTAGCCGCATGGGCCAACATGCTGGGCGCATGGGCCACTGTTCAGACGCATGACCCACTCTTGGGCGCATGGCCAACACTTAGGCATCTGGTCTCTCATGCTGGACGCATGGACAACTGTTTGGGCGCATGAACCACTGTTCATGTTCATCAAACATTCCGCAATCTTTTCTATGCTACCAATTTCACCCGATTATCATTCTAAGCATACCCAAACACAGACTAACATACTAAGGCCATCTAAGCATGCTAAACATCACCACTAACCCATAATCATCATTATAACATGCATACATACATACAACATTCGTACATAAAGCTGTAAATCCACGGTTTCTTTCAAAACGTTTACTTAGTATGCATAATAGCCCCAAATCAGTTAAAAATTAGTAAAAGAGGGGTTCTAGAAACTCACCTTGAGCAGCTTTTGAACAACACTCTTCCAGTTCAAGACCCACTTCGATTAAGCTCTTTGAATCCCGAAAGTAAACTCTAAACAACCGGAACTTCGGTCAAGAACTCAATACTCAACTGAAACCGAGCTCAAACAAAAGAAGACTTACCTTTTTCAGCTTCTTCTTCCTCTTTCTCTCTCTAGAACCGGGCTCTCTCTCTCTCTCTCTTCTTCTTCCTCCGAGATCAAAGCAGCTTTCTGCTTTGATATGGGCGACCATGCCCTTTAAAATCTTAAAATAATAAGATTTGTACTTTGTACACTTTTCCCCCCTTCATTTATGCACAATTTCCATTCCTTCCACTTACTTTTATTTTCCTTCCGTTTAAATAGAAATTTCGGGGTGTTACAGTGTTCAAACAAAACCTCATCATGTAAGTTACTCATAAATATTTTTGATCAAACTCATGCACGTATAATATTTATGATCTAATAATCCAAAATATGAATTGATGATCTATAATATATTATGGGTACGTTTGTTACAAGTCTTATAATAGAAACTTATACAATGATGTTAAAAATGTAAGAATTAAGATGAAAAATAATAATGATCATAATGCTCTATCTTTATTTTTCTTAAAGTGACATATGTCATCTTCTCTTTACTTCTTATCCTTTTTAGGAAATAAATTATATTTGAATCTTACCCTATATATATAAAATTATATATATATAAGGGTTCAAATGAGAACCACCTTTTATTGTAAGAACTTTAAGAACCAATCTCAACCATTCAATTTTTATCACATGCAAATCATATGTCATTTTCCCCTAAAACGTTCATAACTTTTTTTCACGACATCACTTTTTTTTAAAAGAAATTCACCATAAAATTTAGTATTTTTTATCTTTCCAACACCTACCATATTGATATATTTTTCTAAAAAAATCATCAATTCGTTATTTACATATGTGTAAATCTACTTATACACATATGTAGTACTGGATTTACACATGTGTAAAACGAATTTCGTTAAAAAACGGGAATTTTTTATTTTTTATATATTCTTTTATTTTTTTATGAAAGAGGGAAAGTAGGAGAATATTTTGTGTTTTTATTTTTTTATTTTTATGTTATTTTTTATTTATAAATTTTTTAAATATGTTTTTATTAATTATAATTTTGTCATTGAAAACTAAGGTTGAGATTAGTTACTAAAGTTTTCACAGAAAAAAAACTAGTTATCATTTGATCTCATATATATATATATATATATCAATCGTATTACTCTATGAAGTTGTTGAAATATTTAATATGGACAAAATTGTCATTTAAGTACGCTAAAGGATTATCCTAACCATTTCTTATCACAGAAAATATTAATTGTTGGTCCAAAAGTCTTATAGTTAACTTCAATTGATGCAATAATGTTTTATTTCGAGTCATACACGATTAGATGTATGTTATATGTTTGATCCCATAGTCCCACCCATAGTCTCTAATTTTGCATATATATCGTGTCCAACAAATAGACAATTAAATATTATGAAACGAATATATTGATCAAATATATTAAAACTTTTAATTTGCAAAAGCATATATGACTAACTCATCAAAACAAGTTAATAAGTTTTATAGATGTATGTTATATGTTTGATCCCATAGTCCCACCCTAGTCGATCTCAAAGTTAAATATATTCAAAATTAGAGATTGTGCAATTTCATGGTGCTATGTAAAGCAAACAAACACAACCACTTCATCTAAAAATTATTCAAAAACAGAGATACAACACATTCATAATTTGTGGTATTTCTTGTAAAGATGAGACATCAAAAAGGTTACATGAAATTAAACGATACAACATGCATTGCTCAATCTCTGAAAGGACACATAAAGCCACAAAACCAAGAATATTTTGCCAAAGTTTTTCTTCACACATGGAATAACAATAATACCATCCAACAATTTTGTTCTAACACTTATTTTACATACTTATTTATCAAATTACTTATAACCTTAATATTTAAGAAGCTGTTTCATTGTAACATAATATGTCCCTCAATGAGCTTAACTAATAAATCATCAGATGGAGAAAAAAAATGTTATATTTTATCTTCTTAGTTATAGTTTTGTTTCAATGAGTTAAAGATGTGGGCCCAGACGTAGATGAGCAAGCTTTAGTGTTTTTGGAGGCTCAAAATTGCTTATCAAAAGTGACTTCACTGAAACGACCATAAGTTGGGTTAGAAGTCTCCGTTTTGGGCCTGCGACCCGTCAAAACGACCGTCTGACCGAGGAGCCCGTTTTCACAAACGCCGTAGGTGGTTGGGTCATCGTTTCGGCCCAAAAACGGCTTATTTTATGAGTTATTTATATTTTTGTCTTATTTTTACATTTTGTTGAACTTTGCATTTGGCCTAGTTTTTGGTCCATTTATGTTTCGTGGCCCATTCGACTTTTGTTTTGTTTTTTTTATATGTTTGTAAGAGATGGGTAAAAGGAGGATTGAAGTTTATGAAAAAAATCTGTTTTTTCTCTATCACTGTGTGTTAGTGTAAATCCTGATTATCGGTATTCTTTGTGAATCAACGATAGTTAAAAGAATTGTTCCTGGTATTCTCGTTGAATCAACAGGTTCAATTATCTATCTCTCTGTTTCCGACTGTATTAGTTAAGCTAACAAGGCTTCTAAGGAGACATCTCTAAACGTGTTTAGTTGATAACCAATGAAGAGTTTAATCAATATAGACATGGACATTCATTATTATTATTATTATTCTGGTTATCACCGACTAATATAGATTACATTGTTTCATAACCTTTCCCCCTCTTCATACACCCAATTATATCTCATTCTATACAATAAAAAATTATATAAATATCTCTTTTTATATATTTTATATTATTACGGTAATAGATTTGTTTTACTAACATATCTTTTGATTTTAATAAAACAGTAATTAAGAGAGTACTTGACAACATCACATTTCTTCTCATTAAAATTTATGGTTTTTTTAGGTTAAAAATTCTATTCATAAATTAATAAAAACATATTTTTATTAATGCAATTTATAAGGAAAATTTCTTTATCGAGTAAGAAATAAATTTAATACATCAAATTTTTTTATAAATTATGAAGAATGTTTTTAGAAAGTAAATTTTTTATAAAAAATAATAATCAAAACTATGACTACTTTAAAACAAAATATTTATTTTATTTTATTTTGGGAAACTACAATAAAAAGGTAAAAAGTAAAAGTTTAAAATGTTAATATTATTGTTTTATTACTTATAGTCCTTAACATATCATTTTATATTCACTAAATTTTTATTTATATTTTTTATTTTGTTTATTCAATTCGTATAATACATAAAAATAATTAAAATTACTGTGATATATTAAAAGAAAATATAACTAAAACTTTGCGATTTAAATTTTCAAACACTACTTTCAATACTAAAATATGGGAAAATGTTTGGAAAAACACAATGTCTAGCTTCCTCTTATAAGTAACTAGGTTAGTATCCCGTGTATTACACAAGTTGAATAAATAAAATAATAAATAATTAGTAATAAAAATATATTACTTATAAAACCATGTATGAAGATAAAATATGATTATCATTACACGGGTTGAATAAATAAAATAATAAATAATTTATAATAAAATTTTATTAATTATAAAACCATATTTAAAGATAAAATATAATTATAATTACATATGAATAACTATTTCAAATAAATAAAATAATAGATAAGTTATAGATAGATATATAGATAATTAAATAGTCTAAAAACTCATTTATTAAACGTATTATAGTTAGTAATAAACACGAAAAGTTACAGTACGATATTTTAGTGTAAGATATATATAAAATTATATATACGTACTTGTTCAAGAGATAAAATAATTATACTATTTTTAAATCTTTTATCTAAATATTTTTATTTTTAAATATTTGTTTTAAGATTTTATTATATAAAATTAATGGTTTATAAAAATATTGTTTATTAAAAATTAAAGTTTCTAATTATTCTGGTTGTTTTAATAATTTTTTTAGAAAATTCCATATTTTTTTATAATTATTTTATAAAATGACTGATTTAAAATATTTTGTTTCAAAAGGTTCAATGTTTTAAAAACATATGAAATTTAATTTTCTTAATAAAATTATTTTTAAAAACATAATTTGATTTTAAAAAATATAGATGAAAGAGAAAAATATATCAATTGACCAAATTAGTTTTTATGAAAAAAGAGAATTGTTTGAATGTTTAAATTACTATGATACTCTTTTGGAGAAAAAATAAAGTAAAAATATTTAGAAAAATAACAAGTGTCAAAAAGATGGTTTAAGAATATGATAAATGGCAAAAAAGTTTCTTTTATTAATATTTATAGATAATTATTTTAAAAAATGACTGATTTAAAATATTTTGTTTCAAAAGGTTTAATGTTTTAAAAAACATATGAATTTTAATTTTCTTAATAGAATTTACTTTTTAAAAACATAATTTAATTTTAGAAAAATATAGATGAAAGAAAAAAATATATCAATTGAGCAAGTTAGCTTTTATGAACAGAGAAAAATTGTTTTAATGTTTAAATTATTATGATACTCTTTTGGAGAAAAAATAAAGTAAGAATATTTAGAAAAATAACAAGTGTTAAAAAAATAGTTTAAGAATATATAACAAGTGACAAAAAAAACTTTTTTTATTAATATTTATATATCAACTATATTAAGTGAAATGAAAAATCCATATTAAGTTGGGCTACGCCGCTACGGTATGTGAAAAATCACAATATAATTAAATTTTAAACAGCCATTAAACATATGCAATTATAAACTTACGTATACTATATCCGTATGTCACTAGAAATGTTTTCAGATATATGTATTTATCAACTTTTACTTGTGACATATTATCTGATTGTCAATGTTTTGGATACCTATATTGTTCATATAAAAATTATGTTTACGTATCAACTGTACTTTTACATATTTGTTCTGATTTAAAAAACATAAGTCAAATTCAAAGATATCATTGAAGATTAGTAATAATTTTTATAACATGTATACAAAATGTAATCACATAGTTTGTTAACTATAGAAATAAAAATGTTAATAAACTTACTATGACTATAAATTATAAAAACTAAAAACTTATTAAGAATACTTAAACAAAAGTTATCATTTCTATTTTCTTAATTCGAATCACCCCAAACCGTCTCCCTGAACAACGCCCAGATAAGAAATAAACCAATGAAAACTTGACAACACATTTGTATCAAAACAACCGTACTTTTATTGCCTTATGTAATGTAATTATTCTCTTTACTCATCCTCTAGTTTTATTATCCTTTACTTCAAACTCCCTCTTTTTTTACACCTTATAAATCATACTTCACTATTATTATCATTCAAAAAAATATTTCCAAAATGTTTATTCAAATCAGTATGCTTAAAGCTCCTGAATTTACTTCAACACTACTATAGAAAGAAAATATGCAATGGACCGCTTTTGGAGCCGTTTGTGTGAAAGAGAGAGAACGGACTGAAACGAATAAATTAACGCTCTCAAACGGAATATGTTAAAGAAAAGCCGTTTGAGGCGTATCGTTGTCCATCCAAACAGTTTTTATGCATCCACTAGAGATGCTCTTGGATTTTAAGATATTTTTGGGCACCAAAGATGTAAGCATTATTTTATACTTTTCAGTTGTTTATATATGGTAAGTTAACAGATTATCATGTGTAAGAAAGTGAGAATAATAATATAACAAATACACCAATATAGAAACATACCCACAGAAAAAGACATTGGATCTCCTGTGTCTTTCTCTTCGTCTTCTTCTTCTTCTTCATACATAAAAAGTTGATTGCTTTAGGGTTTTCTGTAGATCAAAGAATAACAGCAGATTAACAAGATGGGGAGAGGAAGAGTGCAGTTGAAGCGGATCGAGAACAATATCAGCAGACAAGTGACATTCTCAAAACGAAGAATAGGTTTTCTTAAAAAAGCTCATGAGATCTCTGTCTTGTGTGATGCAGATGTTGCTCTCATCGTTTTTTCCTCTAAAGGCAAACTCTTTGAGTACTCAACTCACTCCAGGTTCTCTTATCTTCATCTTCTTAATAATATTATTATTTTGTCGGATTTTTAGCTTGAAAATATGCAAGACCCACATCAAGATTAGGGTTTTCTTGATCTGAAATTAGTTTAAAATGGTTTGAAAAGTATTTAAAGTTATATGTGTGTATGTGTGTGTTCAAGATTTCAAGATCTTGTTTCTTGATTTTGCTTTTTTTTACTTTTGAATTCAATCTAAACGTAGAGGCACCACAAGAATCAATCTGTAACCCTAAATCCAAGATTTGTGTGGATCAAAAGTTCATTAACTCAAGACAAACCCTTTTGAATCTTGATTTTGTGTGGTTTCTTTTCTTTTCGTGTTATTCTGACACAAATCCTTTAAATTTAGTAATTTACTTCAGTAGATCTTCTTTCTGCATGCATCTCCTTTTATATATACATAATATATATGTGTGTGTACAAATTTTAATATATTAGTATATGTGATCTTTTAAAAACCCTTTACCCTTGGATGGATAATTTTTACCTTCTTTTTTTTCTGGGTAGTGTAGTACTGTTTTATCTGTTTGATACTATTAAAAATAGTTTTAGAAAAAGTTAAATTTAGCTGTGATATGTTGGAACTTGAGAGTTTTCTTGATCTGTGTGATCTCCTTAATTGGAAGCCATCACAGCTAGCCTTAAAACACTGTTGGTGAATAATAAGGAATCATCTGTTTTGGTTCTTCCGTACATAATCAACCAAGACAACCTAGTACTCGCAAAGGTTTGTGTCTTAAGAGGTACTGTTCAATTTTAGTTTCAAAAAGGTAGATTTTTTCAAAGTATATGTTAGATACACCCAAGATGCTATGTCTAATGTTGACACCCTTACTTTATACGACTCGTATAGAGCTATTTGAGTCTTATAGATTTAGAGTTTCTCGACAAAGATGCGCCACATCAGTCATTATGTTTTTATACGAATCCTATAGCTGCATAGGATTTCACTTAAAATGTTGTTAATTAAAGTTATTGACAACATCTGCTCAATTTACATAGGCCAATATAAGCCGTCCGACCTAATATAACTACCCTGACACCTATACTACTTGTATATATCTATATGAGTTTTATATGTGACAGGTCATCCATATAAAAGTCGAAGTGTCCAAATAATGTCAGCCTTTTCCAACTTATTAATTTGGATATGAACAGATCAATGTTTTTTAAACATGTTGATTTAGTTTTTACTCAGTTGATTCATGTTATAATTAGAATATGCGTGTGAAAAAAACAAAGTAAATCGAATATTGAACTGATGAACACCCTTATTTCTCAAAGCATAAATCCCCTTTAGAATGCCCCTTTGATATATACCATACTCGAAGAAAACATTTTGTGACGGATTACTAGCGAAAGAAAATTCATGTGGGAAAGTATTTTCAAGTATGAGTAATCTTGCAAAAAAGTTTAGCCAAGGTTCAAATGATCATAGGCTAGCATCAAAATCCAACTAGCAAATGTCAGTAATTTCCCAATGAATATTCTCCCCCAAATTGACAGTTGAAATAAAATATCTTGTTCGCACTTTAACATTGTATATTTCATATACTAATGGTATACAGTCAGGTTCTTACTTAATATAGAAATAAAGATTCCAAACATGTTCAATTCATTATAGTCATTTAGCTTTATTATAGTAACGAGATGGAAGTTAATTTGTCCAATGGAGTGTGTTAGGTAAGAAGATTTAAGGAGGGGAGAGAATTACAGATTCAAATTTAAACTCTTATAATTCTTATGGTTTATATGGGAATTACAATCACTTGCTTTACTTTTGGATGATCTATAAACTCACCTTGGATTTTAGGTGTCAAAAGTAGATGAGTAAAAGAGCACTTGTGAAGTTTCAAGATCATTTTTATGAATTCTATCGATTTATCTCCTATTTGTGTAGTTCATCTCAATTCACTCACTACATTCTATCTTAACGTGGTCAATACATTCAAATTAAGGATACAATGATAACTAATAAACAATTTTAAAGATACATGATAAATGAAATAATAATAACTATAATACTATAATAGTCAATACAGTCAGTTAACTTGTTCCGATCCCTCAAGCTAAACGTACGAAACAATGTGTAGCTTATCATGTAGCAAATGATAAATGCACCTTCTTTAGTCATTCTTCTATATTCTCTTTTCATATTATTCTTCTACATGCATTTGAACTTTGTTCTTGTTTTTAAAATTTAGGTTCGATGCCTAATTCCTGCAAATCATTGCTACATTTATTGTTTGGGTCTTAGAATTTAGGTCGGTGCTTGATTTATAAAATTAAAAATAATTTAAGCAGGAATACAGAATGATTTGATACTCGAGAACAATAACGCTTTAATACCCTAATGGCTAAATCAGAGAAATTGAAATAAAATCAATGAGTGATATTTTCGGTGTATTGAATCAATTAAAACCAAATATAGCTATATAGAGATAATAATGAAATTGATATTGATAAAACTATCAACTAATTAATAATAAACTTAACGAACTAATGATAATGATGAAGCGTCGATAGTTATCCTAATATTTAAGTAGAGTAATAAGTAATAAAAAACTTAAAAATTAATGATAAATATATTAATAATTATTATTGTAGATAATAAGCTTGCTTAAGAAGAACGATCTATTAAGCAACAAACTTTTAGACATATAAAATAAATATAATTATAACTAAGTTATATTCACGTGTATTACACGAGTTGAATAAAAAAAATACTAGATATTTATTAATGAAGAGTTAGGAAGTGTAAAACGTTATTTTGATATAACAAATGATTAAAACTACGTATGAATAAGTATTTTAATTAGTTGATAAACTATTTTTATTATTTCTCATACTTTTGTTTTTAAAAAATTATTGCTTTGAAAAGTTTTTATTTTTATCAATATTTCGTTGTTGAAAAAGTATATTTTAATCATAATACTTGGTTTTATTTGATGAAAAATGCCTTTTAGAAATTGATTTAAAAGGACTTTGATTTATAATATATAGAGAGAGAATAAATTTTAGAAATTAGTTACTTAAAATTTTAATATAAAATAAATAGTTTAGACGAGAAAATAAATTGAGAGAGGTTCTGAGAATGTTATGTGTTAAAAATATAACGAATTATTAGGATAGATTATAAATAGAGTAATACCCCAAAGTAACCCATTAAAACTCTACACTTAAAAACATGCTAAAATTGCTTATTCTCAAATCTCAACAATTTTGCATTTAGAGATCTACTAGATTGCTAATGAGCCCCGGATTAGTTAATTTAGAAGAAGACATCTTCTAGCTTTTCAAGTTTATAAGTTTGAGTTTTACTTGTTACAATATGCTTCAAGTGGATCAGATGTTTTACTATAACGTGCCTTTAAGTTGCGGGTTTCTCCTAAAATGATGGGCAGTCATGGTCACCAGGGTTGTTTGTGTCCGCAAGCATGATGATTAATCGTAATTGGATTTACCCGGATGACGAGACTTATAGTATTAATTGGACATTAAAAAAAATCTACTATATTTCACAATTTTAGTTTTTATCTTCTAAAGTATAACTTTTCTGAATCTCTGTATTACATCAGGTTTTCAGTCATTTTTCCAAATCTCTGTATTAGTATTTCTTCACATTTATAACCGTCTAGTTTCTAATAATTTTACACAGTATAAGAGTATAATCTTTATAATATCCTAATGCTTAAGCTTGAATTATTTTCACACTAATAAGTGCAATATTTTTGTTTTTTTTATTGTTTTGTTTTTTGCGTTCACTTTAAATCCAGAGATTTAACATCTTTATTGTAGTGATATTAAATCTCTATATATCTAAGTTTCTTGCAATTATTAGAACCTAGTTTAATCTTCTTGTATATGTACACATGCACAAGTGTATACATGCTCATCTTATGTTGCTTTATAGTTCTCATAAGCAACTGTTTGGCTACACCGATCTGTCAAAATTGTCTAGCTAGCAACTTTGTGCTGGTCATCTTATTACACCAAGATCTCGTTGACATTGATCGGTACAAACCAATCTCCACAGCCCATCTCAGCCTAACCCCTCTGGCCCAGAAACCATCAGCCCATCTCATTCTACACCCTTGAATCTGAATCTCTTAAACCAATCTCCACATTCCACACCCTCCACAACTCCATCCACCATTCCACCCTCCTCGCCTAACTCTTCTACCGCTCCATTAAATGTGGCATCACCACCAACTGATATTCTGGTTCCTGTTGCACCAACTCTCTCATCTCACCCGATGATGACACGTGCTAAATCGGGGATATTTAAACCCCGTCATCATGTTGACTTGGCACATATACAAAACATTCCTCTTCATCAAGCTTTATTTGCCATAACTGACCCTAAGACATACCATGTTGCCTCTAAAGAGGACAAATGGGTACGTGCAATGGGGAATGAATTTGATGCTCTTCGTAAAAATAATACATGGACACTTGTCCATCGTCCACCTAATGTTAATGTGGTTGGTTCTAAATGGCTTTATAGAACTAAATTTAAAGCTGATGGAACTCTTGAGCGCTACAAAGTGAGACTTGTAACGCAAGGATTTACACAAGTTCCCGGTCTTGACTATTCCCACACCTTTAGTCCAGTTGTTAAAGCTGCCACTGTGCGTATTGTTCTTGCGTTAGCTGTTGTCAACGGCTGGATGCTTCATCAGTTGGATGTCAATAATGCCTTCCTCCATGGGCATCTTACTGAGAGCGTTTATATGGAACAACCTATGGGTTTTGTTGACACTCAGTTTCCGTCTCATGTGTGCAAGCTAAACAAAGCTATATATGGGCTGAAACAAACTCCCCGGGCCTGGTTTCATCGTCTCGGTCTGTTTCTCATAAATTATGGCTTTACTTGCAGTCGTCCGGACCCATCTTTGCTTATCTTCAAACATGACTCTTTTGTCATGTACCTCCTTGTCTATGTTGATGATCTTATTCTAACCGGAAACCAAAACTCCATCATGACCTCTTTCATTTTATGTCTAAACAAGGAATTCGCTATTAAGGATCTTGGGAAACTCAACTACTTTTTAGGATTGGAGGTTACCTACACTCAACATGGTTTTTCCTCAATCAATCTAAATACACCTTGGATATTTTGAATCGTGCTAAGATGTTGGATGCTAAGCCTGCATCAACACCTTTAAGCACCAATGTGTCTTTTGTGTCTACAGGATCATCATTTTCGGACACTACACATTATCGTTCCATTATAGGTGCTCTCCGGTATTTGACGATCACGAGACCTGACATTGCATATGCGGTAAATCAAGTCAGTTAGTTTCTTCATGCTCCCACCATTGCTCACTTTCAAGAAGTCAAGAGAATACTGCACTATCTTAAGGGAACCATTGCCTTTGGAATACACTACAGTCATCCCACTCATACTTCATTACTTGGTTACTCAGATGCTGATTGGGCTCCTTGTTTGGAAACTAGACGATCTACTTATGGTTATTCTATTTTCTTGGGGGGTAATTTAATTTCGTGGAGTGCTAAAAAGCAACCAACTGTTGCCCGTTCTAGTTGTGAATCTGGATATAGAGCCATGGCAAACAGTGCTGCAGAAATCATTTGGTTGACTCATCTTCTTCAAGAACTTCATGCTTTACCCCCAGGTCGTCCAACCATCCTTTGTGATAATCAAAGTGCTATTTTCTCACTCAAAACCCTGTTTCACACAAGTGGGCGAAACATATAGATCTTGATTATCACTTCTTACGTGAGTTGGTAGCCGCGGGAAAACTTGCAACGAAATTTGTTCCTACCAAGCTTCAGGTGGCTGATATCTTTACAAAAAGTCTTCCGAGTTCTCAATTCAACATATTTCGTCAAATGCTTCGTATTGGTCCACCACCGTTTAGCTTGTGAGGGATGTTAGATAATAATAAGTTTGGGGTTGTTATGGTCTTATCTTGATTTAATTAGGTTCTTATATGTAACTTCTCATTTATATATAGTTTGCTGTAATTTCTTACTGATCATGGAATACACATAATAACTCTTCATTCACGCCTTTATAGTTTGTATCTAACTGATCATTAGTAAACCTGCTTCAGAATATTTTCTTACATGGCAGATCGCGTACATATTTTTATGGTTGTGTAGTTGAAACATGCAGTATGGAGACGATTCTTGAAAGGTATGAAAGGTATTCATATGCAGAGACAATGCCTACTGCTCCTGAAACAGAAACAAAGGTGTATATATTATAATTTTTTTTTATTGTGAAGTGAACTGAAGATTAATTTCTAAAGGAATCGGTTGTAAGTGTTATGAAGTTGTTTAAGATTAGTTATTAAACTACTTTTTGATTGTAAGCTACATCGAATAATAAGAAATTGAAATTACTCGTTCCAAACAAAATATATTTCAAATTAGCAGTTTACTTTGTATCTGAAAAAACATGCACAGGCAAGCTGGACTCTTGGATTATCAAAGCTCAAGGAAACGATTGAAGTGCTTGAGAAAAACATAAGGTGTAGTCACTATAAAGATCTTCAAGTTATTTAGGGTTTCATGAGGTTTATATGTAAAACAGATAAGAGATATAAAGTTTCTGGTAATAAATAAAGCTTATTTAGTTGTATATAAAAAGTACGCCTCGCATGTGTGATAGGCGCGTCTCACTGCTTTTGTGACCTTAACGTCTCACTCTCTCGCGCTTTTTTAAAACAAGTTGTTACTCTTATTTTGGCTGATCATATATCATTTAAACAAGTTTAGGCACTATGCTGGAGAAGACCTAGAGCATTTGAACCTAAGAGAGCTCCAGAATGTGGAGCAACAACTTGATACAGCTCTTAAGCGTATACGAATAAAGAAGGTAACTACGAAGATTGATATTATTCCTTGTGTATGCATATTATAACGGTAATTTACTTGTTGTACGTGCTTGTTTTTGCAGAATCACTTGATGCATGAGTCCATCTCCGAGTTTCATAAAAAGGTAATTAACCTATAACCTCTTATGTTGCCAAACATTATTTAATTAAAGGTTCTGTTTCATAGAAACCTTGGACTTTTTTTACATAATGCACCATGTTTTGTGATGATAGGAGAAGGGGTTACAAGAACGAAACAACTCACTCTCTAAAAAGGTACTTATATATGGTAATATATTGGTTAGTGTCATTCTTAGAAAACTAGGCATGTGTGGCTGTTATTTCGGTAGCATCTAGCTACTTGGAACCAAGATTGTGGCGCAAGTAGTACTCTGGCTTTCACGGTCTGTGATCGTTGGTTATTTTATGATCATGTGTATTGCAACCAGATTAGGGCCGATGTTTAAATTTTAATTTTAAGTCTATTTCCAATCGAGTTACAGCGATTGCAAAACATACGACTGAATTGAAGTGGTCGCAAATATGCAACCATTGTGGTTCCAGTCGCTCAATTTGTGACCGTTTTCCTCTCCCAAAATTCCATCAAAAATGTGCAGGAAAATGTAAAAAAAAACAAAAAAAAAACTTACAAGTTTATTAAAAGTTTATTTTCTAACTATTTGAATTGGTCATAGTTGAAAGAGAATGAGAAGAACAATGAGCAACGAAATACAAGGTTATTGTTTCCTTCGCCACACTCAGTTCCTTTTTTTGCATCCACTAGGTACTCTCTTACTCTCTATCTATGTGCACATATAAGCTAATCGTCAAGTGCAAACCATATTATGTCGTTAGCAGGGTATTGATTAGGTTTGTTAGCTTACAAGCTCTCATGGACAAAAAAAAATCGCTTATAATTGATTTTTACTGTTTTACAGTGAACCGTTACTGGGAGGAGCCGTGAGGGAGGAGGAATTAGCTCAAACGCAAACTCATTGTGTATCGACAACCATTATGCCACTTTGGATGATCAAACACTTTAACCTATAAAATCAAAAGGCAATTGATCTCCAATTGTCGAGTGTGTTTATATAGTATTCAAGTTTGGGTTTGTGCAATTATCGTGGATGCTACATAAATGTATAAAACATCATAAGTTCTAATATTCTATGTTGAAGATAATTCAAATAGTTCTGCTTGAATTTGCTGTTAAGAGCGATGAGTCAGAGCTGTTATCGGGTCAAGAAGAATGTGGGTATGGTCAGATGGACCAAGTTTAGTTCAGGTTTTTTTATTTTTGTTGTTTTTGTTTATTTCCTTAAGTTGTAATGCTTATTTGAAACAATCGTGAAGTATCAATAAACATCATCCTGAAAGAATACATTTGTTAGTGTGTGTATATCTATTATGATTTAAAACTTTGGTCATTTTTACTATCATTAAGTTGAAACACAAATTTGTTAAAGTTGAAAAGCACCCAACTTAAAATGCAACCTTTAAACTTAGCATGAGTGAACTATACGAAAAAACGGGCTATTTGTATAATTGACTCTTTTATTAGGCCATTACTAGTGGTAATGGTGTGTTTCAAGCGTGATAGTGAAAAAAGTGTTGTTATTCAGATAGCCATGTTGACAGTAAGTAATTGTATAAAATGAGTGCAATAGGTGTGATGGTAAGAAAATTGTTTATTTATTAGAGTTAATGAGATGTATTATTGTAGTAGATGAAAAAAATTAAAAAAAAAACATTCTAACTAGCCTGTGAATGCACTCATGCAAAACTCTATCACACTTCTATCATACCCCAAGAGGGTGTGGTGTTTATGTGTGATAGGGATGTCACATCACCCTATCATACCCTTTACAATGGATGAGCTTACATATGTTAAACTACATGTTTAATCACTCTATCATGCCCCCTTTACAATGGATGAGCTTACATATGTTAGACTACATGTTTAATGTTTGTGTTATCAACTATTTTATTATGATTAACTAAAATATACAAATAACACTTAAAAGAGTTTGAATTGAGTTACAAATTGCAAACTCATATAAGGATGCTATTAGGTCAAATGCAAATTCACATAAACTAATATAAACCTCGTACTCATTGAATGGGAGACTTCAAGGAGTTTATACAAGGACTTTTCCATTAATGACCATACATTATATTCATATATATAAGAACTATACATTATATTTATACAAAAATTATATATTGTATCCATACAAGTACCCGCCCATATAAGGACCATACATTTTCAAGGACCATACATCGAGTCTATACGGGGATCCATCCATAATAAAACCATACATTATGTCTATTCAAGGACCATATATTATGTCTATACTAGAACTCAAGGCGGACCTACCCCCAGGGGAGGGGGAGCCGGTCGCCCACCCTAAAATTATGCTCAATTCTTGACCGCCTCCTGTACAATTTTGCAATCGCTCCCTGTCAAACAAGCGGATGGACTTCAATCGAAAATGAAAAAATACAACTTTATCTTCCGCTTACATTTGATGTCGCACATTCTAGATATCACAAACACGATGTCTCAAAGTCTTCAAAGAAAAGAGCAAGATTTATTGAATGCAGTTTCATTGGTTTATTCTACCAAACGTCAACTTGAGAAATTTAGAATGGAGGGTTTCATAAGTTCTTTGATAATATTAACTATTTTTGTGAAAAATATAAACTTGAAGTGATAAACATGAATGATGAGTACATTCTCAAAGAAGACAAGACAAAAGACAAATATGACATATTGGCATTTTTTTAGTACGATTGCTTCAATACGGTTTAGATATGCAAATACAAGAGTTTGGGAGTCGTTTTAACGAGGTAACATCCAACTCACTTGTTTGTTTGAGTAGTTTGAGTCCTTGTGATAATTTTGGTGGGTTTGACATTTCAAAAATACTATGATTATTCGAGTTGTACCCGAATGATTTCAATGAAAATGATAAAAGAAGACTTCCGATTGAAATAGAGATTTATATTGATAATTTAAAAGTGGATAGTCGATTTGCCAACTTGGATGGTTTATCAAGTCTTGTACAATTAATGGTTCAAACAAAGAAACACCTTTCATTTACATTGGTATATCGTTTATTAAAGCTAGCTCTCGTATTACTCGTTGCAACCGCAACAGTTGAAAGATGTTTTTCGGCAATAAAGTACGTGAAGTCCGATTTGCATAATCGGATGGATGATGAAAATTTAAGCGATAGTTGTATTTGCTTTATGGAGAAAGATTTACTTAGGAATATCTCCATAGATGTTGTTATGGAAAGATTTCAAAAAATAAAACATCGTAGAGAACAACTTTAGGTATATTGTACTTTTATTCTGTTTTTGTAATGATATTTGACGTGATTTTATTGGTTTTATGAAATTTAGTTTGATTGTCTTCTTTTTTTAAAAATGAGCCGACCCGATCCAACCCGTCATAGACCCGAAATGGTTCGAAAAAAATTATTATATAGTGTTACCGCGTTAGTCAACCGACCTTTAAAAAGTTTCTGCCCCCATGAAAAAAATTTCTGGATACGCCACTACAAGAACTCATACATTATGTCCATGCAAAGAGTATACACTGTGTCCATACAAGGACCCTTCATACATACAAAGAGTGTGAAACTATCATAACATTACAAATTTTAAGTATATATGCTAATATGGCTAAGTACATATCTATCCACACATGAATGGTAACATCTATGCAGGAATATTTATATTTGACTAAGTAAATAATTATCTACACATGAATGTATATATTTGCACACAAGCATAGACATCTACGTAGGAACAAACATATTTACGTATCGATATTCACGTCTATGCAGCACTATTGTATCGACGCATAAAGATTTTCGAACTTAACATCCACACATGCACTTTTCATCTGACACCCCGTATTTTTCAGGTTAACACCACTACCACTATCTAACCTTTCTCGTTATATTATAACCATTATTATTATTGCCACTTAACCTTAGTTTAACATTAAATTAACCAAGAACATAAAATTTACTAATATTAATCTCTTTCATAGTCGAGGGACCAAAAATGTCATTTATCAAAGTTCAATATTAATAAAAACCCAACCCCCCACCCACGTGTGACATTCGTCACCTTAAGATCCGTCGAACGACATAAATAAGCATAGAAATATTTTAATTTTTCTTCCTTTTCTTCATGAACTCCTGCTTTAAGGAATCATGTCTGCTTTATTTTCTCTTGTGCCTGTACTTCCTCCGAGAACGTGTGTTAAGCATAAACCTTTTATAAATTTCATCACCATTACCACCAAATATATCATTTTTAATTTCAACATTGTCATTAATAAAACCATTTTAGACTATCAAATGCCATTAAACACGCTTTTAACCTTAATATAACGAACATTTTAATATCGTAATCAACCGAAACAAATTTTGGGGAACTCAAGGGTTAAGTGCAGGGACTAAACTTGCCATTTTGCAAACCTGGAATGGGTATAAAACCCCATTCCCAGCCATTTATCCTCATTCTCATCTTCTTCACCTTCAACATCTTCTCCACTTTCTCTCTCGATCTAGCACCTAAAACCGTCACGTTTGTTGCGTTTTCACTGCCAAATCTTGGGTATCATCGTGTATACTCGATCCTAGCAGGTAGATAACCTTGTTCAACCCGTTTTTGGCTTGGTTTTACTGCTGTGTTTTCTAGGGTTTCGGGTGCTCGGGTTCATCCGAGCACATGAGGTCGTGTGGGCTTGTGTGTCGCGTTCCAGTGTGTGTTTCTTGTCTAGACATGTTAGAATATGGATTCTGGAAGTCCTTGTGGTGTAAAACTCGCGTTTAGAGCAGCTCGGGGGCTGCTCAGCCCGACCACAGTCGCGATTCTGCAGTTCAGGCGACTGGGTCTGTCATGCGATTGAGCCGTGCGACTGAGTGAGTCGTGCGACTGAATCTTGCGTCTAAGTCAATCGTGCGACTGAGTTGTGCGACTAGGCATGTCGTGCGACTGAGTCGTGCGACTGTGTGTTTGTATGCGATTGAGTCATGCGTATGAATGATTGTGTGCGATTGAGTCAGGTGACCGACTGAATGTATGCGATTGTGCGTGTTTCACACGACTGGAGTCCAATCACACGAATGAAGGTTCAATCGCACGAAAGTAGCTAATTCGCACGATTGAGGGTTGATTCGTGCGCATGGAGGTTTGATCGTGCGAATGTGTGTTGTGTGGTACGACTAAATACCAGCCATGCGAATGAAGACTCAATCGTACGAATGAAGCTGATTAGTACGATTGAAGGTTGATTCGTAAGGATGGAGCGTTGAGTCGAGCGTCAGGTCCTGTTGTTGACTGATGATGTTGAGTGTGAATTTCCCCTTGAACGTCTGATGATGATAAGGCAACATCAGTAAAAGTGTCATTGCTTGACCACAAAGATTAAAGTCAACGCTATCAACATGCACATACTATTTCAATTGAAAACAACCTATCATTTTACAATTATCGACAATCCAATTGGAACTCCAAATACTTAACAAGTGCTATCTTTCATAACCACGAGATCATTTCACGGATGTCATAAGCAATGACAACTACTCGTAGTACTTGGATGTACATAAGATCTGATACGTGTGTCCGCTTGTGTGTGTGTGCTACCCACGACCGAACGATACAACCCGAACCGACCAAACATTACTATACGCTTTATACATGTCATTAATGCTTAACAATAACTGTCAATAGGTGTTGACTGTTCTCTGCATACAACTGTTGGGAATCTCGATCTTTCATACTTACCACTTAACATGTGAGTTCGTGGCCCCTTTTGTGCTTATACTACTTTACAAACATTTACAAACATGGAGGAAAAGTATGCCCGTTTTCTATGCTGTACAACATACATACAATTTACATACTGGAATCAACGTGCTACTGTTTTGTGGGTACTTATCTGATACATGCTTGAGTCTGCTTTGTGGTTCTTTCTTACAACCATTTAAGTCCAGTGTGGAACCGACGGTTAGGTATTGGTAGTACTACTAGGTTGACACCCCCACCCTCGTGTTGGTATACTAGTTGGTACCAACAATAGCCAGGTACGGGCCTTGGGTGAATATATTCCGACAAGATTCTTTGTGTACGTCATTAGGTTTGGTTGTAAAGCTCTTGTCATGTGATTTTGCTTACTTATAACTGTATGCACGGTATTCTGCAACAATTTTATACAGCATCAATTACTTATTTACTTTAAACCTGCGAACTCACCAACAATTTTGTTGACCATTTTGAGCATATCATTTCAGGTGATCATGCTAGCTGAGGTTCTAGGTGTGCTGCCTTAGTGGAGACCCTAGGATGCATTTTCGGACCAAACTTGTCATTTTGAAAACAATTGATGTATCTATTTCAAACAACGTTATACTTCGTAACTTGTTCCCGGGTTGTGGGAATTGCATACAATGTTATCATCTATGTATTATGATTTATGTATCATGTTTATGCTTATGGCTATGTTGTCGTGAATACTGACTAAACACGACACAAGTCCCCTTGTTGTCGGGTGTTGTCATGACACGCTTGTCATCATTATTATTATTGCATCTCTATCGCTTACCATGTGTTATGACGATTCCCGTCTCGTTACGCCCCTGTGTTTCCGCTCTTAGCGGGGGTGTGACACCACGGTTCCCTTCCTCCCCGATTACACAAGGTCTCCAAACCTCCAAAGCCTAAACCGCCAAGAAACTTTCTGCCGTCGATCCTTTCCCCATGCAGCCTTCGATCGACCACTTCGACAAGCCACTCATCACCGGCAATCGTAAACTCAACCGAAACACCCCTACGGTATGTTCCTCACTCGTCTTACGTGTCCGGATTCGATATGGTTTTGGTTTCGTGATGCAGAGGTTCACGATCATGTTGTATGTTGGGTTGTGTTTCGCGTGGTCGGGTGCGTAGAGCGCTCGGTCCGGTGACTGTTGTGCGTGCGACTCCGTATGCCCGGAGCTGTTGTGGGTGTGTCGTGTGTTGTACGTATATGTGTTGCATGTGCGACTGTGTGTATGTTTTGCGATATATGTACGTATATGTGTTGCTTGGTATGTGTTTGTATGTATCTATAATCGAAAGTATGTTTCTGTTATAGGGGTTTCGACTACGGGTGCAATTGTACATGTGGCCAATGCATGTATGTATGTGAACCATATTTGTATGCTCATATATATGTGTGTTGGCTTGGCAGGGAGGGCGCATGGGAGCCCCCTTTGAGTTGGCGCATGAAGGGATGTTAGTGGGTGCATGGTGTGTTTTAATGTGGGTTCATGATTGTGTATGAGTGTAGTGATGTATGTGTGTAAATATTTCAGTGTGTTTATGCATGTATGTGGTTGTATGCGATGAAGTGCGTCTTTGCATGTGAGTGTGTTAGTGGGTGTGTGTGTTGTTGCGAATGTGTGTGTGTGTGTTTCTATCAATGGATGTGTTTATGAGATGCATGTGTATGGGTATTGCATGTGTGCATATATATATGATATATGAAGTATGAATGTATGTGTATTTTTTTTTGTTTGTTTCAGCAGTGGAGGTGAGATATTAATGAGTGCGTAATGCATGAAGGTGTGTGTACTTTGTCCTTATGATGTGAATATGGTAGCATATGGATATTGGGTTGGTAAGTAATATGGGTATGGTGTTATTGTGTGGATTGTAGGTATTTAGTGTGGGTTGGATGCATGATGTATGTATGCGTATGAAATTGGGTTGATGTTTGATGATGGTGGCAACCCTAATGACTGACATGAATCGAACCGAGCCGTGAAACGCGAAACCGTACGATCATTATATTTATAATTAATGATTAAAAATTAATATTATATATTAATTGAAATCCAGGTTGTTCAGGAAACTAATTACTTGTTCTCTGTATTATTTTGTTGATCTACATTTGAGGTGAGTTCTCAGCCCCACTTTCATATTATACTCTCTTTTGGGGGAGAGAAACATGTTGTTTTTCATAAACTATACGTTATTTAGATTGGTAATAGTGCATATATTGGTTTACTATTGTGATACCACTACGCCTCTTCGGATCGTTAATATGGAATTAGCGAGGTGATTATTAGTAGATCTACTGGGTTTGACAAACCCCACCTGGACTAGTCATGCTAGTTTGACTGGAGGTCAAACAGGTGAATGGTTGGCCTGTTTTACAGTGTTGTGGTTTGGTATCCACAACCGGGACATTCATTATATTATTACTGTCAGCTCGGTCGCGAAATTCATGCACATAGTGACTTGTTGTAGGCTAGCTACCTACTTAAATGCTTTGATTACTTAATCTGGATTTCATTACTGTTACTTATCGTTTTCTGATAAACCTGTGAACTCATCAACCTTGTATTGACACTTTAGCATGTTTCTTTCAGGTTCTTAAGCTGCGCACGAATAGGAGCATCTTGCATTGCATTCATCATCGTAGGGTCAAATGAACAATCTATATTTTTCTATAAATTATATTTATTTGGTTTGTACATGTTTGCGCCGTTTAAATTATGGTTTATACATTTTCGCATTTAATTCTGATTTTAAGAAACTTTATTTAATTTGAAAATTATGTTTTGTAATTGTTGCGTCGTTTGGTGTAACTAATGGCTAAGATCCTGGTATTTCACGCGCCTAACAGTATTACCCCATTTGTGGAAATTGAGAGTGTGACATTTCAATCTACGCATGAGCATTTTGACTTGACATCTACACAGTACACACACTATTCCATCTTACACATGAGACGTGATATCTAATCATGAGTGTTTTTGTCTACTTAGGAATTAGAATCTACGTTGACATCCATGCAGGGCATTTCTATCTATGATGACCTATGGGAGTTTAACATTTACGCGAATCATACATATTTCAAACACTGTCCATTTTGAGTATAAACAAACGTTTTCTTGTTGATGTCACTCATTAAGAAGATAAGTGTGCTCGTATTCGTTCGTGTTTGTTTTAGTTACATGAAATGAGTTTTACATGAATATAAATGGTATAAAAGTTCATAAAAATAAGGCTTGGGTTTTCGGGAGTTTTAGTTACATTTTACAAAGTGTGTTTAAATAACGCAAGTATAAAATGATTTTTACAAGAAAACGGGTCCTTGATGTTTAGTTTTACTCAACTATTGTTAAGTTTTACATATGGGAGTTGGTTTAGTGCTAGTATGCACGATCCCATTAATGTAAGCATCAAGGTCTGACTTACACTCTCTTAAACCCGAGTTTGAGACTTTAATTAATAAAGAAATTCGCTTAAACCCGATATTAGTATAAAACCAAGTTTGGTTCGTCATACCATAATATCATTAATACAAATAACATAAATCGAACATAAGTTAAAAAAATAGGAAAGATTTTTCTTTTGGCGTTTTGAATGGTGACTAGCTCGTTAAGACGATAAGTTCGACTTTTACTCGGGTTTATTCTTACCCGAAACTTGGTTTGAGCTAGTATTTGTTCTAACACTTCCAAAATCTTAAGTAATATGAGTAATATAAATTAAAACATAACTAAAAAGATAGGTTAACTTTTGGTGGTTTGAACATTGATTAACTCGTTAAAATGGGTGTTTGGTTTTACTCGGTTTTTACCCGAAACTTGGGTTCACGCCAAGATTTGTTCTACACCTCCATATCAACCATATAATAACTAAAGTATCAAGAAAAACTCAGATCTAAAGTGTTTGATGTAACATGGTCACTTAAAAGTTATTTAAAGTGCTTAAACGAGCGTTCGGTTTGGTTCGGTCTTTGACTCGGTATGAACCCGAGGATGGTTACCACATGTCCAAAACCATTGAACTAAAAATAAGGTAAAACTTCCAGATCTAAACTCAAACAAGAAAGTTAATCGAGTAAACTTCCCGAAAACGACCCAAACGGTTCTAAAATGCATAAATATGAGTTTGAATGCCCATAAGACTTAAATAAAGATGAAAATAGTTTTTGAACATAAAATAACTTAGAAAAACTGAAAATAACCAAAATTACATACCCGAAATGATTTGAAATGCAAGATTCGGTTCCGTTGACTTTTAAAGTCAAACTTAAGCAAAACTAGCTAGAACAACTTACAAGATCAAAACTTTTGGGAGAAGAAGATGAAAATGTGCAGGTGAAATGGTTGAGAATGAGTAGTATTATAGGGAAAGATTAGGGTTTGAGGAAATGGGTAATGCGTTTGTCCGGTGGGTAAAAGGGTGCACTTTGATTCTTTTATTAAAAATAAATTTTAATTTAAATAAATTATGACCATGTATTTACATGTTTGGAGGGTTCTAGAATAGTTATGGGTTAGGTCTTGGTTGGTGTGGATGGTTAAAATACAAGTCCGGACCTTAAACGAACCGAAAATATTAAAAAAACTGATTTTGTTGAAACGAACTGTGGGTCACGCCATGACAAGTATGAAACATGATTACAACATAAAATCCATCATTTTATTAATATTCAAAGATCCGAAGACCAAAACGAGTCGGGTTTACAATACAGGATAACAAATACAAAGCTAGTCGAAAATGACGAATGTCACAACAAACAACAACACACAACAAACAACAACAACAACAACAACAACAAACAACAACAACAACAACAACACAACAACAAACAACAACAACAACAACAAACAACAACAACAACAAACAACAACAACAACAACAACAAATAACAACAACAACAAACAACAACAACAAGAAGAATAATAATAATAATAATAATATTAATAAATTACTAGACCTATCGTGACGACATGTCGTCATGATAGGTCGTCGCAATAGGGTCTTATAACCTATCACGACGACATGTCGTCGTTATAGGGTCCATATAGATATAACCACTGCAGTCGCGCGCAACTTTACTTTCACTCACAAAACTCACCAAATCTCCGCGACTTGGAGGTTCAATCGGCCACCACCACCCCAATTGAACCCAAATTTCACCAAATCGCACCACCACCACCGCCATATTCACCCAATCGAGGTCTTCAACCCTCATACCTCCATCTTCACCCAATCGCGGTCTTCAACCCCGAAATTGGGCACCACCACTGGGACAAGCCACCAAATTGGGCACCACCGCCACAAATCTGCCACCACCGCTACCGTTTGCCATCACACAAGACGTGTCAGGGTTACTACCACCATTATTGTTTTGATTTATGTTCAAAACACTAAGTTGAAGGTTAGTAGATATAATCTTGAAGGTTAATATTCTTTACAATGTAATTGTAGTTTTGATTGAATGTAGTTGTATGTTGTTAGTTTAATGTAGTTGTAGGTTGTTAGTTTAATTGTATTATGTTGTAGGTTGTTAGTTTAATTGTATTATGTTTTTTACAATGTAGTTGTAGGCTTGGTTGAATGTAGTCGTAGGTTTGGTGAATGTAGTTATAGTTTTTTACAATGTAGTTGTAGTTTTGGTTGAATCTACTTGTAGGTTTGGTTGAATGTAGTTGTAGTTTTGGTTGAATTTAGTTGTAGGTTTGGTTGAATGTAGTTGTAGTTTTGTTTGAATGTAGTTGTATGCTTTTTACAATGTAGTTGTAGTTTTGGTTGAATGTAGTTGTAGGTTTGGTTGAATGTAGTTGTAGTTTTGTTCGAATGTAGTTGTATGTTTCTTACAATGTAGTTGTAGTTTTGGTTGAATGTAGTTATAGGTTTGGTTGAATGTAGTTGTAGTTATAGGTAATATATAAAGTATATTGAGATTGTTTTGTAAGAATGATAATGTTATAGGTTAAGATATAAAGTTTATTTGGATTGTTTTGTTAAATGATAATTTTATAGGTTCATATATGAAGTTTATTTGTTTTGATAGAATGATAATATATGTGTATGAAACAGTTATGACAATCGATAAAAGCTGGATTAAAATAAAAAATCAAACATCTCCGGCTTTTTTAGAAGGTCTTAAAAACTTTATGGAGAATGTTAAGAACTTTGTCGACAGTAATGGCAAAACAAAATGCCCGTGTAGAGATTGTGTGAATGCTTTTCGTCATGATTTAAATATTATTAATGCTCACATACATGATCGTGGCTTTGCTCAACATTATACGAAATGGATTTATCATGGTGAGGTCTCTAGTTCTTCTGATGCTACAAAACAATTTGCTACAATAACACGTACTCCTCCAGCAAGTAATATATCAAATAATGAGATGTTTGATGCAATCAAAGATGTTATCGCAGAGAATGAAGAAAACATAGATGAGGATGGATATACTTTAGACTCGGAATTTGATGAACTCTATAATGAGGTCAACACTGAGTTATACCCCGGTTGTAATTGGATGTCTTCTTTAAACTTTCTAGCCAAACTAATGCATATTAAAGTAATCAACAAGTGGACAAATAATTCGTTTGATCAACTTTTAGAGTTTTTGAAGGTTGCATTCCCGAAAGAAAATCACATTCCATCTTCACACTATGAGGTGAAGAAGAAGCTGAAAAAGATTGGGTTAGGATATGAATCCATCCATGCTTGCATCATTGATTGTGCTTTGTTTTGGAAAGAGAATGAAGAATTTCAAAATTTTCCAGTTGTAATGAGAGCAGATGGGTTGATAAAAACACAAAAGGAAAAAAAGTAGCACAAAAAGTATTACAGTATTTTCCATTAACTCCTCGGCTTAAACGAAGGTATAGTTCTAGATTCACAGCAAAAGATATGATTTGGCATCACACTAGACGCTGAACGGATGGTATTATGTGTCATCCGGTAGATGGGAAGGCATGTCAAGAATTTGATAAGAGACATTCTGAATTTGCCAAAGAGCCTAGGAACGTCCATTTGGGTCTAGCTGCAGATGGCTTTAATCCATTTAGTAACATGAGTCAAGCTTACAGTATGTGGCCAGTTGTGTTAACAACGTATAACACACCACCGTGGTTATGTATGAAAGAGTCTTCTTTCATGTTAACTTTGCTTATTCCCGATCCTAAATCACCTGGAAAAGACATTGTTATTTTTTAAGGCCTCTGGTGGATGAATTGAAGTAATTGTGAAAGGATGGAGTACAAATAAGAGATGCCTCGACAGAAACTGTATTCACGATGCGCGCGGCATTGTTATGGACCATTAATGATTATCCTACTTGTAGCAGTTTGTCTGGATGGAGTGGGCAAGGCTAAGTTGCATGTGCGACGTGTAACATGGACACACCCTCGTGTCGTGTAACTAATAAAATATCATTTACCGGTCATAGAAGATTCTTGCCTAGAAGTAATAAATGGAGAGAATGCTTATTGTTTAATGGACAGAAAGAGTTAAGAAAGCATCCAAAAGCATTAACTAATTCAAAAATATTAGAACAACTTAACCGTCTTCCCGATCGTGTTCCAGGTAAACATCCCAATCATGTTGGCGTGAAAAGAAAACGTGATGAGTCAGAGTTGAATTGGACAAAAAAGAGTATATTTTTGAGTTGGATTATTGGCCATCTCTTGATTTAAAACACAATCTTGATGTTATGCATATCGAGAAAAATGTGTGTGAAAGCTTGTTAGGTACGTTGTTGATGAATGAAAAATTAAAAGACACACACAAAGTGTAACATCCAGTTATTTTAAAAACAAAGACAAGAAATGAAAAATAAAAGAAAGAAAAGCAATAAAGCCCAAGTGGAGGGATTAAAAGTGTCCAAAAGGACAAAATCTTTGAAAAGTTTGTGTAAAGGTGGGCATGGCCGCCCACCCTCTTTTCACATCACTTTTCACTTCGGTTTTAGAGAGAGAGAGAAAGGAAGAGAGCATAACTCTCGGTTGAAGAAAAGAAGAAGAGAAATTGAATTCAAGGTAAGAATTCGAAGTTTTAGGTGTTCTTGTTGGGTTTTTGTCTCGGTTACATGCTTATCTGCTTATATGCTTGTGTGTGTGTGTCCGTGTGTGTGTGTTTTGGTGTGTTTTTAGGTGTTCGAACTCAATTGCAAGCGGGTTAGAAGGAAGAAACACCCAAGTTGCACCAGGTGAGTTCTAGACTCCGGTTTTACTTGTTTTAAACTCTCTTTGGGGCTGAAATATATTAAAATGATTTTTACAATGTTTATGTATGTTTACCCGTATGTATTATGTATGTTGGATGATGATTTTTGGATGCTTATAGGTTGTTCATGTTTAGAGTAGCCCTGAAAAGCTTAGAACAGATAGGTTTGATGATTGGGTTCGAAAACATCCTAGAAACATATTATACAGAAGGTTCATGCGCCTAGATAAGGCTCATGCGCCTAGGAATGCCTTAGAAGAATTTAAGTGTAACCATGCGCCTGAATAGTAGTCCATGCGCCTGAAATTTTCCTTATAAATGATGTGTATCTCATGCGCCTAAACAATAGTCCATGCGCCTAGAAATATTAGTCGGACGACTAAGTGTAGGCCCATGCGCCCTAATAGTATCCATGCGTCTGAACATTCCCATGCGCCTAAGTTTCCATACACCCGAATAAACCCATGCATCTATGTGTCCATGCGACCGAATGGGTCATATGCCGAATAGTGTCCATGCGCCTGAATGGCTCATGCGCCTAAGTGTTAAAACAGCTAAGTGTTGGCTGATGCGCCTGTATAGTGATGAAGCGCCTAAACAGGGCCCATGCGCCCAAATAGTGTCTAAGCGCCCAACACTTAGAATTTATTACATAATTCTTGGGAGTTTGTGCTTTTAGGGATTTGACCGAGGTTTGACTAGAGCTTATTAATGATGGGTTTCATGCATGATTATGAGTGCCTTATGATTGTTCCTTATTATTATTGCTATTATTATTATTACTTATAGTGTATGACTTTACGTGGTATGTTTATTATCGTAACATAAAGTATATTGTAATAATAAAGAGACAGAGCAATGCTGAACAGAAGAGGAACATTAATAAATGTTAACAAAGACTTGCAAGCTTACAAGAGGTACACGACCATGTTGTCGTTAGCTCAACTATGCTGCGGGTTAGCTACCCTATTATGCACATAGGGCCAGTCAATTGAGATTGGCAGGACCTCTATAGCGTATCCTAGGTGATTGGGTCGACCTTGTATACAGTAAACAGAACCATTTCGAGGGATATAGATGGCCCATCACCAGTTTTCACCGCGCATACAGTTTAGGGTATTGCTCATTGGTCCATATAGATAGTGAAAGATAAAGATAAAAGAATACAGAGTAAACAAGGCATACAGTAAAGAGAACGAACAATATCTGTTCATATAGTTAATGCGTGATCGCATACAAAGTAAAGAGTTGTATTTCACAGAAATAGTATTTTCTTATACAACATACAGATAGTATTTTATTACTTTTAAAGCTAGAGCTCACTCAGCAATGCTGACTTTTATACATTTTCAGTTGGTAGGTAATTATTGCTAAGGATGGCACGAGGGTGAAGCTACTCGGCGGGGAAAGACTAACATCCATTCGTATTTTATATTGCTGTTGTTTTGTAATACAGTTAAACAATTCTTTTATAATCAGTCAAACAATAGTGTATTGCATAACAACAGTGTTTTGAAAAGAAATGATGGCTTTTGCTATAATAATTCTACTGCTTGAGTTTGTATATTTATAATATATAATGTATTAAATGCTGTGGTTGACCAACTGTGAGGTCTCCAGGAACGGGGCCTTACACAAAGCAAGAGAAGACTTAAAAAATTGGGAATACGATCAGATTTATGGCTAAGTGTGAAAAACAACAAGGTCATACAGTCACAAGCTTCTTACTCTTTCAAACTTAGTGATCGATCTACATTTTGTCAGTTCCTTAAAAGAGTGAGACTACCTGATGGTTTTGGATCAAAATTTAAAAATAAGATGATTCTTAATAACTCAAATATCATCGGGTTAAAGTCTCATGATTGTCACATTCTTATGCAACGTTTGTTACCAATCGGGGTCCGTGCAGGTTTACCTGAAAATGTTTCAACAACAATTATTAACCTTTGCACATTATTTAAAAAGATTTGTGCAAGATCACTAGATGTGGATGACATGTTTAAAGCATAGAAAGAAGTGGTTAATATTTTATGCAATTTGGAACTAATATATCCTTCATCATTTTTTGATATTATGGTTCATCTAATTCTACACTTACCTGAAGAAGCTATTCTTGGAGGGCTTGTATATATGAGATGGATGTATCCTTTTGAAAGATACATGAAAAAGCTGAAAGCTTATGTTCGAAACAAAGCTAAGCCTGAAGGATCAATAGCAGAGGGTTATGTTGCAGATGAAGCATTGACATTCTGCTCTATGTATTTGGAGGGTATTCAAACCAAATTTAACCGTCCTGATAGGAATGAAGATCCTGGCATTCCAAAGAGAAAGTTCTCTGTTTTTTCGTCACAATGTCGACCAATTTCAAAGAAGAAAATCATTTCCCTTAGTGAAAATTCTAAGAAGTTATTTCAATGGTTTGTGCTAAACAATTGTGAAGAAGTTAAAGTCTACATGTCGTAAGTTTTTTTTGTTTAAATTATTCTTATTAGTTTCACTTTAGCTAAAATGATAAACTAATATAAATATTATATTTCTCAAGTGCATGAGTTATTAACGATGAGAGAGATGCACATGATAATTGTGATTTAGTCGTAAACTTAAGTTGGTTGCTTGTTGCTCCACTTGTTCACGATGAAGATTTTATTAATGATGAAGAAGAAGATGAAGATGCATATCTCTCAGATGAGGAAGATTATATTAATGATGATGAAGAAGATGAAGATGCATTAGATATTAATGATAGTATGGACGAGAGCGATGATAATCTTGTAAACGAAGATGAAAATCTTTATAGTGATAACTCAGATTGATTGTATGTATTAAGAACACTTTATTTTATTCTTATGAAATGTCACATTTTATTCTATTTCTTATAAACTGACATATGTTTTTATTGCAGGTTATGTTTTCAATCATAGTAGGATCATATGGTGGTGATGGTGGGGGTAGGGATCCCCACGGGTATGGATATACTCTTCCTTCCAGTTGCCAGTCATATAACTTAATGTTTTAAATTTTAAATATATTTTAAATGTTACTAACCTTTTGATTTTTTATATTAATATAGCGTCAGCTAAGAAAAGACGATCAAAAGGAAGGATCTTAAATTTATATGAGAAACGGGCTACAAACAACAACCAACCACTGCCCGTGGAATTTGATCATACAGGAAAATAATTTAAAGTTGTGGGAGAAAATAGTCAATTATTTGTTACAGCATTATCCAATCATGTTGCCACTGCTCCTTTTCATTATCCCTCTTGGGAAAAAGTCCCTGATACGTTTAAGATATCATTGTTTAATTTTCTGGAGGCGAGTATTATGTAATCTTTTATTTGTATTTAGTAATCATAACTTTTATATATTTCTAACTATTCTGTTTTGCAGGAATATTTTGATTTAGAAGCTTATCGTGGTTCAGACCATTGGCATGGAATCCAACTTGGTATCCATATGGATTACCAGCGAGCATTTTGAGATAGAAAATATATATGAAATAACATTTTTTAGATCATGGAGGCTATGATAATATTGAGCACGCTTTAAATAATCCACCTAAAGGTCAAAGTCGGGAGGCATGAGAGCGGGTGGTTGAGTTTTTCTCAAGTGAAGAACATAAACGCCTTTCTGAAAAAGGCGTAGATAATAGGGCAAAACAACTCTATCCAAGTCTGCATGGTAGTCGATCATGTGCTCAAAGACGATATCTTCAGGTAAAAACATATATTATTTAATTATGTATTATTAATTCTTTTCTGTTATTATGAATATTGTTTTTAATAGGAGCAACAAACCGGGACCCCAAGTTACATCGAAACGCGGAGGAGGTCGCATTACAGAGAAGGGTCAGGATGGGTCAACCAAAGGGCAGAAGAAGATTGGGTAAGCTTAATATGTTAAGAATGTTATTATCATATGTTCATATGTATTTAATATATTATGTTTGGTGATCTTAACCCAATATAGTCTATATGCTATACATATTGAGAACTGTTTGGTTTTGATAAGTTGTATTTATATCTTGAAAGTTAGGAATTTTATGTTATATTTAGTTATGATTTTGGATGGCTTTTTTTTATTTTTTTACAGTTATGCTGTCAAAATTTCATAAAAATCTTAATACCTTTTCATTTTGATTCTTTAAAATTGCAGGCAAAAATTGAAAATCAATACGCCCAAATGCAAAAGGAGGCAGGAGGGTCGCCCGTTAATGAGATGCAATATTTAGAGCTTGCATTAGGAGAAAGGCGTGGTCATAGGAGAAGTGTTGGACGAAAGTTAAAAAATCTCTCTCCTTATGAACAATCAAGCGGGTCATCGTCACATCCGAATGAAGAAATGAAAGCAATAAAGCAACAAATGCAAGAAATGCAAGAAAGGATGAATGAATTTGAAAGAAGAAAACATAATCCCAATAACGATGAAGATGATGAAGATGACGACAATTAGGAAGTTAATTTGTTAGGGTTGTAAAAACTTAAGATATGTTAAGTTGGTACTTTTGTCTTGTTTGGTATGTACTTAATTATAATTGTTTGATCTACATTTAAGTATTGGTAATATTTAGGTTTCATTTTTGCGTATCTGATTTGGGTAAATTATTTAGGTAAAAAACCTGGAAAAAACCAAATTTAAAAATAAATTATTTAACCAGGAACCCTATGGCGACGACACGTCGTTGCCATAGGTAAAATTAGAAAATATTTTTATTAATTTAATATATTTTTCATTTTTATTATTTATTATATTAAAATACCTATGGCGACGACATGTTGTCGCCATAGGCTCCCCGGGTTAGATATTTTATTTTAAATTTGAATTAAAAAAATTGGGGAAAAAATTAATAGCGACAAGCCTATCGCGACGACATGTCATCGCGATAGGTGACAATGGCGACAATGTCTATGCCGACGACTTTTTTTGACCTATTGCGACGAAACTACGGCTACTACCACTATCGCGACGACATGTCGTCGCTATAGGCTATGGCGACGACAAATGGCACCTATGGCGACGACATTTGTCGTCGCAATAGGGCGAAAATCTTGTAGTGTATATAAACAATATATACACCTTAGTTTTACATATATGTAGATTAACTATTACGTATATGTAAATATAATAACCTACACATATGTAATTTTGATTAAAAGATCAACAAGCCATAATAAAAATATATTGAAAATATATATATTATTTATAAGATTGAAATATCATTGAATAAATATGGATGATAAAAAATGACTAGTATAAAAACTATATGAATTAACTTTGTTTTATAAATATAATTTTAGTAGGAGATAATCAAGGAAATTTAAATCACAAGATAATTGCCAAAATTAATAGATACTTATTTTACAAAAGTACCCTTTGTAATAAATGTATAAGAAAATTTTGAGTCAATTAAATAAATGGTTGTAATTAGTTCCTCAAGTTCTTATTCAAAATAAAGTTCTCATTTGAACCTAACCATATATATATATAACTTATAATAAAAAAATATTTTTTGAAACCACGTGTCATCATTCTAGCATATAAAAAATTATTTCCCGCCTTTTTCTCATAACAAATGCGAAAATCATAATAATAATCAAGTTGACTTTCCTCTATTACTAAATATGTTTAACAAATATATCTATATTTGTGTTTCTTGCATTTCTCATATTAAATGATAATTATTTTAAACAACTAAATTAAACTATCAAAAATCTAAAATATAAATTTTTTTATTTTAACAATTTATTAATACATACAAAATTATATGATTTCAAATATATTTTATCTTTAACAATAGCATAATAATTTTCAATTTCATTATTTGTTATAAATTTCAAATATTAATTATATTTTTATTTCATCAAAAACTTATAACATCTAGAAAAATAAAATATTTACAAAACTAATGATTTTGACATGTTTTACTTTTTCCATCCATGTAATACATGGGCACTAATCTAGTGTGTGTATATATATATATATATATATATGTCATACATTTTTCCGCCCATCAGATGACCTAATTGTATGGTCGCGAGTCATGCTTTTGATCTACATCCAAAATCAAAGACACTATATAACCAATAAACCCTAAATCTATTATGCGTTAATCTATTTTCATCATCTTTGCTTCAAGGATTCACGATCACCTCTGACTATCTGTGCTTAAACGAGTCTCCGAATAGGTATTATACAATACGATCAGGTATGTTTCGATTTAAGCAATGGTCCCTATGTTTTTATATAATTTGTGAAATCAATATTCATTTTCATAAGTTTGTTTTGTTTCGACTTGAAATACGATGAATGTTTAGTTATTTGTTCATTTATTTTGGTAACATAATTACGGTCTAGAGTTTTTTTAATAGAAGAAATAAAAAAAAGTAAAAAAGTTGTGATCCCGAGTTTACTTAAGAAAGAAATGGAAAGAAGTGGAAGAAAATAAAAATTAAAATCAATCATTTTAAACTGAAAAGAAATAAAGAGAAGTAAAAAAGAAAAAAAATAGAGAAAGAAAAGGGATAGAAAAGAAAATTTATTTTCTTTTCTTTTTTTAGTTAAATTCGGGAACACAATTAAAATAAATGGAAGGACACAGACAACCTAACATAATCCATTGTCAATGAAAGATCATAAATGAACATGAATGAACAAATGTTAACGAAGTTTCAAGAACATTAATGAACGAATGGAACACGTTTTCATTTTTGTTCATTTATTACATGAACAAAAGTCACACTTATGTTTGTTCGTTAATCAAAGAAACAAATATGAAGCAACTTCCCGTCGAATAGTTCATGATCAATGCACTTACTACGGTAAGTGTAATTATAAAGTTTAACTTAATTAATAGTAGTACCTTATCCATTGATGTGCAATAGTTTTTCAAAAGATGTTCTGTTGATTCTACATAGGTGGTATAACTCGTTATCGTATGATGCTCTATACAATCAACATAGGTGGTATGATTCGTTATCGCGTGATGCTCTGTACAATTGGTCTGTTGATTTTACGCAACCATTCAAAAGGTTGTTTTGTGTGTGAACACATATCTTACCACCATCTAGTTTATATTTACATGACACATATAAAATTATCACGTCCTTCATGTCGTTTTTCTTATTCTTTTTTCCTTTCTTCAACGGGGTTGTATCTGTCTCTACAAGAAATGTAGTTTTCATTATTTCTACCGGTGTTGTTTTTATGCATTAGTTGTAATTTTTCACGTTTTGCTAGGAACAATAAACGTTATATAAACCCGGAAACCTAAAACAGTTAAAGGGGTGATGTATATCAACACGCGTACAATAACCTACGTATAGAAACAACAAATAGCTCAATCCATATGCGTGGCCCACAAACTATGAAACCATGAAAGAGGCAAACAAATCAATTAAGTTGAAAACACAGATTCATTTATAGGATCTCACAATTTCACTCTCTTATAATGAACAAAAGTCACATAATACATCTAGAAAATATAACATCAAACATTCAAAAGCACAATAAAAAATTTAATTCCTTTATCACAAAGCTTAAACCTTCAAACCCATAAGTCTAGTATCATCTCTAAATTTACCTGCATCAATACACGCCCAAACAGGAGGACCACACACCAGGTTACACATTAACAATAATACATTTTAAATGTACCAGAACAACTCCATGCACAACATAAAATATCAACCAACTGAAAAGACAAAACAAACAATGAACATATAACAGCAGCTGCCATCTAACATACATGAACAACACGCAACATCACACTCAATATACGATCACCAACCCAAGTCATGAGTTGAAGACGGTTAATACTAACAACAACAACACACAGGCAATAAAACACAAATCTAACAAAATAACCCTTTGTTGACTTTAAAACACTACACATACAAACTAACACCAAAAACTTAATCAAGAGCCACAGAGTTGGCCCAAACAATTTATTGTTCCTTTTGAATTTTAAGTAAGTAGTCCCCCAAAACCCACCATAATTTTGGTTGATGATTTAACTTCATTTGAATATTGTTAAATCTGTTGATAACACCACCATTAAAAAAAGTTCATACAGGTAGAAGCTCTCATGTAAAAAAAAAACCAAGATAATCATGTATATATAAACAGATCCAAAGACCCTCAAATACACCTATCCAACATTAAAACGACATCAGTTATGTTACGGATATGAATTGTTTGTACAATAGTTGCACCTAATCAACATCACTTTATTTAGAAGAGTGAGGTTTGTATTTTTTAAAACTAGAAGAATAAAAGGTTGAACACTATATTAAACTCTATATATGACTTCATATCTTTAAATTACTCATCTACATTAACTATTGAAAAAATAAAATGAAATAATAAATTTTACCCAAAATTAAGAGTATACCTCAAGAGAAAGGTCAGAACGACACAGATGAACCAGAGGACTTGTAACCACAAACCGAACAACTTATTCAACACATAAAAAAATGCCCAAAGATCAGTACTCAAAACTCCCAAAAATACTTATAGATAGAATCAAACATATTAGAATAAGGTGAGTTATCCGTAACATGTAAATATTAGAAGGTGGTTGAAGTCTCATTCTGAATAAAATGCTTAGAGTTGAGAGTTTTTCCAGTAACAATTTTTCTTTTGAGAGGGTCGGGGGTGCGATCCCGACTGTAAAACGAATAAATGGACCCAATTAAGATGACATTAATCATCGAATCATAAAATCATATTAGAACATGTTCAGTCACAATCATACACACGGTTGCATGCAATCTGATGATCTTTCACCGTTGACACCTCCAATCATCTTTCCGATCATTTCACACCCTCTGAAATCATTCAATTCTCGATCATATTTGATCTAAAATACTACAAATCGCCTCACAAACCTCTCAAAATCTGTAGATCCACTTGATCTCTCCAAAACTTCATCAAATCAAAACCAATTTGATATCTTGAAACCCTCATGCAGACGTCTGTCGCCCAACCAGAAGCCATATTAGATTGGCTGATTAGGGAAGTGGGCTACAGACCACTTGATCGGAATCTTGTTTTTAAGGCGTCAATGCCCTCGTCCGATGCCATTCGTAGGGTTTGTAGAGGGAACATGATTCCTGTGTTTGAGTTTCTGTTGAAGAGAGTTAAATCAGAGAAAACTGTTGAGAATATCCGACGTAACATCCTCGTCCATGGTGGAGAACACATGCTGCTGCTGCTGCTGCTGGTGGTGGTGGTGGTGATCGGAGCGAGAGCAAAGGAGGGAGGAGGAAGGAGAAACCGAAGGGGAGGAAGGCCGAAAGTATCGATATACGGGAAAATAATAACCGAGAGGCAGCGCTGCAGGAGCGCGAATCGGCTGAGAAGGAAGTGAAGAGGCTGAGGCACACTGTGAGACGTAAGAGGAAGGAGTTGAACGTGAAGATGTTGGAGGTTTCACATGAAGAGGCTGATCGCAAGCGGATGCTTGATGAACGATCGAACTACAGGTTTGTTGTGTTGTAAACTGATGCATTTAGATGGAAAGTTTGGTACTTTTATGCATCTTTTCTAGTCTCTTTATACCATGTGTACGCATTGAAATGTAGGCATAAGCAGGTGATGTTGGAAGCTTATATCGCGCAGTGTGATGTTGCAGCTAGAATATTCACACAGTATCATAAGCATCTTTGTTCATTTGTTAATCAAGTAAAGGATTCTCAGAGAGCAGATGCTGAGTCTTCTGCTGAAGAAATCACAAGCTCTCATGTGAATAATGAGAGAGGTGCAGGTTATTCGACTATAAGAAGCTTAAAACCTGTGGATAATGAAGTTCTTGAGACGAATAGGGAGAGGGATATCCGCAAGGCTTGTGAATTACTTGCAGAAAAAACGATTGAAAAGATTCGCGATTCTTTTCCTGCATATGAAGGAAATGGTATCCATGGGAACCTGCAGCTAGAAGCATCAAAACTAGGTGTTGATTATGATGGGGATGTGCCTGTTGAGGTTCAAGATGTGATTCTTGATTGTTTAAGATCCCCTCATCAGTTGCTTCTGGCTGCAACTGCTTACACTCAAAGGTTGAAATCTGCAGTTGCTAAAGAAATAGAGAGAATTGACGTTCGAGCCGATGCAGAAACATTAAGGCAATATAATAACTTTAGTTTATCTTCTCACTTTCTGTATGATCTTTACCAAATGTCTGATATTCATCCAGGTATAAGTATGAGAATAACAGAATAATAGACGCGTCTCCTGATTTAGGCTCACCATTACCACTTCAACTTTTTGGTAATGGTAATAATGGTCTTGACATACCTTCAAAAGGAACTCAATATCAACGCTTTCAAAGACAGGTATCTTTCTCTCTATAGCATTCACAAAATACACTCATTCGCTTCATTGTTTATGCCTTTATATAATTCTATTTCATCTGTCTTTGTGCTTACAGAAAGCACATGTTCAGAAATTTGTAGCTACTGAGGATCAACTCAATAAAGCTGCAGAGGCTAGAAGCGCGTGTCTAAATCTTTTAAGGCGTCTATCCGGGAGTAGTGGCGTGGGTGCTCCATTTTTCTCACAGAACATGAGCAGTCTTAGACAGTTGGAGGTACACAAATTATTTCTTTGCTTTTTACATGAATTTGTGTATTCAAGATTGGAGCATTGTAGAATAATTCTGTAATTAACTCCTTTGTGTTTGTTCAGCTGGAGGTTTGGGCCATGGAAAGAGAAGCTGCTGGATTAAAAGCGAGTTTGAACACATTGACTTGTGAAGTTCAACGTTTGAACATGTTGTATTTAGAGAGGAAGGAAGTCGAAGATTCTTTAAACAAAAAGTGGCAGAAAATTGTAGAATTTGATGCTCGACGATTGGAGCTTAAGTCCATCTGCGATGCTCTTATAAAAGCAATCACCGTAAGAACAAACTATTGTTATTATCATTATAATGCAGCTATTAATCGTATACAATTTTGACATTTCATCAGGATACTGCTGCATTCTGGAGTCAAATACCGTTATCTGCAAGGGAGCATGCATCAAACACCATCATTCCAGCATGCATATGCGTTGCCAATGTGGCAAACAGAACAAAAGATCTTATCGATGAAGAAGTATCTGCTTTTTCCTGCACTCCTGATAATAGACTTTTTATGCTTCCATCAACTCCACAGGTCTCTAATTCATTGTGATTTATAAAATAAACACATCATCTTTAAATATTATTCAAGCAAGCCTTGGTGTTTAACTGTTGACTCCTTCAGGCGCTCATGGAGTCTGCGAGTCCCACTGGTTGCACTGGACCTGAAGCAGTTGCTGCTGCAGAAAAGAACGCCGATCTACTGACAGCTAGAGCTTGTTGGGGAGATCCATCTGCAATTCCTTCCATATGTCGTGTTTCTGCCGCCCTTCAGTATCCTGCAGGTATGCTGAATATGATCTTTTTCATTACTATGTTGATATATTATTAGATCGGGTCTGAAAATAACTGTCAAAGTATTAATCTTGCTATCACTTGGAAGGTTCAGAAGCTAGCTTAGCATCGGTGTTGGAATCAACGGAATTCTGTCTGAAGTTGCGTGGCTCTGAAGCTGGCGTACTGGATGAGTTATCAAAGGCTTTAAATATGGTGCATACGAAAAGGGATCTTGTTGAAAGCGGTCTTTCATTATTAGATCATGCTAATCATATTCAAAAAGAATATAACACGTAAGGCATATATACATATACGCATACATAGTATGTTTTTCACAGTTCTATATTCTACACTTTCGACATTTTGGGCATTGTTGAAAGAATTAAGAACAAAGGAGAGAATGTTTCTTGTATTTTGTATTTTTCACATCACATTCAAGTGAAATACAAGAGGTCATCTTTATAGACCAAACACATAACTGCTACTACCGAACTAACTACCACTTAACAGAAGTAGTTTGAAAAACACAACTGATTTAACTAATCTTGCAACTTGATTAATAGTTGACAGTTGTCTCTGACTTTGACTATCTTAACGATTGAACTATTTAGGATGACGAATTCCTGTTTAGATCTGGCTTCCGAACAAGAAGGGATAATTATGGACCAATGGTTGCCTGAGCTAAAGAAAAGAATTGCAGATGCTGAGAAATCATTGGATGATTGCAAATATATCGATGGCTTGGTAAGCGATGACGTATTTTTATTACCAGAAGTCCAGAACATATGTTGTATAATATACTCTTTTTGCTTGAAACTCATAGCATGTCATTCTGATGCAGCTTGATGAATGGTGGGAACAACCAGCATCAACCCTTGTTGATTGGGTAACCGTGGATGATAAAAATGTTGCCGTTTGGCAAAATCATGTGAAGCAGCTTCTTGCAGCTTATGATAAGGAACTTCTATGACTACACAAATATGAAATCTATGTATACAAGGTTCTTTTTTTTTCATCGCGGCGAGTGAGACTTTGCTCTTCATAAATTTGATACATCCCGAGAAAGACTTAAGCGGCTCAACTAAATTTGTAAAGTCTTTTCCTGCCTTGGTGTCTCCGGACTCATGTTCATTCTCCCACAGAGCACCTGCTCCGCCATGAAGCTTATAGGCCACGATCATCATGTGCCGCTCATCTAGGATACCAACCCCATTTAACCAGTCAACGACAACATCAAGATCAAAACTCTCATGGTTAATGGGGATCTCAACCTTAACATTAAATTGTAGTTGATCGATAGTTCATATCACCAATAATGACATCATGATAATGACATTGTAGTGATCACCACCCTCGCGCCATTGTTTAGGTCGATAGTTCTTGAAATACCATCATATTTCATCAATGCTACCCATCTCACCGCTATGACAAGGGTGTTGAACATCCCATTTGCCTCTATGATCGATGCTAACGAGCTCTAATACCAAGGGTTGGAAACAGAGATGAAAAACATGTCCGAACATGACATGTAAACCTCAAACATTCATAACATGTATTTGAATATTAGATTCGGTATGACATAGTTTTAAAATATTTTGCTGAGTATAACGTTGGTACATCACAGATTACCCAAAACATACATACTTTTTTTAAATCGAACACACTTATAAACGATCACTTTTATTTTAATTTTTCATCGTACTTGCATTATCGGGTAACTAATAATGAATTTATAAGTTTATATTTCTAAATTTATTGGGTAAAGATTTTATATTAATAAAAATAGTAAGAAATGTATTTGAAAATACCAACAAGTAATTTTTAACAAACTAGTGGGCACAGTCAATACTCGCTCGGCTATACTTGTTACTCGATGGGTAATTATTGGACGAGTATGTGACATGTTTTTACAATCAAGAATAAGAGTGAGTATACTCGATGGGTAATTATTGGACGAGTATGTGACGTGTTTTTACAATCGAGAATAAGAGTGAGTATACTCGATGGGTAATTATCAGACGAGTATGTGACATGTTTTTACAATCGAGAATAAGAGTGAGTTTACAATGCTAGTTCCAAACTCGTCTCATTATCATGTCTAGTTGAGGCAAACCACCTATGATGTTTTTCCAAGCACCGAACTTGATAAGACATTTTCGACAATTATTGATGTGGACCCAAGTGTGGCTGAACAAGCTTTAGCCTTTTTAGAGGCTCAAGATCGCTTATCAAAAGATGCTTCATTGAAACGATCATAAGTTGGGCTATAAGTCTCCGTTTTGGGCCTTTGACCAGTCAAAACAACCATCGGAGCGAGGAGCCCGTTTTCACAAACAGCCGTAGGCGGTTTGGGTCATCGTTTCGGCCAAAAATGGCTTATTTTATAAGTTATTTACGTTTTTGTCTTATTTTTACATTTTGTTAAACTTTACAATTGGCCCAATTTTCGGCCCGTTTATGTTTTGTGGCCCATTCGACTTTTGTTTTGTTTCTTTACATGTTTGTAAGAGATGTGTGAAATAATTATTGAAGTTTATGAAAAATTTGTTTTCTCTCTATCACCGTGTGTGTTAGTGTAACCTGATTATCGGTTTTCTTTGTGAATCAACGATAGTTATAAGAATTGTTCCTGGTATTCTCGTTGAATCAACCGATTCAATTATCTATCTCTGTTTTCAATTGTATCAATTAGTTATGCATCTAACTATTAGAGTATATTATTGTATTGTGTATTTAATATATTTCATTCAATAGGCCAATAGGGTATTAAACTGTAACTTGCATAATTATATACAGGCTCATGTACATGCATATGGAATCAATGAAATCAATATCCTAAACACCTTCATATAGAGTTATTTATTTTTGGATGTAGAGTTTCTAAAACGAACTTTCGTATGCTTCTGTTTACTCATTTCATCACGATTACGTAGTTTCATACTTTATGAACTTTCAAGGACGACATTTGTTCTTTTCGTAGTTTAACACGCTGTAACACGCGCAAGTTTGTTAGTAATTTAGTATGAATAAGTAGCTAATTGATTATTGCTTATAAGTCATTTAAAAGAAAAAGTAATTAGTCATGAACCATGTATAGATGATAAAACTAACAAGTGAATTAAATATATTGTATCCAACTTTTTACGTTTCTTCTACATTTTATTATATGTTTACCTTGATCATTGAAAAACATATGCTAACACTTTTTACGCATCTATATTGTAAATATATTACAGTTTAAGATTAAATTCAAAACAAACATTAGTTTGCTAGTTTAGTTTGTCAAAAGATATATTTAATTTTGAAATGATTATCAGGTTTTTTACTTAACCATTCATCATACCAATAATAAGTGTATAAATTAACAATCATGGTTCGATATTGTTCCAATTAAGTCTGTTATAATTTTTTAATTATATAGAAACTCAAAATTTTGCTTTTGATACATTGTTTTGAATTTTTTTAATCTTTTAAGATTAAGTAACTTAAATATAATATATATGACCCTGATTACTTTAAAATAATTTTCGTGTTGACTTAAAATGAAGTAGTTAGATTTTTTTTTTGTTTAGTGGCTTTTTCTTTACAATTACATCTATATGTTAATAAATATATATATATATATATATTATATGTGTGTGTGTGTGTGTGTGTGTGTAAACGATACATATTCTTTTATATTTTAAGTTATTTTCTTCTAAAATTTATTTATTTAGATACTTAATTGTATTTTTTTGAATTTTATAGTTGCTAGAGGAAACTTGGTGATTTTTATGAAGAAAGCTTAAGATTTGAAACAGTTCAAAAGGAGAAATGTTTCTGATAAGACTATATCATAACTGAACATACTCATATCAGCTGTTAAACTCCAAATAGCTTATTTATGAAGCTCAATATGGTCATATCGTCATTGATATGGCCATATTCAAACAAAACACGGGTTATAACCCCAATACACCATATTTCCAACATAGCTTTTATTTTCATTCAATCTCTAGCCTCTTTCACCCTATTATGATATTTTGGGTTTACTTCAAGAGTTTTTGAGAGATTTGAAGGCCAATATTAAAGATTTCACACTTTCAAAAAAAGTCTAACATCTTATTTTCACTTAAATTAATTTGAGTTCCTTTATATTTACCATGAGTTATTTCATGTTCTTAAGTTTAAATGTGTTTTTGTAAGCCTCATGGGTTAAACTCTTATTATCACTTGGATTAAATTAAATTTAGCATGATTTAACAACTTGTACATGATTACTTTTGTTGTTTATATTGATTTGTGTTGTTTATATTAATGTCATGATAAGAATTGATTATCTTTAATAATTATATGTATTTATTCTAGTTTGATCAAATGTTAATTTTGTGGATGTTGTAAACATGTTATGTTGAAAACCTCATGTTCTTACAAGACTTGTGCACATAATTACATCTTTTGTGTGTAATTTATGACGGTTGACTAGAAATAGTGAATAAGGTTGAAGATTTAGTAAAATTATGTAAATATGCATCCTTATGATTATGTTTAAAATAGCAATTGTGTATGTCATGAATCTCTTTTGTCATTGTGGTTGGTGTTCATGAATGGAAAGGCAATTATAGTTTTGTATAATTTAAGCAACTTGAGGTGGTTAATTAACTTCCTAAAAATTTGTGAAACTAGATTACCCTAACGGTGTTTAGTTCATCTTTATCATTGACATGATAGTCCTATTAGTTTCTCGTAGCACAACTTTATGTGGTTATTATGTTTTTATCATTCTAGCTTTTTGAATAATTATATGTCTAGATATCATTGATGGGGGGTTTAGACTACTTTCACGTATAATGTGTGAAAATGATTTCACCTTGAGTTTGTGTTAGTTGTTATTTTTATGCTAAGTAAAGTCAAAATTAAAATGGTATCTTTAATTAGTTGTATATCTTCATCTTTATTTACTTGCTTTGTTAGTTTAAAATTTTTAATTATTTTTTTTTCAAGATTCACATATCCAAACTTAATTGATTGGTTAGATAGTGATAATGGTTTATTATTAGAAGTCATTGTGTCTATTAATTAATACTTGTTTTTACCTCAAATTATATTACTAAACGATATATACATTTTTCATTGTCAACTGTAAATTTGATAATTATTTCTTTTATCATAACGGGTAACTTTGTAAAATAGTAACCAACTTTCAAAAGTGTTTCAATTAAGTAACTCAAATTTTAAAAGTGTTCCAATTAAATCACTTATTTTTATATTTTATACAAATTAAAAGTCATAACATATTTTTTAGCATGTTATACTTTTGGATTCAGTTAAAAAATATTTTTTTCTATCTTTTGATGCTGATATAAAACGTTGACGTAAATTTTAGGCACTTTTTTTATTTTTTTCATAATTAACATGTTTTTTTTATTTTTTAATATAATTTTATATATTGAAAATTCTAACTCCAATGTCTTTTCCATCATTACTTTATTGTCATAATAAAATTTGGTAATGACTCGATTTGATCGTTTGGAGGTCCAATTTGAGAAAAATATGCATGAGTGACTAATTAAAACACTTTTAAAACTTGGTTATTATTCTGTGATATTTTCCCAATATTGAAAGTTAACTAGTTTTATAGGTTGGGAATAAAATGCATTAAAGTATTAAACAGAACACAAAAAAGACTTTATTGCTAGTGAAGTGCTATCAATTATAAATTCTTAAACTTTATGCATTAAATTGAGGTAAAAACAAGTATCTAAATCTAACTACTTAAAAGTATATAAATTGTATAATTTTTAACCATACTTTCAGTAACATTTATTCCGAATATATCACATCACACGTGAAAGAAGAGCCCATCACGTGACCCACTTCAATTATGCTTCTTTCATATATAGTTCCAAGGTTCCCATCACTATTGGGATACAACTATAAAAGAGCTGTTGTTTAATTTTCCTAATTATGTTTTTATTTTATTTTAACTAATAATAAACATAATTTTCTTTCCACAATTTGTTTGGTTACAGGTGTTTAAATTACTCTTCTTAATATTTTTATTACTTTCTAAATTAATTCATTTATCGAAAACCAAGCTTGTCAAGTTTGTTAAGGGATGGTAATGCGACGGTTTAGGTAATTTTAACACCACAACCGATTGAAGAAGTATCTCATACCCGGACAAAAACTCATCGGGTTTGTATCAAGTATTTACCCGTTGGGTATCGGGCGTACCCGCGAGTAATCAGGTATATCCATTTATTTCATAAATAATAATCTCTTTGTCACTGTCTCTTTGCGACTAATATATTTGCTAATATCTAGCTGACTCTCTTAGTTTTCTATAGTAGCCTTTGCAACTAATATATTTGCTAATATCTAGCTGACTCTCTTAGTTTTCTATAGTAGCTAGGGTTCGAAGAAAATTTAAAAATCTAATTGACGAATTATTCAAGTAGGATATTGATCGAATATTAAAATTAAATAACTTGAATATAGTATAACACGCTTAAAATAACTAAGGTAATAAAATACAATATCTTGAAATAACTAAAGAAAAAACAAAATTATTTTGGGTTTATAATCCGGTAAACGAGTATGTCAAACTGAGTATATGAGTATATCACGTAACCTCATGTCTGTTTTAACCCGTAAAAATTTTAACAAAAAATCTCATACTTGATCTCATACTTGTTTACTCGATACCATACCTATACAAAATATCTAGGATTTTATGTATTTCCGTTGGATCCGGGTTTGATTTTCATCTCTAAATTTGTTAATCCAATTGATATATTTTTTGAAGTTTATAATTTGTATAAGTTATTGACATAATTTTGTTCCGGTGCAAATCACGCGCCACCACAAGACCACCATGGTCAAGTAGCAAGTTTGACCCGCCTTTGCTCCTTAACTCGATTTCCTAAACTAAATTATGTTATATATTTTTTTAGTGGAGTTAAAAATAACTTCAAAATGCATCTTTACTTTTCAACTAAATCAAAATTCCATTAAGTTACGTTTAGTTCATAGATTTTTTTGAAATTAAAATGCTTTTCACTGAATATCATGTTTGGTTGGCATTATATAAAATTGAAATTAGAATATATTTTTTTTCAATTCCTTCACTCAAGAGATTTCAACTTTTCTTCACACCCTTGATGGAATTTAAAAAATTCCATTGTAATGTTGCATAGTTACAATAACATGCTCAGAGTGCGTTTGTTTTGTGGAATTTATTAGAATTGAAATTGAAATTTGAATTTGAAATAGAATTCAAAGAAATTGTATTGGGAATTTAGGGAGTGTTTGGTTAGAAGAATGAAATGAAATGGAATAGAATTGAGAAACTAATCTAGTTTTCAAGTAAAATTATGTTTGAGTGGATTATGAAATGTAAAATCCAAGGGAATGTTTTACCTCAATTCCCTTAGTTGTGGGATTTCAAAATCCTTCCACCTAGAGAGGGAATTTGAAATCCCACAACCAAGGAAATTGAGGTGAAACATTCACTTGGGTTTACATTTCATTACCTACTTAAACATAATTTTACTTGAAAATTATATATCAATTTTATTTCATTCCATTCCATTCTTCCAACAAACACTCCCTTAATATTTTTCATAGGATTTGAAATTTAAAGGAATTGAAATTTATCAAGGAATTGGAAATGAACAAAACACTTATAAAGAAATTAGAATTTATCACCCGTTACAAACCATCACCACCTATCATCGCCACTACATACCAACGACCGTCGCCACCATCACCGCCGACAATCGACCGCGACCACCAACCGCGCCCATTGTCGTAACTGACCGTACCCCAATGCCACCACCAACCGATGACGACCGTCGTCAAGACATAGTTCGATGACAGAGGTCGGCGATAGTTGATGGTTAGGGGTGGCGGCGTTCGGCAGCCGGGGGTAAACATTGGGCAACCGTCATCGGCGTCAGGGTTGTTGTGACATCCGTCGCCTTAAGGTCCGTCGAACGACATAAATAAGCATAGAAATATTTTAATTATTCTTCCTTTTCTTCATGAACTTCTGCTTTAAAGAATCATGTCTGCTTTATTTTCCCTTGTGCCTGTACTTCCTCCGAGAACGTGTGTTAAGCATAAACCTTTTATAAATTTCATCACCATTACCACCAAATATATCATTTTTAATTTCAACCATTGTCATTAATAAAACCATTTTAGACTATCAAATGCCATTAAACACGCTTTTAACCTTAATATAACGAACATTTTAAGATCGTAATCAACCGAAACAAATTTTTGGGGAACTCGAGGGTTAAGTGCAGGGACTAAACTTGTCATTTTGCAAACCTGAAATGGGTATAAAACCCCATTCCCAACCATTTATCCTCATTCTCATCTTCTTCACCTTCAACATTTTCTCCACTTTCTCTCTCGATCTAGCACCTAAAACCGTCACGTTTGTTGCGTTTTCACTGCCAAATCTTGGGTATCATCGTGTATACTCGTTCCTAGCAGCTAGGCAACCTTGTTCAACCCGTTTTTGGCTTGGTTTTAGTGTTGTGTTTTTCTAGGGTTTCGGGTGCTCGGGTTCATCCGAGCACATGAGGTCGTGTGGGTGCGTGTGAGGTCTTTCTGCTTGTGTTTCATGTTTGTGTATGTTTGTAGAGTGTTTCTGGAAGTCCTTGCGGTGTAAAACTCGCGTTTAGAGCAGCTCGGGGGCTGCTCAGCCCGACCACAGTCGCGATTCTGCAGTTTAGGGGACTGGGTCTGTCATGCGATTGAGCCGTGCGACTGAGTGAGTCGTGCGACTGAATCTTGCGCCTAAGTCAATCGTGCGACTGAGTTGTGCGACTAGGCATGTCGTGCGACTGAGTCGTGCGACTGTGTGTATGTGTGCGATTGAGTCAGGTGACCGACTGAATGTATGCGATTGTGCGTGTTTCGCACGACTGGAGTCCAACCGCACGAATGAAGGTTCAATCGCACGAAAGTAGCTAATTCGCACGATTGAGGGTTGATTCGTGCGCATGGAGGTTGGGTCGTGCGAATGTGTGTTGTGTGGTACGACTGAATGCCAGTCATGCGAATGAAGACTCAATCGTACGAATGAAGCTGATTCGTACGATTGAAGGTTGATTCGTGAGGATGGAGCGTTGAGTCGAGCGTCTGGTCCTGTTGTGTGACTGATGATGTTGAGTGTGAATTTCCCCTTCAACGTCTGATGATGATAAGACAACATCAGTAAAAGTGTTATTGCTTGACCACAAAGATTAAAGTCAACGCTATCAACATGCACATACTATTTCAATTGAAAACAACCTAACATTTTACAGTTAGCGACAATCCAATTGAAACTCCAAATACTTAACAAGTGCTATCTTTCTTAACCACGAGATCATTTCAAGGATGTCATAAGCAATGACAACTACTCGTAGTACTTGGATATACATAAGATCTGATACGTGTGCCCGCTTGTGTGTGTGTGCTACCCACGACCGAAACGATATAACCCGAACCGACCAACCATTACTATACGCTTTATACATGTCATTAATGCTTAACAATAACTGTCAATAGGTGTTTGACCGATCATTGCATTCATTTGTTGGGAATCTCGATCTTTCATACTTACCACTTAACATGTGTGTTTCGTGGCCTCTTTTATGCTTATACTACTTTACAAACATTTACAAACATGGGGGAAAAGTATGCTCACCCATTTTCTATGTTGTACAACATACATACAATTTACATACTTGGAATCAACGTGCTACTGTTTTGTGGGTATTTATCTGATACATGCTTGAGTCTGCTTTGTGGTTCTTTCTTACAACCATTTAATTACAGTGTGGAACCGACGGTTAGGTTTTTGGTAGTACTATTGGGTTGACACCCCCACCCTCGTGTTGGTATACTAGTTAGTACCAACAATAGCTAGGTACGGGCCTTAGGTGAATATATTCTGACAAGATTCTTTGTGTACGTCATTAGATTTGGTTGTAAAGCTCTTGTCATGTCATTTTTTCTTACTTATAACTGTATGCACGGTATTCTGAAACAACTTTATACAGCATCAATTACTTAATTACTTTAAACCTGCGAACTCACCAACAATTTTGTTGATCATTTTAAGCATATCTTTTCAGGTGATCATGCTAGCTGAGGTTCTAGGTGTGCTGCCTTAGTGGAGACCCTAGGATGCATTTTCGGGCTAAACTGGTCTTTTTGAAAACAATTGATGTAACTGTTTCAAACAACATTATACTTTGTAACTTGTTCCCGGGTTGTGGGAATTGCATACAATGTATCATCTATGTTTTGTGATGTATGTATCATGTTTATGCTTATGACTATGTTGTCGTGAATACTGACTAAACACGACACAAGTCCCCTTGTTGTCGGGTGTCGTCATGACACGTGGCTTGTCATCATTTTTATTATTGCATCTCTATCGCTTACCATGTGTTATGACGATTCCCGTCTCGTTACGCCCCCGTGTTTCCGCTCTTAGCGGGGGTGTGACAGTTGTGTGGCGTCAACGAAGTTCGGGGGCAGTTAGAGGTCGGGGGTAGACGGTGGCGGTCGGTTGGCTGGGTGGTTGGCGGTCAGGGGTCGGGGTCGGGGGGGTTGTCGGTAGTGTCGGTTGGCGGTGGGTGAGGTGGTAGGTGGCGATTGGTGGTGGAGATGGGGTTCGGTGGAATTTGAAATCCTTTAATATTTGAAAGGATTTTGAAATCTTTTATTGAAAGGAATTTTAGGGAATTAATTACAATTCTGATGAATTTCTTCCAACCAAACATAATTACCAATGGAATTCAAATTCAATTGAATTTCATTAAAATCCCGCGTACCAAACGCCAACTTACTCTTTCTTCTAAGTCTTCTTATTAGCGTTCTAAATCAAAGAACAAAATTAGTTGTAACAAAACTGTATATATTCTCTAAATCATATTACGAAATTCACGAATTTCATAAATCAAAGAAAGAAAACGTGAACAAATTCACAAGAACAAAATTTGAAAAACAAAAACCCATAAAGCAAGAGTTGAGTTGGGCTTGTGAATTTCAAAATCGAATAGAAATTGAGGAAGAACAAGAACAAAATCGAAATAATACTTTGCCTCACCATTGCTCATAACGATCAGTTCAAACCGAAACCCATTTGCGTAAGATTAGAACTTCATTAGATTGGCACTTGCGACTCAGTTCAATGAGATACTTTGCCTTGCTGGTGAAGTGGTGCAGTTAAATGCATGTTTGGCAAATCAACTTTTTAACCAACATTTGATTTATTAATTTTTTAAAAGTTAATAAGTTAATAAAGATGTTTGGGTAACATTAAAGAATAAGTTAATAAGTTGATTTTAAAGGTTAAAAAAATAGAATTTTAACGGTTAAATGAGGTTGTTTTTTAAAAGTATTTTTAAAAAATAAGCAATCCCAAACACCCCCTAAGAATTTAGAGGCGGCCTAATGGGTTTGTTTTTAAAGCACTTGTTTTAAGCCCCCACTTTTATAGGGCCTTATTTATTAAACATTTTTGTATCTATATTTATATGTAAGTGAGATTTTATTGGACTGTTAGGTATTAGTAAAGGGAACAAAAGGAAATAGGGAGCAAGAAAAAAACGCTAAGTCTGTATTCATGGAAAGCAAACGTGTAGAAGGAATCAAATCGTCAAAGCCTTGAACAATAGTTTTGTGCTCATCTCCTCAAAATATTCTGCACTTCTGTGTTCATCGCCCTCGAAATCAAAATCCAAATAATCAATTAATAGTTCATTGCTTTTGTGTAAGTGTTCAACTTCATTGATACAACTATTCAAAATATTCAGTCATGTTCGTCTTTGAAATTTAGATGTAGTCATCGACTACCATATTGGGTTCATGTTGTAGTTCTCTGGTATATGTACTTGCACTTGATTACGTTTTCATTTGGCTTAGGGAGTAAAATATTTGTTTGGTGGAAAGAGTTCTTGCTGGAATTTGTATAAAAATTAATCAAAATGTTTGTTTTTTAATCTTTCTTTTAGTTACGGATTTTTTTGAATACCTTGTGTGTTTGATTAAGTTTATTGAAAATTTGCATTTCTTCGTGAAGTTGTGAATTTTTGCTTGCTTGTTTTTCTTTTGTTTTTGTGCAGGTTTATTGATTAATAAAAAAAAGAAACTCTCTTGATTTCATCAAGATTATTGTTAATTTACGCACCGATGATCATGTAGAGGGAATTTTTTTGAATAATATATCTTCAAGGCATGATTTAAAGAGGTAAAACTTGATTATTTTTAAGCAACTTTCGTGACTGCTTGTCTATATTTTTAATCAAATAAGTTTTATAATTTCTTATATTTTTCCATGCATATCTAATGCGTTTTGGTAATAGACAAGTCATTCATGGATGGTGAACATATAAAGAAAATGGTTGAGTGGAATTGCTTTTGGATTTATAACTAACTAGTGTTTTTCCCGCACGTTGCGGTGGCTCGGATATAATTTTTATTGAAACGTATGTGAAAATAAATAAATCTTAACGGTGTATTCGAAAAATAAAAAACAACTACGATGCATTAAAAAGAACTAAAAATACATTATACTTGTACATAGATTTTCACTGTGCGCTGTGGGACTTGGTTTCAAATAGAATTTATATTAAAGCGTACGTAAAAATAATCGCGTTGTAACAGCATATTTGCTACTTCTAGAAAAAAATATGTTGCGTAAGAATAAATAATACATTTTATTTGTCACGGATTAGTTTCGAGCGAAACTTACATTTAAACATAGAAAAATTAAGCATGTGATATATATTTAAAATTTAAAAACAATATTATTACTTTTAAAGTTATAAAAAACAAAATACAGTACATTTTACATTTTATTTATAATAATAAAATAAAATTTAAACTTTGACTTTTGAAATTAGAATAACCTAAAATCAAGTAATAGTTATTGCTATGCATTAGAACTTGTATCATATGCATTAGGAGTATGCTATATGGTTTTTAAAGTATATAGAATTAATTTTTTTCCCGTAAAATGCCTCAATTTTAAACTTCGCTTTAGACCCTCAAATTGGTTGAGCCAGCCCTCGCTAAGATAGTGAGATTTCTTCGTTTTCTTCAATCTTCTATTTGTAGATTTCATGGAGCAAAAGTGAGATGTAGAAAAGAACATGAGCATACAAAATAAGGTTAGTAGTTTACTGCAAGTGGCAATGGGGAATTGGGAGAGATGATGGGTGATTTCGACATTTGATATTATTACACATATCAATTCCATTTATATTTATAACAAGTAAGCATGTTTATATGAATTGAGTTTTAGAATAATTTTTGATTGAATGAATAATTAAGTGTATTTGATAATTGATACATGTTACAACCCAAATAGTGGTTAAACAAAAGGGGTGAAGTGTGACTCACGGTTTGGCGATTAGAATCCACAAGAATATACGAATGAGTTTAAAGGATTCATCAAAGTCACTCTAAAAGGTAAACAAAAGTGTGTAAGTTTAGGGTTCGAGATTTTAGCAATTGAAAAGTATACGAAAATTACAAATATAAGAGTAAATAAAAGTATATACTACTTAGACACTTATTTGGACTCTATGTATGTGTGTGTTCTTTATGAGTATTAGTCACTAATTGAAAGTTCAAAATAAGAAATCATAAGATTAGTATAATATTTATCTTAACATATAATATTCAACCATAGTTGATTGATATAATGGTTTGATTTTCACTAAGTATTATATAGATATAAATATAAGTCATGCATTAGAGGTAGGGTAATCCACAAACCTCAAGTGTTATATTCATATAAGTCATGTATTAGAGGTAAGGATATCCACAAACCTCAAGATTATCACCATTGCATAAAATCTTCACATAAGGGTGATTCGGATGGTCATGAGTATATAAATAAAAATACTTAAGTAAACTAACTAGTTTGACTAAGTGTTCAAGTGGGGTATGTGGTTAAATTAACTGTAGAACCAAGGTTTAATATCACTATTTCATACCATAACACAAGTCTTTCAACATTGGTTGGAGACTCGGTTTGGTTTCATCCACTTCTTTATTTGTAGATCACTCAGTGTTTTGTAAAGATGAAAGAATGAAGTGTAAAAGCCTTAAAATTTCAGAAATATAACTTCAACATAAGCCTTCCAACATTAAAGTTGTTGGTAACTTGATTTAGTATGTAAAATATTTAAAAGTAAGACAATAAAACATGTATGAAAGAATCAAGTATAATATTTCCAACTTAGACCTAAAAAATGGGGGTTTATCATACTTGTGTCACCTTAATGACTAAGTGGTTATGTTTTAGAGGTTATTTCAAATGGTAAAAAAAATAAAAAAAGAAAGTAAGAAAGAAAGTATAAATAAATAGATAAATAAATAAAACTCATAAATTATTTTTGAAGATTTCATGCAAAATATGAAGTTGGTGGATAGAATGAGAGAGTTCAAAAGAGAGTTTAGAATGATGAAAGTGATTAGAGGATGATTTGAGTTAGTATTTATAGTTGACAATTATGGTTAGACATTAATATAAGTAGTTGAGGAGATGAGTGAAGGGAAAATACAAAATTTCAGTTTTAACCCCTTAACTTATTTTATTTATTAATTTGTACCATAACTAATAATTAAGAATGTGTATTTTAATATATGAATCATAAAAATAAAACTTATAAATAATTTCCGAAAAAATATATAAGTCCCGATAAGTTGTTCGGTTTTGCGTTAAAATGCGTATTCGCAATTGTTTAAACGTTGCACAAACATATAATGAACAAGAATAATATAAAATAAATATTTCTACTATGATCAAGTATTAACATTACAAGGATTGAAGAAATGAGAATTACAATAAAAAAAGGAAATGCAAACTACAGAACGTTACACTAGTGGAGGTGGGCGCAGGCGACGGAGGGCGCGTAAGCATAACGCGGTGGTGGTTAAGGAGGAAAGCGGCAAGGGTAAGGCTGATGGATGATGCCGATGGTTTCTGTAAATGTGGAAATGGGTTTTCCATTCTTCCTTCTTTTTACCTTTACCACCATCGTTATCAGAAGGCCACCCACCCATACACTTTGTGCGAACACCGTCCATTTAAAGAACCTTAGTGCATTAAAGATTTGTACTATAAAAAAATGTAATAAATAAATAATGGATTCGTAGAGAAGCCCCAACATTGCTTTTAAGGTTATAAATATAGTGTATCTTATTAAAACTTTTCTTGGTGATGTACGGTGTTGAACGTGCAAGATTGGAGCACCAATTTGATACATTTCCGAACATAGTTTATCCTTGGCTATTAGATAAACTCCTACATTTAGAAAAATAAAAGTCTTGAGAGCTTCAAGTTTACCTGCTAAATTTTCATTTCATTTCATTATATTAAATCATTAAAATCTTCATTCCACTAGCTAAAGTTGATAGATTTTATTAACATAACTCACTTTGTATCAACATTGCATTCAACTATATGTGGTTTTTTACACATGGTTTGTCGGGTGGGTTTGTACCTAAAGCAACCGGTTTTTACACATGGTCAACTATATGTGGTGTTATCCAGAGTTAAAAACAAAGATGGATTAAAGCTCTTGATACTTGATAAATACGGTAAAATTACCAACAAAACCACATATGTTGTGTATAAAGAAGTATTTTCAGGTTTATGAATTTTAATTGTATTTTTATACAATTTTATATTTTTCTTTCAACTTTGATTTTGATATTGCTAATATTATATTTATTGTTAACCTAATACATATATAAAGCAATAAAGTGTAGAGTTTACCTCATTGGTCAAGTAGAAATTCTTGGATACTGTAATTTAAAAAAAACCTTAACAAACCCTAAATTAAAGAAATACCCCTTCATCTACATATAAATATAGTTCAAACTCAAATTGATAACCATTTGTAAATAGAGAACAAATCCTACTGAATTAATCATCAACAACCATAGCACCAAAATGGGTAAAATAGTATACACTAGTTGCACAAATTCAACCTTGATTCAAACATACACAGGCTTTGCAAGTTGAGAAACAAAATTTTGGCAAAACATATGCAACTATTCCCTGATTGAAATCGGTAAAGCAAAAAATAGACGAAAACCCAATCAGTTACCTACGAAGGTTGTCGTCGGCGAATGGTTGAAAACACCGGCTTCATCTTCTTCGTTTGAAACGTAGTTCTCTGTCTAAATCTAGAATCATAATAACCCACATTGAAGACACGAGTGAAGGGGGGCCTCAAAAGTCAAGACAAAATAAGTTGTACTCTAAGCTTCCTGGGTAGTATATTATAAATAAACAAACACAACATAAATTTTTTAGTAAAATGTTATTTTTGTTCTTAACATTTTGTTAAATTTTCTATTTTACCCTAAATACTTTTTTTTTTCATTTTAGTCACTGTAGTTTATCAGATGTTGTTATTTTCATACACCCTATTAACACCGCTAAAATCTCCATTGAATATGGTATTTTAGTCTTTTTCAACACCCTAATTATCCAATTAAAACAAATTTCAACACCCGAATAATGGTACAGGTTCGAACAAAACGTGAAGATTAATTGAAATCTAACGGCAGACCTCAATCAAACAATATAATTAGAGTTAATCGAAGCTTTTAGATCGAAGTGCATAGTCTCACTAGTCGCTCTATGTGTTTTTTTAAATTTTAGTTGAATATTAATTGATTAATTTATTTTAATTGGATAATTAAGGTGTTCAAAAAACTAAAATACCTTCATATTTAATGAAGATTTTAACGGTGTTAGTAGAATGAATGAAAATGATAACATATGATAAAATACAATGATTGAAATGATAAAAAAATTAAAATGATAAATTTAACAAAACGTTTAAGATGAAAATGACATTTCACTCTAAATTTTATTGGAATTAATTTAAATTCTCATGAATTCCAATTCCATTCAAACATTTCAGTTTCAATTAAAATATTTCGTGAACCAAACTGCTACTTAAAGTATTTATGAGGCATTAAAATGAACGGTAATATACAATAAGTTACATATTTCTTTCTTGATTATTAAAAACTATGATTTCAGTTCTCAAAATCATTTATAAACCATTAGTTCCCCTAAACGGTGTTAGTTTATTTTCATAGAGTGGCCTCATATGCTTCTCACACGTCATTTTATTTTTTTTAAGCTTCATTTATTTTTTATAGTGTTTTAAAATTTAGACAGTGTTATACTAAAAAATAATTAATCTATAAAAAATAAGAATGATTTAGGTTTAACATGTGTCATTCTATTATTCTTTAAACAGAGTGCATTTTGATCATTATGTAAAATACATCAGATCATTGTGTCTAATATTTTTCAACATTGTATTTAACGTTTTGGATAATTTTATGTTATATTTGTCATTGTTTTTACATATTATATAAAATTGCTGTTATTTTATCATTATATTTATAATTTAGAAGTACATTGTTTCACCAATGTATTTATCAGATTAATCATCTATTATGTTGTATATCATTTTGTGTTTTTTGATCATTGTTTTTACTGTATTAGATAAGTTGATTGTTATTGTATTATTGTGTTTCTCATATTAGTATACAATGGTATTAGTCCCTTGTGTTTTTTAGAACTTATCATAAAAAACAATAGTGTTAAGAAAAACACAATAGAAAACAAGAAAGACACAATGACGAGCTTGAATCACAATGACCTTAAAACATAAATTTTTAACTATCTTATATAACTATACTATACTCGTTAAAAAGGTAAAAACACTCGCTTTTATTGTGAAATTTGTATAAAAAATGTCATGTGTAAAACCTATAGTTTAATAATAGTGAGCGAACTTGAACAAAAGTCAATAAAAGTAATTATGACTAAAATATCATTTTAATATTTTTTCCCTGCAATTTGATCTTAACGATTAACTAAAAAATATATGATTAAAATTATTTCTTCTATTGTTTAGTTTAAACACTTCTTTTACCGAAGCCTTTATCCTTGAATTCTATCATTCTTAAAATTAAATTTTAAAACTTAGTAAGATAGATAAAACCAAATTCATATAATTAAACAACTAAAAACTCAAAAACTAGGGTTTAAAACTTAGACGGGTAATGAAGCAACTTGATTAGGTGAATCTCACTAACCGTAATGTCGATTAAATTAGTACATCAATCGTAAAGGCTAAAGAAACCATCCATCAAGTACCTCAATTTCATCAAAACATACTAAACAACTTAATTACTATCAAGCACAAATATATCACACACTCTTTCTTTCATCTCCTTTCCTTTTGTTGTTCCCACTTCACTTGATGGAAACATTACTAACATAAACATTGGTATCATAGAACATGACAAAGTCGAATAATCCTATTAATGAAAGTGAGGGTGACAAATTAGAAGGTCGATAAATAATCAAAGTTGCAAGTGGATAATCGAAAGGTGATGTGTAGAAGACAATTGATTGACAAAGAACATGTTCACTAAAAACCGAAATAATGTTAGGACCATCTGCTACTAACCTCATCGAAGGCGGCCCATACGATCATTTGTAGATTTTGGGACCATAATTTACATAGGAAAGTTTACAAATGAGGCTTAACACTACGAAAATTAGACTCGTGCAAACTTTTTTATTTTCATTTTACCAACTAAATACTTTAAAAGATGTTTCTTTATCATACCTATATTTGAACTTGTGAACGTTTTGTCAAATTCATATCTGGTCCCATATACAAATACTTGTATATGTCCTTGTTTCAAGTATTCTCGTCATATTTAGTTTTTTGCATCATTCTTATCCATTAACCTTAAGAGTAGGTAATAAATCTATAAACAAACATCAAAACATGAACAAATAGTGTAGCTACTCATTATCTACATACAAAATCGTCCTCAATATAGCATCCTAATGGTAAATGTCTTTCATTTATCTAAGATATTGTATTGAAATTCCACAACATACATATATAAATGATTAATAAGTTAATAACTGGTATTTAAACACACCCATTGCGACGTGCGGGGTTCCAAATAAAATTTATGACGACTCGATATTGAAAATAATTCAAGCCGAAACATTAATAAGTATAAACACATTACAACTACATATTCGAAATTTTATGATTTCAAAAGTTGTAAATTGAAATATTAAAAAATGCAAGAAAAATACAACTTTAAAGCACCTTTACTCCATTTATTACAGAGTAGAAAATAAAAGTAATACAAATGCCGCATCTACTATTATATGCTATGGATAGAAAACAATGCAATGTCACTGTTCACACACTTTTGTAACTGTTATTGTTATCATAGTAATAATAGCTTAAAAGCTGTTTAAATAAATTGAAATACAAATCTGATATTTATGAATATTAACGTGTACTGAACATGTAACTTATTAATTACTAATGATTTTTGTTTCAACTTTTTAAGAAGAGATACTAATGACATATAAATAAAAATGATATTGTGGATTTAAGTCTTTTGTTGAGCAAAAAATGCTCAAAGTTAAGTAAGAGGATTTTTTAGTAATAAGTTTCCTCTTGAATGGATTAGAGGTGCAGTCCCGACTGAAAAATAAATAGATAGACCCGATTAAAATAATACATATTATTCGAGACACAATTTTTCACGTTTGCAGTTCAATAAAAAAATGTAAGTTATTAATTTATTATTATTATTCTGTAGAACATTGACCAAGATTCACGCGCCACCATCAAGGAGTAGGATACATCTTCATCTCTGTCAAGAACCCGAGCATGTCCGACTGCCACCTTCCAACTCACCCCAATACTTTATTCACAAACTCATCTCCACCACTTCACACTCATAATCCCAGAGAGAGAAAGATACTAACTTTGTGTGTGTGTTTGTGTTTGTGTGTGTGTGTGTGAGAGAAAGTTATCAAGATTGTGCATCTGTGTGTTCTAATGAAAGGGGATTTAGGGGGGAAGATGGTAATCAAGTCTAAACTGAAGTGGGTTGGCTTAGTAGGACTTGTACTCTCTGCTTTATCTCTTTTCACTCACTTTCTTCTTGCGAGATATTCGTACACAGATGATGCCATTACAGAGTATCAAGCAATCACCATCTTCTCTTGGAGACCTGTTTTTGAGAATGCAGATCTTTCCCCTAATGTAAGTTTGATCATTACCCAGTTTCAAGATCTTTGATTTTGCTTCAATTTCGTGTGTTTTGTAGTGGATTGTGTGGTTTTTGGTGAATCTTGTGCATAGGGTTTGGTTTTTGTTGTTGTTGGTGTATTGTTTTGAGTTGTTGTGCAGAGTAAATTGTATAGAAGATTGTGGGGACCCAATTTCATGTTTTTTGCAGAATTTTGCAATTTTTGATGAATCTTGTTCATAGGGTTTACTTTCTGTTGTTGTTAGTGTAAATTTTGATTTAAAGTTTGAATTTTTAGTATTTGAGTAAGTCAATGTTAGCATTTGGTATCTGGGATTTTGATAATCGAAGAGGTAACCTTGTTAATCTTATGATTTGATTGTTGATTAGAGTAAATAGTGTAGAAGATTATGGGGACCCAATGTCATGTGTATTGCAGTTATTGATGAATCTTGTTCATAGGGTTTACTTTGTCTTGTTGTTAGTGTACGATTTTGAGTTAAAGATTGGATTTTTAGTGTTGCAGTTAGTCAATGCTTGCATTTGGTATCTGGGATTTTTATAACCAAAGAGGCAATCTTGTTTATATTGTGATCTGATTGTTGTGCAGAGTAAATCATATAGAAGATTATGGGGTCCTGTTAGGCGTCTTGAATCTTTACAACCTCATGCTAAACCTAGACAACATTATGCAGGTTTGTTTTCTTTATATTTCATCTTTTATTACAGAAATCATTCTGTAGATCAGTTGAAACATGTGTAAGTCTTAGAATTTAGGATGGTTTGGCTGTTTTTTGTGACAAATGATTAGAGGATTACATAGGTTTTAGTTCTGATTTTGAACATTGGGCCTGAAAATCAAACCACTGTTCTGCAGCTTGTATATTGTTATTAGCGATTAGGAATGTATGGATGATCTTAGGTTGAAGATTGTATATGTTCTAGAGTTGATAATCAAGTTGCTGACTTTGATTTGCTTGCAATGGTTTGACTAGAACTTAGGAGTGTTAGGCTACACTTAACTGGTCAAAATTTTAAACACACCCTATGTTAGATTCTTGACAGCTTGGTTTTAAAAAGCGCGCGAGGCGATTTGTGGTGAAAAACGCCTTAGGGCCTTGACGAAGTGCTTCATGTACATCTGGGTCAAAGTTGGTTAAAATTGATCAAAATTAGGGTCTGTAGTAGGTTGATATGTAAAAGAGATGAGAGAGAGACAACTTTTGGTTGTACATAAATTTTATTTAATTGTACATACAGCAAGGCCACACGTATGTGAAGGGCTCGCTTCACACCTTGCGCCTCGGTTTTTGGGACCTAAATGTCTTATGCCTTTTAAAACTAAGCTTGACAGATGTGATTGAACAAGAATGATCATTTTGGGTTAAATTTGCCTCTCTTTATCTACTGGATGGTTAAGAACTTATCATTTTTTACTTGATTTTGCTGTCAGTTTGCTTTCACTGAAAATACAGGACGCTAATTATAGTTCTGTTTCTTTATCAGCTCCAGTTTCAGAAGCAAATATATTCATTTTTGTACGGATACGTGGAGGCTTTCATGAGATCAGGAGTTCGGTGAGTATATCTTAAAACCATCAAATACAACACATTATACGCCTTTTTCTATTTGATTATAAAAGGTTACCCTTTTGTAGATATGTGACGCAGTTGTTATTGCTCGGCTCCTCAATGCTACACTTGTGATACCTGAAATTCAGTCAACCACAAGCAGCAAGGGAATCAGGTCCATTATTTGTTCTAATTGATCAAATATTTATAAAGGCGATTAATACAATTATTGAAATCATATCTATCTCTCTTTTCAGTGCTCAATTTAAGAGTTTTGCATATCTTTACAATGAGGATCACTTCATGACAGCATTAGCAAATGATATCACAGTAGTGAAAACCCTTCCAAAAAGCCTCAAAGGAGCTAGACGAAAGAAAGAAATCCCTTCTTTTAAAGTAGCCAACACACAATCTCCATATTATTATTTACATCATGTTCTTCCAGTTTTGAAACGACACTCTGTGGTTGAGCTTGTTGTTTCTGATGGTGGATGTTTGCAGGTAATGGCATTATTGTAATTTTATATGTAGATTTCTTCACATTTACTATAAAAAGGGATGAACTTGTTGCTTTCCAAGCATATCTTTGAGATTGAGTTTGTTACCAATCATGTTCCTTCATATGTTTAGTAATCTTTGAGTTTTCTATATTATCATTCAATTACTTTGATATTCATATTTCTGTGATTACTGTGCACATTCCATAGGCAATACTTCCTCCTGATCTTGAGGAATATCAACGGCTGAGATGTCGTGTTGCATTTCATGCTTTAAGCTTCCGGCAAGAGGTCCAGGAACTGGCAACCAAGATTTTGCATAGGTCAGTTGTCAAGTATTATTTTTCATGGGGTGCTGGTCTAAATGTTGTTATTAGTGACTTTAAATTGTTCTTAATTTATGTTCTTTAGGTTAAGGGCTCCAGGAAGACCATTTATAGCATATGACCCGGGGATGACAAGAGATGCTTTAGCATATTATGGTTGTGCTGAGCTCTTCCAGGTACGCGATAATTTAATATTTGATGTTTATTCTCTTGAAGAATTTACAGTTCGTGACGGATTGTTGTGTGTATGAAGGATGTACATACTGAACTTATTCAGCACAGACGGTTATGGATGATTAAACGTGGAATCGTTAAGGGCAATCTTACTGTGGATTCAAGCACGCAACGTCTTAATGGTTCCTGTCCACTTATGCCAGAAGAGGTAATTATTTTAGATAACCACGAGTCTGTTTGACTTCAGAAGTAAAAAAGTTGACTTTCTTTGACATATGACATTTTCGTTTCTAGATTGGTATCATCCTTCGTGCATACGGATATTCTTGGGACACAATAATCTACATATCTGGAGGAGAAGTCTTTGGTGGTCAAAAGAAACTGATTCCATTTCATGCAATTTTTGAAAACGTTGTCGATAGGACATCACTTACGACACCTTGGGAACTAAACAAAATATATGGCCGTGAAGCCAATCTTGTCGACAAATACCCGAAAGCCCCACCTGCTGCCGAGAAAGAAACAAAAAAAGAAGCATGGAAAACATCGGGTCAACGCCCACGGCCGCTGCCACCACCTCCCGCCAGGCCAAAGTCCTATAACATTGAAGGATGGTGGGGTTGGGTGGCTGAGAGTGATAATGAGCCTGAGAGTACTGTGATTGAGTTGAGGACTAATGCTCATAAGCTGCTTTGGGAAGCAATTGACTACATGGTGTGTGTTGAAGCTGATGTGTTTGTTCCTGGTTTTGATCGTGATGGTAAAGGGAGACCGAGTTTTGCAAGTTTGGTGATGGGTCATCGGTTATATCAATCTGCTACTGCTAAATCTTTCATGCTTGACAGGTAATATTTGTTTCCAGAAACCGTTATTTATTAATATTTCTGGTTTTTCTAATGAAAGCTGGTTAATTTTTCATCTTTATATGTGGGATGCGGTGATTTTAGTTATAAACTTCTGAGACCCTCAGTCTTGTAATTATGATCTTGAATAATTTGAGTATTTACTGCTTAATCTTGCTTTGCTTCAAACAGAAAAGAGATTGCAAAACATATGGAAGAAATCAGCGATCATTTATACGAATTCAACAAGACCTGGATCAAATCAGTGAGAAATCACTTGAGTAAAAGCTTGGTTGACGGATTAACAGAAGAATCAAAAGTATCAAAATCATTATCTTTTCTCTCTTTCCCAGTTCCCGAATGCACTTGCCTGAGGTCCCAGCCAAAGGGAGCTTCATCTCGTGCTTCCACTTCTCAACTGCCCACTGCTCTTAAAGTTGCACCTTCTTGTCCTGCTTGGATGGGTAAAGATGTAATTTCTCATACTGGAGACAAGGAGGACAAAGATGATCTTGATGAGGATGATTCTGTGCCTTTTAGTTTGTTTTTCCGGCAAAGCGGTGGTTCTGGTAATAGAAATACTGCAAGTAGTGGCGGTAGAGGCGGTGGAGAGATGATGAGCAGCAAAGAAGAGACTCAGATGGAAGATCAAGAAGAAATGGAGGGCGGTGATCGATAGAAGTTCAGAGACCTTCTAGTTGTAGCCTAACTTTAGTTATTTTGTAATCTTGTACAGTTGAGAACACATTGCCGATGGTTAGACTGTTTTAGTTTGTAAGTGCAGCTTGACTTTTGATGTCAAAGCTGTTAAGCTGTTGTATTCCAATATTAAAATCCATATTGAATTGTTTAAATATTTAGAAAGTTAAAAGCCTACATTCATTCTCAACAGATAAAAATGTTTCAGTGTTTTGAATTGTTTAAATTTTTTGAGAGTTAAATGCCTACATTCATTCTCAACAGATGAGATGATTCTGTTTTCTATTTACAATGAGATCCACACCTAATTTCAAGAATGAAAAAGTCAGATTTGACCTCAAAACTTGCACATGGAGCAAGTACCAAAACAGCCTGACATGAAACACTTTTATAAAGAACCAAGACAATAAACAAGTTAAAATAAATTGCATGTATGAACCAATGTCAAGAATTATATAACAAATTTTAATGAAAATTTTCTAAAAATTTGCATCCCAGTCCGCTTGACCTCTCAATACACTGATCTCAAAGTGCAGAATACAAAATCGGCTATGCAGCCAGCATCCTATAAGGATATACCACTGATTAAATGCTCTTCTTTTGGGACCGGAGATGTTGCCTTCACTCTTGAGCAGATGAACCAGACTGGCGGTCAGTTAGCCAACGTCCATGACCATATTGGCGCCATGACGAGCCTTTGAGTTAAAGCCAATTGATAGAAACAACCAACCCACTAGCTCAGTATATTGAAGCATCAAACCGCGGCTCATAGAAACAGACCTGACTGTTATATGTCTGTAGAGCACAACCAGCAATCCAAGACCACACCTTTTTATCAACATCAAAGATCAGACCTTTCCTTGATTCCAAGACGTAAAACAGATCAAATTATCCTGCCCAAAACACTCGAATCTCTCAGCTGATAACCTCAAGAGAGCTCTAAAGTACCTTGGTGGCATTCTACTTATTTCAATCCAAAGCACTTTTGCATGATCTAATTCCCAAATTCTCATACTTTGAAGAGTACTATACAGACCAATTCTTCCAACCAAAAACAAACGCTTTTGAGTACCCGCAACCAAATACCCATCCAACAAAGATCTTGGGAACTTTGCAGGTATATGCTCCCAATACCCCGCATCCAACTGATACATCATCAAACCAAGAGGTGATATTGTCTCCATGTACAGTCTTGAGTCACAAAACGCCATCTTCGACGAGCAAAGATTGACAGCTGGCATCGTCTGGTGAAGAGACCAACTGTTGAGCTTTGAATCATACACCTCAGTTGGCAATGATCTGTCACCGTAAATATCACTAGCTGCAATGACCTTGAAAGACCGTTTCTTTCTATCAACAACCATGATCAACTGCCTCTGCTGGTTATAATGCATACTTGGTAGCTTCCTCCAACTTTGTGTAAGAGGATTACATATCAGTGTTCTAAAAGTCAGACCATCAAGACCCGAGAAGCAAACAAGTCCTCCCGAGGATCCAACGAGCCAGTATGCCCATGGAGGTAAGAATGTAAAAGGTATTTTATACCACTGCTTCAACGGCAAGCTAAAAACAGAACATTGTGGCGTTTGTAAATTCTTCCAAAACGTAAGAAGACAAGGCCCGTGAGACGGAACTTGCGAATGAAACTTGAGAAAACCATTATCCTGTAAGATCGAATTCCACCTCTTACAAACAGAACGAAGCCGAAAGATCATAAAAGGCGGAACCCTAGCTAATATCTCATTCAACAAATCTTCAGGCAGCATAGCCCATATATTATCTTCCATATAAACATCAGGGTGTGTCGTCTTCGCAAATGTAGCCACCATTTCCTCATCTAAACCTCTCGGTTTCGTCTTAATCACCTTCTGCCTCGACGGGCTTCTGTTCCTAAGCCCCAGCCCGCGCCCAATCGGGCTCGTGGTTCTCGAACCACTTCCCCCAAAATAACCCACTTGCCTCCCCTCATCCTCTTCACGAAAAGAACCACTTCTCGCTAACTCAACAGGTGAATCTCTCGACCCTGAATCAGAACCATCACCTAACCCTAACCCTAGTACCATCGTTTCAACGACTTAAAATCACCAATCGATAAGCAATGCTTCAAATCAACGGACTAAGAATCTTTAACTACCAAAGGCGAAATCATTTGCATAAATAGATCTAACAGGTTGATTCAACTGGATATTGGATTGACACGACAAACCCTAGATTCCAAGATGCTAAAGGGGATACCTTTCGGGGTACCCACATCGGATTGAAGAGAAAATTGAAAGAAACACGACTGTTGAGACATTATCAATCAGATGTTACCTTTGATGGTGAAATCTTTAAGCTTTTTGAGTTGAAGGGGTTATCTGGTTATGGAGTTGAGGAGTTCATTCATCAACAGGGAACCCTAGGTTCAACTTTTTATTTCTTTGGATTTTCAGATTTCAAGGGGGTGTATATGTAGCTTTTGTTCGTTTTTTGTCCCTAGTGAGGTATATAGTTCTTTGAGGGTGAAAACAGGAAATTTTGTTATTTTTCTAAAATTAAATCTATAAAATAGTAACAAATTTTGAAATATTTTAATTAGGTAATTCAATTTTAAAATGTGTTTTGATTAGGTAAATCAGCTTAAATTTTTTATTTAAATTATAAGTTTTATCATATTTTGGTTTCAAGTAGATTTTTTATCCTTTTTTTATGATAATGTAGAACGGTTACATAAATTTTTGGTAAATTATTTAATTTTTAATACAATTAACATTTTTTAATATAATATAATATAATATAATATAATATATATAATATAATATAATATAATATAATATATTGAGAACTTCGACTCTCATGTCTTCTCCTCCATTATTTTTATAATATTGGAAAATTTGATTATTATTCGATTTGATGGTTTAGTGATTTAATTTGAAGAAAATATGTATTAGTCTTCTCCTCCATTATTTTTCTAACATCAGAAAATTTGATTATTACTCGATTTGATGATTTAGTGATTTAATTTGAAGAAAATATGCATCAGTGATCAAACTTTTTGAAACTTAATTATTATTTTGTGACATTTTCCTTTCTATTTACTGTGTTCGCTAGCAATTACGATCGGCGCTTCACGGTAAGAGTGTTTAAATAGTTTGAATATCAGCTTGAACTAAAATTTTGAAAAAACTTATTTGAAATATTTTGTTTACAAATTGCGCTAGCTTGAAGTGAAGCCTTTACGAAATCAAGTTGGTTTGTCTTGGATCTTTTAAACTTGAGCTGACTCAAAATTTTCATGAACTGTTTAATTTTAATTATAGATATGCATATATAACTGTTTGTGAGTTGTGAATGTTTTTGGTTAGCGTATTCGTTGATTTGTATTAATATTAATGGTAAAAATCTTAATTTATACCCTAAAAATACCTAATATATATGTTGGAGTAAATTCACGGATCAATCATAAGGTTTGCTTAAATTTCATATTTCGTCCCTGTGATTGAAAAATTACAGGTTTAGTTCTAAGGTTTGAAAAAACGCAACGCCTTTAGTCCTGGGTCAAATGACCGTTAATTAATTCCGTTAAGTAAGCAGAAAATTACCTTTTAACACTTTAATTATAAGAAAAAGAAAAATAAACGTATGGGACTCACCCCCACCCATACCCTCTTTTTCTACCTAATGTTGTAAAAATCGTTAGGTGCTAGTCGGGCGGTGAGGTAGGACTAGGGATTAATCGGATCAGAATTTTGTGTATTGATTTACAAATTTATGTATACTTTTATACTTTTATATGAATTAATTTACAAGTTTGGGGATAATTTGTAAATTGGTGAATATTAAGGGGGTTAAATGTAAAAATACATAAACTTATTAAATTATTAAACCCTAGAGTTAAAAGCAACCCTTGCCCTTCATCGTTTTAGTTACCATCGTTGCATCCTTCCGTCGATCCTTTCACCGGAGTCGCAATTCCTCGTCGGAATCGGCAAATCCGACGCCGGAATGAGAAAATCTGGCGGTTATCGTCGCCAGAACACTGCTGCTTTGGGCGATTTGGTTTGGCTTTGACCAATTTTGACCGATTGTCACCTAGCACCTCCAATTTGGTGAAATCAAAGCAGTCAACCTTCAATTAACAACTAATCAGAAGCTAGTTGTGATTTTTACAACACTGCTTCTTCCTTATTTTGTCTTCAAATAACAACAAACCACCACCATACACTCATATCCACCACCACCCCTTGCCATGGCATGAGACACCATCCTCTTGTAAAACCGGCCACCACCCCTCGCTTGAAACCGTCATCCCCACCACAGCCCACAGAAGCTAGATCTATAGTTCCATTGCACATTAAATCCATCTACCCTTCCACTTCCATCAGCCAACCACCACCACCACCACCATCTAATTGTGTGACACCTAGCGTGCACCAACATGAATCCTAAAACCACCGCTACAACATCCTCAATCTTCATCTATCGTCTGATCAACGACTTACCCCTCGACGTCCCACCTTTAGTTGGCGGGGGGTGGGGCTAACGGTTGAGGTGGTGGCCAACTTTTGCTAGCATCTTAAAGTACATAAGAGAATTGTACAATGTTGTGATGGTTTTGTTTTAACAATCAAACATGAATATAATCTAAAAATAATCAAATAACCAAAGAAACCCAATATAATACGATATTTACTTGACTTCAATTAACTAGGTGTTTCAGCTTTTTAAATATATATTAATTTTTTTAAACTTCATTGTCTACATGAATCTAATTAGTATTTAGTGACCTTTTTTGGTTTGTATTGGACTTAAAATGAAAATTATAAAGCTTAGCTACTATTTAGTGACCTTCTTCATTACAGCATCTTTCTTCAAGTTAACTAAAAAATACTAAATCATGATTAATAAAAAATTAACTTAATGTTTTCTTCATTGTATAATTTATTCTTCATGTTGCATTTTGTTAGTGAGGACGACAATATAAACATGGAAGTCACGAAAACAGTATTGAAGGTCTTTTAGATCACAAGATCAAATCCTTGTGGAAAGACAAAATGCACTTATTGATGGCCCTCAATTAGCGGTTAATGATAAAAGTTGTTCATATACCGCTCATCTCAAATGTTGTAAAATCTATTAGTAAATGGTTGAAGACGTAGACATAATACATTTTAAACACACACTCATGATTAAAGAAAATGAGAGAAAGAAACTTGATTGCAATGATATTGTCTTATGAGGAGGATTGCATCTTATGACCTTCACGAATGATTACCATTTTCATGATGTTTGGCTTTTGGTTTTTTCACCTTGTTTTCTTCGTATCATCGTATGCAACATTTACAACTTATTGTATGATAAGATCACAACTAGGGAGATGTAACTGCAGATTTTCATAACACCTAGCATAAAAGGCAGGGAGTTGCGTTTTGTTTTACCTTAAATTACATTCTACAAGCATGAGATCTATCAATCCTTTAACTATAACGTTTATATTTTGTTTTGTTACCATGTTCGTGACATACTACAAAACCTATAATCTTAGTATCCAACCACCATATCTTTCCAACGATATGCACCTTGTTGACATTATATTTTAACCATGGTTTTTGAGTTTATATGTTCTTGTGTTATGACGAGTTTAAGCGGCCTACAGTTTCTTCTACCCTTGATAATATAGCAACACATACTATATCGTAATTTATTCTTTACGAAGAAATATCTTTGTGAAAGAAAAACTAGAATAATTACTGTACTATGAGTTTATACCCTGTTCAAATAAGCTAATATAAACTCGTAATGAAATAATTCACAAGTGGGTCTTCTCCATCGAGATCTTTTATTATTTTATTATTATTTTTTAATAACATGTAATGGAACTAAACCTTGTTGTGTTGTCAGGGTTGTATTATGTTGTTAACGTTAATCACTAAATTTTAGTGTCATAATGTTATCCGATTATTCTTAACTTATACATTAGACAATGATGTCTAACCATCAACAACATATTTAATGTAACGTTGTTTAAATAATCAAAGCTATGAAAGATGATGTGTAACAAGGTACTTATGATATCTATGAGGAAACATCATATCCCACCAATGATGCAAAGTTAACGTAATAATCATTGTTCAACATTATCTTCTTTTAGTTGTTAATGGTCAAGAAACATTATAAAGCGAGTATCAATAATTAGGAATATGTCTTCATTTAACTTCGTGTGTAGTAATTATATTGACCAACTACATGACTACCTTATACTATTTTTAACATCAAATATTATTAAAATAAAAACAAGGCTAACAAGAAACTAAAACCCCAAAAGATACAAAGTTTGAGAGAATAAAACAAAACAAACACTAACGGCACAAAAAAAAGCCATACTAAAAAGCCTCCTTTTCTCCGGCCCGAAGCTGCCGATCTCATCCTTTGCTGCACGCATAGAGATCCAAAGACCTTTATGTCTTCAACGGTTTCTTCTATGGACACCATTTATTAAATCGAATTTAGTTATTTCTATTCTTTCAAATACACCAACAAGAGATCATGACAATAGAATTGACAACTTTTCTACTAGCCTCATTGGAACTAATGGCTTTATGAAACTCCAACTAATTTTCATAGCTTTATGAAACTCCAACTAATCTTTATACGAGAATGCATAAATATGAAAGATACCACACCATTGAGCAGCCATACTCCAAACAACATTTGTAACATGACAAGATGTAAAGAGATGCTTGACAATCTCTTCAAAGTCACAACATAGTTTTACATATACAATCACCAACGGGAACATTCCTTTGACTAAGAGCATCACACGTTGGGATTTTCCTCATTTCAGACCTCCAATTGAATATGTTGACTTTTTAAGGGATCTAATTGTTCCAAGAGTAAATATACGACCTAGTCTAGTAGTAGTTTTTGCGATATAAATTCTTAAAGCTTTTAATTGAATGATGCATATCAGAAGAGGTACCTCATACCCAATAATCATTGGAGTTAGTAATGTGAACATTGCTGATAATGTCAAGTAAAGCACCGAATTCACTAACCTTCTATGACAATACCGGTTGGTTCCACCTATGAGTACTCTATGTGGTTTTAACTTTCTTAAGTCAAATTCATTTATTGTTAAATATCACACTTCAAACAACTAATTTGTATTGTAAGTTATATTGATCGGTGGTAACATGCTTGTACCATGAAAATGTAGCAAATTTTTTATCTATGTTTCGATCTCTATGACTAAGTCGTCACAACTTCATAAATTTCCTCTTTATATACTTAATCGCGTTAATGTAAGCATCGCAACACGTGTAATGAAATCCACAAATACACCATATCATCCGAGTTTAATTTCTAATATTAATTAATTACTAAATGTTATTCACTTGCATAATCGCATTACAAAAACATACAAGGTTTTGGTCTCGTCATGCAATTTTTAGGAAACTTAAAGGTCATCCATGGAAATAATGTAAAGGAAACGGTTAAGCGCCTTTGGCTATGAAAGCCAACAAACTAGTGAAATAAAATTTGCCATCCCCAAAAGCCAATCTCACATTTCATAATCCAATAAAATTTTGATTTAGGTAATGTTGATTATCGATTCAATTCACGAATGCATGTTTTGTTAGCTCAAATCATCAATTTCATCGTAAATTGATGTTTTTGATATCACGTTTACCAAATATATGATGCAATTGATCATTTAGAGCACGAAAGATGCTAACCCTAATGTGGATTTGTTCTTATTGCTAGAATCATGCTCAATTTCTTGTTTCTTCATCGAATTTTCTTGATTTCGTATGAAAGTCTTGCCTTTGGTGGTTGTTTATTGGTTATATTTGTGGTTAAAGCAAGTTCTGTTACATAATTGAACTAAATTTTGGAATTTGGATGAAGAAAACCCTAGAACTTTGTAGATAATATGTTTATAAAGATGTTGTTGAAAATGTAACACCATTAGTTTGTTATTTATCGTCAAAATCCTTTAGTAGTTTATGATAGAATGTAAAATAATGGGTTAGCAAATATGTTGCAAAACATCAAATCTCAAAACCATTCCTTTACGAGCTCGGGTCATATGGTCCTATATAGACCCATGAAAGTATATGAAACTAGCCCAACATGATAAATTGATATTTGTATCAGATACATGATTGAATTGCTTATTTGAGAAGCTTATCTTTTTGTTGTGTTTTTAAATGCAAATAAGTACTTTTGAGTGCTTGGGTATGTGTATCTGTTTATTATTCTAGGGTGGTTGCTTATCTTGATACAAATTATAAGTTGACCTTTCAGGTGTTGAGTTGATCTCTTACAGCTAGATGGATACACACTATGGCTATGAGCCATCTTCAGCTGCTGTATCAGTCTATTCATGTAGACCAGAGTCCGAGTTCTACAAAACCATGTCCAGAAGGACGTCTTCTGTTGCAGATACATTTCAGGAATTAGAAAGTGTCGGCGAGGTTATTACAAGGTTTGAGCTGGATATGGCGTGTGTCTGTGAGAAGTTGGCTAACTTGAACTTACTCTTGATGCATATGGAAACCATAGAGGGTGAATTTGAGGCCTTTGTGTCTGATATGAACCCGAACCTGAGTGACCTGGAAGTCAAAGCACTGGAGTTCGACTTTTTGTCTGGTTTTCTAAACTCCGAGGTGCAAGTATTAGAAACTCACATATCTGATTTTCTAACGGACAAAAGTAACATGCAAGAGTTTATATCTTCAAGCAAAATTTTGGGAGATACTTCAATGGAACAGGAGGATATGTTGCGTGATTCAGAGACATCATTGCAACATTCTATGGATCAACTCTTAGAGTTAAAAGCGCGCGCTGTAATGTTTGAGAAGAATGTTTCAAGATTTTATGGAGGAGAAACCTCTAAGATCGGTATTGTATATTCTCTATGTATAGATCTCATCTAATGTGTCAAGATCATAAACTGTTGTTTCGGGGTGTTTGGATTCACTTTTTGGGACTCGTTGTTCAGTTTGAAGTCGCAATAATCATTTTTTGATGTATGGATAAACAAACTTTGCTTCGGTCTCATATTATGTAGGGGCCCAAATAAGCAATTTTGTAAAATTGCAAGAAAAATTATTATTAATAGGTAAAAATGACTTGCCTATTTGCACCTTCAACCTAATTTTATACATTTTAGGGGTTGTTTGAAATTGCTTATTAAAAGTCCTTATCTGGTAATTTTCTGAAATATTGAAAAACTATACACACACATTCAAACATCATCTTCTGGTTAATTTCATATAATCACTTTTAAAATACACATTCAAACATCCCATTGGTGTGTCCGAAACTGATTATTTAATATCATATAATCACATCTAAAATGCACATTCAAACACCCCATTGTTGTTCAAAGTTCATACAAACTTTTCTTGTGTTTGATCTCTGAACTCGACTTTAAGTAATTAGATTTGGATTTCTATCATATCTAATATACCCTGGGATTTTGATTGATATTTTAAGTAGTAATAGTGGAAAATCAGTGTTAATCTTTTTCACAAGATAAAAAGGTTGATACTTGATTTTTTTATTTTCTTGATATGCTTTCAGCTATAGACAATGATTCTAAGGTCAAACACAACAACGATCTTCCGGAACTGAAAGACAAAATGAACCTGCATACAATGGAACATCAAAGACATATCTTAAGGATGCTTGAGAAATCTTTAGAAAGAGAGATAGAGTTTGAGAAGAGGGTGTCCGAGTCAACTCAAATTGAAGAAGCTTTGACCTTGAGGTTGCATGCTTCAGAACAAGAGGTTCTTTTAGCCGAAGAAGAAACTGCACTCACCTTAGAAAAGATGTATGAAGCTGATCACACATCTGAGATCCTAATGGGAATCTCTAAAGATTTGTTGAGTAAGATCAAGATGTCACAATCCGATCTTAAAAAACCAAACTTTGTAAATCAAGAAATTGCTAAGCCGACGGGTCAGAAAGCAAATACAGAAACGGATAACACAGTTAAAGATCTAAAACAACGACTTGTTGAAGCAGAACGTAAGGCTGAAAACGCTGAAGCTAAACTGAAGTTGCTAACACAGACTAGTAATGAGCTTAAAAGCTCATCTGAGAAGGTGGTTTTGTTGGAGAAAAAGCTTAAGGATGCTAAAGTTAAGCTAAAACAAAGTCAATCCCGAAGAAACAGCTTCGAAAACATGGAGTCGATGGTGGTGATGATGGTGGAGGTGTCGGGTGTGGCGGATGATTACTATTCGATCCCTAGATTTCTTTGAAAAGTATAGTTTCAAGCTCTCTAGCCATGTATATATTAATGTAATGATCAATACCTACATATTCTTTTGAAACTTAGACATATTCTTCAAGATTTGTAGGCTACTTTCATTTTTCTTGAGCCTTTTACAGCAAGAACATGTGATCCATTTGTGTTTGTGATATTCAAATAAAGAATGATGTTGTATCAATTGTTAAATTTATTACAATGATACTATCTTAGAAAGTTTTTCTTATTTTATTTTTGTTTCCAGGTAATCCGCTCATCCAACTAGTAGATGAGAACATTGCAAACCTCTAGAATCTACTTGTCAAAGTAATTGATGATTTCTTTTTTCTAATTATTGTTTTAATTTCAGAAATTTACACCGAATCTGCTAGTCCGACTAACAAATCCAATGAAAACATGCATCACTCACATCCGCTAGTTGAAGAAGCGGATTACCTAGACAAAATGGTCTTAGAAACAATCTAGAAACTATATTTATACTTTGAACCATCTAAAACAAGAAAAAGATACATTACTAATACTTTAAAATCTATAGAGCATACAATTGATGCATAACGTACAAGTATCAAAATGCATGACATGTCTGACTTTCATGAATTTGATTTCGATTACTTTTGTTTCAAAAGTAATATTATTTTATAATTATATTTTATATTTATTGTATTTTGTTTCTTGATCTTTTATAAAGTTTAAAATAATAATGTTTTTATTTTTAAATTTTGAATACACCATTACAACATACTTATTTTTATCTTCATTTTGTCATTCTGGCATAAGTTTCGATTGAAACCTATCCATATTAAATGTAATATATTATTAATTTTTTCAAAACAATATCATATTTTTTAATATTCAAAGTATATTGTTACGATATAATTATCTCTACATGCGTTTCAATATAAATTTTATTTAAAATTAATTTCGAAGATGCATCCCATGGTACAAGTATAACGCATATCTATTATTTCTTTTTCAAAACATTCCAAATAAACTGTTATAATACTGAGGGAAATGGTGAGTTTTATTGTTTTAACTTTTAAGAATATGGATCAGTGAGTCGGTGAATGATAACAGACGAGTGAATCGAAACTGCAAATCATAAAATCCAAACTGATTTCTTCGTCACTAATCGATTAAATTTTTGAATCAGGTATGTAGATTTGGATTTAACTTCATGAATTTCAGTTTTTCGTTTACAGTTTCCTCTTAAATCGATGTGTTCTATCAGATGTTACCATATTTAGGGTTCGTTTAATCATTCAGAACAGTTCTTAGTGTTAGATTTGAAGAATCTAAAGTGACTTTTGTTTGTACTGTTGCAATCTTGTTGTTTATATCATGTTCAAAGGAAAATGAACTCGATCTTCGGTTTTCTCAACTTTTTTTGTTAATTTAGGGTTTATAAAATGTTGTTTGGTGATTTAGGATGAGCATTCTTTTATATATGTCTGTTATTGATCCTTTAGTTGTTTCAGGTTTATAGGTGTTTGAGTATCTTTATTCCTCTTAAGAGCTACAACAACTTTTGAGATCTAAAATTGGTTTGTATTTTCTTGAAGAGTTAATATAATTAGTATACTTTTCTAGTATGAAGTTTGATGTGGTTAGTAATACTTTTTATCATGTTATGAAGTTGGAATACAGTTTGGATTGACACTAGTGACGGTGATCGAGAGACGAAATAATGTGCGTCTACAGATGTGCGTATGTTTGGTAACTGACTGTAGATGTATTCTGCACATAGTGATTCAAGAGATCTGTTCATAATGTTTGAACTTCATGTTAGCATAATTTTACTAAGTATAATCATCTTGCAGTCATATAAATATAGGAACATGACTGGTAATACACTATACCCAAAACCCATGGAAACCCCAACCTCGGATGGTTGACATCAATAAGAATATGCTTAATGGAGGGCGTGAAATTAATGCTGACTGCCCTTTGGATATTTATGTTCATTATCCTATTTTATACACATAAAGTAATGTGGGTTATAATCTTTTATTACTTTTTCACTTTTTCGAGTGTCATCTATAGAATGGTTAGTGGGATTGACCCGTGAAATTCTTTCCATACTTATTGCTCTAATAATCGTATTGGTTGCGGAATCCGAGCATTATTGTTATTTATTTGTGGTAAGAAGCGTTATCCCCCCCCCCCCCCCCCACCCACTCTTCTTTTTTTAAGGTTTTTAACTGAACTTGCTGCTGGACTGTTTAGATGGATGGTGCCACCAGTTTTAATATGTCTTTCGCTCCAGTATCCCTTCGTTCTCGTGGGTCAGAATCAGATATCAATAAAAGTAGCATGTCTGTAAAGACATCTCGAGACTCAGAAAGTACTGGAGAGGTTATAGCAAGATTTGAATTGGATATAGCGTGTATTTGTGAGAAGCTTGCCAACTTGAACCTACTCTCGATGCATGTGGAAACTAAGGAGAGCGACTTAGAGGCCTTTGTATCTGACATGGATCCTGATTTAGTTATCAAAGCATTTGAATATGACCTTCTATCTGGTTTCTTATATTCAGAGACGAGAATACTTGAGACACACATATCTGATCTTCAAGTAGAGAAAGATAATGTAAGGGAGTTTTTATCTTCAAGAAAACAAGTGGGAGAACCAGTAATTGGGATAGAAGAAATGTTGCATGATTCTGAAAGATCATTGGAGCAATCACTGGAGCAGGTTTTAGAAATAAAAACGCGATCTGCCAACTTTGAGAAAAACTTGCTAAGGTTTTCCGGAGACAAGGACTCTACTGAGCTATTAAACAGCAGTGATTTAGAACTTGAGGAGAATATGAAGATGAAAACTGTGGAACAGCAGAGACATGTTTTAAGGATGCTTGCGAAATCTTTGGAGAGAGAAATAGATTTGGAGAAAAGGGTGGGTGATTTGACTCAAGTTGAAGAAACTTTGACGATGAGGCTAGGGATGTTAGAACAAGAAGTTGTTTATGCTGAAGAGGAAGCTGAAACAACCTTAGAAAAGTTCTATGAAACAGACAACACATCTGAACTGTTAATGGAAACCTCCAAAGAATTAATAAGTACAATCAAAGTGTTATTGTTCAATCTCAAAGGTTCAATTCAGCGAGAAGCAGCATTGAAAAACGATTTACTGAAACTTAAAGAGCGCTTTACAGAAGAGAAAGAATTGTCAAAAGGGATTGAGGAAAGGGAAAACACAATTAGAGATTTAAAAAAACAATTTACAGAAGCAGAGAACAGGGTTATGGACTATGAAGACAAGTGTCAGGAACTCAAGGACACCTGTGAAAAAGTGGTTTTACTTGAAAAGGAGGTGAGCGATGTTAGGGTTAAGCTACAGCACGCAGAAGCATGTTGTGAAGCTGGTGCGGAAGAAAAAAATATGCATCTTGATACAATCAAAGACATGGGTAATGTAATTGATGAACTGAAGAGAAAAGTTACACAAGCTGAAATTCAAACTGAGGGTGAGGAGGACAGGTGTATTATCTTGTCAGAGGCAAATGCGGACCTCAAGAAAGAACTTAAGTTTGCTAAGGGCAAGGTTAAAAGCTTGGAAACATCTTTGCGTCAAATGGAGGAAGCCAAGAAGGCATCTGCTAAGGATATAAATCTTTGTAGCAAATTTATAAAAGATCTGGTTATGCAGATGCAACTCGAAAGAGAACGCCTCCAGAAGCAGGTTTCCAATATATGCAATACATAGTTAGATACACTATTATAAAGTATAAACCATTAAAGAAAAGAAATTTTCAGTGTCTTATTGGCTTTATGTATGCAGATATCTTCCTTAAAACAAGAGAACAAAATCTTAATAAATTGCTTGAAGAAAACTGATATAGATCCTGCTGTAAAAGTAAGTCATGATGAGAAAGCAAATGACTTCACTACAGAAAACAAAGAAGCCTTATCAACCGCCTGCTCAACCAATTCCGAGGTAGCTTGTTTATCGCTTTCTGTTAGTAACTTTGTTCGTTTGTTACAAAACAAATTATTTTTCAGGTGGAGAAGACATGCGAGGAGACTGTAACCGACTCTGCTGAGGCTGCAATAGACATTGATGCAAGACAGCTTAAGACAAAAGTCATACTGTTGCTACTACTCACTCTAATCATTCCACTAATCGGGGTACTTGTATATCAAACTTAGGTTTGTTAAGTGCAAATCTCAGGTCAACAGACTTAGTAACATGGGTTAAAGACAATCATTATGTTCCAGATTACCTAGTCTGGTTGTTGGGAATTTTGTTGTACTTTTTGCAAACCAGCTAAGATGAGGTTCTATATTGTCAACAGAGCTCAAGTACCATCCTAAAGCGTAGCAGCTAAAATCGACAAATCCAACACGATTCGCTGGTTGATAGAATGTTGTTTTTGAGAACTTGTGTAATATGATTTTATCCTGGGTATAATCAGTTTTTTTAAGTAATATTATAGCACATAAGCTTAATTATCAGAAGATTAGTATAAATCATTATCAGGGAGGGGTAAGTCCAATAGTCCAAGGTAAACTTACTTTTCCATAACAAAATTGAAGGATATATCTATAATATTTTGTAACTTCTACAAAATAAGTAATACTTCACATATAGTTTAAAGAATAACCAAAATATAAAAAATGTATTTCAAAGCTTTGTTTTACATTTGAAATTTTCAAGAAAAATAGCCATCAGGTGTGCCGTTTGACCGACGAAAGAGGTGACATTTGCTTAATATATATGACGTGTATTTTTCAACAAGAAAATAGCTCCTCTTCAAAACATTTGGTCAATATTCAAACTACCTTTTTCATATATATTGATTTTGAGTCACTTCTCAAATTCAAAGATTCCTTTCGGTTTTTATTGACTCACTTTTTCAAATCATAAAAAAATATAAAAAATAAACATTTATAAAAAGTATTGCGAACTTTAAGACCATGTGTTGTGGTTGTTCAGTTAAATTGTAATTTAAATGATATGTTGATAAAAATTATTTTACTAAAGTTCATTTTTAAATCTAGTGTAGTAAGTAACTAGTGTTTGAAACTCCTATTAATGAAACAATATAGGAAATGTTATGTTTAGCATCAGCTAAGGGCTTGGAGCTATAAGTTTGAAACCTTTTTTAATTTTGTAACGGTGTTTGAAGCCTCATTTGTATCAATGTCATCATCTTTGAAGCCCTTAAGATGTTCACTACGTATAGTCTTATAACTTGGTTTAAGAGTAACGATTTCTTTCTCAATACCTTCAAATTTTCCAAATCTTCTATATATCTTAAATATCATTGTTGAACACGACTAGAGTCTTGATTTCGATTCTAGGGACAACTCAATTAAGGGCCGAAACAAAGTAAGGCCACTTATGTATAATATTTTTGAATTCATAGTTCCTAGTTTGTGAATGGAAACCATTGAGAAGAAATTCGTTGGATGAAATTGGTTACCTATATTAAAAATTAAGCTAAAATTAGATTATAAAACAATGAATCCGTGTTTCTAATCATAACCTAAACGCATATGATTAATCATAAATGAATACGATTGAAACTGGAGATTAAAAAAAACATGAATCTATGTACATATTTTCAAAAAACCTTAATTCATAAGGACCAACAACCTAGTATAATGAATTTAAACAATATTAGTGACAATATATTAAGTAGACATTTGATTTAAAGAAAAACAATAGCTTATATGAAACGGAAATTGTCTAAGTGGTGATATAAGCAATAAATAGTACACCACCAAACAGTCGATGTCTAAGGGGAAAATATGAGCCAACGAATGGGTTACTTGAGCCAATTTAGCTCGAGTTATAATATGAGCAAGATACCTTCAACTTAAACTAAACTCGGTTCAAACATTTAACGAGCCAACCAAGCTGGACCAAAATCGAAATAAGTTTCTTGAAGGGTATAAGTTCGAATAGAAATACTTTATGGTCTCTTATTTTATGATAACTATTTGATGCCATCGGAAATGCAGACAAATCCCCAATTGTTTTTGGGAACCGTTTTGATTCTCTGTTTTATTAGAACTTGTTTATATAATAATAATCATATTATTTTTGAAAACGGAATATTTGTCATAGTTTTGATTTATTCTCAGATTTATAACAACTCTTATTAAATAATAGAAAATACAAATCAAAGTTCATCATGTCTCGATATTTGGATCTTTTTTGGTATCAAAACAAAATGCGAGCATCATAGATAGTTACTAAAAATTTATTTTTAATTGTTTAATTGTTTTTTTCCATATCTTGGTCACTTTAGTTTACCAGTCCGGTTTCAAACCTCGTTAAGTTGTACATCAAACAGTAAAACCCAGGTTTTCAAACCGTAAGCCAAACCAACTACCCCTAACCTGGTCAAACCAACTGACATCGATACAAATTTTTCAAACGTTTTTTTACATCCCTAGGGAGACAAAAATTTTTTAATAACTTCTAATTTACTCGTAGTAACAACCTATGACTATAATCCATTGTAAGGGATTTGAACCATTCATCAACGAGAGCATTCACAATAGCTTCACCATCCCCATCATAATATTTACACTAAAACATAACTTTTTTACTCTATTTTTCATTTAAATAATATTTTTATCATTATATTTTATTTCTACTTTACTTACAACCACTTTCAAATATATTAAAATTTTTATAGAGGTTGTATTGTGTTTCCCTAAATATGAGGAATCATACTATAATTCCCATAGATTTTCTCTCATTGTCACTTACAAACCACTCACAATCATCCTTATATATAAATCATGCTCTCACATCAAAATTGTGAATGTACCACAAATGCTCTTAGAGCATTCACAACTCGTTCACTATTTTTTAAGTGAGTAGGTACCTTATATTATAGGAAAAAGTTGTGAGTGGTTGTGAGTAAAAGAGTTAGAAATTTTATAGAGATTATATCATGTTTTCTCGTATTTGAAAAAACACGGTACAACCCTCATATATTTTTAAAATTTTTGAATGTGGTTGTTAGTGGATGACAGAGATAATGTAATGATAAATATATGAAAAAATATTATTCAATTAAAAAAAAGAAAAAATAGTAATATTTATTGTAATTATAAGGATGAGAATATGAGATCGACTCTAAAAGCTCTTAGGGGACTAGAGGCTGTTTGATAGCTTTTTAACCAGCCTCTTAATGGTTCAGATGTTTGAATGGTTCAACACTTAATGGTTCAAATTGTTTGTTTCGCGAGTACATGTCTGAATGGTTAAGACGTTTACCTCTGAATGGTTAAGCATTCTACTAATGCTGAATGGTTAAAAGGTCTACTAATGAATGATTAAGACATATTATCTGAATTGGTCAGACATTTGCATTTGAATAGTTAAATGATACACTAACTTTTAATGATTTAAACATCTTAATAATTCAACAGTTAATAATTCAACACTTAATGGTTTAAACTTTTTATTAATTCAATATTTAATTATTTAAAAGTTACAATCACCCTCTTATACAGCTATATCTGCTACAAGTTTTTATTAGAATTCCAAGGTTTAATGGTAAGAGAAAGTAAAATAGAAGGGGAAAAGATGTAATGATTTGATAGGTTGATGAACTGACCACCAACCACCACCAGGTGGTCAAAATTGACTCGTCACCCTCTTTCTTTTTATATATACACACATATACCCCTTGCTTTCCCAATTTCATATCATCTTCATTTCTCATTTTTCATTTTACTTTCTTCTTCGATCACTTTTCAGATCGTATATCACATCTTCATCGATTCATTATCAGGTATCAATTTCTCCTTTTAATATTGTTCTGATTGCCAATAGTTGATTAATTGGATCGATTCTTCGCTTTTGGATCTGCATATGCATCGATATGTGGTTATAGGTTGAACATGATTTGTGTCATTTGTCACGTTAGCCGTCTGAGGATGTTGTTGATTTGAATATTTGATTCATTACGTTTGGTTTTGTGTTCCGTTGATTGATGTGAACTGTTGTTTCCTCTCGTTGCCTTGAGAAGTTTGAGTAAAAGTTGATTTGATTTTCTATTTAGATGTTGATTACCTTTTTCGAAGGTCAATTACTGGTGAGTTGATTTATGATTGGAGATCGGATCTGAGCGTTTATAATTTATATCGTGTGATTGCATGTTTTGTTTAGTTAATTTATGTTGTGCTATCAGTCCTCTTATACATGGTGGAGGTAGAGAGGGTTTAGGATTACTTGATCAAGCAGACTTCTGATTGGTGTTTGTCTCCTTTTAAGATTAGAGCTTTCAAGGATCAATGAAACATATAGTTACATTTTTGTTTTGTTTTTACTGCTTACTTTTTGGATGCTAAGTTAATAAGTTATGCTATGCATTGAGCATTATCAGTTACTTTATATGTTCTGTTTGCTATAGAGTTGGATGTAATTTTCCAAAGTCTTTGACCTTATAACTCAAGGTATATATTTTTCTCTTGGATCAGAGGCATTGTTGTCTTTGTTTAGATATAGAACAAATGTTGCTAAACTAAAATGGAAGTTAGAATTACAAATCTTTTGGTAATGAAAATGTCCCTCAGATAATAATATGAATGTCTGAGGTACTTCTGGCTATAAAGAAACATTATTTCACTACAATGGGAAAGTTAGGTGAATCACATTTGAATGTGGGTTTAGCGCTAAATTGCTAATAATTTTATTGGCCATATAAACAAGGGCATATGGAATTCTGTATCATTGCTTCTTTTTTGATTAATCACTCCTGCTATTTTTGTCTTTTATAATATGTCCTGGTTCAGACTTTAGAATCTTGATGCGTTTTTCATGCACCGCAAATGGCTTCTATCAAATTACTATTGGTCAAGTTTGCTATCTGTGGATCTATATGAACTTATTGTACTTCACAAGAAACTTAATATTAATGATCTAAACTGGAAAGCAACTTCCTATGTGAATATACTTTTATAATAATGTATAAATGAAAGTTATTGTGGTGTGGATAGATGGCAAAACTTATTTCTCGTATGGTCATATAATAAGTTACTAATATGGCTGAACAAAAGCATCTAGTCATACTTAAATACAAGCAAATGATCAAGGTAAATCTAATATGAACAAAACATGGTATCTTTAGTCGAAGCAATTATATTTTTATAAAAAATATATATTGGTTCAGAATTTTTTGGCATACATGTGTATTTAATTTGACGTTAGTTCTACTTCGTGAATGTGGATTTTTGGTGGGTACAGGACTACAGGGTACTTGTGTGTTCATACTATTTTCCACTATCCACTCGCCCTAAGAATTAGGATACCCTGCAATATCTTATGATTGCATGCGTTAGCAATACTTGCTTCTGAAAATCTATATAAAAACATAAGTTTCATATGTGATCTTGAATCGATGACTTATCAGGTCAACTAAGAGTCTCCTTGTGGGGAATCTTTTCAGTACTGAAAGATACTGAATCTGTACCCATACTATGTATCATAACCAGTCCATGAATGATCTAGAAACATCAGAAAATTGTTTGATTTTTGGGCCATTAATCTTCTTGTTTCAATCTGTCATTCATATGAAGTTGTGACATTAGTCTAGGGGAGGTAAACACAACTATTTTATGATTTGTTTCATAATTGATGTTATCAATCAATTTTCATGGGTATATGATAATATATCTGTAATGCAATAGTATTCATTGCTCGATTGTTCCACAATATTCATATACATCACCTTCCCTCATCTTCATCATGTTCTTATGTATTACATTATCTCAATTGATTGGCTTTACAGAATAGACATGGGTGAGCAACCAAAGCTAACAAGAATCGGGCTTGCTGGTCTTGCTGTTATGGGCCAAAACCTGGCCCTCAACATTGCTGAAAAAGGGTTCCCCATTTCTGTTTACAATCGTAGTACATCCAAAGTTGATGAAACTGTTGAACGAGCTCAAAAGGAAGGAAATCTCCCAGTTTTTGGCTTCCATGATCCTGCATCATTTGTTAACTCAATCCAAAAACCTCGTGTGATTATCATGCTTGTCAAAGCTGGGGCACCCGTTGACCAAACAATCAAGACACTATCTCAATACATGGAGAAAGGTGATTGCATCATTGACGGTGGTAATGAGTGGTATGAAAACACTGAAAGGAGAGAAAAAGCTATGGCTGAACTAGGCCTTCTGTATTTGGGGATGGGTGTTTCTGGTGGTGAAGAAGGTGCTAGAAACGGACCATCTATGATGCCTGGTGGGTCCTTTGAGGCTTACAAGTACATCGAAGACATTGTTCTCAAGGTAGCCGCTCAAGTACCAGACAGCGGCCCATGCGTGACATACATCGGTGAAGGTGGTTCAGGAAACTTTGTCAAGATGGTTCACAACGGAATCGAATATGGTGACATGCAACTAATTTCAGAAGCTTATGATGTCCTTAAATCTGTTGGCAAACTTTCAAATGAGGAATTACATGAAGTATTCTCAGAGTGGAACAAAGGAGAGCTACAAAGCTTTTTAATTGAGATCACTGCTGACATATTTGGCATCAAGGATGATAAGGGAGACGGTTATTTAGTTGACAAAGTTCTAGACAAAACCGGCATGAAAGGTACCGGTAAATGGACGGTCCAACAAGCTGCTGACTTGTCAATTGCTGCACCAACCATTGCAGCATCTTTAGATTCACGTTTTCTCAGCGGGTTAAAGGACGAGCGTGTAGAAGCTGCAAAGGTATTCAAATCAGGTGGCTTTGACGACATCTTAGCAGCAGATGAAAAAGTAGAAAAAGAAAAACTAATCAACGATGTAAGGCAAGCTCTATACGCAGCCAAAATCTGCAGTTATGCACAAGGGATGAACCTGATCCGCGCCAAGAGCAATGAAAAGGGATGGAATCTAAAGCTAGGTGAGTTGGCTAGAATCTGGAAAGGTGGGTGCATCATTCGGGCCATATTCCTGGACCGCATCAAGCAGGCTTATGACCGGAACCCAGAACTGGCTAACCTTTTGGTGGACCCTGAGTTCGCTAAGGAGATGATCGAGCGTCAGTCGGCTTGGAGGCGAGTTGTATGTCTGGCTATCAACTCGGGCATTAGCACTCCGGGTATGTCTTCTAGCCTCGCGTATTTCGACACTTATAGGAGAGAGAGGTTGCCTGCAAATTTGGTTCAAGCTCAAAGAGATTACTTTGGTGCACATACTTATGAAAGGACTGATGTCCCTGGTTCCTTCCACACTGAGTGGTTCAAACTTGCCAAACAGATAAAAAACTAAACTAATCTCGTGTTTTCGGATCTTAACTATGATTAATTAAATAAATCTTGTTTTGTTTAATATGTTGGATGAAGGTTTTTGTTGATTTGTCGTCTTGTTTTGTGTTGAATTATAATAATTTCGATAAGATCATTAATTAGATTTTTATCTTCTAATCGTTACAGTTACAGTTATTGCTCCAAGTACACATCTCGCATGTGCTGCAAATTGTAAAACTTTAACTTCTACTCCTGTATCTTTAATTGTACAAGGACAACCATTAAATGGCACGTCAAAATGTCCAACCATAAAATGGCTTTGATCTAACGGTTACATACATGGTGCGTCTAACTCAGTTACAGTCGTATCCAGACATCCAGTCTTGCCTATGTATTGCTAGAAACTAGCGTGCACTTAATGGACATAAATACCCATCATCCGGCTGATAGTAATTTGTATGAACTCATGACGGAATCCGAGGTTAGCTCAACCTTTATTGGGGCGTAAGGTGAATTCGTTCAAAAATCGAGTCTTTTTTTTAACAAAAGTAATTACTTACCTACATTTCTAGTAATGATTTAACATCATTACTAGAGATTTAACATGAACATAAAAGCTAAAAAAAGCTTGTCGTAATGGAATCATCATATTCTGCTATAAAACAATTTTGTATTGATAAATTATCAAGAAAAATTAACACAAGTGTAATGAGCAAAAATTCACACGTCTCTTACAAATTAATCAACTATTTGAAAAAATCTCAGGTCATTCATCAAACATTTGTACTATATTATGTTTATAGACTTATGTTATATATATATATATAAACGTTAACTTCAACAAATAACATGTATCTGCTGTTAATCAAATTCAACGAATTAAGTTAAACATCCACTAATCTATGCCTATAACACTTCAAATATACACACATATTTAAGAAGTATGTATATAAATGAGAAATTGAGCTCAAACTTGATGAACATAAGGAGTACTGTTTTATGGAACATGCGTAGCAAGGCAGGAGGGGTTGGTGTCTCCGGGCATCAGTACCGCGATCTTTGCCTCGATTTCCGGCGACAATTTCCGGTGAAACTCCGGTGAAAATGATGGATTCACTTCATCTCTGATGTTGGCTGATGAGTTTGAAGAAGCATATGGTTTGTTGTAAGAGCATGATAACACTAGCAATGCACATGATATTACACTCAATACTACAGTCAGAGCACAGCATATGTACAACACCGGAAAGTTCCACTGGAATATGGTGGTGGTGGTGGTGGTGGTGGTGTGTGGACATGTGTCATGTTGGAGTTTTTATAGTTAACTGGAACAATGAAAATGTGTTTGTGTGTGTACATATATAACTTTGTAGCAAGGAATGAGTGGTGAAAACAGAAGGTGAGAAGTGAGGGTATTATTTCATTACTAAAAGAGAGAATCATATCTTCTATTTATACACAATAGGAGAACCATCTAGAAGAGTTAACTAACTAACTAACACTTTAACAAACTCCTAACCAATCTCAACAAATATCTCTAATATGCCCCCTCAAGCTGAACCGGGAGAAGTCACGTGAAGCTTGCTGCGTAGAGCATCAAACCGAGCAAATGACAATCCTTTAGTCAACAAATCAGCAAGCTGAGAGCTAGTGTGAACATAGCGAATAGTAAGGAGTTGAGATAACACCATATCACGAATAAAGTGTAAATCAATCTCAATATGCTTGGTGCGTTGATGAAAGACAGGATTAGCAGCAAGATAAGTAGCACCAAGGTTATCACACCAGATCGTAGGAGAAGATGAAGAAGAAATATGTAACTCATGCAATAGTGACATAAGCCAGCGGATCTCAGCTGCAGTATGGGCAAGAGCGCGGTACTCAGCCTCAGTGCTAGAACGAGCAACCGTATGTTGTTTCTTAGAGCTCCAACTAATAAGGTTGGGGCCAAGAAACACACAATAACCAGTAGTCGACCTACGATCATCCGGACAACCAGCCCAATCAGCATCAGAATAACCATGTATATCAAAACAGGTGGACGGCGAATAGTCAAACCATCAGTAACAGTACCACAAAGATATCGTAAAATACGCTTGACAGCAATCCAGTGACGATCAGTAGGTATCTGTAGGAACTGAGATACCTTGCTAACCGCGTAAGCAATCTCTGGACGAGTCAAGACAAGATACTGTAATGCACCCACAGTACTGCGATACAAAGTAGGATCAGCTAATGGGACTCCTGAGTGTCTAGATAACTGCCGACCAGAAGTAACAGGAGTAGACAATGGCTTACACTGAGCCATCCCAGTACGCTGCAACAAATCAAGTAAATAGCGCTGCTGAGAAAGATGAAGACAGTCATCAGTAAAAGAGGCCTGGATACCCAGAAAATAGGATAAGGGCCCTAAATCTTAAGAGCAAACCGAGAATGCAACTGAGTGATCAAAGACGTAACAAACTCAGGAGAACTCCCAGTGATGATAATATCATCAACATAAACTAGAACATAACAGGTGGTGCCATCATGCTGGTAAACAAACAGAGATGTGTCAGAAAGACATCGAGTGAAACCACTGGATAAAAGGACAGAGGAGAGCTTAGAAAACCAAGCCCGAGGAGCTTGCTTAAGCCATAAAGAGCCTTCCGGAGAAGACAAACATGATGAGGACGGGACGAGTCAACAAAACCAGGAGGTTGAGACATATAGACAGTCTCAGATAAATCACCATGCAAAAAGGCATTGTTGACATCGACCTGACGAATACTCCAGCCACGTGAAAAGGCAACAGACAAAACCAAACGAATGGTGGAGGGTTTGACAACCGGACTAAAAGTCTCAGTGTAATCAAGCCCTTCTGTCTGATGAAAACCTTTGGCTACAAGACGAGCTTTGTACCTACTCACAGAGCCATCAGGATTATGTTTAATCCGGTAGACCCACTTACAACCAACAATATTGGCAGAAGGGGGAAGAGGAACAAGATCCCAGGTATGATTAGAATGCAATGCACCAATCTCAGTGTGCATAGCATCCCACCAAACAGAATGTTTCTGTGCCTGAGAGAAGGAAGACGGCTCAGATGTCGGAGTAGTGGTAGTGTGATACAGAACATGATCAGGAAATTGTCTAGGCTGACGAGTATGATCACGAGAGCGAGTGACCATGGGATGAGAAGGAGGAGGAAGAGGAGGAGGTGGTGAGGATGGGGAGGAAGATGGTGGAGAAGAAGATGATGTAGGAGGAATGGAAGCAGAGACAGGAACAAAGGAATCAGAAGAATACAATGGAGGAGGAATGATAAGATCAGGAAGCGAAAAAGAATCAGAAGGCATGGAGGAAGATGAGTGACCAGGAACTTCAAACACAGACTCATGAAAAATCACATGTCTAGATGTAAGAGTCCTAGAGGTAACAGGATCATAGCACAAATAGCCACTGTGATTAGGAGCATAGCCAAGAACAAACATGGAGTAGACTTTGGAGAAAGTTTATCCATTCGAGTATCACCAAGGAAAGGATAACATAAACATCCAAAGGTACGAAGAATGGAGTAATCTGGACTAGTGCCAAATAGAACCTCGTAGGGTGTGGAATGATGAAGAATCGGTGTAGGTAATCGATTAATAAGAAAGGCTGCAGTTGCATACGCATCATACCAAAATTTTGTTGGTAGATGAGCATGAAACAACAAGGCATGGGCAACCTCTGACAGATGACGATTCTTGCGCTCAGCCACCCCATTTTGTTGGGGTGTATAAGGACAAGAGATACGGTAGGCAATACCAGACTCTGAAAGATATCGCGCCATATCACCACGAGTCAACTCAGGAGCACCATCGTAGTTGTGAAAAGGTAAGAGTAGCTTCTTGATTTTCAATATTCATAACAAAGTTTTCATAATCTCGATTCAGACCTTGAAGAACTTGTAAAACTAACAAATCATCAGAAATTGGATCACCGATTGCATTTAGAGAGTCCACAATCTCTTTGGCTTCATTTAAGAACTCAACAACCGATCTTGTACTTTGTTTCAGAAGATGAAACTGAGTACGCAGCTGTGATTGTTTGGCAAAAACTGTTTGGACAAACGACTCTTCAATTGATTTCCATAGAGATGAAGCTGTTGTTGAGTTACGTGCAAGATGCAAAAGCGAAGGAGACAGAGTAGCAGTGATTAACGCTTGAACGTAGCCATCATTCTTCTCCCAAATCTCTCGATCTGCTAAAACATCAGGAGCCTGTGCTTCAGACTTCACAAATTGTAATAATCCTAAAGTCTTCAGCACAGTGACAATCTGATGTTTCCAGTTGAGAAAGTTGTTATCATCAAGCTTAATTGATAGAAAATTTGCTATATTAGGTAGAGGATGGTTGAATGCATCATTGTTGACATAGTTGCAGCAGATGAAGATGCCATTGATATACAAGGATCAGAACAGTTGATTACCGGAGAAGATGACCGGAATCGCAAAGCATAAGCTCTGATACCATGAAAACAGAAGGTGAGAAGTGAGGGTATTATTTCATTACTAAAAGAGAGAATCATATCTTCTATTTATACACAATAGGAGAACCATCTAGAAGAGTTAACTAACTAACTAACACTTTAACAAACTCCTAACCAATCTCAACAAATATCTCTAATAAGTGGGTTTATGTATCATTTTTATGTTTTTTTTATTCTTTTACATAAATACTTATTTGATATTGTGTTTACAAATTTGATCATTTCATCGTCACCAAATGATTACATAAAACTATAAAAGTATTAGCCAATGATAGACTTATGTATTAAAGATGACACGAATGAGTCTTTAAAGATTAACATTAATGTAAGTGTTCCTTAAAAATAATAAATGATGCGTCCGAATTCAAGTGGTAACACACAAATCTAAACAATAAAATTTGATGTCTGTTGAGCCTATATGATAATGATGCACTTTAAAAATTAGGTTGTTACACTAAGAGTCCTGAAATTTTGTTTTTTTATATGTGACAATTTAATATTTCACCTAATCACGTGTTAATTGTGTACTGTATAGTTTAATCTCATGATACAAGAAAGATATAGAAGAGGAAAAACGTACAAACCACTTTTAGTTGTTTAATTAAAATATTTAAAGGTTTACATTATTTTGGATTGGACGTTTTGCATTGATATTAGGTGAATAACCATTTTGGTGGCAAACAATTTAATGGGTACTTATATAACATTTAACTACTTTTTCCGCCAATTTAATTCTTCTTACATTTCTTCAATTATTAATTGTGATCCAAGGTAGATACAAATATAAACATTATCCCTTTCTCATTTTCATACATGATGATTACATCAAATAGTAGTTTATTGTGTGCAAGTTATATGAGGTTCGTTGATCGAATGTGATAAACTATTGGTGTATGATGAAAAATGACACATGATCAAGTGACAAGGAGATGTAAAGATTTGATGGGCCTGAAGCTGTTGAACTAAAAAAACGATTATAGTAAGATGTAACTTAGAAAACATTAGACACGGTTTCTTGGTAATAGATTTGTGTAGTTGTGTTGCACATATATTATAATAATTGGATATTAATGATTGTATTTTTTTTAAATATTTATATAGTTACACATTTATTTTGGACTTACATGGTAATAAAAATTATATTTTAATCAAGAAAAACACTTATCGATAATTCATAAGAAAAGGTTCTTTAGTTTTCTCTATTATCCTTCATTTTAACTATGTGTCTATTATATTAAAACTAGTAATTATACCCGCACGTTGCGGCGGCGTCATATGCGACGTGATAATGTATAGACTTCAGTTGTTACGACTCATTTCCAAACCTTATCTACGTCAAAACGTAAAGATATTCAAATTCATATCGTCGAACAAAAACATATTATTTTTAATCACACTTGTTTTTAAACAAAATCCGCATCAACATGACAACTTATTTCGGAACCAAAGTTACGCCAAAATGTATATAAACTCGAATTTAAACTGGAATCTACATAAAAAAGGACTTTACAAATTAGTTTTTTTTAGTTGAAATGTACAACGGGTAACCATTTTGCCATTAAAATGATATGAGTTGAACACTTGTACCTAATGTATTAACTGTTTTTATTATGGTTTTTAGGATATTAGTGATATCCAGATTAAGAAACTAAATAGGATAAAAAGTAAGAAAATATGATAAGTGTTAACAACCATGTTATTAATTCATAGTTACAAACATTTCTATTAATAAACTCTTGTTTTACACTTTTGATCCAAATCTTTTTTATACCGAACAGAATAAGCTTTATTTTTCAGTTTTAATATTTAGTTCACATATCATCGAACTTCAGGTTATACCATTTGGCCAGTCACTCAAACCCTAGTTGTTTGCGCCCACAAACACCATTATAAACCACCCATCATCGTCTTGGTAGCCCTAAAATGGAAGGTAGAAACAAAGCGAGGATTAAATATGATCAAAGTCGATGTTACCCGAAGCTACAGACAGAGTGTTCATCAGCTAAAATGGTGGTAAGCGATAGCGATGGTGGAGGCGGTAGACTTCTCCGAAACACTCTCCTTCTTCATAGCATTCTTTTCTCTTACACAAAACAGAAGAGAGTTTCATGCTATAAGACTAACAGCATAGAGTACAAAACTGTATTTAAATGTACATCACAAATAACATTAATGTACAACTCAATATGCACCAAATAATTGATAATTAGTAATTTTTATTATAAATTAAATTACCGGTATTATAAGCTCTTTTATGATTTTGACAATATTACTTTTTTTTAAAACTCAATACACTTGTCATATGGTAACAAAAATTTCTTACCGTAAAAATCATTATACCAATCAATATACTACTAACTCGAAGATCATGAATAACATAATTTTACACTAAACATTTGGACTTCAAATTGGTTAGAGGTAGAAAATAGTAAAAGTTCCAATAAATTCAACCTTAGTATCTCTACTTGGTCGAATTAAACACTTAGGATATCATAAATTTATCTATTTCATCTTTTTATTCTTAAATCTTTTCTCTTTCACATCAATGTCATATATGTTAGATCTTTTTAATCTCTTCTCTCCCATCTCTAAACCCGTTTCTCTCCCATCTCCAAACCCATGGTATCCAACTTTCCATCCACAAATCACTTTTCAATTAATTAGTTAAATTACTCGAAATTAACATAGAAACTAGAAATAATTTAAAGATATAGAACTTCTAAATAAACAAACATTTTATTAATTAAAACAATTGAAAAAACTAAATAAAAGCATAAATAATAAACTACTAGTATGGATTAGGTACGCATGTATTTGCAATATATTCCAAGAGATTATTGATGTCGTTGTGGGTTTTTTGGCAACGCAATTCCATAAGAATATCATCATTTACTTCTTCAGCAGTTGAAAGATCGATTTTTATACAAGACATATCGTTGCACATCATTCTTAAAAAAATTATTGTGTAATATAAAGTAAGCATATGGGTGGTAAGATCCCAAACTCATACTGTTTAGCCTAATTACATCGCTCCTTAAATATTATTTGAACATAATTACACACTTTAATAGTTTAATGTATCTATTTTATAGAAATCTAATATGACAGTCAAAAACAGTAAATGCCCATTATATCTAATCTCAAAATAGGAATATATTAGAAATTCATATCATTCAAAATAGCTGAAAAAATAAACTTCAATAAAGCAAACAAGCTTCTTTTGTAACTGGATCTTTTGTTCAAATATGACAGCCAAAAACAGTAAATGCAGAAGTTGACCATGGTGGTTGGTCAACTTGACCCGTGAGGTTCACTTGTTCATCCCAGTTGCATTCTTCACTGCCTCGGTTGCGTCTTGCGCCTTTTCCTTCATCTGTTGTCCAGCCTGCATAAACATTCACTTCAATAAGAATTAAAGATACAAACCAAATCTTTATATATCATCTACAATGATCAAATGTAATAATTAGTACAAAAACTAGAAGAAAAATCGAACAATAGACCTGTTGCATCGAATCTTGGGCGGAGTGTGCAGCGCTGCTAGCTTTGTCTTGAGCGGCATGCGCAACATTGCTAGCTTTGTCCATCATCTGGCTGCCTTTTTCCTGACAACAAACAACGGTTAACATCAATGGCAGACATATAACACGTCCACGTATTCAATACATAACCAATTTGATACATTGGCGACTTCTGCTAGTCAAACTAGCAAAACATCATCAAACCAAAACTCTCCCAAATTCACACCAGAAACCATCATTCATTACAAAACAACAATAATTCATCGTTAAAGCATCTATATGGTTCTTACTGATCTTTATGTAAAGTTAGTTTTATATTAGACGAACCTCTACATAGTATGCGCGCGCCTATGTATATGTAAGAAAGAAAGATATTAGAATTAACCTCAGCGTGCGCCTTAGCCTGGCCAGCTTGGTGCTCTATACTCTGAGAGTTGTTCATCGTGTTCTTCTGAGATTGATGTTTGTTGTTTATAAAATGTAAGATGAAAGTTAAAGGAAACAAATAGATTGTGTTGATCAAAAACTACGAATAGTGTTGGTTATATATAGCTTACCGGATCAAACAAACTGGTGACATGTGTGATTTCTATTTTCAGGAAACAGTTACACATGTTCGTCGGTTAAGGAACGTTTATGGAGACCGAATGTCTGATAAAACAAGACCACAAGTTTGATAGATCAGAGAGAGATAATAGGAAGAAGTTGGACTGGATCTTTTATATTTTTAGAAACTGAAGTTTCTTTCATAACTCCCTAACAAAATTTACTACAATTTGAAGGTTGTTATTATAAATTCCATTTATGGGAACTATTACACTCAAATGCAGTATCATTGTACTAGAAACTCATAAAAGAACAATTTTTTCCACTTTCTTTTAACAATCTGTTTGCATCAGTAATCCTGTCATCGTCACTTAAATTTCTTAAAATTGTGTTATGAGCAAGATCCAGGGAGTTAACAAACCTTCAGCTTCCATTTGCTCACACAAGCACATAGCTTTATCATAACTATTCACTCTACAATACCCGTTGATCAGTATAGTGTATGTTACATGATTTCGGGTAATTCCTTTGATTTCCTTAATCATTGTTAAAGCCTTCTTTATTCAACCTTGTTTACAGTACTCATGGATCAATGAATTAAAGGTAACAATGTCCGCATTTAAAATTCTTGCAATATGACGATGTTTATGTATTATACGTAAAAAAGATCAGGAGATACACATCTAAACTCCATTTTCTTATATAACTTCCACACTGTATGTAGCGTTAAGCCATGGACCCTCATATGCTCGAACGCTTGAATTGCATTGTGGGTCATCACAGTTAATAGTCAGCTCATTTTAAACAAGATAAAGTCTCTCAAAGCATTGTGATCTCAAGCAGTTGGTGTGCACTTCTGAAGTCATTGTTTTGTTAGAAGATATTGCTCTCGAGCAGTTGGTGTGCGCTTCTGAAGTCGTTTTGTTAGAAGAGCGCAAATGACTCGTTTAGATTATTGGTTTACACAACTCTAAGTATACCCAGGTCAGAATAAATGTATTTGGACTGAACTTACACGTACTGTAATTCTATATAACATGCTGAAATTGTATCATTCAGATATTAACTGTGAAATTTTAGCGGACCATGTTAACTAGAAACCTGAAACTGAACAACAGAACATATCAAACAAATGAACATGCCAACTTAGATATATAACAAGTCATCAATCACGATACAGTTTTCTTGAAACGATCATGAAACAGTAACTAAAAAGAAAACAAAGGACCAAACGGATAGAAAATACATAACCACGGGTAGCAAGAATAGCCCCTCAGTTCATCAACTATTAACTCCAGTCAGATGCAAACAGTAACTGCATCAGCAACACAACCACCAGATTTGAAATCAAACTCCATATCATTTTGCCAACACCGCATTACTCAATCCTCATTCTCAGTTTCACTCCAACACCTATGCAGAGTCGACCGTGGTGACTCACAACAACTTCCTCCACGCACAAAACCATAGTAAGCCATCGACCCACCTCCGTAGCCCAAAACTTCAAACTTTGTTTCTTCAACACCATACCCTTTTGTTGTAAAACCGATTCAAAGAAAGAACGAAATTGACAATGAATCCACTATTGAAATGATTCAAATGTTAATGAATACTGAAAACAATTGAGAACTGAGAAAATTATCTAAAAATGAATTGAAAATTTAATTCTCTTCTAAAACAGCAACTAATCCTTATATACACGAATCAGACTTAACAAACATAACAACCTATTTACACTTTACCCCCTTTATGTTAAGGAAACATATCTTCCGAAGGTAAACTTAACTTCTGAATTATGGAAATACTTCCGAAGCAAACACTCTTCTTCCGAAGAATAAACCAGCTTCTTCCGAAGCCAACAATATTTTCTTCCGAAGTAGTCTTATTGATTCTATGATCAACTCTAACTTCTCACAATCTCCACCTTTAGAGTATGCATCATAAAACACCAATAATAACATCAACCAATACCAAGCTTTGTAACACAAAACTCAAATTTAGAACCTGACACCACTTTTGTAAAAATATCTGCAAGATTCTCATCTGTTCCAACTTGCTTTACCAGAACTTCTTTATTACTAATCATTTCACAAATAAAATGCAATCTAACATGAATATGTTTTGTCCTTTCATGAAAGACTGTTCTTAGCAAGTTGTACAGCACCTTGATTATCACAAAATACCATTGTATCAAACAATCTCATTCCTAACTCGTAACCAGTCTTTGTAACCACAATGACTCTTTTATAGCTTCAGTTAGAGCCATATACTCTGCTTGGTAGTAGACAATGCAACCACATGTTGCAACTGTGCCTTCCAGCTTACCACATTGCCCATCACTCTGAACACATACCCGTGATGGATCTTCCCTTGTCAAGGTCTTTCGCAAAATCAGAATCAACATACCCATCAATTCTATCTCGACCTTCACCTTCCTTCAGACCAAAAAACAAACTCCAATCTTTAGTAAGCTTAAGATATCTAAGAATCCATTTAACAGCATCCCAATGAACTCTTCCAGGTGATGAAATAAACCTACTAACCAGGCTTACATCATAAGCCAAATCAGGTCTAGTGCACACTATTAGATACATAAGACTTCCACTACATTAGCATATGGCACCTTCTCCATATATGACAATTCATCTTCAGTACAAGGACTATCTTCCATGGACAACTTGAAATGAGCCCCAATAAGAGTTTTAACACCCTTACACTCATGCATACCATAAAGCTTCAAAACTTTATTTGCATAATAAGTTTGTGACAACTTCAGCTGCCTAGAACTCCTATCTCTGGTAATCTCCATTCCCAAAATCTTCCGAGCATTACCAAGTTCCTTCATTTCAAACTCCATCATGAGTAACTTTTTTGTAGCTTCAATCTCATCTTGTACCTTACATGCAACCAGCATATCATCTACATACAACAACAAATACAAATAATCCCCGCTAGAACATCCTATGATAAACACAACTATCATAGTCACTCCTAGTAAAACCATGAGTCACTACAAACTCATCAAACGCTTGTACCACTGTCTTGGTGACTGCTTCAGACCATACAGTGACCTCTTAACAAACCAACACACTTATCCTCCTTACCTTTAACCTCAAAACCCATAGGTTGCTTCATATAAATCTTTTCATCCAAGAACCCATGTAAAAATGTTGTCTTAACATCTAGTTGTTCCACTCTAAATCAAGAGCAGCTGCAATTAACATAATTATACGAATAGAAGTATGCTTTACTACTAGTGAAAAGATCTCATTATAGTCAATACCTTCCCTTTGAGTAAATCCTCTAGCTACTAGCCGAGCTTTGAATCTAGGACCCTCTGCACCAGAAACACCATCCTTGACTTTATACAGCCACTTACAAGCTACCAGCTTTTGTTCTACTGGCTTATCAACCAATTCCCATGTTCATTTTTCTCCAGGGAATTCATCTCCTTAACCATAGCATCATGCCACTTTTCACTTTCATTTGATGACATAGCCTCATCAAAACTCAAAGGTTCATAGATACTCTCTTCCTCAGCAGTTATGAAGGCAACAGCTGACACATCATGACCTACCTGTATCTGAGAGGGTCTACAACCTTTCTTCTAGGTCTATCTTTGGCAATACTATGAGTAGTATGAGACTCAGGATTCACTTCACATTCAATCCACTGCTTGACCCAGCAGTCTTGTCTGAATCATCCTCATACTCCACCTCAATCTTAACTTTCTCTAGAGACTGAGACTGGATGTTACACTTACCACATCCTTATATACCATGCCTTCTTGGAACTCTACATCCTTGCTTACTATTACCCGAGGTCCTTCTCCTTCCAACCTCCATATTTGATACCCCTTGACACCCTCAGGGTACCCCAACAGAATACCCTTTTGAGCCCTTGCATCAAGCTTATCCTGACTAACATGAAAGTAGACCGATGACCCAATCACCCTCAAATGGCTACAATCAGGTTTAACACATGTCCACATCCTCCTTAGGAATCTCATACCCAAAGCTGTAGATGGAGATCTGTTAATCAGATAAGCTACAGATGTAACCAATTCACCCCAAAAGCCTTTTGGAACCCAGCATTAATCCTCATGCATCTAAGCCTTTCCAACAATGTTCTGTTCATCCTTTCAGCCAACCCATTTTGTTGAGGAGTACCGGGTACAGTAAGATGTCTGGCTATCCCCTGAGTTCTACAAAACTCATTGAACTCACTATTACAGAATTCAAGCCCATTATCAGTCCTCAATTTCTTGACCTTCCTCTCACATTGAGTTTCTACTAGAGTTTTCCACTCTACAAACTTCTTAAAAGCTTCATTCTTATGCTTAAGAACATACACCCAAACTCTTCGAGAGTAATCATCTATGATAGACAATAAATAACTAGCTCCACCTATAGTACTAGTTCTGGCAGGCCCCCACAAGTTAGAATGAACATAGTCTAACACATTAGTATAAATGTGTTTACCAATCTTGAATTGAACCCTCTTACTTTTACCCAAAACACATGTCTCACAGAACCTTACATCATTCACCTTGAACTCACTAATGATGCCTTGTTTCCGTAATTCAATGAGACCCTGTTCACTAAGATGACCAAATCTCTTATGCTTTACTTCACCATGATCTTCCATCTTCAACTCTTTAAAGAACTCTTTGACAGGAGTCATATGAAAAGAACACCAGAGTCAAGTATCCATTCACTCATGCCTTCATCACAAGACACATTCAGAACATCAGAGCTGTCATAGCCATCCAACGATCCTTCTGATACATGGCTATTTTGCCCCTTTCCTGAACTTGACTCAGTCCTTTCTTCCTCCTCTCGGGTAGTCTTTCTTGAGGTGTTTTTCCGAATTGCACACATAGCACCTTCGTTTGGTTCTTGATCTTGATCTAACTTGGCTCTTTCCTTTAGACGACCTTTGTTCTGATCTCTACGCATAACCATGCCATCACTTGAATCTTCTTGCACATCACTCCTTTTCTTCAATTCTTGGAATCATGGCTGCAAGGACCTCATCCATTGATAACGTCTCTCGACCATACATCAATGTATCAACAAAGTGTTCATATGACTTTGGCAACGAAGTCAAGAAGATGATAGCTTGGTCTTCATCTCTCAATTTTGTGTCAATGTTTTCAAGATCCAAGATAAGTTTGTTAAACTCATCTGTGTGATCCTCCAAAGTCTTGTTTGCCGCCATGTGGAACGTATACAAACGTTTCTTTAGGTACAGTCGATTTGCCAACGACTTAGTCATGTACAAGCTTTCAAGTTTCGTCCAGATTCCGACAGCCGAGTCTTCCTTCGACACTTCTCGAAGAACCCGATCTCCCAAGGACAAAATTATTGCAATGTGTGCCTTCTCCATGATCTCATGCTTCTCTTTCTCTGTCAAATCTGCCGGCAACTTTGCCTGCCCTGCAAGCGCTCCCACCAATCCCTGGTGTACAAGCAGGGCTCGCATCTTGACACGCCAAACCCGAAATCATTCTTCCCATCGAACTTTTCAAGATCGAACTTGTGGACACCATCTTTGATTCTTCAATTTCCCTTCTGATCACAGCCGTGATCTTCTTCTTTCTTCAATGAGCCGAACTTGGCTCTGATACCAATTGTTGTAAAACGATTCAAAGAAAGAACGAAATTGACAATGAATCCACTATTGAAATGATTCAAATGTTAATGAATACTGAAAACAATTGAGAACTGAGAAAATTATCTAAAAATGAATTGAAAATTTAATTCTCTTCTAAAACAGCAACTAATCCTATATACACGAATCAGACTTAACAAACATAACAAACTATTTACACTTTACCCCCTTTATGTTAAGGAAACATATCTTCCGAAGGTAAACTTAACTTCTGAAGTTATGGAAATACTTCCGAAGCAAACACTCTTCTTCCGAAGAATAAACCAGCTTCTTCCGAAGCCAACAATATTTTCTTCCGAAGTAGTCTTATTGATTCTATGATCAACTCTAACTTCTCACAATCTCCACCTTTAGAGTATGCATCATAAAACACCAATAATAACATCAACCAATACCAAGCTTTGTAACACAAAACTCAAATTTAGAACCTGACACCACTTTTGTAAAAATATCTGCAAGATTCTCATCTGTTCCAACTTGCTTTACCAGAACTTTATTACTAATCATTTCACAATAAATGCAATCTAACATGAATATGTTTTGTCCTTCATGAAAGACACTGTTCTTAGCAAGTTGTACAGCACCTTGATTATCACAAAATACCATTGTATCAAACAATCTCATCCTAACTCAGTAACCAGTCTTTGTAACCACAATGACTCTTTTATAGCTTCAGTTAGAGCCATATACTCTGCTTTGGTAGTAGACAATGCAACCACATGTTGCAACTGTGCCTTCCAGCTTACCACATTGCCCATCACTCTGAACACATACCCTGTGATGGATCTTCCCTTGTCAAGGTCTTTCGCAAAATCAGAATCAACATACCCATCAATTCTATCTCGACCTTCACCTTCTTCAGACCAAAAAACAAACTCCAATCTTTAGTAAGCTTAAGATATCTAAGAATCCATTTAACAGCATCCCAATGAACTCTTCCAGGTGATGAAATAAACCTACTAACCGGCTTACATCATAAGCCAAATCAGGTCTAGTGCACACTATTAGATACATAAGACTTCCCACTACATTAGCATATGGCACCTTCTCCATATATGACAATTCATCTTCAGTACAAGGACTATCTTCCATGGACAACTTGAAATGAGCCCCAATAAGAGTTTTAACACCCTTACACTCATGCATACCATAAAGCTTCAAAACTTTATTTGCATAATAAGTTTGTGACAACTTCAGCTGCCTAGAACTCCTATCTCTGGTAATCTCCATTCCAAAATCTTCCGAGCATTACCAAGTTCCTTCATTTCAAACTCCATCATGAGTAACTTTTTTGTAGCTTCAATCTCATCTTGTACCTTACATGCAACCAGCATATCATCTACATACAACAACAAATACAAATAATCCCCGCTAGAACATCTCCTATGATAAACACAACTATCATAGTCACTCCTAGTAAAACCATGAGTCACTACAAACTCATCAAACCGCTTGTACCACTGTCTTGGTGACTGCTTCAGACCATACAGTGACCTCTTTAACAAACACACTTATCCTCCTTACTTTAACCTCAAAACCCATAGGTTGCTTCATATAAATCTTTTCATCCAAGAACCCATGTAAAAATGTTGTCTTAACATCTAGTTGTTCCAACTCTAAATCAAGAGCAGCTGCAATTAACATAATTATACGAATAGAAGTATGCTTTACTACTAGTGAAAAGATCTCATTATAGTCAATACCTTCCCTTGAGTAAATCCTCTAGCTACTAGCCGAGCTTTGAATCTAGGACCCTCTGCACCAGAAACACCATCCTTGACTTTATACAGCCACTTACAAGCTACCAGCTTTTGTTCTACTGGCTTATCAACCAATTCCCATGTTTCATTTTTCTCCAGGGAATTCATCTCCTTAACCATAGCATCATGCCACTTTTCACTTTCATTTGATGACATAGCCTCATCAAAACTCAAAGGTTCATAGATACTCTCTTCCTCAGCAGTTATGAAGGCAACAGCTGACACATCATGACCCTACCTGTATCTGAGAGGGTCTACAACCTTTCTTCTAGGTCTATCTTTGGCAATACTATGAGTAGTATGAGACTCAGGATTCACTTCACATTCAATCCCACTGCTTGACCCAGCAGTCTTGTCTGAATCATCCTCATACTCCACCTCAATCTTAACTTTCTCTAGAGACTGAGACTGGATGTTAACACTTACCACATCCTTATATACCATGCCTTCTTGGAACTCTACATCCTTGCTTACTATTACCCGAGGTCCTTCTCCTTCCAACCTCCATATTTGATACCCCTGACACCCTCAGGGTACCCCAACAGAATACCCTTTTGAGCCCTTGCATCAAGCTTATCCTGACTAACATGAAAGTAGACCGATGACCCAATCACCCTCAAATGGCTACAATCAGGTTTAACACATGTCCACATCTCCTTAGGAATCTTCATACCCAAAGCTGTAGATGGAGATCTGTTAATCAGATAAGCTACAGATGTAACCAATTCACCCCAAAAGCCTTTTGGAAACCCAGCATTAATCCTCATGCATCTAAGCCTTTCCAACAATGTTCTGTTCATCCTTTCAGCCAACCCATTTTGTTGAGGAGTACGGGTACAGTAAGATGTCTGGCTATCCCCTGAGTTCTACAAAACTCATTGAACTCACTATTACAGAATTCAAGCCCATTATCAGTCCTCAATTTCTGACCTTCCTCTCACATTGAGTTTCTACTAGAGTTTTCCACTCTACAAACTTCTTAAAAGCTTCATTCTTATGCTTAAGAACATACACCCAAACTCTTCGAGAGAGTAATCATCTATGATAGACAATAAATAACTAGCTCCACCTATAGTACTAGTTCTGGCAGGCCCCCACAAGTTAGAATGAACATAGTCTAACACATTAGTATAAATGTGTTTACCAATCTTGAATTGAACCCTCTTACTTTTACCCAAACACACATGTCTCACAGAACCTTACATCATTCACCTTGAACTCACTAATGATGCCTTGTTTCCGTAATTCAATGAGACCCTGTTCACTAAGATGACCAAATCTCTTATGCTTTACTTCACCATGATCTTCCATCTTCAACTCTTTAAAGAACTCTTTGACAGGAGTCATATGAAAAGAACACCCAGAGTCAAGTATCCATTCACTCATGCCTTCATCACAAGACACATTCAGAACATCAGAGCTGTCATAGCCATCCAACGATCCTTCTGATACATGGCTATTTTGCCCCTTTCCTGAACTTGACTCAGCTCCTTTCTTCCTCCTCTCCGGGTAGTCTTTCTTGAGGTGTTTTTCGAATTGCACACATAGCACCTTCGTTTGGTTCTTGATCTTGATCTAACTTGGCTCTTTCCTTTAGACGACCTTTGTTCTGATCTCCTACGCATAACCATGCCATCACTTGAATCTTCTTGCACATCACTCCTTTTCTTCAATTCTTTGGAATTCATGGCTGCAAGGACCTCATCCATTGATAACGTCTCTCGACCATACATCAATGTATCAACAAAGTGTTCATATGACTTTGGCAACGAAGTCAAGAAGATGATAGCTTGGTCTTCATCTCTCAATTTTGTGTCAATGTTTTCAAGATCCAAGATAAGTTTGTTAAACTCATCTGTGTGATCCTCCAAAGTCTTGTTTGCCGCCATGTGGAACGTATACAAACGTTTCTTTAGGTACAGTCGATTTGCCAACGACTTAGTCATGTACAAGCTTTCAAGTTTCGTCCAGATTCCGACAGCCGAGTCTTCCTTCGACACTTCTCGAAGAACCCGATCTCCCAAGGACAAAATTATTGCAATGTGTGCCTTCTCCATGATCTCATGCTTCTCTTTCTCTGTCAAATCTGCGGCAACTTTGCCTGCCCTGCAAGCGCTCCCACCAATCCCTGGTGTACAAGCAGGGCTCGCATCTTGACACGCCATAACCCGAAATCATTCTTCCCATCGAACTTTTCAAGATCGAACTTCGTGGACACCATCTTTGATTCTTCAATTTCCCTTCTGATCACAGCCGTGATCTTCTTCTTTCTTCAATTGAGCCGAACTTGGCTCTGATACCAATGTTGTAAAACCGATTCAAAGAAAGAACGAAATTGACAATGAATCCACTATTGAAATGATTCAAATGTTAATGAATACTGAAAACAATTGAGAACTGAGAAAATTATCTAAAAATGAATTGAAAATTTAATTCTCTTCTAAAACAGCAACTAATCCTTATATACACGAATCAGACTTAACAAACATAACAACCTATTTACACTTTACCCCCTTTATGTTAAGGAAACATATCTTCCGAAGGTAAACTTAACTTCTGAAGTTATGGAAATACTTCCGAAGCAAACACTCTTCTTCCGAAGAATAAACCAGCTTCTTCCGAAGCCAACAATATTTTCTTCCGAAGTAGTCTTATTGATTCTATGATCAACTCTAACTTCTCACAATCTCCACCTTTAGAGTATGCATCATAAAACACCAATAATAACATCAACCAATACCAAGCTTTGTAACACAAAACTCAAATTTAGAACTGACACCACTTTTGTAAAAATATCTGCAAGATTCTCATCTGTTCCAACTTGCTTTACCAGAACTTTATTACTAATCATTTCACAAATAAAATGCAATCTAACATGAATATGTTTTGTCCTTTCATGAAAGACACTGTTCTTAGCAAGTTGTACAGCACCTTGATTATCACAAAATACCATTGTATCAAACAATCTCATTCCTAACTCAGTAACCAGTCTTTGTAACCACAATGACTCTTTTATAGCTTCAGTTAGAGCCATATACTCTGCTTTGGTAGTAGACAATGCAACCACATGTTGCAACTGTGCCTTCCAGCTTACCACATGCCCATCACTGAACACATACCCTGTGATGGATCTTCCCTTGTCAAGGTCTTTCGCAAAATCAGAATCAACATACCCATCAATTCTATCTCGACTTCACCTTCCTTCAGACAAAAAAACACAAACTCCAATCTTTAGTAAGCTTAAGATATCTAAGAATCCATTTAACAGCATCCCAATGAACTCTTCCAGGTGATGAAATAAACCTACTAACCAGGCTTACATCATAAGCCAAATCAGGTCTAGTGCACACTATTAGATACATAAGACTTCCCACTACATTAGCATATGGCACCTTCTCCATATATGACAATTCATCTTCAGTACAAGGACTATCTTCCATGGACAACTTGAAATGAGCCCCAATAAGAGTTTTAACACCCTTACACTCATGCATACCATAAAGCTTCAAAACTTTATTTGCATAATAAGTTTGTGACAACTTCAGCTGCCTAGAACTCCTATCTCTGGTAATCTCCATTCCCAAAATCTTCCGAGCATTACCAAGTTCCTTCATTTCAAACTCCATCATGAGTAACTTTTTTGTAGCTTCAATCTCATCTTGTACCTTACATGCAACCAGCATATCATCTACATACAACAACAAATACAAATAATCCCCGCTAGAACATCTCCTATGATAAACACAACTATCATAGTCACTCCTAGTAAAACCATGAGTCACTACAAACTCATCAAACCGCTTGTACCACTGTCTTGGTGACTGCTTCAGACCATACAGTGACCTCTTTAACAAACACACTTTATCCTCCTTACCTTTAACCTCAAAACCCATAGGTTGCTTCATATAAATCTTTTCATCCAAGAACCCATGTAAAAATGTTGTCTTAACATCTAGTTGTTCCAACTCTAAATCAAGAGCAGCTGCAATTAACATAATTATACGAATAGAAGTATGCTTTACTACTAGTGAAAAGATCTCATTATAGTCAATACCTTCCCTTTGAGTAAATCCTCTAGCTACTAGCCGAGCTTTGAATCTAGGACCCTCTGCACCAGAAACACCATCCTTGACTTTATACAGCCACTTACAAGCTACCAGCTTTTGTTCTACTGGCTTATCAACCAATTCCCATGTTTCATTTTTCTCCAGGGAATTCATCTCCTTAACCATAGCATCATGCCACTTTTCACTTTCATTGATGACATAGCCCATCAAAACTCAAAGGTTCATAGATACTCTCTTCCTCAGCAGTTATGAAGGCAACAGCTGACAATCATGACCCTACCTGTATCTGAGAGGGTCTACAACCTTTCTTCTAGGTCTATCTTTGGCAATACTAGAGTAGTATGAGACTCAGGATTCACTTCACATTCAATCCCACTGCTTGACCCAGCAGTCTTGTCTGAATCATCCTCATACTCCACCTCAATCTTAACTTTCTCTAGAGACTGAGACTGGATGTTAACACTTACCACATCCTTATATACCATGCCTTCTTGGAACTCTACATCCTTGCTTACTATTACCCGAGGTCCTTCTCCTTCCAACCTCCATATTTGATACCCCTTGACACCCTCAGGGTACCCCAACAGAATACCCTTTTGAGCCTTGCATCAAGCTTATCCTGACTAACATGAAAGTAGACCGATGACCCAATCACCCTCAAATGGCTACAATCAGGTTTAACACATGTCCACATCTCCTTAGGAATCTTCATACCCAAAGCTGTAGATGGAGATCTGTTAATCAGATAAGCTACAGATGTAACCAATTCACCCCAAAAGCCTTTTGGAAACCCAGCATTAATCCTCATGCATCTAAGCCTTTCCAACAATGTTCTGTTCATCCTTTCAGCCAACCATTTTGTTGAGGAGTACCGGTACAGTAAGATGTCTGGCTATCCCCTGAGTTCTACAAAACTCATTGAACTCACTATTACAGAATTCAAGCCCATTATCAGTCCTCAATTTCTTGACCTTCCTCTCACATTGAGTTTCTACTAGAGTTTTCCACTCTACAAACTTCTTAAAAGCTTCATTCTTATGCTTAAGAACATACACCCAAACTCTTCGAGAGTAATCATCTATGATAGACATAATAACTAGCTCCACCTATAGTACTAGTTCTGGCAGGCCCCCACAAGTTAGAATGAACATAGTCTAACACATTAGTATAAATGTGTTTACCAATCTTGAATTGAACCCTCTTACTTTTACCCAAAACACATGTCTCACAGAACCTTACATCATTCACCTTGAACTCACTAATGATGCCTTGTTTCCGTAATTCAATGAGACCCTGTTCACTAAGATGACCAAATCTCTTATGCTTTACTTCACCATGATCTTCCATCTTCAACTCTTTAAAGAACTCTTTGACAGGAGTCATATGAAAAGAACACCCAGAGTCAAGTATCCATTCACTCATGCCTTCATCACAAGACACATTCAGAACATCAGAGCTGTCATAGCCATCCAACGATCCTTCTGATACATGGCTATTTTGCCCCTTTCCTGAACTTGACTCAGCTCCTTTCTCTTCTCCTCCTCTCGGGTAGTCTTTCTTGAGGTGTTTTTCCGAATTGCACACATAGCACCTTCGTTTGGTTCTTGATCTTGATCTAACTTGGCTCTTTCCTTTAGACGACTTTGTTCTGATCTCCTACGCATAACCATGCCATCACTTGAATCTTCTTGCACATCACTCCTTTTCTTCAATTCTTTGGAATTCATGGCTGCAAGGACCTCATCCATTGATAACGTCTCTCGACCATACATCAATGTATCAACAAAGTGTTCATATGACTTTGGCAACGAAGTCAAGAAGATGATAGCTTGGTCTTCATCTCTCAATTTTGTGTCAATGTTTTCAAGATCCAAGATAAGTTTGTTAAACTCATCTGTGTGATCCTCCAAAGTCTTGTTTGCCGCCATGTGGAACGTATACAAACGTTTCTTTAGGTACAGTCGATTTGCCAACGACTTAGTCATGTACAAGCTTTCAAGTTTCGTCCAGATTCCGACAGCCGAGTCTTCCTTCGACACTTCTCGAAGAACCCGATCTCCCAAGGACAAAATTATTGCAATGTGTGCCTTCTCCATGATCTCATGCTTCTCTTTCTCTGTCAAATCTGCCGGCAACTTTGCCTGCCCTGCAAGCGCTCCCACCAATCCCTGGTGTACAAGCAGGGCTCGCATCTTGACACGCCATAACCCGAAATCATTCTTCCCATCGAACTTTTCAAGATCGAACTTCGTGGACACCATCTTTGATTCTTCAATTTCCCTTCTGATCACAGCCGTGATCTTCTTCTTTCTTCAATTGAGCCGAACTTGGCTCTGATACCAATTGTTGTAAAACCGATTCAAAGAAAGAACGAAATTGACAATGAATCCACTATTGAAATGATTCAAATGTTAATGAATACTGAAAACAATTGAGAACTGAGAAAATTATCTAAAAATGAATTGAAAATTTAATTCTCTTCTAAAACAGCAACTAATCCTTATATACACGAATCAGACTTAACAAACATAACAACCTATTTACACTTTACCCCCTTTATGTTAAGGAAACATATCTTCCGAAGGTAAACTTAACTTCTGAAGTTATGGAAATACTTCCGAAGCAAACACTCTTCTTCCGAAGAATAAACCAGCTTCTTCCGAAGCCAACATATTTTCTTCCGAAGTAGTCTTATTGATTCTATGATCAACTCTAACTTCTCACAATCTCCACCTTTAGAGTATGCATCATAAAACACCAATAATAACATCAACCAATACCAAGCTTTGTAACACAAAACTCAAATTTAGAACCTGACACCACTTTTGTAAAAATATCTGCAAGATTCTCATCTGTTCCAACTTGCTTTACCAGAACTTTATTACTAATCATTTCACAAATAAAATGCAATCTAACATGAATATGTTTTGTCCTTTCATGAAAGACACTGTTCTTAGCAAGTTGTACAGCACCTTGATTATCACAAAATACCATTGTATCAACAATCTCATTCCTAACTCAGTAACCAGTCTTTGTAACCACAATGACTCTTTTATAGCTTCAGTTAGAGCCATATACTCTGCTTTGGTAGTAGACAATGCAACCACATGTTGCAACTGTGCCTTCCAGCTTACCACATTGCCCATCACTCTGAACACATACCCTGTGATGGATCTTCCCTTGTCAAGGTCTTTCGCAAAATCAGAATCAACATACCCATCAATTCTATCTCGACCTTCACCTTCCTTCAGACCAAAAAACAAACTCCATCTTTAGTAAGCTTAAGATATCTAAGAATCCATTTAACAGCATCCCAATGAACTCTTCCAGGTGATGAAATAAACCTACTAACCAGGCTTACATCATAAGCCAAATCAGGTCTAGTGCACACTATAGATACATAAGACTTCCCACTACATTAGCATATGGCACCTTCTCCATATATGACAATTCATCTTCAGTACAAGGACTATCTTCCATGGACAACTTGAAATGAGCCCCAATAAGAGTTTTAACACCCTTACACTCATGCATACCATAAAGCTTCAAAACTTATTTGCATAATAAGTTTGTGACAACTTCAGCTGCCTAGAACTCCTATCTCTGGTAATCTCCATTCCCAAAATCTTCCGAGCATTACCAAGTTCCTTCATTTCAAACTCCATCATGAGTAACTTTTTTGTAGCTTCAATCTCATCTTGTACCTTACATGCAACCAGCATATCATCTACATACAACAACAAATACAAATAATCCCCGCTAGAACATCTCCTATGATAAACACAACTATCATAGTCACTCCTAGTAAAACCATGAGTCACTACAAACTCATCAAACCGCTTGTACCACTGTCTTGGTGACTGCTTCAGACCATACAGTGACCTCTTTAACAAACACACTTTATCCTCCTTACCTTTAACCTCAAAACCCATAGGTTGCTTCATATAAATCTTTTCATCCAAGAACCCATGTAAAAATGTTGTCTTAACATCTAGTTGTTCCAACTCTAAATCAAGAGCAGCTGCAATTAACATAATTATACGAATAGAAGTATGCTTTACTACTAGTGAAAAGATCTCATTATAGTCAATACCTTCCCTTTGAGTAAATCCTCTAGCTACTAGCCGAGCTTTGAATCTAGGACCCTCTGCACCAGAAACACCATCCTTGACTTTATACAGCCACTTACAAGCTACCAGCTTTTGTTCTACTGGCTTATCAACCAATTCCCATGTTTCATTTTTCTCCAGGGAATTCATCTCCTTAACCATAGCATCATGCCACTTTTCACTTTCATTTGATGACATAGCCTCATCAAAACTCAAAGGTTCATAGATACTCTCTTCCTCAGCAGTTATGAAGGCAACAGCTGACACATCATGACCCTACCTGTATCTGAGAGGGTCTACAACCTTTCTTCTAGGTCTATCTTTGGCAATACTATGAGTAGTATGAGACTCAGGATTCACTTCACATTCAATCCCACTGCTTGACCCAGCAGTCTTGTCTGAATCATCCTCATACTCCACCTCAATCTTAACTTTCTCTAGAGACTGAGACTGGATGTTAACACTTACCACATCCTTATATACCATGCCTTCTTGGAACTCTACATCCTTGCTTACTATTACCCGAGGTCCTTCTCCTTCCAACCTCCATATTTGATACCCCTGACACCCTCAGGGTACCCCAACAGAATACCCTTTTGAGCCCTTGCATCAAGCTTATCCTGACTAACATGAAAGTAGACCGATGACCCAATCACCCTCAAATGGCTACAATCAGGTTTAACACATGTCCACATCTCCTTAGGAATCTTCATACCCAAAGCTGTAGATGGAGATCTGTTAATCAGATAAGCTACAGATGTACCAATTCACCCCAAAAGCCTTTTGGAAACCCAGCATTAATCCTCATGCATCTAAGCCTTTCCAACAATGTTCTGTTCATCCTTTCAGCCAACCCATTTTGTTGAGGAGTACCGGGTACAGTAAGATGTCTGGCTATCCCCTGAGTTCTACAAAACTCATTGAACTCACTATTACAGAATTCAAGCCCATTATCAGTCCTCAATTTCTTGACCTTCCTCTCACATTGAGTTTCTACTAGAGTTTTCCACTCTACAAACTTCTTAAAAGCTTCATTCTTATGCTTAAGAACATACACCCAAACTCTTCGAGAGTAATCATCTATGATAGACAATAAATAACTAGCTCCACCTATATACTAGTTCTCTGGCAGGCCCCCACAAGTTAGAATGAACATAGTCTAACACATTAGTATAAATGTGTTTACCAATCTTGAATTGAACCCTCTTACTTTTACCCAAAACACATGTCTCACAGAACCTTACATCATTCACCTTGAACTCACTAATGATGCCTTGTTTCCGTAATTCAATGAGACCCTGTTCACTAAGATGACCAAATCTCTTATGCTTTACTTCACCATGATCTTCCATCTTCAACTCTTTAAAGAACTCTTTGACAGGAGTCATATGAAAAGAACACCCAGAGTCAAGTATCCATTCACTCATGCCTTCATCACAAGACACATTCAGAACATCAGAGCTGTCATAGCCATCCAACGATCCTTCTGATACATGGCTATTTTGCCCCTTTCCTGAACTTGACTCAGCTCCTTTCTTCCTCCTCTCCGGGTAGTCTTTCTTGAGGTGTTTTTCCGAATTGCACACATAGCACCTTCGTTTGGTTCTTGATCTTGATCTAACTTGGCTCTTTCCTTTAGACGACCTTTGTTCTGATCTCCTACGCATAACCATGCCATCACTTGAATCTTCTTGCACATCACTCCTTTTCTTCAATTCTTTGGAATTCATGGCTGCAAGGACCTCATCCATTGATAACGTCTCTCGACCATACATCAATGTATCAACAAAGTGTTCATATGACTTTGGCAACGAAGTCAAGAAGATGATAGCTTGGTCTTCATCTCTCAATTTTGTGTCAATGTTTTCAAGATCCAAGATAAGTTTGTTAAACTCATCTGTGTGATCCTCCAAAGTCTTGTTTGCCGCCATGTGGAACGTATACAAACGTTTCTTTAGGTACAGTCGATTTGCCAACGACTTAGTCATGTACAAGCTTTCAAGTTTCGTCCAGATTCCGACAGCCGAGTCTTCCTTCGACACTTCTCGAAGAACCCGATCTCCCAAGGACAAAATTATTGCAATGTGTGCCTTCTCCATGATCTCATGCTTCTCTTTCTCTGTCAAATCTGCCGGCAACTTTGCCTGCCCTGCAAGCGCTCCCACCAATCCCTGGTGTACAAGCAGGGCTCGCATCTACACGCCATAACCCGAAATCATTCTTCCCATCGAACTTTTCAAGATCGAACTTCGTGGACACCATCTTTGATTCTTCAATTTCCCTTCTGATCACAGCCGTGATCTTCTTCTTTCTTCAATTGAGCCGAACTTGGCTCTGATACCAATTGTTGTAAAACCGATTCAAAGAAGAACGAAATTGACAATGAATCCACTATTGAAATGATTCAAATGTTAATGAATACTGAAAACATTGAGAACTGAGAAAATTATCTAAAAATGAATTGAAAATTTAATTCTCTTCTAAAACAGCAACTAATCCTTATATACACGAATCAGACTTAACAAACATAACACCTATTTACACTTTACCCCCTTTATGTTAAGGAAACATATCTTCCGAAGGTAAACTTAACTTCTGAAGTTATGGAAATACTTCCGAAGCAAACACTCTTCTTCCGAAGAATAAACCAGCTTCTTCCGAAGCCAACAATTTTCTTCCGAAGTAGTCTTATTGATTCTATGATCAACTCTAACTTCTCACAATCTCCACCTTTAGAGTATGCATCATAAAACACCAATAATAACATCAACCAATACCAAGCTTTGTAACACAAAACTCAAATTTAGAACCTGACACCACTTTTGTAAAAATATCTGCAAGATTCTCATCTGTTCCAACTTGCTTTACCAGAACTTTATTACTAATCATTTCACAAATAAAATGCAATCTAACATGAATATGTTTTGTCCTTTCATGAAAGACACTGTTCTTAGCAAGTTGTACAGCACCTTGATTATCACAAAATACCATTGTATCAAACAATCTCATTCCTAACTCAGTAACCAGTCTTTGTAACCACAATGACTCTTTTATAGCTTCAGTTAGAGCCATATACTCTGCTTTGGTAGTAGACAATGCAACCACATGTTGCAACTGTGCCTTCCAGCTTACCACATTGCCCATCACTCTGAACACATACCCTGTGATGGATCTTCCCTTGTCAAGGTCTTTCGCAAAATCAGAATCAACATACCCATCAATTCTATCTCGACCTTCACCTTCCTTCAGACCAAAAAACAAACTCCAATCTTTAGTAAGCTTAAGATATCTAAGAATCCATTTAACAGCATCCCAATGAACTCTTCCAGTGATGAAATAACCTACTAACCAGGCTTACATCATAAGCCAAATCAGGTCTAGTGCACACTATTAGATACATAAGACTTCCCACTACATTAGCATATGGCACCTTCTCCATATATGACAATTCATCTTCAGTACAAGGACTATCTTCCATGACAACTTGAAATGAGCCCCAATAAGAGTTTTAACACCCTTACACTCATGCATACCATAAAGCTTCAAAACTTTATTTGCATAATAAGTTTGTGACAACTTCAGCTGCCTAGAACTCCTATCTCTGGTAATCTCCATTCCCAAAATCTTCCGAGCATTACCAAGTTCCTTCATTTCAAACTCCATCATGAGTAACTTTTTTGTAGCTTCAATCTCATCTTGTACCTTACATGCAACCAGCATATCATCTACATACAACAACAAATACAAATAATCCCCGCTAGAACATCTCCTATGATAAACACAACTATCATAGTCACTCCTAGTAAAACCATGAGTCACTACAAACTCATCAAACCGCTTGTACCACTGTCTTGGTGACTGCTTCAGACCATACAGTGACCTCTTTAACAACACACTTTATCCTCCTTACCTTTAACCTCAAAACCCATAGGTTGCTTCATATAAATCTTTTCATCCAAGAACCCATGTAAAAAGTTGTCTTAACATCTAGTTGTTCCAACTCTAAATCAAGAGCAGCTGCAATTAACATAATTATACGAATAGAAGTATGCTTTACTACTAGTGAAAAGATCTCATTATAGTCAATACCTTCCCTTTGAGTAAATCCTCTAGCTACTAGCCGAGCTTTGAATCTAGGACCCTCTGCACCAGAAACACCATCCTTGACTTTATACAGCCACTTACAAGCTACCAGCTTTTGTTCTACTGGCTTATCAACCAATTCCCATGTTTCATTTTTCTCCAGGGAATTCATCTCCTTAACCATAGCATCATGCCACTTTTCACTTTCATTTGATGACAGAGCCTCATCAAAACTCAAAGGTTCATAGATACTCTCTTCCTCAGCAGTTATGAAGGCAACAGCTGACACATCATGACCCTACCTGTATCTGAGAGGGTCTACAACCTTTCTTCTAGGTCTATCTTTGGCAATACTATGAGTAGTATGAGACTCAGGATTCACTTCACATTCAATCCCACTGCTTGACCCAGCAGTCTTGTCTGAATCATCCTCATACTCCACCTCAATCTTAACTTTCTCTAGAGACTGAGACTGGATGTTACACTTACCACATCCTTATATACCATGCCTTCTTGGAACTCTACATCCTTGCTTACTATTACCCGAGGTCCTTCTCCTTCCAACCTCCATATTTGATACCCCTTGACACCCTCAGGGTACCCCAACAGAATACCCTTTTGAGCCCTTGCATCAAGCTTATCCTGACTAACATGAAAGTAGACCGATGACCCAATCACCCTCAAATGGCTACAATCAGGTTTAACACATGTCCACATCTCCTTAGGAATCTTCATACCCAAAGCTGTAGATGGAGATCTGTTAATCAGATAAGCTACAGATGTAACCATTCACCCCAAAAGCCTTTTGGAAACCCAGCATTAATCCTCATGCATCTAAGCCTTTCCAACAATGTTCTGTTCATCCTTTCAGCCAACCCATTTTGTTGAGGAGTACCGGGTACAGTAAGATGTCTGGCTATCCCCTGAGTTCTACAAAACTCATTGAACTCACTATTACAGAATTCAAGCCCATTATCAGTCCTCAATTTCTTGACCTTCCTCTCACATTGAGTTTCTACTAGAGTTTTCCACTCTACAAACTTCTTAAAAGCTTCATTCTTATGCTTAAGAACATACACCCAAACTCTTCGAGAGTAATCATCTATGATAGACAATAAATAACTAGCTCCACCTATAGTACTAGTTCTGGCAGGCCCCCACAAGTTAGAATGAACATAGTCTAACACATTAGTATAAATGTGTTTACCAATCTTGAATTGAACCCTCTTACTTTTACCCAAAACACATGTCTCACAGAACCTTACATCATTCACCTTGAACTCACTAATGATGCCTTGTTTCCGTAATTCAATGAGACCCTGTTCACTAAGATGACCAAATCTCTTATGCTTTACTTCACCATGATCTTCCATCTTCAACTCTTAAAGAACTCTTTGACAGGAGTCATATGAAAAGAACACCCAGAGTCAAGTATCCATTCACTCATGCCTTCATCACAAGACACATTCAGAACATCAGAGCTGTCATAGCCATCCAACGATCCTTCTGATACATGGCTATTTTGCCCCTTTCCTGAACTTGACTCAGCTCCTTTCTTCCTCCTCTCCGGGTAGTCTTTCTTGAGGTGTTTTTCCGAATTGCACACATAGCACCTTCGTTTGGTTCTTGATCTTGATCTAACTTGGCTCTTTCCTTTAGACGACCTTTGTTCTGATCTCCTACGCATAACCATGCCATCACTTGAATCTTCTTGCACATCACTCCTTTTCTTCAATTCTTTGGAATTCATGGCTGCAAGGACCTCATCCATTGATAACGTCTCTCGACCATACATCAATGTATCAACAAAGTGTTCATATGACTTTGGCAACGAAGTCAAGAAGATGATAGCTTGGTCTTCATCTCTCAATTTTGTGTCAATGTTTTCAAGATCCAAGATAAGTTTGTTAAACTCATCTGTGTGATCCTCCAAAGTCTTGTTTGCCGCCATGTGGAACGTATACAAACGTTTCTTTAGGTACAGTCGATTTGCCAACGACTTAGTCATGTACAAGCTTTCAAGTTTCGTCCAGATTCCGACAGCCGAGTCTTCCTTCGACACTTCTTGAAGAACCCGATCTCCCAAGGACAAAATTATTGCAATGTGTGCCTTCTCCATGATCTCATGCTTCTCTTTCTCTGTCAAATCTGCCGGCAACTTTGCCTGCCCTGCAAGCTCTCCCACCAATCCCTGTGTACAAGCAGGGCTCGCATCTTGACACGCCATAACCCGAAATCATTCTTCCCATCGAACTTTTCAAGATCGAACTTCGTGGACACCATCTTTGATTCTTCATTTCCCTTCTGATCACAGCCGTGATCTTCTTCTTTCTTCAATTGAGCCGAACTTGGCTCTGATACCAATTGTTGTAAAACCGATTCAAAGAAAGAACGAAATTGACAATGAATCCACTATTGAAATGATTCAAATGTTAATGAATACTGAAAACAATTGAGAACTGAGAAAATTCTAAAAATGAATTGAAAATTTAATTCTCTTCTAAAACAGCAACTAATCCTATATACACGAATCAGACTTAACAAACATAACAACCTATTTACACTTTACCCCCTTTATGTTAAGGAAACATATCTTCCGAAGGTAAACTTAACTTCTGAAGTTATGGAAATACTTCCGAAGCAAACACTCTTCTTCCGAAGAATAAACCAGCTTCTTCCGAAGCCAACAATATTTTCTTCCGAAGTATTCTTATTGATTCTATGATCAACTCTAACTTCTCACACCTTTCACTTTCAAATTGTTATCATCCAACTTGAGATCTTTCATTTCATTCCAGTTCACATGCAAGGCCAAAGAGAACTCACTAGGGTGAAAGCAAGCCAGCACCCTTTCAACCAAAGCGGTCAAGTCCATTGACTTGAAGTCGTACCCCGTTGCTTCAAAGCTAGCATAACTAAACCCATCTTCTGGAGTCATATGAATGGTGGAGATCGCGTCTCCTTCTAAAGCATTCATGGAGTACCCACATGGGTCAAAGTCAAAATCACAAATCTGAGATTCCGGAAGAATGATTCTGATCCCTGAATCTTCGGTCATTACAGATGCACAGCTCGTCTCTGACTTGAAAAACACAGATGCATTCATCTTGCTTAAGCTTGTCATGCACATCTCCAAAGTGTAAACCAGAGCATTGGGTGAAACATGATCGGTTGACTCAGATAAAGTAGTATACATATGCCATTTCCGATCCTTGTTAGCACCGCCCATAACATATGCATTGCTGCACAAACCAAGCTTTCCAAAGTGGCTATCGAGGACCATTACTTCTTCAGTAAAGCTACCGTAAAGAATATTTGAAGAGACTGAAACAACCAAAGTCTTTCTGTATGCATGCTGCACAAGTACTGAAGAATAATGCTCCGGAAGTTTCACATAAGCAACAGAAATATTCTAAGTGTGAAATCTTCCGAAGCCAAGACCAATATCTTCCGAAGCCAAAGATAAAGTCTTCCGAAGCTTCAGAGACAAAGTCTTTCGAAGCTTCAGAGACAAAGTCTTCCGAAGCTTAACTCTTGAAGACAGATTCCTTCTGAAGACTTTTAACAACATGCTTTATCTGATGTATTTTTCCATAAAGCTAGACCCCTTTCCGCTGCAACTCTGTAAAGTCACCAACTTACATGAGTTGGTGAAAAGGTTCATGCTTTTAGTGACTGTATAATGAGGTCTTGAGTCTGTAAACTTTCTACTTCATGTACTTTATCCTTTTTGTAATAGATAAGGATGTGAGCTATGGCATGTCATAGTCATAAAGTCAAAAAGGAAATCTACCTTTTTGACTCTACAATTGATTTTGTGTTGTGTCTAGTCAATTGTATCCAGCTGGCTTTCATAGTATGGCCGGCTGTAGGATGTAGTATAAGTATCTCATGTTCTTGTAACTTTATTTTTATGCTTTGTAACACTTGTAATAGAACATTGAAAAGGCAATATACCGCAATCTTGAAAACCATCTCCTTGTGTATCTTGCTCTTATGTTCTGTCTCTTAATTACTTGTGTTCTTAGTATTTTTACTTGTGGATAATCCAGTTCACTATTTGATTAAGTTTAGTTACTCTCCTCTTTGTGTTGTATTTGACCACCCTTCAATGGTCCTGCAGCTACGGTGAGGGAATACCTGAGCACCAGGAAATATAAAGCTTCCACGAGTATATCTTACAGATTTTACAGTAAGAGACAGTTCACCAGATAACTTGAGTATAGGTGGGATCGAGAGGAGTAGCTTAGTCGTGCCACATGTTTTGATGATGAGCTTATACGGGTAAACAAAGAGACTGGATTCAGAAAGAACATAAGAATCAAGTAAATCATTTGATAGTGAAGAAACAATGGTGCATTCGGCCGCTGCCAGAAATTCATCTAGTTGGTTCCTACTCAAGGAACACAGGCCTCAACCTTTAGGGTCAGCAGATAAACCAGGGTTAACGAAAGAAATCTCAAGCATTTTTTCAAAGCCTTCGAATCCAATGGCCGACACTACTGATGTCATCTTGACTTAAATAAGTTATGTTGCAGAGAAGAAACGGAGAACAAGGGGGAAGTAAAAGAAAACAAGACTGTAGTAAAGTTACAGAATTTAACAGTTTTATCTAAGGGTTATGTAGCACGAATATTAAAACTCAAGAGGGCGTGCGAGTGCATTGCAAGATCAAAAAAACATATCTCACAGTTATAAGGATAGATCATGTAACTGTGCCATAATAAGTTTAACTATAAGATCAAATGTAGCATGATGAAAATGAGAACTCACGTTAGAGTGGACAGCAGATTTGAACTTCCTGAGCCCACCGTTTGGTCGAACGTCTTCAATTCTATAATCTAAGGGAGCTTCGTAAAATAAAGACTTACTACTAGTACTAGACTTATTTCCACTTTTTGACTCCATTAGTCATTCAATTGTTCTGCATATACAGTGAAAGATAGATAAAATAAAATCAATCTCATTGCTATTAACACCAACACTTTACACTTGCAAGTTAACTAACTTAAGATTCAACAAGCTTTGCCTAGTTAAATGTTGCCATCAGTTAAGATATAATAACTACAACATCAAAATAATACAACATATAACATGATAGCAAGCTATTCCATATCATAATGTATGTAAGTATATACCAGTCGAAATTTGTAAACGATTTTCTCTTTCAACACGAGTTTTTGATCATTCTAACATAAAAATTACACAAAAAAACGAAATTTAAAACGTAAGAAATTAACATCATCGATCGCCATCAAATCATCCACAAAGAGATGTGTCCGTAGACGGTCAGAAGAAGTGGTAGAAGGATGTGATCGACATATAATAAGAGATATGCAGTGTCGTTGCCATGAGTGTAGGTAAATAATGAATTATCGGATCGACTTTGTTGGAACCCCAAGAGTGTGACATGATCTGTGAAGCGTTGGTACCAAGCTCGTGGCGCCTGTTTGAGTCCGTCTAAGGATTTTTTGAGTAGGCATATATGGTCCGGATAGTCTTTGTGTCTAAACCCCATTGGTTGGTACATGTAAATGATTTCATTAAGATTCCCATGTAAGAAGGAGTTGGTAACATCTAACTGATGAATCGGCCAAGACTTCGAAAGTGCGAGCGTTAAAACAGTTTGTATGGTGGCGGGTTTTACAACGTGGCTGAAAGTTTCACCACAATCCACGCCCACCTGTTGGTTTCGACCATCACATACCAACCGCGCTTTGTAGCGCTCCAAGCTCCCATCCGACTTGAATTTGTGCTTAAATAGCCAAATGTGCCGGATGATGTTCATGTGTGGTAGGAGTAGAACTAACTCCCACGTCTCGTTTTTAATAAGGGCATTAAACTCGTCGGTCATAGCACGGTACCATTCTGGAGGGGACAGGCAATCTGAGGTGTTTTGGATATTGGTGCAAGGGAAGTAGAGTGAAGGTTAAAGACTTTCTTAGGTTTGGAGATGCCATCCATGGCCCGAGTACGAATAGTGCGGGTAGGCGGCATAGGAGCTGGAGACGAAATGAAAGAAAAGAGAGAAGGGGTGGAGAGGGTAGAGGAACGTGGAATGGTTGGAGTGCTAGATCGTGGGGTGGAGTTGTGACGGGTTGGGGAGAAGATGGTGGTGGTGAGGGTTGTGGTTGGGTCGTGGATGAAGAGGGGGTGACAATAGTAGGGTTAGGAGTTGAAGGTGGTCTAGAGTGTATGACATGAGGCCAATAAAGTGGGTGGAGATGGTTTGTCAGAAAGTCATAGTTGGATTGTATAGTGGGTGATAGAGAGTTACGGAAAGGGAATGTGGATTCATTAAAGACAACATGCCGAGAAATGATGAGCTTGTGAGTGGTTAGGTCGAGACACTTGTACCCCCTATGGTGTGATGGATAGCCAAGAAAGACGCATGGGTTGGATCGGTTTTGAAGTTTATAAGTTTGAGTGGAGGTAATGAGAGGGTAACAAATGTAGCCAAAGGACCAAGGTGGGTGTATGATGGGTTGCGGTTGTAGAGAAGTTGGGTGGGTGAGTGAAAGTGGTGATTTTTGCTTGGTAATATATTAAGTAGGTATGTAGCCATCTCAAGATCGTGATGCTAGAATATAGTAAGGAGAGAGGATTGAGCAAGTAAGGTGCGTATGATATTGTTGATAGAGCGGATTTTGCATTCGCTTTTCCGTTTTGGGAGGAGGTGTGGGGCAAGAGAAGCGAAACATTAAGCCGTTTTGGGAACAAAATTGTTGGAATGAAGAGTTGGCATATTCTTTACCATTGTCACATTAAAATGTTTGATCTTTCGTTCAAATTGAGTGTGGATAAGGTTGTAGAATTGAGAGAAAATAGAATATACGTTGGACTTTGTACTAAGAGGGTATGTCCGCAAGAAATTAGTAAAGTCATCAAGAAATAAAATATAGTAGCGATGCCCCCTCGTGCTTAAGATAGGCGAGGTCCAAAGATCGCTTTGAATTATATAAAACGGTAAAGATGTAACATTAATAGAGTCAAAAAATGAAAGTTTAACACTTTTCACAAAAACACAAGATTGACAAATGTCTCTATTAATTTTATTAAATTAATAAATCTAGCCTTTCTAAGAGAATGCAATAGATTGGATCCCGGGTGGTCAAGTCTTTAATGCCATAGTTGATAAGAGAGAGCAAGAAAGGTGGATGGAGGTGAGAGGCATGATAGTAGATGTGGTGTGAGAGGGTAGAGATCCCCGGTACTATTGCATCGTAGGATACGGGTCCGCGTGTTGAGATCCATCACAAGAAAACCGAATGGGTCAAATTCAATAGAATTATGATTATCAGTGGTAAGACGACGAACAAAAAGTAAAAATTTAATTAAATTGGGTGCGTAAAGGACATTGGTGAGGGTGAATGGAGGGAAAGGTGCAGGTAATTATTGATTGCCTTGTCCGCTAACTGGAATGGTTGTACCATTACCAACAATAATATTTCGAGCAATGCCGGTATTAAAAAAACAAGTGAAGTTACCTTGATTATTGGTCATGTGTGTTGTAGCCCCGGTATCCATATATCAATTTTGATCGGGTGGGTTTAGTGACATGGTATACAACGCCTGATCCAAGTCCGTTGGGCTGTACCCGGTTGCAAGGGCCTGGGGCCAAGTATGCCTGGGCCAGGAGAATAGGAAGAGTCCCGTGGTGTGGTTATGTGGTATGGTATGGACACGGTAGGCTAGCCACTGTTGCTGCCAATAAGGCCTGTAAGAAGCACTAAGAAGGATGCGGAGGGGCCTAAGATGGCCACTGTAAGATATTAGTAACAATGTTAATTAATTGTTAAGGATAAGCATCGTGAATATAAACTATATTAAATATAGTAGAACATGAAAACTATTAATGTTAAAAGTTAAAAAATTAAGAAAAAAACAAAAATACAACCAATAAAATATGATGTACAACCAATAATACATAACTAAGTTGAAAATTAAAGATATACAATCAATGTTGTTGAGACGGATCGGACCGGCCAGTTCGACCGGTTCGACTGCGAATCGGGGGCTGGTCCGGTCCGGTCTGGTGTGATTCGTTTTGAAGTGGTCGAACCGGCTGTTTCGTCCCGAACCGTTGGTCGGACCGGAAACCGGACCGGTTCAGACCGGTTTTCTTTTTTTTTAATTTTAATGGGTAAAAACGGGGTGTTAAACTATAAATTAGTACGTCGGATATACAAATATAGTTAAATTTATATATAACTATAAAATATATATATATATTATATATATATATAAATCATATATAAATTACTTATATTTAATTACATATATAAATAAAATTAAAATATAGTTAAATCCAATCCAACCGGTCCGACCACCAAACCAGTAAGGCGTCCGGTTCGACGTTTGATTCGGTTCTGAAAACATTGTATATAATATTTATTATCTTCCAATGAGAGCTGTTCTAATACTTTTTAAATGATAAACTGTAAGACATTAATTACAATGTTAATTAATTTATGGTTTAATACTCGTTCAAAAAAATCTAATACTTCATATTTTTGTTTTTAGATCTTCAAGTTTTTATAAAAATTACCGTTTGTTTCTAAATTTTCAAATGCTATGCCATGGTTGTCGAGCATTATTAAAGTTACGTAAGAAGTTTATTAATTTCGTAATAAAATTTCTATTTACAAGATATAACTTTATATATATATATATATATTATATATATATATAATATATATATATATATTATATATATATATATATATATATATATATTATATATATATATATATTTTTATATATATATATATTATATATATATATGAGGGAGTTAATCTAAAAAGGATGATGTGTCAAAAAGACTAGGAAGCACTTTCAATCGCTAGATTAACATTGTGTATTGTTAAGATGCATTAGCCCTTTAAACAAAAACTACCTTAATAACAAGTGTCATCACTAAAACTCTTCCTATACTTTTTAGGGTATATGGTCTTTTTAGCGGAACCCATATATATATATATATATATATATATATTATATATATATATATATATATATATATATATATATATATATATATATATATATATATATATATATATATTTCGAGTGATGTATAAAGAGTCGGTTTACATACATTCGAATAAGATGCATAATATGCTTGTGGTAGTTTATGCACTTTGGGCTGTTGTAATTAACAAAATTTAAAATATAATATCAATAAAATAAATAACATTTGATTGTCACCACCTAAAATCCTCATATTAAAATTATATAAAAACAAAAAATAACAAAACCGAACTGAAAATTGAAGTAAAAAATATTAAACCACACTTGTGAAACGTAAAACGTTAAAAACTATAGCTAAGTCGATCTAGGATTCGGACGTTGCAACGAGCCCGTTAAGTAAGAAAAGATAAGCGTAACAACGTTGAACCACACACATGTTACGACGTATTAATTCTCAAAATTTAGAGCGAAATACATACAAAAAAATTTAAAAAAAAAAAAATAGACGACCAAAGTTAAAAGTGAAAAATTATAAGGGTTAAATTGTTAAAGAAGTAAAAGTATTGAGTTTAAAATCAAAAAACAAGACATGTACAACCTTTTAATGCTTAAAGTACAACCAACAATGCAACCTTAAGTTGCTAATTAGTATATACTAGTATTAAGCCCCCCTCGTTGCGATGGGGGGCGTAAAACCATACCAAGTAGCACTGATATCATACCACCGTTAGCAACCATCATCACAAAAAAAAATAAAACCAAACGCAAAGTAGATGTAAAAATGTTAAACCATACACGTGAAACCTAAAACATTAAAAATAACAATTAAGTCAATATAGGACTGACATGTTACAACGGAATGTTAAATGAGAAAAAATAAACGTAATAACGTTGAACCACATACATTACGCCATTACGGCGTGTTAACTCTCAATATATAGACCGTAAATCAAAAAGTTTGTAAAAAATAAAAGTTTTGGGAATCAAAGTTAAAAGTGAAAATTTGTAAGGGATAAATTGTAAAATATGTAAAAGTATTGGGTTTAAAACAAAAAAACTAAAACAAAAAAACTAAAACAAAAACAAAACTAAAACAAAAAAAGATATGTACAACCTTTTAATGCACATAGTACAACAATTAATACATTAACAAGTTAATAATTAGTATTATTTAAATTAAATTGAATAAAAATGTCTAATTTAGTAACTAAAGAAAAACAAGTATCAAAAAAGCAACAATTAATGAATGATTAGTATTTTAATGCTAATGTAGTAAATAATGAATGATTAGAATAGTCATTAATGATTATAGTAAGAATGTTATAGAGTAAGATGTAAATGGTAAGATCTTTACAATAAATAGATGTAAGTGAATAAGATAAAAATATAATAATAAAGGTATGATAAATATTAATTAATTGAAAATTAGAGAGAAAAAAATTATAACTTTTAGTATAATTATAAAAATAGAAATGAGGGATGGATTGTGAATGCAATGAGAGATACCGAAATATAAATATGTTAAAAACTACTTTTAGTAAACCTATGTATTACACAACTTGAATAAATAAAATAAAAAATATAGTAAAATTTTATCAATTATAAAATAATATTTTAAAATAGAATATTACTGAAATTGCATATGTGTAAATACTATAAGTCATAAAACAACGATATCCACTTTAAACGCTTATTTGCAAAAAAAAAATTAAACAATTTGTTTCAAAAACATACCGTATTAAAAAATTTTATTTTTTAAAATTTCCATATTATAACTCTCAAATTTAATAATTTTGATTCATAATTATTTTGTGAAAACATTAATTTTGAATTGTTTCGTATGTTGAAAAAAGTTTGATGTTTTAGATCAATAAAAAGATCTCTTTCTTAATTTATTAAAAACTATTTTTAATATAAAAGTAGTTAAATGATATTATTAATAATTAAAGTAATTATCTAATATGATAGGGAAGCGAATAAATTGTGGTGAGAAGAATATGGTGCTATCACATGTCCTTTGTAATTATTCTTTTATTAAAATAATTTGATTTAAAATATAAAAGAATATAATTTAACTAGGTTTGTGAGTTCACATTAATAACATACTCTTATACTCCATCCCGATCAGAGAGAAAGAAACAAGAAAGTTCGGACTGAAAAGAAAAACCACAATAAAAAGATAAACATGTTTCTTTCAACTCAAAAATTCAAACTTATGCCAATTGTTCTTGATGTTATCATTTATGTTCTGTTTGATTGTGTTATCTATATTTTGCTTGATTGTGTTATCTATATTTTGCTTGATTGTGTCGTCCATAGTCTTTTAAAAACTTGCATAGCAATGAAATGTGGCCATGATTGTGGTTATGGAGCTCAATTTGTCACGATAAGCTTGTAAAGCCATTGATTTGCTAGCTACCGACGATCCCTTGGATCCTAGATTAGAAGATTGAGATGCATGACCAAAAAAAGAGAAAAAGAAAAGTCAATGACAATCGTCAGATGGCAGTCTCTTAGATAAGAGTTCAATTCATAGGTATAAAAAAACAGAAAAGATAAAAGCAAGATCGTGGTTAGGTGGTGGTCTCCTGGTATCATAGATCAAGAGATATGATTCATAGATCTAAAAAAGAAAAAAGAAAGCAAAGTCGGTGACCGTGGTCAGACGACGATCTCTTGTACCAATAGATAAAAAGAAAAGATTCAAAGATCTAAAAAAGAGAAAAAAATCAATCAAATCGTAGTTTGAGATTGGTGTCCGTGAACCATAGTATTTGGTGCAGCTAAAACATAAATAAATAAAAATAGAAAAGAAAAGAAAGTGACCATTGAAATTTAGGAGTTGTAATTCCAAAACGAACCAAAAGAATGATGGTGAACAAATCAAGAGAATGGATATTAGGTTTGAATTGTCAACCGATAACGAAGTTTTAACCAACAAAAGCTAGAAAATAGAGAAAAAACAAAACAATGGTGGGACAGGGCGGAGGCACCAGCACACCGCCTTGTCTAGTATGAACTTTGTGTCGATGATTAGGGTATGTACGTGTGTTTTTATAGTGCCGCGCCAAAGAAGAAAAAAATAACCAGAATCCAAAGGCCTTTATGGCTGATACCATGTTAAGTGATAAAAGACTTAATTAATATTATTGAAACGTTATGTTACAATTTATAAATACAAAAAAACATAGAAATTTAACTGAACCCGTGAACTCATACTAATAAATACTGATACTAATAAGATACTCTAATATAAAAAAAAGTTATTCTAAACCACATATAACGGATTAAGAAAACAAAACTTTAAAATTTTATTAATAAATGAATTAAGTGAACAAAATTCTATCAGATAGCAGTTTACCACCAATAAGAAGCATTGCGAGCTATATGGCATGACCTTATTTATGAGACTATGAGTGAATCTGATCTTACCATCCTTGTGCTTCCTCGTCTCAAGAGACAAGGTCTTATGTTATAAATATAACTAGTATTGTTGGACCCTCGTGTTGCAAAGGGGGCGTAAAGCCATGAGAAAAGCTAATGTCAAAAGTTGGCGTGAACCTATGGGAATGATATCATGTTGAATTTCTCACAAAAGATGCAAAAGTACAGAGAAAAATATAGAGAACTTTATGAAGGTTATGCATGATCTGTCCTATAATAATCTGCATACAACGCATCAACTTTTGAGCAAATAATAGGTACAAATCAATTATAAATAATGCCATCTAAGATGAAAGATTTCCTAAGCTTCACTTAGAAACAGCCAATGTCACCTCCTAAGATCAAAGTTTCACTTGCAAACATGATCAATATCACTCAATTTGTAAAAATTGCTGAAACTACAATTTGAACATTTCAAGATTCTAACCCCCAGTTACAACAACTTGTGTCAATTATTATGATTTTAAAAAACATTATAAAGAATGAAATTCTGGTTATTTACAGCATAAGATGCACATGTTTTCCTACTTAAGCCGGATGCCTCTGTTTGGATCCTGCAAGCTTCCCATTTTTCTTCTTGTACTCGTACTTAAGCTCTTCCAAACGCTTTGATACCTGAAAACAGGATTAATATAGGAATGCTTCGTAAACACAAGCAACAGAAAGCCATTGACAACAAATCAAACTTTGAGGAATATATGGTCACCACACAATTTGAAGTTGAATAGTGCGCTTAACAAATAATACTTATCACTAAGCCATGTTTGCGTACACCTTATAGTCTTATACATGTGTGCTTAAACAATTAGAGAGAATATTAGTCATGGTTGTTGTAATAATCCTTACGGGGCTTTCATTATTCTATACTAGCATTTCACTTAACAAATAGTTTTATGGATGTGCCTTGATAATCAACCACTAGTCAAAAGTAGACCCAATAACCGCCACGAAATAAGGCAATCCATTTCACAAAGAGCATGGGAAAATAAGTACTTCTCTTCAAAATTTGCTATAAGAGAAAATGCTACTCCCAGAAATATTTACAAAAGACAAAGCAAGTCTATTTTAACACCTGCAAACGCCCAGAAATTATTATCTTTTAACTCTGTTCCCAATCTTTCACCTTTTTTAAAATCTAACTACTGAATACAACACCCTAAATGAAAAGGGGGATCTTTCATGTTTGTTCAGAGTTTGAGCGTGTGACTGTGTGAGTACATGTGCTTGTATTAGAGAGAGGGGGAGGGAGATTACCTGAAATGAGTAGGCAATTGAAAGCAATTTATCTGGATTCATTGCATCATCAGGGAAGTTACGAAGAGCATGTATAAGTTTCTCAAATGGTAAACGCACCTGCAAACAACACCATCTTTAATGAAAACAAGATACGTTTTAAAACTCACCGACACCCAAATGCAAAGGATAATGAGTGACTAACCAAGTCATCATGGCAATATTTCAGCAGAGCCAGACCCACTTTAAAGACAATCTTGACACCCTTAATATACAAAAGAAAGTTACTTTATCTGCAAATTTATTTTCTTTCTTTCTCTTTATTTATATTCTGCCATATGTTCACACTGCTATAAGCTACTAACCTCATAGAGAAAAATGTCCCAAATTCGAAGAATCAGATGAAAAGGAAAAGAATAAGAGAAAACAGTGATAAACCACTGGCTTCCATACATGCTAGGGTTAATCATTTCTTGTGTAAAGTGTTCTCCTAACTTTGGTAGGTACTCCTCATCAGATGGTCAAACTGAAACAAATATTGTTGAACAAGAGGCATTCCCTCCTGCACCCAACACCACAAACTCAACATTCATATAGGGGAAAAACATAGAGATATAAAAAAAGATGGTGCTTTGGGAGTTACCAAATATAATCCTTCCATTGGAGCATGGACAGCTCCTTTCAGTAATGCCACCAATAGCCAAAATGCATCTTCTTCACTCATGTAAAGCAAAAAGAGACCAACTAAGAATCCCATACCCTGCAATTGTAAGTTTGTAACTAATTTGATACAATTGTCTTATTATGAATGAATAAAGATGTAACGTGACTTCTTTGATGTACCTGTACATATCCGACCTTCCTATCGTATACCGAGTAGGCCTTTAAAACATTGTAAAGTGATCTCTGACCAGGTCCATGTCGTTGCTGGTAGAAAACATGTGAAGGAAAAGTACGCGATATATCCCGTATGATATCTGGCTCAGAAGCTGATGTCTCATATATCACTAGTTGCTGCAAAAAAACTAATCACCAGTCAAATTTTAAACGAGACAATTTTTGGGAGAAAAATGAAGATTTGAACCAGGAATACCTCATAAACACCAGGGTTCATCAGCAGGAGGTCTCGGCTTCCAGAAGTCAGTTGCCAAACAACACTTCTCAGACAATCAGGGATTCCTTTCCGTATCCGTCGTTTAACAACATCTGGTTTCCTTCTTACATAATGCTTCCAATCAGTACCTCCAACACCGATCATTTTCCTCCATGTTCTAAGCTTTTTCTCTTCCCTGTTAATTGTCTCGTTTAAGACTACGAATATCAATTGCTTAAGTAACACACTACACGCCTATATGGCAATACTAGACCCACTGATTACAGGCATATAAACATCCTTCGATTTATACTTCAAACCAACGATGAATGACAACATTTTTCAACAAGACAAAAGACAAATAACTGGAGCTGCTCCATTCATAGAAAGATATCCAAAGAGGTTAACATCACTTTAAAACTATAACCTTGGATAGATATCAATTAACACTAGTTGCATGAAACCATCAACAAGCTATATGCCAATTCAGGCCCTATGATCTAATCTAGCAACTGTTGTGTGAAAAGAATAGCCTTCTTCTCTTAAAAACTATCCATACAACATTATGTGGTACACTGGTATTCAGAGGTCAAACAGGCCCAATGGAATCACAAGTTCACAACTGATAGAACAGTATACCATTATCTCCACTCTAAATTGATCTGCAAGCAAACATTGGTTAGAAAACAAACTTGCATTACCTCTGATACTCGAAAACCGACTTGTTTTTCGCTTGTCGGTCTGCTCTCACGGAAGCTTGCACTTGCACACTCTCATCCACTCGTTTCTTCTCCATCTCCTACCTCAAACAACAACACCAAAACACCATTTCTCTAATTCCAGATTCCCTAATTACAGAAAAAACACATAACATTAATCAATTGTAACAAACCCTACGAATTTGACTAATCTTATGGAAAACTAAACTGATCAAATCTGTTTCTGAAATAATAATAATAATGAAACAGATGTATACAGGGATTGATATGGCTCTAAGGACCTAAATTGAAATGAAAATGCATACCTGTGTATAGAGTTGTTCTTCGATCCGGTGGTTGCTAACAAGAATTCAATACGTTTTACGTTTTAATTTTGGGGAACGATTTTGAATCCGATTGGTGATTGTGTGAGTTCTTCTGATGACGGAAACTGGATCCTCTGTAACGCATGATTGCGGGATGGTGTGATTCTTTCAATCTCGTCCGTTGTTTTCCATCTAAGGCGTTACCGCTTGACATGTCACCGTGCATGTTTACGTCATGTGTTTGACTTGAATTAGGAACATTTACTTAGGGGCTGTAACTGAATAAGATCTGACTAAGTCAGAAGCTGACCCAGTAAAAAGTTCTGACTGAGTCTGTAACTGACTGAAACTTGGCTGTTTGATTTAGTATCTGTCTGACTCTGCTGAATAATAAAAATAACTTATTGCCTCGTTGTTCTAACGAATTTGAATTTTATTGGTGTTATGTAATAAATAAAAATAGTCAAATTGAATGCAAGTACACGTTCATTTTTTAAAAACCATACAAAAACACACACACTTGTGTCACCACACACACCCAAACATATTCCCAAAAACCCTAATCTTGAAACCACCAAACCACCACCATGTTCCACCATCATCTTCACAAAATTTCAAGAAAAACATCAAGATTTCAAGAAAACACATCATCAAACATGAGTACACATATTTCACACAAAACCCATGAAGATGATCAAAGGGGAGGGGGAGGTGGTTGCGCAGGAGAAGTCGCGCAATAGGAGGGGGAGGTGGTTGCGCAGGGGAAGTCGCGCAAGGGGAGGGGGAGGTGGTCGATCGGTCGCGCAAGGGGGGGGGGAGGGAGGCGAAGGGAGGAGGGCGGCAGAGGGAGGGCGACGAAGGGAGGGCGACGAAGGGAGGAGGGCGACGGGTGAATAGGCTCGGGTGGAGGGGAGGACGGTAGGGGAGATTTGGTCAGTGAAACCCCAAAAAATGTCTGGTCAGAAGTATGGGACCGGGTCAGTCCAGAGGTTGTTAACATCAAACGCGGTGACTGGCTGACCGAGTCAACCAGTCAGCGGTCAGAAGGCGGGTCAGCCATTTCAAACACTCCCTTAGCTGTAATCGAAATCTTGTTAAATTTAATAATGTGTTTGATTGGTTAATTTTGAGTGTAATTACATGTTAATTTTGAAAATTATATTTAAATGTTAGACATTTCATAGGAGAGTGAAAGGACGTGAATTCCAATAAATGTTAAAAAAATCAATTTTGATTCCATCTGTTAATTAACCAAATAGAATTTTGTATGCAAAATTTTTAATTTTATTTCTATTTTCTTAGAATTATGTGAATCAAATATGGCCTTAGGGTTGTTTGGTATGGTTTAAGAATGGGCGATATAATAGAATGGATAAAAGAATGCAATGGACGAGAGAATTAAATAAATTATTATATTTTATTATCAAGTTTGTTAACTCTTTAGGGAATGTAATAAATCATTTTTTTGTTAGTTAGGTATGAAAAAACAAATGAATAAAATGAAAAAAGTAGTTATGGTGGTAATGACTGGTGGTGGTGATGGTGGTAGACAATGGTGATTTCTGTAGTGATTGTAATTAGTGGTGGTGGTGGCTAATGGATGTGGTTGTGGTGTTAGTGGTGGGGCGGTGGCGCATGGTGAGCGATGGTGGCGGCAGTTGGTGGTGGTAGCGGTAGGGCGTGGTGACCTGTGGCGTTGGCTGGTGTGCAGGGGTGGTCGGTGGCGTTTTTGTTGCTTTTTGTTGAATATTTTGAAATTAAATTGTGTGACTAAGATTGATTCATTAATTTTATTTTATCTTACTACTCTAATAAAAGTGTAACTTGAGGTATCACGTGTCAGCATCACAATCATCCTCACTAAAACTTTCTCGCATCTCTCTCATATAAAATAACCACCTTAATTACTAATAATATTACTTAACTTTATTTTTATATTTAATATATTTAAAAAAATATCTATTTATTAATATTATTTCTAAATAAACAAAACTTTTATAAACTAATATTTTTTTTAAAAAACTTTTATAAAACTACAAAAAAATTGGTAATTTTAAATGTTCAATTTTTTAAAACCAAAAATAATTAATTTGGAAGTTATAATAAGAAAATTTTTAATACGATATTTTTATACGGTTTGTTTTAGAACAAACTGTTTATTTTTTTGGAAAAACATTTAAAACAAAATTTTAAGAAGTTGAAATCATTGTTTCATTAGTTATAGTTATTTCTCATACGTAATTTCAATCATACCATATCTTAAAATATTATTTACAACCAATAAATTATTATATTAAAATTTTATTTATTAAACTCGTGTAATACACGAGTTTATTAAAGCTAATTCTCTATATTTTTTATGTTTCATTTTGACCCTCTCCGTCTTCAAATGTTATAAGAAATAAGTTTCGACCCATGTATTGTTTGGATGTCGTCAACCGTCGTAAAAACTATTGTTACTTATTGTTCTAACTCATAATCGGTTCATTTCGTTATAGTATTAGAACGGTAGTTGTAATAATTATAGATTATGATACAAAAAAAGAATGCACTTTTGAATAAAACTTCGTTTACAAAAAATATATTGAAACATTAACACAAAAAGCTAATGACATCTCTGATCTATGTACTTTTAATCTTTCTACATACACTTGAAATTATATAAATTCATCTATAACATTGGTTAAACAATTATAATATATAGTAGGTATAAAAAACCTATTTAATAATTGAATGATTGAGTAATGATAAAGTTAATGAAGTTAGTAGTGATTTTCTTTTGATGTCAAGGTTTGAATTATGTCTTAATTTTAAATCGTTTGATGTAAACTGGTTGTAGTGTAAATTTAGAGTTGTGTGGTTGCCGTTTAAAAAAATTGGGTTACAATGTTATTATCATAAAATATCATGATTTTTCCGTAACCAAATATGAAAAATGAATTGAACCCATGAAAGAAAATGGTTCATGAAATCACACCTTGTGCATCTGTTGACAAACACAAACTCTTTGCATTCTCATTTCAAAATGTAGTAGTTAAGTTAAAAGAAAACATCATTTAAATTTATATAAAATTACAGGTATTATTTTCTTTATTTAAAAACAAGCTATTAAAATTATTTATGTTAACATTTTGTAATAAGTTTCATCATTTAGACTAATTGTCGTTAAATTTTCCTGTTACGTTAAGGACAACTTAGTACTTTTACCTTTAAAGAACTAATAATGTAACTTTTTTCAAACATAATAATATTTTTCGTATGTTTTTATCTTTTACATATTTTATGTATTTTTACAATTATACATATGCATGTGTTTATTTTATATAACATAATATATAGTTTTTTTTTCATCAATTGAGACCCCACCTCTAAATCATTAAAAAAATGTTTTTAAAATCGGATCGAACAATGAACCGAACGTCTAATTGGTTCACTGGTCGGCACGGTTCAAACCCGATATAAAACCGGATATAATTATAATTATTTTATAAATATATGTAAAAGTACTAATATATATATATATAATATATATATATATATATATATATAATATATATATATATATATATATATATATATTATATATATATATATATATAGAACAAGTTTGTTACGGCCGACTAAGTGAAGCTCTAGAATAACCCTCCCATCCCACCGCACCACCACCGCTTTTCTTCCGAAAGTTTCTCCGATCAATCCGTACACACACATTCCTCTTTCCTTCATCTTTCTTCTTCACACGCTTCAATAATCAACACTCGATCGATATCTTTTTCTCTTATTAAACGTGTGTTCATTTAGGCGTAACTTGGAGCGCACGTTACCCCTTCTTCCACCACACCAAAACCTTTACACACACACCACCGGAACCCTAATGACGATTGCTAACCTTTTCAGAACAACTTCAACGTCAAACGTCATCATAAAACCCACAAAACACTCTGATTCACCACCCAAAAGATCCTTCTTTTACACTCCGCCAACCTCAGCCCTCACCATTCCTTTGCAGTCTCGTGATCGTATTCTTCCGATGCATGATGCACATCCGATTTCTGCACTCGTTAAGGTCTCCATCATTAGCGCTTACATTCGTTTTCAATCTTCATTTCATACTTCTTACTATTGGATTATTGTTATTATTATTCTTTGTTCGGGTTTTCTCATGCAGGAGCATGTAGGGTTTAATGGGAAGATGAATTGGTCTGATTTATCGGGGTTGAGTTCGTTTTCGTATTGGGATGATAAGCAGCAAGCGGATGAAAAGGTTTGTGAGTTGAATTGTAGTAGTTTAATTTCAAATTATAAACAGAATTTGTGGTGGATTATAGTAAAATTAGGTGATCTGCGTATGGATGAGTTGATTTTTCGATTTAAGGACTGATGTGAGTGTTGTTGATAACTTGATTGTGTATTAAAGATGAGTACTTTGATGAACTATAGCATAAAAGATTGCAAATTGTAGATAATCATGTTAATTTGAAGTTGGGAAGTTGAATGTTTGGACTCTAATTATGTATATATGTGTGATTCTTATATACTGTTAACCGCGTGTCATTGTTGATTATTTTGCTGCTGAATTGTTCTGTTCCCATCTTGGACATTCTTGAAGTTTCAATGTCAATTGGTGAAAGAGGGCAATGTTGCAGAAACAGAAGATGGTATGCAGTTTTTTTGCTTATTGTTTTGTTAGTTCATGTGGACTTAATTTGATCTCTTTCTGTCTCTCTGTGTTCTAATACAGACACTCGGTCTGCAAAAACAAAGGGTAATAAAAGTAAGAAGAGGTCACTAAGGACAAAGATATACACTGTTATAGTTGGAGCTTCTGTTTGCATGGTTGTAGCGGTTTTTTCCTTGGCTCTTCCAAAGCAAGTGAAGATGCATCACACAGTTGTCCCATACTCGGATCTGGTTGGTGGCATTCGTGATGGGAGTGTGATACGTGTTCAGTTTGTGGAGAACTCACGTGTGATCTATTACAACACCAAGGCGGCTGTTGATCAAGATGCTGAAACTTCACAAAGTGAAACAGGACAAATTAGGCTATTGAAAGCCTTAGAGCCCAAATGGAAGTTTCATACGAGAAACGTGGTAGATGATAAGCATCAGCTTATAAAGATGCTTAAAGATCAAGGGATTACATACGGGTCAGACCCTGAACTCGTCTCTAATATAATGAAGAACTTCTTAGTAAACATGTTACAGCTAGCCCCATATTGGTTAATGTTGGGTGTTCAAGGTTATCAGCTTTATGCTCAACTTAATCTAGGGAGAATGAAAAAAAGAAAACCAAGTAAGAAACAATCTGTTACATTTGATGATGTTGAGGGTGTAGATTCTGCAAAAGCTGAACTTCTTGAGGTAACTTGCTCTTTCTTTCGATATCAAAATTATTTCTTTATTTGGTAAACATGAGAACCCGTTAGGGAAAACTCATAAAACCTCACCATTATCCCGCTAACCAGTGGGACCATGTAAAACGCAGCTTACGCTGGCTGCGGGTGTTCCTTCAAGGATATAAGGCAGGGTGTTGGATGTCAAAGTTGTTGCTTGTGACTTTGGTTCTAAACTTTATCCTGCATTTATATTTTGTAGATTGTCTGTGCATTAATGAAGATAGTAAGTACATGAAACTTGGGGCGAAATTACCGAGAGGGGTTTTGCTCGCTGGTCCTCCAGGAACAGGAAAAACATTGTTGGCGCGTGCTGTGGCTGGGGAAGCTGGAGTTTCGTTTTTCTCTATCTCTGCTAGTGAACTGGTGGAGGTTTTTGTTGGCACAGGAGCCGCTCGTGTTAGAGATATTTTCCAAGAGGCGAGAAAACATTCACCATCTATCATTTTATTGATGAGATCGACGCTGTTGGTGGCCAACGTGGAAGAACTTTGAATTGTGAACGTGACCAAACTTTAAACCAGGTAGATAAAGTTTCATTTTTGGATTCAATGTATGTAATATATTTTGTTATCTTACGGATGTGTTACTGTTTTAGCTTTTGACCGAGATGGATGGGTTTGAAAAGGATGCAAGTGTGGTGGTTATAGCTGCTACTAACCGCCCGAGATGCTGGACTCTGCTTTGATGAGACCGGGTCGGTTTTCCAGGAAAGTACGCGTTGGTGAACCAAATGAAGAAGGTAGGCGAAAGATCTTTGCTTTATATTTGAGAGATGTCCCCATGAAGGAAGATAAAGAAGCCATTTCTAGGCTTGTTGCTTCACAAACCCCCGGACTAGTCGGGGCTGATCTTGAAAACATTGCTCATGAATCAGTACTACTCGCTGCTCGCAGAGGTATGCTTATTAAAAGTTTAATAAAAACTAATAATATCAGCAGCATCTTGAGTTTATGTGGTTGAGTTGCGTTTTCAGATGGTGATTTGTTACGCGTGATGATGTTCTTCAAGCTGTCGAGAGGGCTGCGAAAAAGATCTATAACGATGATGATACTGACGAAGGTAAACGGCCATATACGTCTGGACCAACGGCTCAGGCACCCGTGCAGTACGGGGGTGGAGCCATGGGATTTGGGTTTAGTTAACTGCGCATTTAAGTTTCTTAAACCATTGTTTTTTCCATTTTGGTTTATAACAAGTTCGATTCTATTTTATTTTTCAAAACATACATGTGTCTGTTTGTGGGTATTTAAACAATAAGCACCAAAAAGATTTAGACTTACTATTAATGCGGCTGATTTGTTAATTATCAATACTTAGAGGGTGTAAAATATACATTTGGTTAAAACAGGTACCAAATTTCTTATATTTATGATAAATATGTTGACATGTGGTAGCAAAAGCTACTGGTTGACATAATGTGAATTTTTTCTAAACGTGAATTAACACAACCACTAAACACATTTCTAAATGTAAACATAATCGGCTTAATATTTAGATTTACATAGTGAGGTTTAAATATGTAAAATATAACAGAATAAGGACCAATTTGTATATTCAAATAGTGGAAGGTTTCCAACTAAAAAGATTAATTCTCAGTTACTTAAGAATCTTTATAAAAAAATAAGCTTAAAAGTTAAAAGACCCAACATATTTCGTGTGGATGGACTATGTGGAAATTACTAAAGGTGCACTAGATCTTAAATATAATACGCTTTTGATATTTTTTGGAACATCCAAATACCAACCAATAAAAGTCTCTTTTGCCGCTAAAAGCTCATGTTTATTTTTATTTTATCTTTTTATATAAGATCCTTTAAGATGTTCATTATTTCGCCTTAAGATTTCTTCAAGTATGTATATTTAATTTTGAAGTTCTATACATAATCAATACACCCAAAACATGTTGATAGATCCAAGATAATGCATTTTTACTCTATATCTCATATGTAGACGAACGACATCAAATTTGTCAAAATTGTCACAGGAAACGAGAATATCATTTGTACATGCGTCTTATTCATTTTTTGCATTTCTTTTGGTTTCGTGAATTCACCTTTTGATTTTGTATCAATTTCAATAAAAAAAGCACACTAACGAAAATATATTTTTATTATTTATTAAGAAAAAACACTAAGTTAAACCTTTAGAACGTTGACATTTATCAATGATGTCACGCGTAAGAATCCAAATTTATAAGTAACCCTTGGCTTCCCTTCTCTTTAATTTTGTTAGCAGGAGTAAGAAGGCCTCCTTCTACATTAGTCCCCGATGAAGGCACTAAAAGAATCAAATATATACTGGTGGTTTATAATTTTAATAAAATATATATTAAAATAATAATAATAATGTAAAACTAAAGTAATAATGTTATAGACTATAGAGGTAGGATTTCTTAATAAACCGACAACATCAAGAACCATATAATACAAATTATAAATAGTGTATAAAAGTATAAGGTGAGAGAGAGAAATAAAAACTATTACATAACTGTTTTTTTTATCACATTCGAAACAATATGTTTAAATACATTATGTGATTTACACATATTATTAGTTACATAACTGTCTTGTGTATCAGTTCAAAGCAATAAGTGATTTTGTGTTTTTACGTTTACGAAATGAAAATAACAAAGCAAGACTTTAGATTGCATTCATCAAGTCACTAAACTCAAGCTGCATTAAATAAATTTAGACATACATGAAAAAAGCAACAAAAACAAACATACATTACAATCTTTTCAAGCTTTTCTTTCTAGCATCAATCTTCTTTTTATCCTGAGCTTTCACCAATCCACCTTCCTTCTTATGAGCTGCCGCTACAGGTGCTGCTGCAACAGCAGCAGCAGCAGATCCGCTACCAACTCCAATCTCAACCACCGGGTTCGGGGCGGTGGTTGGTGGCTCCTGACCGCTAGCCCCTTTCATGGTGTTTAATGAAGGGGCCAGAGGCGTAGGCTGCACCACTGCTCCAGAGACTGCGGTTTTCGGGTCAACAATACATACTGAGGTGTTTGTCTGGTCAGCATTGTGTGCAGCAGTTGATTCAGATCTAGCTACTGATTTGAACTTTGGTTTTGGCTTCAGAGCATGAATTCCAGTATATAGCCTGTGATCAATGTCAAGAAACCGGGCATTGAAGATCAAGATTTCATGCGTATAGTTAAAAATACAACATTCATAGTTGCAAAACCACTCGCATTCGGTTAATTATCTACAACTCTATAGGTGGGTGTGACTGTTGCAGTGGTTTGGGTTGATCATCAAACACTTAATTTGTCTATCTTTTATATATCTCATTTTTTGGTGACTTTTGAAGAAATGTTATACCACTTCTTTATCATGCAAAATGACCCGTTTTAAACATGAGTACTATACGCGGTTAAAGTTGACCTGATTTACACAAGTGAGTTCAAATTGCCTTCTAAAACAACTGTGGATGTTTAAGCAACTAACCTAGCATGCCTGGCATACTCTTCATAGTTCTCAAGCAGCAATTTGCCGGCCTGCTCGTTTAATGCGGATTCTGGAAATGGCTCAATCAACAAGCATCTGACTACCTGCAACCACAGACACATTGATCATAAATGCACGATAACTTTTAATTTGGAAAAGGGAATGCAAAATTCTTGAAACTTACGATTAGAACATGACGTAAGCCAAGACTAGGGTTCCAATCCCTTTTCAACGTGTTGACACATATTTCACCATTCGATGCAATGTTAGGGTGGAAGATCTTCGTCAAAAAATAACCTGTATTAAGAAAAACAGAAAAGATGAGTAATTAAGTCATAGATAACATAATGGTTTCGAATTTGACATACACATGAATAAATCTACGGAACGAGAAAAAAAGTTTTGACTGACAAACCTTTAGGAGGTGAGTGTGGGAAATCGCGGGACAAGATCAATTTCATGCGAAAAACTCCATTTTCATATGGAGTACCAGCTGCAAACCCAGGATACACACAGTCAGAATGAAAGAATTATGTTTCGAACTCTCAATATACATGTTAGTGACAGATGCATACACACATGACACATAAACTAATAAGTACCTGGGCCTTCTATATCAGCATATATTGTTGAAAAATCATCGTCGTTCACTCCTACTTTAATTCCTTCTGGTGGTGTTTCATCAAGATTCTTCAATTCTCTAGCAAGTTGTTTGATTACATTTGGAGGAAGATTCTCATTGGTAGCCTGCGATGATTGCATAGGAAACGTTACAAGTCATCCTCCAACTTTAACCAATGAACAGTGATAAATAATGTGCCCATTCAACTTTATATATTCAATGATGAAAAAGCAAACAACTTTAGCATAATTGTAGGGGCTTAAAGGTGTTTACAAAGGGAAAGACATACATGAAAGGTGTTAGCTTGAACAAAATGTTTCATTTGTTAAAAGACATATAATGTTTCAATCTTGGTATCAAATAAATAAGTACAAACTTGATGTGCAAAACAACAGCATAAGTAAAAGCATTGTTGATTCAGTGATTGGTATTCATAACCAAAATTTGTTTGTTCTTCCTTCGGTTCTCTTTATAAAATACATAGAGTTGATTCTTGGATCATATCATTAAATATAGCAAAAGTATGCTAATTTAAAAGGAAAGATGTTGGCAGATGCATACCATCAATCACAAAAGGAAGATTCAAGACTGGAAAGCAAAAGGCAATGACAAGAGTAATTCGCCAATGATACCGCGTTACCTGTTAAGACGACAAATCAACTCAAAAGTTATTATGCATCACAGGGAATAATCCTAGCTTTCGGCCATACCCGACATATAAACATCAAAACAAAAGGCCCCAAAGTACCAGAGATGATCACCAACATGGGAGCAACTGATTTGAATACATAACAATGACTAAACTATTATTTTAGCAATGAACTCATATCATGATGATAAAGAAAGACTTCGATTGTTCAATAGCAAGTCTAATATCCTACATAAAAGCATGATCTCTATTATTTGATTACTAAAACCCCATCTCACTAATTTCAAACCCTAATATCACAGAAAACTACATACAATCAGTACCTGTGCAACTAATTTACTCATTATGACCTAATTTGAAAAGCCCCAATTCTCAAAATCAAGATTCCTACAATTGACCTAACCTAATCTTCAAACCAAAAACAAAAATAATCTCTTCTTTTACAATCAAGACAAAAAGGGGGGAAATCGAAAACCTAATCAACAGATTCGCATCTTCATAACAGCAAAATCAAAACAAAAACCCACGAAGATACAATCATCAACAATCTTAATCAACAGTACCAAACAATTAAAATCAAAACCCACTTCAGAAAATACAAGAAATCCAAAACCCAACAAGCAATAATCTTTCGATTAACATAAAATGATCACAACACACCTGAAAAGTCAAATCAAAAGCCTTCGTTCACACCGCAAAACCAGAAGCAACCGTATCGTTCTTTAAAAACAACAATTGCTTCAAAGATTCCTCAAAATTGACGATAAATCGATCGATCGTTCGCTCTTTCAAATGAATAGAGCGATTAAAGAGAGAAAGAGAAGAAGAACGTTTAGCGTTATTGCCATGGGTATCGATATATACCCCTAAGAAACCAGAGTTTACCGTTGGGGTTCTTGATGAATTTTTTACTTTAGTACTCTGAGTTACGAATGTTTACAGAAAAGACCCCTGAAATGGGGTGAGTTTTGTTGTTTTTGTATAGTTTAGGGGTGAAGTTGAATATGTTGTGTTTTCTTTCGTCGGTACATAAGCGAAATATAAATATTAAAAAAGGTGTCACTGTCAATCAGACAATCACAGCTTGCTTTTTTTATTGGTATTATTATAGTTGCAATTATTAAAGTTTTGATAAAATAAAAATAGAATAAAATCGCATTAATAGATACACTCCTCTCATTTTCATATCAACAAATAATTTATTCATTTTAGTTATTATAATTGTGTTAGAAGATGTAAAGTTTATCTGATTAATTATTTTATATGTTATTAGTTTGTAAGATTAAACATGACAAAGCATGCATATATAATAGTCTTATCGTTTCACAACTCACAACACAAAAGATCATTTTTATAATGGAATTTTAAACCAAACTTATCTTCTTGCCTTTAGGTTATTGTGGGTTTGAGTTATATTTTTTCCGACCGGAATTGTTAAATTTGTGAAAGATTATGATTATCATTTTTTTATTATAATAAGAGTAAATTACTATTTGCATCATTAACGTTTGTTCATTTTAACTATTTACATCCCTATGGTTTCAAAATTGTCATTCAGCCACTGACGTTTCATTTTTATTTCCATTTGAGTCCAACACACTAATGACGTTAGATTTTTCAGTTAAGTTTAATGAAATGACAATAACCCTTATTTAATACCCCTGATCCACACCTCACCCTTTTCATCTTTTCTCTATGTCTCTCCCTCTTCTCCCTCTTTATGTCCACCACCACTACCACCGCAACCACTGCGGTTGCCGCACCACCACCGTCGTCGCACCGTCGCTGTCGCCGCACCACCACCGCACCTCAACGGCCAGTAGAACCACGACCACCCCTATCTCTTTTCTTCTCTTCTTTTCTTTGTGTATGTGTGTGATCGGTAGACCACAACCACCAAGATGTGAAATTATTGTTCTAGAGAAGCAGATCTAATGGTGGTAGGGTGAAATGGGTGCAGAAGATCGGAACAGTCACGACGACGATGAAGAAATCGAAGCAGATCTAATGGTGGTAGGGTCGTGAAATGGGTGAAATGAGTATTATTCTAGAGTTGCAGTTGAAATGGGTGCGCCTGAATCTATACAAGTAGCCGAAGACGACGATGAAGAAATCGAAGCAGAAGATCAGAACAATCACGACTACGATGATGATTCGAGAACATTAACGGCGGAAGATAATAATTTGATGAAGAAAGTGGTGGAGTAGGAGCCGGAGCTGTTACCTTGTCACGCATCAGTGTCGTCGTTATCTCCTCAGCCTTCGTCGTTCGGGACGTCGTGGCTGTCGCCGTCGATAAAGGTGTGGGACCCCTGCAACGTGTTGTCGCCGCCGCTGCAGTTTAGCCGGAGGTGATGGTGATGGGGGCTACGGTGGTGATGGTGATGGTGATGGGTGGCTGTGGTGGTGGTGATGGGGCTGGGGAGGTGGTGATGGGGGCTGCGGTGGTGGTGATGGGGTTGCGGTGGTGGTGAGGGCTGCGGTGGTGGTGATGATAGGGGCTGCAGTGGTGGTGATGGGGGCTACGGTGGTGGTGATGAGGGCTGCGGTGGTGGTGGTGATAGGGGTTGCGGTGGTGGTGATGGGGGGATGCGGTGGTGGTGATGAGGGCTGCGGTGGTGGTGGTGATGGGGGGCTGCGGTGGTGGTGATGAGGGGCTGTGGTGGTGGTGGTGGTGGTGGTGATAGGGGCTGCGGTGGTGGTGATGAGGGGCTGTGAAAGTGGTGATGAGGGGCTGTGAAAGTGGTGATGGTTATTTGTCATGGTGGTGATGAATGGTAGTTTAGTCTTTTAACAATAATTTTAACAGGAAAACTAACGATGTTAGTGATAAGTACTCGAATGGAAATAAAAATAAAACAACATATACTCAAATGAAGATAACATGAAACGTTGGGAGTCGGATGGCAATTTTAAAACCATAGGGATGCAAATAGTAAAATGAACAAACGTCAGGGATGCAAATGGTAATTTACTCTTATAATAAATTTATTTTAACTAATTGTATTCTTATCACGTGCTTTGAGGTGGAGTTAATCGACACTTAGACAACTTGATAAAAGGTTAAAAAATAACAGTTTGTTGTGGCCGCAAACTAACTGTTCACCACACCAAAAGAACAATGTCAAAGGCCATTTGTTTACCGTCAACGCCAATCACCCATATTTACTCAAGTGCCAAAAATACAACATCGTGCAAAGCGAAGTCAAACTCAACGATCAAGAACAACCGGAATTGAGGGCCATTGAACAATCGAGGTTAATGCATTAGCAGCCTGTAAATCAATGTCTTTATATTCTAAAGTTAACACACATTACCAACTGTAATCACTGATGGCAATTAAAAGCTTCGAAACGCTTCATCAATGTGACTACAATCAGAACAATTGCCACGCCAAAAAACCAAAGACTGTCGTTTTATCCCGCATCATCGCCTTTGGACATTTGTGAAACAACTGCTTTTAGATGTGTAGTTCCTTTGTAACCTCGAGAACATCTAATACACATACTAAAAAACCAAGTGTGACTAAAGAGCTAAGAAGGCATGACAATTGATCTTTTTCGTACCAATAGGTCCAATCAATCAGAGCCAAAACATAGGTAAGATGAGATTTGAAAAGAAAAATGTCTAACAACATCTCAAATAAGCATCAACTCAACATCATAAACAGAAAAAAAATCTCTGATGAGGTAGGTCTCATCATCATTGACAAAATGATACAACAAGTAGAGACAAGCATAGATCATATGAATAACTACTCAACACCACCGAAAGCTATTTGAACAAGGAACAACGACGATGACAGGAGGCGGAGCTGCTACCACTGTCATCACCACAATCACCATGAAAAACATGCTTCAGTGTATAAATGACAGGGGAACCTAACATCGTTTGGTGTTATAAATAGGGTAAGCCCCTACATATCTGAAATCAAAGACCTTGAAGGGTCCATAAACCTAAAAACAAACCATATAACATATATGAGATTACAAGCCCTAAAAACAGAGGAGGAAGATGGGTCGCCTTAGTCGCCGCCAAGGCAACCATGCGAACATGGCCCTGGTGGCGACGGGGCTCGACCACCGAAACGTGATCAAGCACGCTGTTGTCGGCTGCAATTGCAAACCCACCACATCTTCCTCACCTCATATCCACCTACCCACCGAACCACCCTTACTATTCTTTAAGTTTCCTTAAGAGAACCCAATAAAAGCAAGAAAACATATCGACGATGAGGAAAGGACGATGAAAACCGGCATGCCCCATGCTCATCATGCCAACCGCAACCAACACCATCTACTCTAAAGATGACGAAAGACCAATAGCGAGGAAACATCCACCAAGGCAGAGAGGCGGCCAACAAGCCAAAGCGGTAACCGCCGCGGCTCTCTCTACCATCATCACACGCATGCATCTCTTTCTATAAGATGTGAGTCGACTTGCAGGTAAGTGGGAAATCTGTCTTTTAAATACATATGAGCCTAAAAGAAAACATGAAAATTTGATGGCCAAAATCATAAATCTCGAAAGTTACCTATTGCTCACACTACTTCTTTCATATGTAGGATAATTCTACTCCTAAGATCACACCAAATTACATTATATTTGAATTTTAACCTTAAGCTATCTTTTTTAATTATCAAGCGGGCTAGCTACACATTAATATTACTATCATTGTTAGTTACTAGATTAGATTCATAATCATGAGTGTGAGACGAGAAAAAATGATTTGTATATTAAAAAATATTTAAATTGTTGTAAGGTGGATTATAAGTATTCGCAAGAATCCTTATAAATTGTTATGTTATCGTGTAAATATCTCTTATCCTCCAACTTTTTATATATAGTTTTGATATCCTAACGTTCATTAGGGGACATAGTGTGGGAACCGGGGGAGAATGGGGAAAACCTGAGCCCAGGTGTAACGTTCCGTAGTTTCCATTTACTTTTTTATTGTAATCATCTTCTTTCTTCAATTCTTGTAATGTCAAGACTTGATCATAATGGAAATATTTATTTTATATATTCTTGTTCATTATATGCTTGTTTAACAATTAAAAAATTACGAATACGCATTTTAATGCAAAACCAAACAATTTATCGAGACTTATTTTTTTGAATAATTATTTATAAGGTTTCTTTTATGGTTCATATGTTAAAATACCCAAAATATATTTAATCGTTAGTTTATGATGAAATTTGATAAATAACATAAGTTGAAGGGTTATATTTGAAACTATTGAATTTACTTCCTCTCATCTTTTCAACTACTTACATTAATGCCCAACCATAATTTTGATCTATAAATACCAATTCAAATCACTCTCTAATCACTTTCATCACTCTAACTCTCTCTTAAACTCTCTCATTCCATCCACCAACTTCATCTTTTGTAAGAAATCTTCAAGAATAATTTGTGAGTTTTATTTATTTATTTATTTATTTATACTTTCTTTCTTATTTTCTTCTTCATTTTCTCTACCACTTGGAATAACCTCTAGGACATAACCACTTAGTCACCAAGGTGACACAAGTATGGTAACCCCTATTTTGAGGTTCAAGTTGGAAATATTATACTTGATTCTTTCATATATGTTTTCTTGTTTTATTTTTAACCTTTTACATACTAAACCAAGTCACTAAAAACTTCAATGTTGGAAGGCTTGTATTGAAGTTATATTTTTGAAATTTTAATGCTTTTACACTCCATTCTTTCATCTTTACAAAACACTAAGTGATCTACAAATCAAAAAGTGGATAAAACCCAACCGAGCCTCCAACCAATGTTGAATGGCTTGTGTTATGGTATGAAATGGTGATGTTGAACCTTGGTTCTACAACTAAGTTATCCACCATACCCCACTTGAACACTTATTCAAACTAGTTAGTTTACTTTAGTATTTTCATTTATATACTCATGACCATCCGAATCTCCCTTATGTGGAGATTTTGTACAATGATGACAATCTGAGGTTTGTGGATATCCCTACCTCTGATACATGACTTTTATGAATATAACACTTGAGGTTTGTGGATTACCCTACCTCTAATGCATGACTTATATTATATCTACATAATACTTAGTCAAAACCAAACCATAATATCAATCAACCATGGTTGAATATTATGTGTTAAGGTAGACATTATACTAATCTTATGATTCCTTATTTTGGACTTCCAATAAGTGACTAAAACTCATAAAGAACACACACAATACATGGTGTCCAAATAAGTATCTAAGTAGTATATATTTTCATGTACTCTCATATCTGTAATTTTTTTATACTTTCCAATTGCTAAAATCTATAACTTTAAATCCTAAACTTATACACTTTTATTTACCTTTTAGGGTGACTTTGGTGAATCATTTAAACTCAATCATCTATTCTTGTGGCTTCTAATCGCCAAACCGTGAGTCATACTTCACCCCTTTTGTTTTAACATTATTTGGGTTGCAACGTGTATCAATAATCAAATACACTCAATTATTCATTCAATCAAAATCATTCTAGAACTCAATTCATACAAACATGCTTACTTGTTATACTATTTGTGAATACATTCTAGAATACACTATCTTGCAAGCAATTTAAACCTCCCTTAACATGTATAGCGCTATAGGACTAGCACATCCGCCCTATTATGATGGGTCTATGTTAAGTTATCAATCTTTACGGTCTTGCTCACTTTTGATGCTAAGATTACGCTAGTGGACACTTTGGTTTGATTATGGGCTTTGCATGCTAGCAATGTACAAACTTTAGTATACTTTACTCATGTTGAATTGAGATTTATTCACTATTATACTATGTATTCAAACTTGTATACTCACCAACATATTCATATGTTGACTTATATTTTATACATATTGTAGGAAATGCTTGAAGCTTTATCATGAAACTCAATTAGGTGGACTTAGAAACACACCAGATCTACTATTTTTTTATGTTTGTTTTAGACTTGTATTTCTCAAAATTTTTGTATGTTTATTTGAAGCATTGTAATGTTATGTTGATTAATGGAAATGAAATTTAATCTTAATTTATTGTCACTTTAGTTCTATGATGTCTTTAAACAATCTATAACTTCTCGCGCCCTGATGTTTCCGCCATCGGTTGGGGTGTGACACCAGGTGGGTGCACCACCCCTCGAACACGATGAAACTTATCATGAACAGCGAAGATACAAAAAACTGTAAGCGTAATTTTGAGTTTTTAACTACAGTAGTTTATTTATTATTAGATGAAATGCAAAGCATCGTCTCCTCATCATACATGTAGTTTATTTGTCTTTTTAAATATTATTATTTTAATCTGTGATCGGTTTTTTAAATATTATTATTTATATTTAATGTTAAGTGACGGTGCCATGTGGGGTGGAATGGTAGTGGTTGAGATGAGGTTAAATGAGAAAGAAGAAGGACAAAATGGTTATTTTACAGCTAGTTAACTAAATTAATTAAAGACCTTTAGACCCAGAGACAAAATATATTATTTTTCTTACAAAACTTAAGACTAGACCTGTAATTTTCCAATCTCAGAAATAAAAAGTGAAATTCAAATAAACTTCAATCCGTATAATTTACTCTTATCAATATTATATTATATTCATAGCGAAGTAGTTAAGTTGGGAATTTATGCTCTATTGTTGACTTATTTTGACAACCACAAAGACAATAGTATTTAAATGATAGATGGAATATGTGATTAAGCGCATTATTTGATTTCATTCTGAATAACTGTTGTTTAAAACTTTAAATATTAAACCTAATAAGTCATATGATGTAACTTTCCACTTGGATAAGAAGTCATATGCTTTTATAAATTTATTTATGCTTTCGATTTACTTATTTTTGGTATGCTTTTGGTTTTGTTGTTTTATTTGGTTTTGATTGTCTGATTATAAATTTAACCGCACTTAAAAATGCTTTTGTTCTCATCTTTCATACTACGCCTTTGAATCATGGTCTTGCAAAATATCCTAGTTACCGGTAAACTACTTATTTGACCCAAACTAATCAAATAATTAGGATTCAATATCAATATACCTAAACCTAGATAGTGATGGTGTCACACCCTGAGAATCGCAGCGGAAGGTCACGAAACGTGGTGTTAACGGAAGTTGGAATTAATCCAACGATTATAGTCAAACGCGAATAATTAAGTAGTTGTTTATGAAAGAACCATCCATTAGACACTTTTAAAACATAATATAGTAATAATATTTTAAATTTTTACAATTTCATAGTCAGTTGAAGAACGTCTCTTTAATTGGATTGTTACTACTTGAAAATATTAAACACGTTTGACCCTCCAACGACTTATTCCAGAAATTCCTCACAGAGCTTATCTATAACCCTGAAAAGCATGAATGATAATAACAGTCAACATAAAATTGGTGAATAATCGGGGTTTTAAGTCTTACAAACATCCGATTTTCAAAACGATATGATGTAGCGAGATATATATACTCAACATAGACTAGCTAGATACTATGATCAATTTAAGTTATAAGTTCATAATCAAGCCAAGAAACACGTCGGTGCCCCCACAACAATCCAAACATATAAACTCCCTCGCTATAACCTGACCAGTGCGACTGGTTGCGAGAGCGGGCCCTTCTAACCCGATAGATCTACCAATATAGTTTGTAGCCTCCTCGAGATTAATGATTATGGGGATATTTAGAGGCTCAACAAGCTCGACAATATACACTTATACTATTGACCCAACTTATACCTTCATAACATATATTAATTTTGTTTTACCCATCGTATGTATAAATATGGTTTTTCATGTTTTCCCCCCAAAATAGTTTAAATAAAAACAATATTTAAAAATGGGCCGAAGAACTTACTTCAAATGCGATCAAAGGAAAAGCCAATATGTTAGACTCCGATCAATTAAAACCCTAAATATATGTAACTTTATCAATAACTGATAATTCATGTTTTTGAGAATGCTTTTCACTCAACTTATTTAGTCACTTTTTAAAATAAAAATGTTTTTTTATAAATTTAACGAATTTAGTCGATTTTTTGTAAAATTATATCACTTTTCTTAAGAAAATATATGAATTATGATTCATCCGTCTTATAAACTAATGTCTAGTTTTAACGTATTCTAGGTCTCTAATGCTATTACTAATTCTTACGTTTAGTTCTTATGTAAACTTGCTACTTTTTCTATCTAGTTGTCTTTTGTTATAAAATCATAATTTTTCTAACTTGTATCATATATATTTTAGTTTGCCATAGATTATTAAAACTTTACTAATCATTTTGTAGAATAGTGAATTTTATACCAATTTTCTTAGGTTTTTTTATAAAGCAAATTTTTATAGTTATCATGATCATTTTTAGTAATAAATTATTTTATTTTTATGAAACATATTAGTTTTAAAATCCCTAAATTTGAGGTTGTTTAAATAATACTTATATATATATGTATATCCTTTTTTATTTGTCCTGAATTTTCTGAAATATATATTGAGTTTTGATTAATTATTATTTGGAAAGTCTCGAGTTTTTATTTGTCGTTCTAATTGAGTCCTTTTGTCATAATATTCCCTTAGTCTCATGTATAGTATAAATCACGATTTCTAGTTTTCAAATTATTGTCAATTGACTTTTCATCTAAGTGCATTTTATAACATGTCCAAGTATTATTATTTTAGTTATCATCCAACATCTTAACTTAATCGTCCTCCTATGCCATTATATCCAACAATATTCATTCATCCATATTACTACCTAATGATTTCTTATGTGACCATAATCCATCACTTTCCGATTTACATACTCATACACACATATGCGACATATACATACATAATATACCTTCTTACAAACACAAAACATTCAAATAACATGATTTCATCAACTAGCAAGCTATCCTATAAACATTTCAGATTATAACCCATTTCAAAACATGATCAAAGCTCATAATTATCAAAAACATTATCTTTTTATCAACATCAAGCGAGTGAAACTAGGGTTCATCAAAATTTTCATCTTGATCACCCATGCATGAATGAATGTAGATGATCTAGTTTAGAAGTGAGTATATCTTAAGATTAAATCAACACTTAGGGCACTTAGATTCCAACTCACGATCACCCCTTCCGAGTTCTAATCGAAGTTTCTACTAGAAACCCTCTTGATGATTGAAGAGAAGATAATGATGGTTTCTAGTGGTGGTGATGGTGTAAACTTCGGTGTTTGATGAAAGGGGGGGTTGACGGTCGCAATGGTGGTGTAGGTTGGTGGTGATGGTTGCGACAGGTGGTTTTGGTGGGGGTGGCGGTTGCGGCTCGTGGTTTCGGTGGGGGTGGCGGTCACGACTGGTGGTTTCGGTGGGGGTGGTCGCAGCGATGGGCGGTGCAGGCGGCGGCCGGTGATGGTGGCGGTTTCGATGGAGGTGGAGAAGGTGGGGAGAATTTGTAGAGATTGGATGACTTAGTTGGCATTCATGCAATCTCTACACCTAAACTTATCATTATTATTAATTTTATTAATAAAATTAGTTTTGTTATTATAACTAATTAGTATTATTATTATATTATTATTAGTGTTATTATTATTATTAATATTATTATTATTAGTAGTATTATTATTAATGTTACACGTTAAACGATTTCAAGGTTCGTTAAAACGTTAACGTAGGGTTCAGTTAATCTAGTAAGACACTTTAATAAATATAAATTTATTATTTAAAATAATCTTGAGCGTTGACCTGTTTTGACCGGGTGTCATAGATTGTCTGTTAGTTGAAAACACAACAATGACATAACTCTAAAGTACCAACTTTTGATTTATAAATAAATTCTCTCGAGTAACAGCTAAACTTTTTATTTGACCCTAACTAATCAAATGATCATCACAATAATGGCAAAACTTGTTGACAGATCGGGTGCTTGAAAGCAATTTCTAACCCATTTGACCCGTTCTTTAAATTGTTTTTTGGTCCATTTGACCTGCTCCTATTTTTAACATGGAGTATGTTATTATATTACAACTGAAATGTAATTTCTCATTTGTTGTTTTTTTTTGGTGCGATTTAGGGATTTACTTATACTGCAACTTCAGGGTTGCTTGTGGAGTTTATTGTATAGCAAGTAAAAGAAAGAAAACCTTTTTGTAAGTAACGCGTAAAGAATATTTCGTTTTTATTTGTTGGATAATGAGTTACTTGCACTAATAAGTTTTTGCTTGCTCTTCATTGTTTCTTTCTGGTTTAAAGATTATTTGACCCTCTAATTAATCAAGTCGTAAACCTGTTGTAACTTCTTATCCAACTTTCAAAACTTTTTATAGATAATTAATGTGTAGTTTTGTTTGTAAACAATGTTATCACTATAATTTTCTCCATAGTGGATTTTTACATTCATACTTTCTGTTTTCATTAGGTTTACATCAGCAAAAGCTACAAGAAATTCCAAGAGAAACCCTTAGATAAATCAGGTGATATACATTTGGCTACAAAATGATTTATTATAAATTAAAATGGTCAAAAAAGTTAGATTAAATACTACAACTTCTGAGTGTTGAAGGGGTATCACCCCAAAAGACAAACAAAGCCCGAACCGATAAAACGTAAAGTTGGGCTGTAAGCCTCAGTCGCGGATCACCCTAGTCGCGGCCCAAACAGGCTGTATGCCCTAGCCGCAGAACACCCTAGCCGCGGCCCGCTCGAGCTGCAAGCCCCAGCCGCGGCTCACTCGGGCTGCAAGCCCAAGCCGCGTTTCACCCGGGCTGGGGGCCCGAGCCTCAGTTCACCCCGTCCTAAGCCGCGCTACAAGCCTAAGTTGCGTTTTGCCCACGAAATAAGCCCAAGCCATGGTTGGAAGAATGGACCCAAGCCGCGGCTGAGTACTTGGCTCAAAGACACGAGGCAATTTATCTCACCTATGACACTCAGAAGATCTTTATGAAAGGCCCGAAACAAGGCAAACGTGGTAATCAAGAAAGCCATTCATTGGTTACATGAGAATAAGAAAGAAACACAAGATGACAAAACGAATACAGCCAAAACATTGGTAGAGGTCAGAGCAGCCCCCAAATTTTCCAAGTCAACTACAAAGACAAATTACATTAATGCCAGTTAGAAACCCTTTGCACCAGAAAAGTAAAAAACCCCTGGCTAGGGGATTTCATTCCCAGATCATTGACCACAAACTTCTGAGAATAGAACCATGTCATATCTTGTTCCCATACACCAACACTATAAATACATTTTTCATTCCACAGGTAGAAGATATTCTCAGAACACTCTCATTACAAACCAATCACTTACTAATCTTTCCCTTCAAATTCTCTCAATACATATACTTATTCTCACGCCGGAGTGTGGTCTCGGGGGGAAAACCTTTTCTGCCCGAGGCGAGGCTCACAGTGTTGTTTTTGTCTCGCAGATACTCCTCTCAGCCAAAGCCAAGCCCAGTTGCAACTTACTTCCTGACGACCTCCCGTCAGCCGAAGTTCAGACCAAGTTCCAGCCTGATCCTTGACATTCTGCTTAGCCGAAGCCAAGCCCAGTCGCATCCTGCTTCCCAACAGTCAAAGTGAAGGCCAAGTTCCAGCCTGATCCTTGGTAGCAATCCCATTCTCGCACTGCTCCTAAGTCTTAATCTCTCAATTAAGATTTGTGTAGAAACATTTGGCGCCATCCGTGGGACCGAAACAAAACAGGTTTCGTGCTATCTTACAATGGCTAGATTGGTGTTCTTGTGTTCTGCACGAGACACCGCGACCTATCGATATGGCTCCAGTTTCAGGTTCTAAACTCTTACTATCTGCATAACAACTTTAATAGTGTTTATGTCATATACACGACTCGTTTTAAAGGGTTTCGAATATCACATTCTCTTCACTATGAATGTTCTATCTTTAGATTTAGCATACCAATGCATATCCGAATTAATTTAATGGTTATATTCTACATGTCATATATTACTCATATCACTTGTATTCCTCATATGGGTATAAACACAGAAGGAATGTAAAAACAATTTGGGTAATGCATTTAAGTTTCATTTCATGCATGTACGTAGGTTTGAACTGAATGAATACATGGGAAGCATTTAAGACAACAAAAAATAGATATGTTAGATATATTTTTAGGGAAAAATCATCACACTCTCTTTCTTTGAAAACTTAATATGACCATTTTTCCCCATGATAACTAGATTACAACTCAGCTCATGTACAACTTAATAACTTGTTTGATTGCTTTGCATATATCATACATAATAGAAGCGCAAAACATACAAAACAAAAGATGTGAAAGATAATGACTACGTTTTCTCATCACAAAAATTTTAGAAAACAAATAGGAATCATCAGACTTTATTCTATGTAACCATTTCACCTATATCCTCGAATAACCATCCAACCTAAATAGCTTTGAAACACTCATACACTTTCTCACCCACGTCAACACTCAACACCGAGACCTGTATCCTTTCTTCCAAACAAAGTTCTGTTGAGCCAGACTCGTCCACCCTAGATCATAACCAATTAACCAACCGAAGCTAAACCCGGTTCCTTAGTCAAACTCATATCTAACCAGATGTGAGGCGATTTGCTGTGGCTGAACGTTACGAGCCGCGACTAAAGGGTTACGAGATACGGCTGGTGTGAGCTTCAGCTAGTGTTGAGATTCGGCTAGTGTAAGCTTCAACTGGTGCTGAGATTTGGCTAGTGCTCAGTTGCAACTGGTGTGAGCTGTAACTAGTGCTAAGATTTGGCTGGTGTAAGCTTCAACTGGTACTAAGATGTGGCAGGTGTAAGCTTCAGCTGGTACTGAGATGCGGCTGGTGTGAGCTTCAGCTAGTGTTGAGATTCGGCTAGTGTAAGCTTTAGTTGGTGCTGAGATTTGGCTAGTGCTCAGTTGTAGCTGGTGTGACCTGTAACTAATGCTAAGATTCGGCTGGTGTAAGCTTCAGCTAGTACTGAGATGTGGCTGGTGTAAGCTTCAGCTGGTACTGAGATGTGGCTGGTGTAAGCTTCAGCTGGTACTAAGATGCGGCTGGTGTGAGCTTCAGCTAGTGTTGAGATTCGGCTAGTGTAAGCTTCAACTGGTGCTGAGATTTGGCTAGTGCTTAGTTGCAGCTGGTGTGAGTTGCAAGTGGTGCTAAGATTTGGCTGGTGTAAGCTTCAACTGGTACTGAGATGTGGTTGGTGTAAGCTTCAGCTGGTACTGAGATGCGGTTGGTGTGAGCTTCAGCTAGTGTTGAGATTCGGCTAGTGTAAGCTTCAGCTAGTGCTAAGATTTGGCTGGTGCTCAGTTGCAGCTGGTGTGACCTGCAACTAGTGCTAAGATTCGGTTGGTGTAAGCTTCAGCTGGTACTGAGATGTGGCTGGTGTAAGCTTCAGCTGGTACTGAGATGTGGCTGGTGTGAGCTTTAGCTAGTGTTGAGATTCGGCTAGTGTAAGCTTCAGCTGGTACTAAGATTTGGCTTATGTGAGCTTTGGTTGTGTTAAGCCACGGATGGTGGATAGATAGAGCTGGTGCTAAGCTACGTCAGGCGGTGATTTGCATCTAGTGTTGACTTTCAATAAAAATTAAATGAACCTAACATCTCGTTGGTTTTGTCTGAGTCACTGCTTAATGGATTCAATGCAAGAATGCCAGTTCCATCTCTTAATCCTCTAGTTTGATTCTAGCTAATCAATCCTATTTCTAGTTTGTTATATGAAACTCGAGTATGCTGCCTTCGATAAATCCATTAAAATTGGCGGGTTATGATTTAGCAAACCTGAATCCATGGAGGGAAGACACTCGTAGATGGTACATATTTTTCCATAGATGTTATATCTAGGTAAACAACATTGAAAGAAATTAAATCATACTACCACATCTTGGTTGACAACTTTGAAAGCAATTAATTAAATCACCCACCATGCTTGGGTAGATAGTATTAAATTCAATCAAAGTAACTTAGTTATGATTTGAGTTTTTAGTAACCATGAAATCAAGCAAGTAACCAAGCTTGAGTAGATGATGTTACAAGCAACCAAGCAACCCAATCATATCTATGTTAACAACTATGAAATCAAGCAAATAACCAAGCTTGACTAGATGATGTTACAAGCAACCAAATAACTCAATCATATTCATGTTAACAACTATGAAATCAAGCAAATAACCAAGCTTGACTAGATGATGTTACAAGCAACCAAGTAACTCAATCATATCCATGTTAACAACTATGAAATCAAGCAAATAACCAAGCTTGACTAGATGATGTTATAAGCAACCAAGTAACTCAATCATATCTATGTTAATAACTATGAAATCAGGCAAATGACCAAGCTTGAGTAGATGATGTTACAAGCAACCAAGTAACTCAATAATATATGTGTTAATAACCATGACATCAAGCAAGTAACCAAGCTTGAGTATATGATGTTACAAGCAAACAAGTAAATCATGTTCAAGTTTTATAACCATAAGACCAAGCAAGTAACTAGGCTTGGGTATATGATGTTAAAAGCAAGCACATTCATTTTGAGTTAGTAACTATATGTAATCAAGCAAGTTACCAAGCTTCGTAGATGATGTTAAAAGCAACCAAATGAATAAATCATGCTTGATTTGCAATCATGATATAAGTTGAATCGCCTAACGATGCTTGGGCAAATAATGCATTCAAAAACTCAGCCAGGTCTAAGTCAATGACCATGAAAATGATTGGATCACCCAACCATTCCTGGGTAGATAAGGTTGAAGTCATGTGAATCACTCAATCACGTTAGAGCTGATAACTTGAAATCATTTGAATCAACCATGCTTGAGCTAAAAATATCGAAGGCAACTAATTTTGATATATGAGTTAGTCCAAACACCCGATCATATTTGGATAGAAAGTACTACAAGATAAAATTTTGCTCAACCATTTTTGAGTAAATAGTTTGAAATCAATTAAAATACTTACTTATATTTGGGCAAATAATATCTCTAGCAAACATGTTACTTAATCGAGTGATCTTTTGGTACCTCACTCAGGTCCCATGTGAGTTTCTCTTGTTCTTTCTTGGCTTAGTCACAACAAGATCGAAGAGATTTATTCTTATCTTTCAACTCAAACAACTATTTTCTAAGCTCTCTCATTTCTTTAACGTATTCTATCTAACAACCATGAATCTCTATGAAAGAAAAGAAAACTATTCATAACTACTTAGCACCCAACATTCAACATTTGTTTATTTCTCAAACTTTTGCCATATTTAATCTTGGCTAGAGCGAGAGACAAAAAATGAACTCCCTGCATAATTCGGGTGTTCTCAAGAATAATACCATTAGTCAAGTCCAGTCGGGGTTAACAATAGCAAAGTGGACGTATGGTATTAAAAATTCGGTTGAGTGATAGCCGAAGAAAAGCAATGGAACGAAGAGTTGGCATTAACAATGTCAGAACGATAACGTAAAGTCAGCGTCGCGGCCGAAGTTACGAGTCACGGCCAAAGTCAGAGTCGTGGCCAAAGTCACGATCCGCGACCGAACCCATGCGTACTTATGTGCAGAGGATATTAAGTCAAGAACCAAGTTGCAATAAAGAAAGTCGAGCAAACCCAATGACCAAGCACGATTTAAAAGCATACATATAGGGTGCCAAAGTTTAAATACCATTACAAAAAGAGACAACATAAAGTCGAGTACAAGATTGATACAAATACAAAAACAACACCCAAAGATAACTAGCTAAACACGAGCAGGGTCTTCAACTGGAGGGTCCAGGAACGACTTGATTTCCTCAATGCTCGAATCGCGCATAGCAGCTATAGTCTCAACCATGGGAAAAATGGCTTTATCAAAGCAATCAGATTAAGCTCATAGTTTCTTCAATGCATTTTTGTCAAAATTCTTGGCTTCCTCGGGTTTCTTTCCCTCTACAGCAAGGCGAGCTCCATCCAACAGACCCGCATTGTACCCCACCTTGTTTGAAAGACTGTTGATCCTGGCCAAAGCATCAAGAAACTCGTCACTATCGCATATCTTATTAAAAGCCAAACCGACATCATCCGAGATGATCCATTTCCTCTCAGACGTAAGATGAGCTACTCGCTCCTCAAGGCTAGCAATGCGACTTTCAGAAGCCATTTTGTTATACTTTAAATCCAAAGAAAGTTTTTTCACTACAGCATGTTGAATACAAGCTCCTCTTGGGCACCACTGAGATCTCGAGTAAGTTTTTCTTTAGCAAGCTCAGACACATCACAACGAAACATGAGGGACGCGTTCTCAGCCTCCAATTTTGACACTTGCTTCTTGAGATCACGAATCTCAATGACACCATCAACCAACGACCATGAATCTCAACAAAAGAGAATAAACTGTTCACCACGGCCAAACAACCAGCGTTCGATAATTCTCTGTTTTTCAGATCTTCCCCACGGTAAAACTCAGCAGGCGTGCGAGACGCGAACATAAAGTCCCTACACGACTCCGGAGTTTCAAAGGTAGTTCCATTAGTCAAATCCCAGTCAGAAACAAATTTCTCCTCCACATCCAGGTTAGTATCCTTAGAAGAAGCGGTCGGTTTCCCTTTATCAAAGTCACCAAGGAGGTGATTGATGTAGACAAACCCGTAACTTGAGAAAGGGTAGACAATGATGTGATTGATGGAGACTAGGGTCGGGGCTCGAGGCAAATATAACATGAGCATTGGTAATTCCAATGACATGGTTGATACCATGACATTGGACTGGGGGGACATGAAGGGGTATCACCCCAAAAGACAAACAAAGCCCGAACTGATAAAACGTAAGGTCGGGCTGTAAGCCTCAGCCGCGGATCACCCTAGTCGCGGCCCAAACAGGTTGTATGCCCCAGCCGCGGAACACCCTAGTCGCGGCCCACTCAAGCTGCAAGCCCCAGCCGCGACTCACTCGGGCTGCAAACCGAAGCCGCGTTTCACCTGAGCTGGGGGCCCGAGCCGCAGTTCACCCCGTCCCAAGCCGCGCTACAAGCCTAAGTTGCGTTTCGCCCACGAAATAAGCCCAAGCCATGGTTGGAAGAATTGACCCAAGCCGCGCTGAGTACTTGGCTCAAAGACACGAGGCAATTTATCTCACCTATGACACTCAAAAGATCTTTATGAAAGGCCTGAAACAAGGCAAACGTGGTAATCAAGAAAGCCATTCATTGGTTACATGAGAATAAGAAAGAAACACAAGATGACAAAACGAATACAACCAAACATTGGTAGAGGTCAGAGCAGCCCCCAAAATTCCCAAGTCAACTACAAAGACAAATTACATTAATGCCAGTTAGAAACTCTTTGCACCAGAAAGGTATAAAACCCCTGGCTAGGGGATTTCAGTCCCAGATCGTTGACCATAGGCTTCCGAGAATAGAACCATGTCATATCTTGTTCCCATACACCAACACTATAAATACCTCTTTCATTCCACAGGTAGAGGACATTCTCAGAACACTCTCATTACAAACCAATCACTTACTAATCTTTCCCTTCAAGTTCTCTCAATACATATACTTATTCTCACACCGGAGTGTGGTCTCGGGGGGAAAACTCTTTCTGCCACGGTGTTGTTTTTGTCTCGCAGATACTCTCAGCCAAAGCCAAGCCCAGTTGCAACTTACTTCCTGACGACCTCCCGTCAGCCGAAGTTCAGACCAAGTTCCAGCCTGATCCTTGACACTCTGCTTAGCCGAAGCCAAGCCATGTCGCATCCTGCTTCCCAACAGTCAAAATGAAGGCCAAGTTCCAACCTGATCCTTGGTAGCAATCCCATTCTCGCACTGCTCCTAAGTCTTAATCTCTCGATTAAGATTTGTGTAGCAACAAGTGTAGTATACATTTGATACTATAACCCGGTCAGGTCATGGAGAACCTGACTTGAAACTAGGTTGGTGAATTGATAATGGAACCTGGTTTAAAAGCGCCAGGTTATACCAGTTTGGAGTTGTCAGGTCCGGTTCTAAATCTTATTGGATGAAACGCCGGATAAAATACTAGTTATAAAATTAATAAATGCGGTACTGAATTTATATCTATAATACTATAAAATACATATTAGAAGGACAAGATAATAATTTTATTCAAAATCCAAGACACATACAACATTTTAATCATAGAATACAAGTGTTTTATACAATAGTTCTATTTTTGCCCCCATTTAATTAACTTCTAATTATTGTATTATTTAATACACATTATTAATACATTATTTAATAATATGATATTTAATTCACTTCATTAAAATTTATTTTATTTATAATAATATAAATTGATATTTAAATTAATAGTAATTACTAATCATATTTTTTTACTAAATACTATTTAAATTAAGTATTAGTTTACTTACATCTATACTAATATATAATACATTTCTATGTGTAGAGATTTAATTTTGCAAAACATATAAGTTTTAAAACAAAATATACAAAGGAATACAAAATATTTAAGATGGGCATAATAGGGAATTGATTAACATTTTATTGACAATATGATAATTTATCAATTAAATTTTATATACCTTAATATTTGTGTCATTTTCTCTTTCATGTATTTAATAAACATTATTAATACATTATTTAATATTATGTTATTATTTAATTCAGTTTATTAAATTTTATTTTATTTATGATACTATAAATTGATATTTAAATTTGTATTTACTAATTATATTTTTATAACTAAATACTATTTAAATTAAGTATTATTCCATTTAAATATTTAAGTATATAATCTATACATATCTTCATATTTATAATAACCATAATATTAATATTTTTCTAGAGGCATATTATGAGTTTAATAATTTTTATAATAAAAGTGAAAGGATGATAGAATGATAGTTTTACATATGGATTAAGATACTCGTATATAATGTTTAAACATAACCCTCATTTATTTTCAATGTCATTCATTCATTTTGATTGAACACTAATCACTCTTTTTATTTCCCTTGTTGGTTGTTAACCGCTCAGTAACAATCAAGATGATAATTTGTAGTGACAATTTATCCATTAACTTTCTCCGGTGTATGCAAATAACCACCGAAAGTTGTATACGATGATCATAAAGATCTACCTTACATTTATAAAACGAAAACCGTCTTAAAATCTAGGTAATAAATGATTTCGGACCACAAAATATCACCCATATTTTCACTAATCTTTTCGGAAGAATATAGTTGTATTAAAAACTTTTGTAATATACGTAATTGTTTTCTTTCATTCAATTTTTTCAATAATTATACTTTGGTTTTTTAATTTACGTTATAACACACCGAACCAATATTTACTACAAATGAATATTTAGAAAACCGCACAACATACATACCGTCGCAACGTGCCGACATTTTATTATGCATAATAAATCATTATTCATAGAACTATGAAAATGTTAAATATAAAAAATCATAAAATAACAAAGATAAAGATAACAATTAGAACGCTACATAAACAGCAAGAGTTTCTATTCATCGTGGTTATTCGATTCTTAATTTCTCCTATATTCGCCATTAGAGACAGATTCTTCTTTACACCTTCAGCAAACGCCATTAATACCCAAAGATCTATCAAAAAACAATCTTTTTCAACCCCCTCTTCCCAAGATTTACTCTAAATTCAAAACCCTCAACTGAATCAGGTCACTCTCTAATCTATCTCTCAATCTTCTTTATATTATCAATTTCTTCTTTATAACTGTATGATTATGCAACCCACAAGTGATTCCACTTTATGTTGGAGATTTCATTCTTTGGTGGTGATTATAATCTCACAAGATTGATTCATAGATAACTAGGGTTATCAGTTTAGTTTTACTTCCAATTTGTTGTCTTTATACGAATGATGAATTGATCATGAACCCTAGTGTATGAGTTCATCGGCATTTGAGTTTCTGCATGTTCATATACAGCAAGATTTTGGATTTTAAGTATCAGAATATGAATGAACTACAGAAAATTCATATGAAATTTTGTATTTTGAAAGATGATTCACCTTTAGTTTGTGATGATTATGACATGACCTTGATAAAGGAAAGCTTAATTTGTCAGATTCTTAAAAGGGGTGTGAGAAGAAGGATGGTTAATTCAGAGATGCCCCGTAAGCGAGTTGCATTCGTGTTGATTGATGGGTTGGGAGATGTTTCTATTCCAAGATTTGGATACAAAACTCCTTTAGAAGCTGCAAAAGTGCCGAATTTGGACGCGATTGCTTCTGCTGGAGTTAATGGTCTTATGGACCCGGTTGAAGTAGGCTTGGGCTGCGGTAGTGACACTGCTCATCTTTCTTTGTTGGGTTATGACCCGCAAGTTTATTATCGTGGTCGAGGCGCGTTTGAATCAATGGGTGCTGGATTGGCCATGGCTCCAGGGGACATTGCTTTTAAAGTATGTAAGCTGGACTCTCTTACTAGTTGTGAAAGTGTTTTATGCATTGTAAACAAAAACGACGATTGCTTGTAGAAGTTGAGTATCAGTTTATCGAATGCATGAACTTGTGTGGAATGTGGATATTAACTATAAATCTACAAACTTTTGTATTTTATTTGTTTTTAGATCACATTTGATAGTGACTTTCACTTTGTCAACAATCCATCAGTCAAACTTTGCAACTCTAGATGAAGAAACTGGAGTCGTCACGAGTAGAAGGGCTGATCGACACTTTGAAGAAGAAGGGCCAATCTTGTGTGCAGCACTGGATAAAATGAAGCTGCCATCTTTTCCCGAGTATGAAGTCAGAGTCAGGTGTGTTAAAATTAGTTTTTTGATGATAATAATCGCCTATTTGACATATTAAGTTTTGAAACTTGGGTCTTTCATAAAATAAAAAAAGTTACAGTTTTATATAGCTCTTATGTTCTTTTGGATTTTTTTCAGATATGCAACTGAACACAGATGTGGAGTTGTGGTAAAAGGACCTAAACTAAGTGGAAATATATCAGGAACCGACCCGCTAAAGGATAATCGTCTGCTTCTGGACGCACAGCCTCTTGACAAAACCGAAGAAGCCAAACACACCGCAAAGGTTGTCAATGAGTTATCCAAAGAAATTTCTAAAATTTTGGTTGCTCATCCCCTGAATAAAAAACGCGCCGCTGAAGGGAAAAACATTGCCAATGTTGTCCTTTTACGAGGCTGTGGTATCAGAATTGAGGTATGGTTTATAATCTTAACAAAATCCCTACATTTAATAAAATAACTACTACAACGACAACAATGTTGCAACTTTTTGCAGGTTCCTGCGTTTGAGAAGAACCATGGGCTACGACCATGCATGGTGGCCCCCACAAAAATCATCGCCGGCCTTGGTTTATCTCTCGGGATTGATATTCTAGAAGCTCCTGGAGCCACAGGAGACTATCGAACCTTATTGACATCAAAAGCAACCGCAATTGCAAATGCGTTATCAGCTCCTATGCGAACATGTCCTAATGTTTTTGTACCAGGAGAAGATGAGCACAAACCTGGTGCTTCCGATGGCTATGATTTTGGTTTTCTCCATATAAAGGTGTGAACTTTTTTTTTAAATAAGAGTTTGTATTTTGTCTAACTGAATTTTATTGAAAATCTTGATTTTATAAATTGCAGGCAATAGATGATGCAGGTCATGATAAAGCAACTGTCTTTAAAGTCAAAGGATTGGAAGCCGTTGACAAAGCTATCGGGCAGCTTGCTAGACTTCTTTGGGAGGCGGAGTCAACAGGTGAATTTCAGTTTTTCCTCTGTGTCACTGGGGACCACTCGACCCCGTTGAATATGGGGACCACAGCTTCGAACCTGTTCCATTTACATTATGTCGGTTGAAAGACTATGTGGGTGCCGTTGGTGGTGAACCCATAGTTCTACAAACTTCTCTTGATACGTTTCCTCTGCCAACAATTGAAGCTGGTGATGGCTTGTCAGCTTGTGTGGCGGCAGAAGAGGAAATAAGTCAAGCGGGTCAAGCATTTTCGGGTGATTCTGTTTGGAGGTTGAGCGAAATCGCAGCTGCACGAGGTTCTCTTGGGCGGTTTCCCGGGAGTGAGATGATGGGAGTTATAAAGAAGTTTATTCAACTTGAATTATGAGCTTGCTCAGTTTTGGATGATCTTCATGAAGACATAACTAATATGAACTAAAAATAATGTTTTTTTCTAATGGGTGATGCAGTTGTGGCTCACCTTCTTACTTTGAAGCCGCGAAGAACTTAGAGATGGTACAAATGTAAAAAAGGCGTGGTACGGGTTAGGATTGATCCAAATACGACCCATTGGGAGCCAAGGATTGTGGTTAAACCTGTTTTTCTGAGTTTTGTTCTGAAACTAGAAGTTTTCTATGAAACACAAATTTGCTGATTTCTGTAGGAGGATTGCATTACCATCGTATGGCGTCACTGATCTCGCATATCTACGTAATAGGACTGCATTGAATCCATTGCAGTCTCAAAACAGAAACAGATCGACCCATTAACCTGTTTATGACCCGTTTCTTGAACCCACCAATCCGATTGATATGTTTATAACTTGATCTTTACTTGCCAAACCACCAACTCGTTTGACACATAGATAAACGGTGAAATGGGTCGTGTTAAGGTTGATGTTATTGACACGTTGCACAATCAACCCGTCAACCAGCCAACTCGCAATCCGTTAACATGCCAACTCAACACTTGACACCCTAAATTTTAACTGAATGAATATAGCTAAAATGTTATATTTCATGATCTTGATAATAAATACCTACCAACTTTTTTAGAGTTTTATAAAGTCACTTGTATTTGTATTTTTTAATATTATATTTCATGATCTTGATAAAAACCAATTACTCTTAATATGTTTAATCCTAAAAGTTACATATTTCTTCCTAGCAAGAAAACCACTTAAATTTTAGTATTGTTTTAATGTCTGGAATGAAAATCATACACTTCATTATATTTTAAAATGTCAATAAAACATAATTAGTATATGATTTTTATCCTAAAAGACAAAGACAAACTAAAGAATCTAAGGTCTTACCTCGACACAATACGTGTGCATTTTAACTTTGTTTGAATCGTATAAACCATATTATACATAAAATTGACTAATTAACAATTGTTTTTGGTTTTGCTTGTTTACTTTCGATTATTTAAAGGTTTTGCTTCTCTGTTGTGTCCCTCTTTGTAATAAAGCACACTAATTAAACAATAAACACCCAACTTATTCATAACCACTTCACATTCAATTTTGGTTCCTATTTATATATTGTATGAGTACTATCTACTCCTAATAATTGCAATCATTTGGAACACTCACATCCCATTAAAGGTCATGAACTTTTGAATTTGTACCCACAAGATCACAACTAGCCACTATGTTACATATAAATTAATAGAAAAAGAAACCCAACCAAACCCTTTACGACTGATCCTAATTACACATTCAGTTTTTTATTCAGTTGAATTAGTTGTTCAGCTTTTGGTTCATTCAGTCTGGTCTAAAGCGAGTAACCTTTATGCATATATATTGGCATATGGATTTATCTATTAGCTCGTCAAATATTTAGCTCATCAAAAAACCAGCTAAGTAGAATATAAGAATCCGAAAAACCCAAACAGACGAACACTCCTTGATATAATCTTGACAAGTTTAATATTTACGGTTTAAAGGCAAATACAAACTGAACTCAAATTTGTCTTCAGTTTCTTTTGATCTTTTTGAATTTAACTCGGTTTCTTATGATATGTAACTTCAAATTCAAAAAAACCGAATTGAAAAATATGAAATTCAAACGATTGAACACGCATGGTTATAGTTTGATTACCTATCAAGTCATCCATATAATCTAACTTAGTCTTGATCAAGTTGATTCCCATTTTGACTTGCTACAAAGAATCAACGAAAGTCTTGATGATAGATACAGTATTGCATTTACTTTTCAAAAAAACTTAAATGATGGCAATAATTTATGAAATTACCAAAGAACCATCAAAAAAACTCAGCCGTCACTAGGTAACACTAACAACACTAAATATAAGTAAAAAAGCATAATTGGGAATAACTGAAAACTGAGATGAGAAATCAGTAAATCGATTTTGATAGATATCATATCACTAAACTTAGTACTGTCTTTTTAAAAAAAATTATGGTTTCCTCAGATTTACTCTCATTTTTATTAGTTTATTATATTTGATTGTATTTTCTTTAAAATCATTCATGTTTTTATCTTATAAACTGTTTATTCATAACACACTATGTAGGTAAATCTACACAGGTCCACAAATCCTTTTATCTCATTTATATTAAACTAGATATAGTAAATGGACTGGTCTATATCATGTTTTCTTTCTATCTCATTTAGATAATAAAATTAAAAAAAAAAACTAAACCCTAAATGTTAAAAACATAGGGTTCGAAAAAATGTTTTTAAACTCGCTAAAAGCCTAAAATTAGTTTAATTGAATTTCGTTTAAGCAGGTTTACAAGTGACTAAAATATTTCTTATTTCTTAAGTAAAAATTAAAAAGTAAGCTTTTTATATTTGATTTTTAAAACGGTAAATGTGAACTCATCTACCATTTCTTAACCGGGACTAGACCCCAACTCCTAAAAAAACTGATAATTGAAAACTCACTAACTCAACGTTAAACATTTTAGCTCAGATTAAAACTTGAACTTATAACCTTCTTATGTATACATATCTCAAATACCTCAATTTAAACAGTTAACTAAAAATTATCAGTTTTCTTATATATTTATTTTAGAGTAAATTGTAATTTTCATACATGTGTTTTGGGGGTATTAACATGATCAACCCCAGCTTAACAGTTTACATACCTGAGTTGACGAATGCTAACACTTTACGTACCTCCGTCCAATTTTTGTTAAACCACTGTTAAATCTCCTCTACGTGCTCCTCACGTGAGGGGCAAAACTGTCAATTCATCAAATTTATTAATCTTTTAAGAGTAAATTGCAATTTTCATACATGTGTTTTAGGGGTGTTAACAGGATCAACATCAGCTTAACAATTTGCATACATGAGTTTGCGAATGCTAACACTTTACGTACCTCTATCCAATTTTTGTTATACAACTGTTAAATCTCCCTCACGTTCTCCTCACGTAAGGGGCAAAACTGTCAATTCACCCAATTTATCAATCTTCCACCGTCGGTAGGGTTCCGACATGTTTATGTCGTTTGTGTTCCATTAGTTTACATATTCTGATCTTATTGTCCTGATGAGATGTGAACACTTTTCCTTTGTGAAACGTGAGGAGTTTGATGGAACCTGATGAGGAAACGTTGAAGGTGAAAGTGTCGATGAGGGAGAACGACGCCGTATCGAATACGTGGATGCGATCGCCGGAGGCGGCGTAGAGGCGGTGTGTAAGGCCCCGTTTCCGGGACGCTCACAGTTGGTTGATCATCGCAATTAAAATATATAATACATTTGTCTTTCATAAAACATCGCAACGAAATTACCAAAATATACATCTCATTTCATTATAAAAGCTTTTGCAAAATAACACATCGTTAACAAGTTACAAAATACATGTTGCATTACATCACAAAAGCATTATAAAAATGGATGTCATCCAAAAAAGCTGAGTAGCCACCTCGTGCCATCCTCAGTAATATTACCTGCCAACTGGAAATACATAAAAGTTAGCATTGTTGAGTTAGTTCTAGTTTTATACTAAAACATACTTTATCCTTCGTTAAAACTGTACTTTACTTTCATGCGATCATACATCATACGTACATATAGATAATATCATTATTATCTTCATTATTTGTTCTTTTTTCGCTTTTCATATATTCCGTACCAATACCATGTGCTACACCCCAAACTATATGGCTACTAGGACGAAGTCTATAAATAGACAGCTATACATGGTGCCTCAGTACCGGGGTAAGCGGTAGAGGTTCTATACAAATGGTCGATCAAAAAGAAAGACCCCAATATGCATCCTTCCGGGGTAGCGAACTCGCACACCGTTGGGCTAACACCTATTAATGGCGTGTCCCGACATACAAGGTGCAAGACTTTCTTTACTTTCATCATTTATTAATGTATGCATTCTTCCTTCATGTTCTTCTTTCATTATATTTCACTTTACGTTACATAATACTTTCATTTCATTCATTAACATTCAACGCAAAGCCACGGAAAAGATAAAAATACGTCATAACAAGGAACATAACATACACAATCATCATCATCATACAGGGCAACATCATACATACATAACATACATCATGCATAAACATGCAACCTCATCATCATGTCCAACATAACCTTTATGACCACAACAATCATCTTACAAGAACTTACGGGAATGTTCCACGTCAAAACTTACATCTGCACTTTCTCCCGAAAGTCAGTACATAAACTACGTTTTCCCCCTAGTGCACAAACCCTACTTGGGCGTATGGGCACCCTTCAGTCACATGGCCTTCCAGGCGATTAAACATCATGCGAATGGACCAATGCGGATGAAAATCTAAGCGAATGAACACCCATGCGAATGGACCTAATGCGAATGGACTCAATGTGGATGAAACTAATGCGGATGAGCACTTATGGGAATGGGCTCTCAGTCGTATGGCTCTCCATGCGAATGACCCTCAGTCGCACAACTGGCAGGCGTATGGGCTCCAGTCGTACGACTCGAATGCGATTGACCCTCAATCGCACGACTGGCATGCGCGTGGACCTCAGTCGCTCGACTGGCATGCCATACGGTCGCATAGCCCTAACTGCGCAGAATACAGCTCACTCCCGAATCCAATCTGCCATTTTCGACCTCTAAGCTCTTCCAAACCCATTCTAAGCCTAAATCAACCGCCCTAAACCTTAGGAATGCATACCACAACACCATTCAAGCCCGGAAACAAACCCTAAACGCATCGCACGCAAACACATACAAATGGGTCAAACATACACACATACAAAAACGAGTTTTCAGATGTGTTCCAGCCCCAAAATCGACCAAAAATGTTTAAAAGAGAGGTCTTAGAATTCACACAAACCACACCGAGGAGTAGAGTTTCGTTTGGACCCGCTACACGATGATTTTCGAGCTCGAACCCATGCGAATCAAGCCTTTTCCTTATTTTCTCCCTTTTCTCTCTTTTTCTCTTTAAATTGCAGAATTTTGAGTGTGGGGAGAGGGTAAGGGCTGCCCTCTCCCTTCAAATACTTCATTTCACCCAACTTTCTTTCGTTGGCGAGTTTGGTCCCTCGACTTTGGACTTTATTTCATTCTTTATTTTGTCGGCTTTAAAATAAATATCCGGGTGTTACACGGTGGTTGTGACGGCGATGTGGTTGATGTGGCGGCAAGGTAGAGTTTGAGGGCGGCAGGGTAGAGTTTGAGGGCGGCAGGGTAGAGTTTGAGGGCGGTGAGGAAACGGTGGGAGACAGTGAGTTTGAGAGTCTCCGGCGAGAGGTTTTGGAGGGAAGAGATGGAAGTTAAGGTTTGGAGAGAGAGGTTGATGTAGGGCTACTCAAGTTGAATGACAGTTTTGCCCCTCACGTGAGGAGCACGTGGGAGAGATTTAATGGTTATTTAACGAAAATTGAACGATGGTACGTGAAGTATTAGCATTCATAAACTCATGTATGTAGACTGTTAAACCGGAACTGATCTTGTTAACACCTTTAAAATACATGTATAAAAATTAAAATTTATTTTTTATTTTATTATATATTTTTTAGACTCATTATCTTCCATTGAGAAACTTAGCAGCCTCAAATAACGTGTTGTCATGTCAAAGTCTTTGGAGAAATAAGAAATTTCAACGAAGTTTGAATCATTACCATAACCTTAACACACACTTCAAAGAAAACCCCTATAAAACCCCCCACCACACCACCACCGGAACCACCACTACCACCACCGGAACCACCGCCACCACCACCGGAACCACCACCGGAACCACCACCACCACCAACATGAACCACCAATTCACCTTCCGGAGACCACCTCCACCGTCCTCCCCCACCCCTCCTCCTTCTTCTCCCCCAATCTCCTCCACTCCCCCCTCCCCACCAACTCTTTCTTCCAAAACTTCGTCCTCAAAATGGCGATCACCCGAATACATCCACCCTTATCTCATCAAATCTTCACTCTCATCGCTATCACTCTCATACCCTTCAATGTTCTCCAACACTGCTTTCACATACCAAATCTTTACCCCCGATCTCACCGTATCCGCTTTGAACAACCCCAACCCGAATCGAACCCATGTTGTTTCATCGTTTGATGATCTCAGTGTCACTCTTGATCTTCAACCGAATTTGAGATTCTACCTCGTTAGAGGAAGCCCCTTTTTGACATTTGAAGTCTTGCAAAAGACCCGTCTTTCGATTTCAACTGTTCATGCGATTCTTGATTTTGCCCCCAATTTTTCGAAAACAAGATTCAAGATTGGGCTTAATAATGGGCAAACGTGGTTTTGTATTCATCTTCTCCGATTGATTTGACACATGATGTGTCCAAAATTTCATCTGGGGATTTCTGTGGTGTAATTCGCATTGCTGTGGTACCCAATTCGGATTCGGGTGAATTCGAATCGGTTCTTGATATGTGCAGTTCTTGTTATCCGGTTTCGGGTCGGGCTGTGTTTAACGACCCGTTTTGTGTTGAGTACAAGTGGGAGAAGAAGGGGTGGGGGGGTTTGTTGATGCTAGCAAACCCTCTTCATCTTCGTCTTCTTGACCGTTGTTTGATTAAGATTGTTGATGAGTTTGTGTACAGAAGTATCGATGGTGATCTCGTGGGTGTTGTTGGTGATTCGTGGGTGTTGAAACCCGACCCGGTTTCCATCATTTGGCATTCAATCAAAGGAGTTGATGAAGGATCATATAGTGAAATCATTGCTGCACTTGTGCAGGATGTTGAGGGTTTGGATTCAAGAACCATAGAGACCACATCATCTTACTTTTATGGGAAATTGGTAGCGCGAGCAGCGCGATTCGCCCTGATCGCTGAAGAAATCGGTTATCTTGATGTGATCCCGAAAGTTAGACAATATTTGAAGGAGACGATCGAGCCGTGGTTGGATGGAACCTTTGGTAGTAATGGTTTCTGTATGAAAGATCATGGGGTGGGCTTGTGACCAAACAAGGGTCTACTGATACAGGTGCTGATTTCGGGTTTGGTGTGTACAATGATCACCATTTTCACATTGGTTACTTTCTTTATGGGATCGCGGTTCTTGCAAAGATTGATCCCATTTGGGGAAGAAAGTATAGGCCTCAAGCATACTCATTGATGGCGGATTTCATGACATTGAGTAAAGGTCCTAATTCGAAGTACACGCGTTTGAGATGCTTTGATTTGTGGAAGCTGCATTCATGGGCTGCAGGATTGACTGAATTCACAGATGGAAGGAATCAAGAAAGCACAAGCGAAGCTGTGAACGCGTATTACTCTGCTGCGTTAATGGGACTAGCTTATGGAGATGCACATTTGGTTGCAGTTGGATCACTGCTTACATCCATGGAGATTCATGCTTCTCAAACATGGTGGCATGTGAAAGAAGGCGATAAAATCTACACTGCAGACTTCACAAGTGAGAATCGCGTTGTGGGGGTTCTTTGGGCTAACAAAAGAGACAGTGGACTATGGTTTGCTCCTGCTGAATGGAGGGAATGCAGGCTCGGGATTCAAGTGCTTCCATTGTTGCCAATTACAGAAGTTTTGTTTTCTGATATTGCGTTTGTGAGGCAGCTTGTGAACTGGACTTTGCCTGCTTTGGGGCGTGAGGGTGTCGGCGAAGGGTGGAAGGGGTTTGTGTATGCATTGGAGGGTGTTTATGAGAAGGATGTTGCTGTTGAAAAGATTAGGAGTTTGAGGGGACATGATGATGGGAATTCACTAAGTAATCTGTTATGGTGGATTTTTAGTAGAGATGATTGTGAAGAAGTAACTGGTAGACATTGTTTGTTTGGTCACTATTGTCACTGAAAATTCAAGCCTTTTGGTTGCTGTTGTCACAAAAGTTTGAGTCTTTTGGTCTTTGTTGTCGCTAAAAGTACAATCATCTTTGTCACTTATAGGTTATAGGATACAGTTATACTTGGTTTTGGTTTTCTTTTCTGAGTTACATTTCCACTTGTATTATTTTGGCTCCTATTTCACTGTATATAGGAGGCTTTTGTTTGTATTTGTGGTTTATAATAGAACTAAAAAATACATATTTTGTGTATTTTTTATGTTATCATAGCAGATTTTAGGTTCATATGTATGTCTTCAGCAAGCAGCAACTAATAGCTATCTTTATTATGATGCCATTAAAAGCTCAAGCCTTTCGGGATCTGTTGTCACTAAAATTTCGAGCCGTTTGGTCACTGTTGTCACTAAAAGTTCGGTTCTTTTGATCTCTGTTGTCCATAAAAGTTCGGTAGCAATCGCGCTTACAAGGATGATTATAAGCAAAATGGAGGAAACAATGTCTTATAAGCAAGAACAAGTGTAAATCATGATGATTATATGAGATTATCTTTGACAGTAAAATCAAAACTTAGGTGTAACATTGATCAACTAATGGTTATCAAGTTATAGTCTAAATTATTAAAATCCTATTAGTTGTTGATTTATTAAATACATAGTATTATAAAAGATATGAGACGTACAGAATTATAAAACCAATTTGAAACTCCTAATATTATTAATGTTAAGCCAACTTGTTTGTTATGATTAGTTTGACAAACGCGTCGAAGAGTGCCTTAGAATAAACCTAAGCAATTCAATTTCTTTTTCTTTTTATTTTACTAACTCCAAATTGTTTAGAATACCATTTAAAAATGATTAAGTGGTGGTATACATCACTGTCAAAGATTGTAAGTTCGAATCATACAACGGGTCATGCTTGGTATGAATGAATGTAATATGAAATGTAACGTGCCGTTTTGTTGAAATATAAAAAAATGTTTGTTTATTACATAGGAATGAAATGGAACAATGCATAACGATTGCGATTCATTCACTTCTACTGATTTTCAATTCTTGGGGCTGGGTGTTTTCTTTCATTTTCTCAAATTATTGTTTTTTTTTTTCAGCTCATCATTGGTTCACAAACCTAGATTACAAGCCATTGTCCCAACTCGAGGGACTTACGGTGAGGTTCACCTAACCTAAAAAGTTGTGTGTATGTTGAAAAACAACGTAAATCTAAGACTACCCAATGGAACTCGAGAACGCTCGATCACCCTTATGGAAAATTTGTGCTAAGTTTTCCATGTAAATTTAGTTATCAATGTTCTAACAATTCAAGAATCTTATGGTATGGTTCTCTTTTTTATTCATGTACTCTCATCATTCCCCTTCCTCCCTTCTACCATCATTTGCCAGCCGTTTAGACTCAATTGACCAGGACAAACTAGTCTTGATTTTTATCTAGTTACACGTAAAATGTTTAATATCTTCCATCGTCTTCAACAAGAGCAAGCGTCCCTTAAAAAATCTACTGTATTTCTTGCTTTCCATATTAACCAAATAACCGAATAGATCAGTGCCACCTGAATTTGAAATCACCTTTGCTAGCCGAACTATAACCATCAAGGAGTACAAATAAGCTCTGTTCACCAGTGAAGAATACAGTAAACCGCTCCAAGCATCAAACCAGCTCAATTAGCTAGTTTAAAAAGATAATAATATATATATATACATACATTATCAACTTCTTCCTCCATCTTTTCACAGAAAGAGGTAAAATGGGCTTGGTGCTCGTATACTGTTTTATGGTAGGTATAATGGATGAAGAACAAGATTCACTGAATATAATGTTATGGTAGTTGAAAGTAGTTAAAAACTAAGGACTACTATTGTAATTTGCCAAAAATAGAGGGCAAATATGGTATGTTAGTTCCATAACTTGATGAAAGATATGAATAAGTTGATCAATTCTCTCTGTAAATTCTTTACCTCTTTTGTATTCTTTCTTTAACATGAAACATTGATAAGAACATTGGCATGACTCTCGTCATACTACAATTTGTATCAATTAGATACACTTCAGACAAGTTTTTATAAGAAGGAATATAACACAAGATGTGACACAATCAAGAATTATACAACATAAATAGAATGAACAGTGGTCTGATAACAATTTAAGAAAAAAAAGCACACAAGAAAATGTGAAGGTTTACATAATTATATGCAGCAGCATCTCTTTGCAAAACAATCTAAGGGTGATGATCCATACCAGACTTCTTGTAAACTAGGCCACTACTTACCATGACTACACAAAAACAAAAAATAGATGACTGACCGACACTAGAAACACAACAAACAACTCTTGACACACCAAAAAGGAATGAGTTGTTTGGACTCTATGCATGCGTATTCATATAAAACACTTTTCTTTTCATGTGGAAATGAAATTCCATAGCTTTCTTCCTATGGAAACTTCACCAGGATGCTCAATCTCCTCCTCGGAATCATCTTCGGAATCACCATCATCATCTTCTTCATGTTGGTCTTGGGGCTCAGGAGTTTGGACCTCATGATTGTCATTGTGATTCTCTCTAACCTGATGTGGTGTCCCAATTACTTCTTCACTCAAAGCCATGTCTTCTGGAAGCTTGTTTGCAGCCTCATTCTCCACATCCACAGCTTTCTGCTACAATAGAAACCAACCATTCGATGTAAGTATGTCATATTTCTTCTAACAGATCTGTAAATAAAATCAAGTTCACATACATTGGCTTGCGAGTCTCCATTAACAATACTTGTCGAAGCTCCAGGCTGGACCTTTGAATCAGCTCCTCCTCCTCTACTTTGATTAGACAAGGTTCCATCACCAGCCACGGGGGCTCCCCTGATTAACATAGCATACACATGAACTAATGAAATAGCCATAACCCAAAAGATTGGTGTAAAATTTGCCTCCAAAGGAGTTTTAAGCACTGGACTCTGGTATATTAAACAAAATTGTCAAAACAAAAGGAATTCCTTTAACAAGAAACTTTACACAAAATTGTCAAAACAAAAGGAATTCCTTTAACAAGAAACTATGTGTTTCAGTTGACCACATTTACTTTAAACATTAAACAAGATGTAAACCTATCAATGATCACTAAAAGTGGCAATATGGGAAGGTTTGGCACCACAAAATATGACATTTTAAGTACTAGTCGGGACGAGCTGACTGATAAACACATATCTGTAACTTTTATAAAGAATCAAGTCATTAAATACGATTACATGTCTACAACCATATTTTTACAATAACATCTAATTTTATATAATAAAGCAACTTGCAAGGTCTATGAAATACACTTCAGAAGATTTTCAGCCCATTTAAACCAATACACAATTTAGATATTTTTTTTATCTTACCATTGACCCATTAGACATATAACATATAACCAAATTGACCCGTTCATAAGTAAGCGAGTTGTCCGAATTGGTCTCTTCAGGATAAGTTTGTTTAGCTTACAAAACCACAAGATGGTCCGTTGAATAAACGAGCAAGGAAAAAAATGCAGATTTATTTATTTACCTCTTAGGTCGGCGAAGGTTGTATCTTGTTACTTGAGGAGCCTCAACAATTTTCTGTCTCCTGCTCCTGCGGCCCCCATTTGCAACACTATCAGATTTTTCACTGTGCTCAGGCTCCTGTTCACTAGCACGCTTACGGCTTCCACGTGTTCCACCTTTTGCAACTTTCTGACTCACTTCATTTGTGTGATCAGAGTTTTCTGCAACACCATTAATATCACTAGTAGCCTTGGACCTTGCTCGAGTAGCCCTGGGTTGCCGCCTCCTGGTTGACTTACTTTGACCTTCATTCTCATCAGGCTGCTGAGAAACTTCCTCAATCTCATGTTCTTGGCTGTTGATGTGTTTAAGATCATCATCAGCTGATTGGTCCACATGTTGTTGGACATCAAAAGAATCTGGTGCAACTCTAGCTGACACTTCTGGCTCATCCTCAGAGCTCAGTATAAATTCAGGTATTTCTCCAACATCTACAAGCTTCTCTTGTGCTTCTATTTCAGTTTCACCAGCTTTATGCTCATTCTTCTTCCCTGCTGAAAATATAAACGTACATTTTTTCAACCAGTTTAAGGTTCTACTACCAGAACCAGGAGATCCTGAAGTACCCACAGAAGTCCCGACATTCGGTTTACCCTCAGAAGTAACCTGAGTAGCTTCTTTCAAATAACCATCTGCTAATTTTGGTAAAGCAAAACTATCAGTGTTCTTAATTTCTGCTAGAGATTGAAGATCAGATAGAACAAACGCAGAAACTCTCTCTCCGCATTCATTGCACCCCTTTTGTTTCTCAACAAATGCAACAAACCGTTCTCTTTCCTTAAAAAATTGTTCACGTTGGTCCTTTAACTTCATGCTAAGCCGAACAAGATCATCAATATCGTTTTTCATTTCAAGTTGTTGACTTTCTAGATGCTTCTGGTTTGCGAATACATCATGTTTCTCCTTTTCTAATCGTACCCTTTCTAATTTCACTTCTTCCATTTCTCTACTTGCAACATCTCTCAAGTATTTCACGTTTGCTAACTCTCTTTCTCTCTCTTCTTCAAATGATTTTTCCCGTTCACGCATACGGTTCTCAATTTCCATTTCTCTGTTCCGTAAATCGGAATCAAGTTCTTGTTTCTTCACTTCAAAATCATGAAGCATTTGGGATTCTTTATTGTTATATTTTTCTGATAACACTGATTTCTCATGCTCCATGTAAGCAGCAAATGAGTCCTTAGCCAGTTTGAGAGATTCCAACTCTCTCTCTACATAGCTCTGTGTTTCTGATTTCATATTTTTCAACTTCTCCTCTTCTAAACGATTCAGTTTCTCCATCTTTTCTGACTCTAAAGCAACAGATTCTAATTCCTTTTTTATTTCTGCTCGTTTCTCATCAAGTTCTTCCCATTCTTCTTCAAATTTCTCCTTCTCGTGCTTCAGATTCTCCCTTTCCATCACAACCAATTCCCTTTCTTGCCTTGTTTTCTCTATCTCTTGCTTTAATTCCACCTGTAAACGGACAAATTCAGCTCGTTCTTCTTCTGTTACTTGAAGTCTTTCCCGTTCTTCGTTTACTTTCAATCTTTGCACTTCGATTTCACTACTTAATTTCTCAAGCTCAGCCTTGAGAGTTGACAACCTCTCCATTTCACCACTTAATTCTTTCCTTTCTTTCTCCAATTTCTTCTCCTCAGCTTTAAAAGACTTCTCCTTCTCCTTTAAAGCTCTTGACTTTAAGTCGACATCCTTCTCTTTCTCCTTAATTTTCTCAAGTTTCTTCTCTAGTGCTTGTTCCCGTTTTGCAATTTTTTCTTCCATGTGGTTGAGTTCAACTTCCTTTTTCTCCACCTCAATAACCTTGATTTTGAAATCATCGTCTAGTGATTTTTTCTTTTGTTCCATTTCTAATTCAAAGTCACACGTCTTTGCATCCAAGATGGCCTTGTGTTCATCCAAAAGTTTTTGAACCTCTATCTGCAACAAGACACTACTAATCACATCTATGAAAAGAAAAACTTCTGCGACATTCAAATAAATTTTCTTTTAAGTACTTACTTTTTCTCTCACATTAAGTTTCTCCTCTAGCTCTTGTAATTCCTTTTCTTTTACCGCTAAGTTCTCTCTCATAACCGCAGCTTCCTGCAGATGAATCATATAGACGAAGTGAATACACAACTTTTAAGATACCAATCAGCCAAAACCTAAAAGATTTACCTTCTCTTTCAAAGATAGGTTTTCCATCCTGGTGCTGATTTCATCTTCTTTAGTCTTCAAAGCTAAATTATCCATTTCAATCTTCTTTTGAGCTTCTTCAAGATCATGTTGTTTCTGTTTAAAGATTTTATCATTATCATTTGCCAGTTCCTCTCTTTGATTGATCAATCTACGAAGCTCACCCAGCTTCTCTTCCCCTTCTTGTAATTTTCTCTCCCATTCTCTTAAATCCTCCCTTTGGTGAGCTAAACTACGATCATGTGCGTCTCTCCTGACAATGCAAGAAAACTTGTAAGAATTAGAAATAATTGTAAAAGTATAAAATTACAAAACATGTTAAGCATACTCGTTATTAAATGACATGCGTTCTCTCAAGAGTGAACTTTCTTTTGCCTCGAGCTCTGCTGCTTTTCTTTGAATCTCTGATGCCTTCCTGCTGACCTCAGCAAGCTTAGCCTCAGCAGAACGTAGTTTCGCCTCTACCTCTAATGACCTTCCTTCTATGCTAGCAGACAGGGCATTTGCTTCTTCTAACTTTGAATCAGCAGTGAATTTTATTTCTGCATATTCTGCCTCATTTCACGCAAAGCCTTCTCTAACTGCAGCAACCAATTATTAAATATGCTAATTTGCTATTGACATCATTGTTAAAGGGTGATTTAACATAAACAAAGATAATAATGTTAATTAAAATATTACCTCATTGACACACTGTTTTTCAACTCCCAATGCTTTTCTTAACTTCTCTTCTCGTTTCTCTACCTCTGACACTGCAATAAGATGAGCTGTTTGCTCTCGTTGAAGGAGCTCCTTGGTTTCAGCTAATGATTGCTCATATTGTTGTTTTTAGAGATCCATTCTTTTTTCTCAATGAGGAGAAGGCCCATGTTGTATTGATATTCATATAGCTGTATAAGACCAATAATCAAATGAACTTCAATTTCAATCAGTCTACTACTAAAAAACTAATCAAACAAACTGAAAAAATAACATTGACGAACTAAAAAAGAAAAATAGTAATCCACTATTTGCAAAAATATGCAACACGTTCCTCTTACTGTTGTTCCAGAAAAATGCCATGTACTATAGACAAAAGAAGTCTGTTATTTGTAGTTTCACATAATATGTTGAAATCACTTATATGAAGTATGGAATTAAAGTAAGTCCCAGATTAAAACTGTTAAACGTACAAGGGCACGAATTCTAAATCAATTACCTTCTTTTAATATAACAAGACATACTTTTCCAGGATTTTAAACATATGACATTTCTAGCTTAAAGAACTTCTAAACAACAGTACAGAAATTCTGATGCAAACACCATAAGAACCAGCTGAGACCTGTCTTATCTAAGTGCTTTATTGTCCCACTAAGCATCCACCTTAATTCCTACTCACCCACTCACGCTTCATGTTCATATCAGATGTGTTACTTTCTTATAAACTCTCTAAACCGATCTACAGCCCAGTTATGAGTTATGACACTAAATTCACCAAATATATATAGATATACTATTGTTAACACCCCAGATACACCCATTTATCAAATTAAAAACAAAAAAAAAAACACCTAAGATCACTGATTTATGTTTACACCCTTAAAAAAAGCCTAATTCCCCATGCTTTAAGTCTCAACGACTTCACTAAGATCCAATTCACTGACTAGATGGTAAGAATTTTACTTTAACATTCCCTTCAACTAATTAAGAACCAAAAAAACATACCAAATACCAAAATCAAGATCAGAAAATCAAAGCATACCAAAACAACAAGATTCACAAGCAGCAATTAATAACTATCACTAACCTCCTTTTCGAGCATATTAATCTTATCAATCACAACCTCCTGATCCATAACCCCAACGTTCGACACCAAACCCTTGGGTGTAGAACTCAAATTCGCGTTCAAATCGCCGGATACACTCCCGTTCTTCTCCTCTCTACCCGACAGCCAACCCGACAACACCTTCTGAGGCGTAAACATCACAATCCCCCAAAAATTTGCAGATCCTAAATCTACAGTTGTAAAGAGTGACAGTAATCGGTTGTTTATTACCCAAAAGATACCTGTAATCGGTTGTTTATTGTCCCAATAGGGAATAAATGAATGATAGATGAGAGGAATGGAATCAAACCCTAACCGGACGTGAAAAAAATCCCAAATTCCGGCGAATAAAAGGAGTTGGAATCCGGTAACGTCTGTAAACTATTTTTTTCTCTCTCTAAAGCCACCGGTGGTGGGCTAGTAGTGAGGATAACTCACGTTCTTTCTTAAATTTTATTCGATAAGACAGCAATGCGACTATGTGAAATTACATCATTGTCCTTGGCTTTTTTTTTTTATAAAAATTATAATTAGATTTTACAGTTTTATTGGTCTGGTTGTTGGTTTTTGTTCTACATCTTATTTGGTTTTGGTCATTGATGTTTCGGTCGGGGTTTGTTGTCTTGGACCCATGATTACCGTAGAAGTGAGCAGATCATGGGCGACTAGAGAAAACCAAGAAACCCACTTAAAACATATAGAATGATAGAAACAATCCTGCTCTTGAGCCTCGTTTTTCAAATCATCTAGTTTTGGTCTCAGTAGATTCAATCTAAGTTTGTTTGATCTTGGATCTTGTGATCAACTTTGGTTGTGTCATCTTTGATCTGTCACATTTATAAGATTCATTTATTTTACGCTAAAAGATAAAATTGTTTCATACGATTTAATTTGTTTAAAAAGAAATGAAAAATAAGACATGGGGTGGCCTCTCCTATAAATAATATATGAGTACCGTTAAATATACCCGCTTTAAGTTTATTGAATGCATCACTGTCAAATCAATCATTGAATACGAGATCTTATATAGACGTGTTATTATAATAGAGACAGTAAAAACTTATGCATGGATTTAAGTGGTTGAATGAGGGCGCAACAAAATGCACTCGTACACACATTTTTTAAGGAAATATATCAATAATGAGTAAATTTAGTAATGATGAATGCGTTTAACCTAACTTAATATATTCTCGTGGTATATGCGTATTAAAATAAAAAAAACAATGAAATACAAATACTATTATAAGTGTACGATGCGTAGTGCAGTGAGACACGAC